>JACMZG010000008.1:30269846-30637043 GCA_018340805.1 Microvelia longipes
ATCATAATTCAAACTTAATTTAATGAAACAAATTACTGTCATTAATTTTTGAGTGGGATAAGAAGAAATGAAACATCTATTGTTATTTCTAATTTCCAAGACTCAACATTAAAAATCAAATATAAAATGAAATTAACCCAGGAAAAGAAATAAATGTCAAAATTAATCCTTCGATGAATGTTTCTAACATTTAAGTCAGGAAAGTAAGTGATGAAATCATTTAAAAATTTATAATTATGTGATTTGATCCTAAGGTGTCAATAAAATAAAATAAAGTATGAGTTTTATCCATTATAATCATCATAATGCCAAAAAACAGTTTTTATAATAACCTTAATAACCTGTGTATTAAAAAAATGGAATAACCCTGGATACCTGCTTAAAAAATAAGTTATGCCTCATAAATAAGAAGCCCACTTATTCTTTTTCAGAAATTAATCTATCTAACAGGATCGTTTCAATACTTATAAGAATGATCGAATACTGCCTTCCTCCATGATTTTCTCCAGGATACTGTAGGACTGAATTCAGCACTCTGCCCCCACACACTGACTCTAACCCCCAAAAACTATAACTGAGCTACTAATCACTCAAATACATTATTGTTTCGTTATATAGCTATGCCGATAAGTTCAATATATAACTAAATTAATTATGTCTCTCGCTCTCGCTACTCAGCTCAGAATCTGCAGACGCATTAGTTAAACTTTTTCATTTATTTAGGTCATGGGTGTTGTTAAAAAGTTTTATTATGGCTTGATTGAATATATTAGAATGTGCTATATCATAAGAAACATCAGTCGTGGTGACAGATGTTATTATGCTAACGTTAGTTATAACGATGGCTGAGGCTAATAATATTGAGCTGAATCTAAGTGATGGGAGAAGTGCCAAATAGTTCGGATTCTGCTCTATTCTCCTTTTTTGCTTTTAGACGTTGTTTGTTTTAGAGTCTCCAGATGGTGTATTTTTGTGTCTTATATAGAGTCGCATTGTTTTTGGTCGTTAGAGTCCCTAATAGTTGTGTGAGGTTATGAGATCAGCGCTGTCGGCTCTTTGTCGTTAGGTAATCTACTCAGTAAATAAATCAATCAGATACCACCCTCGTGTTTATTTTTCTCTTCCAATTTTTTCTTAT
Source organism: Microvelia longipes (assembly GCA_018340805.1). Taxonomy (NCBI): domain Eukaryota; kingdom Metazoa; phylum Arthropoda; class Insecta; order Hemiptera; family Veliidae; genus Microvelia; species Microvelia longipes. The sequence continues at coordinate 30,270,985 of JACMZG010000008.1, forward strand.
TTAATTTAAGATGTAGAAATTATTGTATTACTCTCATAATATATACCAACAGCTAGATGTAATGTTAGTTGTCCACTTTCAGTTGTTGACAATAATATAAAATAGTACAAATAAACATTTAAATAGAATAAACAAGGACATCATATCATTAGATTGGAAACAATCTACTTTCACTAAATAAGTAATTAATAACGTCGTAGGATATTCACATTGAACAAAAAGGGACGATCCTGCTGGTCAAATAAAAGGGAGAACTTAAGACAAGTAACTCAAAACAACAAAAACTAAAGAGAGTAAATAAAGAAAAAAGACTAAAAGCAAATACCTTTTCAAGACATGATAGAAATATAAAGATATAAAAACATAATAAAAATAAATTGAAGAATAAACTGGTGTTATGATTTTGAATTAAAAATTGATTCTACCCCCGAAAACACGGGAGACTCTAACCCAAACAACACTGACTCAACCCAAAAACCACTGACTCTAACCCAAAAAACACTGACTCTAACCCATACAAAAGTGGCATCAGCATTCTTCTCCCTGCTGCTTCAGCAATTCCTCTTGTAGACTGACTTCAGTAACTTCTGGCCCCCATGCACTGACTCTAATAATCAAAACAAAATATTTACCCCCAAAAAAAGTTTAATAATAACACAGACAAGCTTATTTATGAAATAGCTATTACGCATAATATAGATAGCTTATAATATGAATATTATTTAAAAAAAGAATATTATTTTTTATTTTGATTTGTTGTAAAAAATAAACATTAATCGTAAAACAAGTAGGATGTGAATAGCAACAATGAATGAGAAAATAATTATGTTACATAAATGATGACTTAATAGTTATATTTAATAAGATCTTGGTTCCCTAAGACCTACCTACCCAATTATCTAACTAACTAAACCTAATTGATTGTGAGCTCTCCCTAACTAAACCTAGTCCCAACTGAGTGTCCCTATCTATGCAAGCAAAGCCTTGACCACCCTTTCCTACGACTTAACTGATTTTTGTCTTAATTTAAATATAACATTGAACTTAAAAATATATTTATAGATTCGAACTCTACAAAGATTTATAAAAACTTGGCTTTATTAAAACCAAAATAAAAAAAACATGGCAAGAATTATTATTATCATGGGTATGTAGGCTGGCTGTGTTATAAATTAGAAATGATTTACCCCCCTAAAACACTGACTCAACCCATTAAACACTGACTCAACCCGCAAAACCTGTCTCTAACCCCAAAAAAACACTGACTCTACCCCCCCCGCAATTACTGTAGCCTATTCAACCCTGCTCCACATCATCCTCAACCTGCTGCCCTCGCTACATCTGCCCCCATACACTGACTCTAACCACCCCGAAACCAAGACCATGTATTCGATACTTTACTTATACTGGTTATAATTTACTTCATAATTATTTACCATGTCTTTCTAAAAATGGCCAAGTATCTTAAATATTTTTAGTATTCTAGTAACATCCATCATGAATGTTAAAAAGAAAAAGAACAAACCATTTGAAGTAAAGAAAAATCTTTCGATAAGCAGAAAATAAAACCTGAAGTTTCAGGAATATAACAATAGAGTAGACTAAATAAATAAATTAGTTTTAATAAAATAATTCAAAAGGGATAAAAATAGTGTCTTACAAAATCACAAGAAAAAAGCAGATTCATGTTGATTAATGTAAAACAGATAGCACAGGAAACATTAAAAGAAGTAACAAGATAAAAATTAAGAGGTTAACATTTATCTAATATAAACAGAAATTAAATGAACAAACAGCTTACGTCTGCGAAAGGACTCGTGAAGATTTTAGAAAACAATTTAGAAATCGTTCATATTAATTATAATGTTTAATAAAAAGCGATTCTACCCCGCAAACACTGACTCTAACCCACAACACTTGACTCTAACCCGCAAACACTGACTCGAACCCACAAACACTGACTTAACCCAAAACACTGATTTTACCCCTCCCCAGCCAGCTCCCGACTGCCACATCATCAACCCGGCTGCCACATCAACAACCCAAGCCAACCCTGCTTGCTACATCATCAACCCCGGCTGCACATCAACGACCCGGCTGCCACATCATCAACCCTGCTGCATTCACCCTCTCAGGTGTAAATATTAAAACAACTCTACATTATCATGATAAGGACCTGAATATGAGAGTGATCCCGTTGTTAGATTGAAAAAAGATTCTGAAGAAGTAGAAAGGCCCCTTACCAACGGTCTTGGGTGCAGTTCATCTCAGTTTTAAAGTGAAGGCTATGCAGTTTTTTTTAATACAAAGGAGAATAAGTCAAAAACTTGTTAGCATAATTAAGAAAATATGATTAAACTAACTAAATATTATTATCAGGGCACACTATTCTGATCAACCAAAAAGTTTAAACATTTTCAACAATTTCGTAAACATTTCTTGAATTAAAAAAAGTATCATTAATAAACATCGGGTTTAAAATTAAAAATCTTACCCTCTCCCTATAATCAGGTTAATTATATTTTAGATTTTCATTTGTAATCTGAGTTCTTGTTACGAAAATTTAGAATATCGACAGATTAAAGTCAAAAGAATAACAAGTTGCCTACAAATAGTACATGAAAAATGTTAAAACTTACATTTGTGATCAAAGACTTTTAATTATGATTTTATGTCAGAAGTTCTTTGAGTAATAACTCTGAATATAAATCAGAAGCATTTTAACGTGGAATTGACTACTTGATATTAGTTCTGACTTTTATATTTTATTAATACTAAGAACTACTCACACTCGCAAAACCCCGATTCCCAAATATTGGCCATTTCATCAGCCTTCAACAGGCCCCTAACCCCCATTCCGAATTTTTGGCAATTTGAGCCGTATATATTCAGCTTCACCGCTCCTAACCCTATTCCCTAATTTTGGCAATTTGAGGCCTTATTACTCAGCTTAGCAGGCCCAACCCTGTTCCCTAATTTTTGCAATTTCTGCCATATATTAATCAGCTTCAACAGCCCCCTAAACCCCATAATTCCCTAGCCCATACTTAGGCATAAAATTAAAATATAAAAAATGATACTTAGAAAAAATAGATGACAGAACTCCGGGGCTAACTGCTCCCACCATGTTTTCCGAATTTCAGCTATGTCTACTGGGTCTTCCAAAGCTTCAGAGACCCAGCGTCTGAGATAAAATTTAAATATTAATCGCTCAATGAGGCAAAATAACGTTTTGTGTTTGAAAGAATGCCAATAATAAATTCTTATATAATATCATTTATTAAAAAAACAACTTTAATTTTAGATTTTTCGATTATCTAACCACAAGTTATTTTGCCTGCATCAAGCCGTTTTCTGAAATAGCAAATATAAAAAAATTTTTTTTTTAAAAAAAAAAAAAAAAAAAAAAAATATTAGGAATTTTGTCAGCAATAAAATATTCAGCTTTGAAAGCTCCCTTCCCCCATTCCCTAATTATTGTTTGATTTTTGTAAGCCATATTTCATAAGCGTTCAACAGCCTTAACCCAAAATCCCTAATTATTGCCAATATTAAGCCATATTTATCGCTTCAACTGCCCCCTAAACCCAATTTCTCTAATTATTCAATCATTTCAAGCCACAATTATCATCAGCTTCAACAGCCCCTTAAACCAATTCCCTAATTACTGGCAATTTTAAGCCATATAGCATAGCTGTTCACTGCCCCCTAACCACACCACTTTCTTAGATTAATTTTTTTTTATTGTATGTAATAACACTAATAAAACAAAAATGATACTCATAAGATTACAGATTTTGGACTCTTTGTTTCTTAGATGTCTCTTCAACTAATTGTCTCGTCTTCTTTCCAAAGCTTTGAAGTCATATAAAGAGAAGATTCTTGTCAGGCACCTGAAAGATTAAAAAGAACGATTAATCACTTAGATTGGGGCAAAATACAAGGTGGTTTTTTAAAATGACCCCAAAAAATTTACAATTTTTTTTTCAAAATTAAAAAAGAAATGACTATGAAATTTAGTTGGTCATTTACAACCACAGTTATTTTGCCCCATCTGGTGTTTTTCTTGAAAAAAGCAAAGAAGGCAAAATTTTATTTTTCTTCTTAATCCATACAAGTAATTTACAGCGTGGGCCATTTGTAAATTACTTGTACATACTAGTTTTACTGTGGCCAATAAAAACTACTTTTGAAGAGAAATAAATTTACATAAGAATAACAAATAAGCACTGTTTATAGTAACTCCAAGAGTTATTCTTATAAAGAATTGGTTCGTAAATAAAAATACAAAAATATAACATGCTGTATTATTATTAATTGGTTTTAACAATTTTATTATTTCTAATAAAATTGTTAAAAAACCAATTCCTAATGTGTGAGGTTTGTGGGGTTAGTAGCATTTGTATTCATCCGTGCACCATGCGTAATATAAGACTTCAATTCAACTATCAAACTTTTATTCCCTTAGTTAAGGACCTCGGAAATATCAATAATTAAAGCCTTAATTTTTAAAGACCTCGGCGATTTGTTTCAGCAAGCGCCCTTACCTTTAAAATATTTTAGAACTTAAAATTGATATTTTGCCTTTAAACTATGGAAGGAAATTTGTTTAATGACAAATGAAATTCCTAATTGATAAAAAAGCATAAAAATAATATCGAGTTATATTCGGATATTATTTGGTTGCTTATTATTCAAATTTTTAGGCTTAAGATTCAGCAAAGGTTTTATAGAAAGTACCTGAAATATGGACCTAAACCCCCCACCTAAAACTGGGCCAACACACATGTGTTCTGCACATTAAATAAATATCCACCAAATCATCTTCCTAACTAAACCCTACCCGGGAAACCAGTGTATATTACCATCGCCATGGTTCAATTTACGGCTCATGTCGATGAAATGTTGGATATATAAGGAGATAAATGAGTCATAACCCTTGAGTCCCTAACCTACCGCCGCGCCTAACATGAAAAAATTATTTCGGCTTAAAAACAACGGTCTGAATCAAAATACTCCTAAAAAGAAGTGTACGGGTGCCTGATCAGAAGGTTTTTATTATGATTATAAAGTATAAGCGGCATTAGAAAAATAACAAAGCATTAAGTTAATAACTTTTTATCAGTTACTGCAGTGAAATTAGACATTTGACTTAAAACCGGAAACATTCTGAACAAGCCAATGGGTTAGTTTGTTTCATAGATAATGTATAGTGTTTAAAATAAATACAAATAGCCAAAATAGAAAGTGTAGATATTTAATTTTTTTTATCTAACTAGTTTAACTTAGAGTGCCTGTATAATCATGATTATACAGTCAATGATTATACAGGCACTCTAGTTTAACTACAAAATATGAAATTTTATAAATCACTCTAACTAACTGATCACAAACAGTTAAAAGCTACAAAATTTAAACAGATATCAGCGCTAGCGATGACCACTGCCGACAACAGCCTAGTTCAAAGACTGTCGTACCAAAACAAACATTTAGAATTCTATTTATATTGTAAAATTTATACTTTTAATAAAGGATATTTATTATAAAAAAAAAAAAAAAAAAAAAAAAAAAAAAAAAAAAAAAAAAAAAAAACAATATGTTACCAAAAATTCATAAAGAGTATGCCTCGGTCGGGGCCTATAGGCAGTTTCAATCACTACGTCACTCCCCACAGCCCCCACAAAGCGTGACTACAGTATTTATGCTAACATTGTGGTCTAAGTCAGCCCACAATCCCAAACCAGACAAATTCCCGGACAGTGGACCACCTATAGATAATATCCATTACTACAGTGTGATGTGTTTTATATTTAACGAACCAATTCGGCGTCCTCTTGAAGATCTTGTAGGCCTAGGCAGGGTCCGATAAAACCAAGACTAAAAGGGTTAGTGTCAATTGGTTAGATCGGAACCCTGATTACTTATCTTTAAAACTGAAACGGCGATCCCACGAAGGAAGCTCTCCAGCGAAGGTTGACACAGATAAAGCGAAACAGGAGCAAAATCCGATCCTGCAACAAAATAATCTCAATGAATTTTTATAATAAATAACAAAAATTTTATAAAGGGTAGGACAAGAGGTTAAAAACTTACTACACTACTCTCTTTAATACCTAAAGATATAAAATAAGTATTTATTGATACTTTAAATAGAATTTCTATTCTAAATATAATAAGAACCATTTCAGGCTAAGCAAAGCAAAATTTTTCTTCAACTTTTAAGTTTATAAACTTTATAATAATAGGAATTATAATTACTAAGTACGAAGATGTACTTAGTATTAGTACTAACAGGTATAGACCTAACAATGATATTAGCATTAATAGTTACAGAAGCAATATTTATGGGAGTTATATTAGTAATTTAATATTTGTAGCAGACATGTAAAAAGAATAATAGCAAATGGCAATAAAAATAAAAATATTAAAATGTAAAAAATATCGTACTTATATATGCGATCTATTGTTTTATATAATTATGCAAAATTTTTGGATTCTAGTTAAACTTTAAATAAATTTAAAAATTATAATAAATAAAAAATTTTAAACTTACTTTACTTCATCGGACATTCCGCTCTGCTGAAGGCTGAAGGCCGACTGACGAGTGCCAACCGTGTTTCCCTTTTATATCCTACACCTCTCTTCGCCATCTTGGATATCCCAAACCAATATTTATGAAATATTTTATTTAAGATAAATTTATTCATAATTGTTAATTAATTTATTTTTACTATAAGAATTGAATAATTGATAATATTTTTTAAATTTTAGACCAAAAATAAAAAAAAGTATTGATCTGACTAAAAAGCTGAAATAAGACTAATAAGGATGTATTTTTATTTAATTTACAGAAAATTTAATAATCTTAATATATCTTAAAAAACAAAATACTTTTTTATTAATATTATTTTGATTAATGAAGTTAATATAGTTTATATTTAAATTTGTCCGTTTATACCTCGAGTTAAGTAACCTCCATCTTAAATGAATTGAACAAATAATTAACTAACATATTTGTTTGAAAACAATAATTAATTTATTATATTTAATTATAAGTGTTTTTTAAATAATTACAATCAATGTTTAATGTGAAATACTTTTTAATAAATTTTCCTTATGGGCATAGATATATTATTACTAGAGAAGCCTTATCCCATGTATTTTGTAACATCGAAAATATAACCTGAACACATTTGACTAATTATATAATCAAATAAACAGAACAAAATTATTGTAACTTATTCTGTAGAACGTTTAAAATACAAACCAAAACACAAAAAAATGTGTGGATGTCGAAAATAATTGATTGATTATAACCTTGATTATAAACTCCCTCTAGGGGGGGGGTCAATCACGTTACACAGAGCCCCAAAAATAATGTTTCAAGCCTCTTAACATATTGAAATCATAGAGATATATACTAGAGGGGGCATAGCCTATCTAAATCCATTGAGAGGCCTGAAACATCGTTATTGGGGCTTGGGGCTCTCAGGGGCTCTGTGTAACCTCATTGAAGCCTCCTTCAAGTGTGAGTTAAGGTTATAAAGAATCAATTGTTTTTGGCTTTCCACACATTGTTTGTGTTTTGATTTGTATTTTTAACGTTCTTCTATACAAGTTACTGTAAGTTTGTGCTGATTATTTGATTGTATTTTTAGCGAAGGTGGTCAGGTTACCTTTTCGATGATTCAAAATTCAACCAATAGGGCCTCTCTAGTGATAATATCTCTATGATTGAAATAGACTATGACTTAACCTTAACTTAAAACCTTAATCTGATTCGAGTGAATTTAAATTAAATTAAGCTCATGCAAATTTTTTAATTTAAATACCACATACTAAGTGGTAAATTGGACAATTCGCTGACCAAAGGAGGAAGAGGAACTGGATCCGAAAAATAATTTGGAAATATAAAATCAAGAATGCTTCCAGGTTAAAAAGGTTACAAAGCTCCCTTTGTCAGACATTTCTTGGTTGGATTGACAAAAGAAAAAACAAGAAGATTGTTGTTTAGGAATGGCGCGATTTTGGTTGTTGATGGAGGGAAGTTGTTTCTCATCTATCTGATCCAATGTATTTCTTAATTCCTGAATAGTGTAATTTCATTTTATTTATCTTTAGTTCTTCTTTAATACTTTAATTGAGATGCATATTAAAAAGTTAATTATTGATGGGTTCAAGTCTTACGGAACGCGGACTGAGGTGAAAGATTTTGACCGAGAATTCAACGCTATCACAGGTCTTAATGGGACTGGCAAGTCTAATATTTTAGATTCTATCTGCTTTGTTTTAGGAATATCTAATTTAACAAACGTAAGTACGTTTCTTTATTTGTGGAGGAGAGGTTCTGTGCGAGTCTTGAGTGAACCTCACTGTTGTTAAACTTGGTGTCTGTTAAGTACAATTTCATTTCTTACTACGAACACTGCATACTAGATTTGCAGGTCGTATTAAGTACACTTGTTAAATTCACTGTAATACCCATATGGAGAAAACTCAGTTGGATACACTAGAATTGCTAGGACACGGGAGATGAAATTCTGTCCACTACCCTGATGCCCTGTATGTACTTAAGTGATATAGAAATTCATACAGTAGGGAGGAGGGCGCGGGACACAGTGGTCTTACTCTCTGGTTTGAGGGGTCCTAAAAAACGGGCTAGTTGCATCAGCTACCGCACCGAGCGCTAGTTTCCACCTTGTACACCCGTTATCAATATTGTTATCAGTTTTTAATTGAGACGTCTATGTTTTTGAAAGAACGTAAACAAGACAATTTTTAACTTATATATGAACAATTTTAGTTGTTTATAAGATTATTTGTTTGAAAAATAAGATAAATTTAGCATTTTTTCCCTTACAAGGACAAATAGAAACACAATGAAGACTCAAATTAATTTCCATTTCAGCACGTCATGGTTATCATGATATCAGGTCTAGTTAAAAATGACACATTATTTATATTTTTATTATATTTTTTTAAAATTTTACATTTAAAATAATTAATACAATTTTTAGCATTGTTAAAGATCTCCTACCTTCTCATAGATCTCCTACGCTCACCCCTCATTTTTCATCACTTACCTCGTCTACATGAAGTTTAGAACATCTATAATTGTTAAAGGTTCAATCCTGGATCCAACACCTATACTGCAATTAAAATTTATAACCTTTGCTCAATGGTTATCCCATTGTATCTTTCAGTTTTTTTTCTGGTTTTTTTATATGTAGTCTGTCCTTAAATATCATTATTTACTTTTATTACTTCATTAGTATTGGCAGACATTTGTTAATCACATACATAAAGTAATGTATAAAGTTATATGAATGAATGAATAAGACCAAGTAAATAAACCAAAAATTGTTATGAAAATGCAAACAAAACTGAACTGTAAAAACTGTTAGGTATATATTAATAGAACTAATAAGATGTTTATCAGTAAATAATTCTAATGAATAACTTAAATCTAAATAAAGATGAGTATTTTCTTATAGGATATTTGTTTCTGTAGGTTCGCCATTCTTCAAAAACAACATAATTTGCAATTATTTGTTTCTGTTTTGTACTCTACTTTGTAATTTCTCTTTTGTAGCACTATTTTTTTTAGAACTCCCACATCTTGATAGGAAATTTAAATTTCATATCAAGATTCTACTTAGTATTTTGAATATTTTAAAAACACGAATTAATTTTTTCTTATTTTATGTGCGTAATTTATAATTATAACTGCTCTCAACAACCAATTAGTGTTTTTATCAAATGAGGCAAATGCAGCTAGAAAAACACGCTCTTATGAGAAGGTGAAGAACCAATATCATAAGTAGCGTTTATTACAGTGAACCGCGACTTAATTTTTTGCTAAAGAATACATTTTTTTACCAATAAGCAGACAGCATAATGCTGCTAAATCAATATTTTGATTCAACATCATAAGTAAAAGGTAAATAATCTATATAAATAATCTATGTGTTTATTGAATAACCAAAGAAATTGAAAACTATAATAATTATTAAATAAACTGATTTGGACACTGGGTTCAACCCTGATAAGTGTCTACACTACACATTATTGGGATTCAACCTACAAATTATCGGTGCCCAACACCGAGTTGATCCCCTGTCTACATGGAGTAAAATTGGTGTCGAGGATTCAACCTGGCGTTCAACACGTCGTGTTGACGAAGTAACTGTAAAATGTATTTTTCGAAACTTGAGCTTGCTATTTAAGAGAGTCAATATACTTGTTACTCTTTGATAAAACCATTTTTCACATAATAACCTTTTTGAACATTACTTTTTTAGTTTAATTTCATTATTATGGCAAGAAATCATGATTTAATTAAATACATTTTTTGTTTAATAACTTATTACCTCCTTATAACTCTCAATGTTTTGCTTGAACCTTTACTGTAAAAGACACAATGTTTTGGCAGGATCTGTTTTAACATCATTTGACTTAATATAGTGCAAGAACTGGAGTGTATTATATGCGTAAGGGATACAATCACTTGTTAAATACATTGTGTGTATGTATGAACCCTATTGTTACACTCTGCAAAAGAGGATTTAGATAGTATATTGGCTCAAGGTCAATTTGCCCTGTATTATAATAGAACTAAGTTATATGGACATTCAAGTTGTTATGATCAGGTTGAAATCATTTAAAGATAAAGAAAATACGTCATATCAATAACCAGAGTGCTGTTAATTGTAGTGTACTTCTATTATGCAAAGTGATGTAAGAATTAACGGTTAGTGGTTGGGTTAGCCTTTTGCCCTAGACTTGAGTTCATTTTGTCAAATTAGTAGTTTTTTTACTATCCTCTTGAATTTATCAACATAATTGTCAACATTGTTGGACAACAAAAGCTATAGTGTCTCCATTTGCTTAAGGACAGGTGCTGACTGGCAGCAGTCCAGGAGAACTAAAGCTGAGTCCATCAGATATCAGTTCAGTAGAACCACATTACACAATTGCTTCTTAGGTTTTATCTGGCATTTAAGTCCTCGTGTGGGATGTGGGAGAAGAAAGATTTTCAACTGTGGAATTAAGATAGTTTGCTAATTTTGTGTTAAAGATTTTGAAGCCAGTGCTTGATTATACAATTCCGACAATATTTAGACATCGGCCTTAAATGATATTTCTAGAGTGTCTTTTTTAACTGTCTTTCTATCATCATGCTTTACTATCTTATATTAACAAATCCTAGCTTTGTATTCGTGTTTCTCCTAATTTCCTATATTTTTCAGGTGAGAGCCCAAAATGTTGTTGACCTTATCTATAAAAGTGGACAAGCAGGAGTGACAAAAGCAACAGTCACCATTGTGTTTGATAATTCAGACCCGTCCAAAAGTCCACTAAATTATGAACATCAAAAAGAAATTACTGTTTCTCGACAAGTAAGTTTGATTTGTAGTATTAGTTACCAATTTCTTAGGCTGTGGTTGATGAAGCTTTTTGTATGGTGTAAGAGAAGGTCAAGGTTGCGGCATTAGACTGTGTTTGTTATTTGACAAAATATGTAGGTTCAAACAGGGTAAACCATATTCTAACCCAGAGTTACGCTTAGTGTAGTCCGCGGACCCTTGGAGGAGTTTAGGGAACTATAAATTTATAAGAGTTTATTTTAGCTATTTGATTATAAATGGTTGAATCTGATAAAGGTTGTGTAAATGTTGAATCTTTTCCTCATCACATTGGATTCGCTATTCTCATCCTCTCTACTTCAGGCTCAGAAGGTACAAGGCGTTAAATTTATACTGCAACTTGTCTTCGGACTTCCTTTGCTCGTCCTCAAAAAGTAAATAAATCTGTTTTATTCCCAGCGGTCACCCATCCAGGCACTGAACACAGTCGATGCTGCTTAACTTTTATGATCCAACAAAAAATGATGGATGTACTTGTCGTATTGGAACGAAAATTTGTGTACTTCAATAGTTTTTCGTTAGTTGCACTTCTTAGTTTTTAGAATTCCATCTTAAATCACTAGATAAAGTAGGCTTTAATTTTCTAAATGTTACAAAATTTATTTTGTTTTAGTTATTCAACCAACATTGTGGCCATCTTCAGAACAATAACTAACTAACTAGCTAAAAAGCTTAAAAAACTATATCACAGTTAAGTAATAAATTAATGAGATACAATATCTCATTAATTAATTTTGTAACATATGGAATTAAAGCCTACTTTTATCTAGTAATTTAATTAGTGTACTTATTTATTACATCAAGTCTTTGGACTTGCTTTGCTTGTACTCAGGCAGTAAATAAATTAATTTATTCCCAGTGGTCACCCATCAAGGTACTGGTCCCACTCAATGTAGCTTAACTTTTACAAGGAAGCAAGTACTCTTGTACTGAATTTCAACTCAATTAGAATATTTTCTGATTTTCTAAAAAAAGTATATAAATCATTCCATAAAAATTAAACTATTGCTGACAATGAGATGAAACTTAGCACATATGTTAGTCATATGCATAGCTACATGCCTGCTAAATCTCAATCTGATTGCATCATTTTTCCGTGTGTTATGATTTTTCTCAATTTTTGTTGAGTCATTATTGTGGGTAAATGATGTCATAAGAAATTAGTTTTTGGATAGCACAACTACTACAAACTAATTTTTGTACAAAGTTTCAACTCTAGGAAAAATATCCTGGAAGCTATGATGATAACTGACACACATACGTGTACAGACTGACATTATTGTGAAAATCATTTATTAAGTTTAATTAAGTTGCCTGTTCATTAATGTTCTGATTAAATTTTCATAATGATCATATTAAATGTAATAAAAACATGAAATTATCATTATTTAGTATGAGAATATACCATTGTCAAACAAGACAACTACACTTAGAGAAAATAAAAGACATTTTTTCTGCTTTGTTTAAATATGACCTTATTTGTATTTAAATATTTAGCCTTAGAGATCATCAACAGTAGATGATAAAATATGCCTCCTTCCGAACTTCTCCCAATGTCTTAGTAATATTAGTAAACCTCTGAAAAAACTGAAAATAATTTAGTTTTAACTCAGCAATGCTCACAACTGTATATCATTGTTCTTAGATTATAAGTATTATTCTGATTGTTTTTAATTCTATAGATTATTGTTGGAGGGAAAAATCGATATACAATAAATGGCAATGTTGTCAACAACAGAACTATTTTTGATTTTTTCAAATCAGTGCAGTTGAATGTAAACAACCCTCACTTCCTTATCATGCAGGGCAGAATCACTAAAGTTCTCAACATGAAACCTCCTGAGGTATTTTCTTTTAAAATATTAGGTTTTTCAAATGATAGGTTTTTCAAGAGTTAGCTTTGCTCGCTAGCTGCAACTTAAATAAATAAATGGTTTATTTACACAAAAACTAAATTACAAATAAAAAAAACAAATATGGTAAAAAAATAACATGCAAAGTACAATTTTTGGAAATATGAGAAAATTGTGTAAAAAGGATGGACACTAAAAAAAATAGATCTTCCACCCATCTTTTCAACGTAAGACTTTGGTACCCTAGTACAGCACCCAAACTAGTGGGAGGGTTAGTGGAACTAGTGAGACTATGATAAGTCATTTTTTACCACTCTTAACAGATGTTACCCCTAGATTATTAATATTATTATTTTCAAGTTAATCCCTGTAACTTTTATTGTAGTTGTTGGCCTTACAGTATGAGTTACTAAAAATATTATAAAATAGAGAGTTCTAGTGTTTTATTGATTGTATGTGCTACAACCCCTTAAATTCTACTTTGCAATAATCTTGTCATTTATTTTTGTTTATTTTCTTTGTTGTAAGATATTATCAATGATAGAAGAGGCAGCCGGTACAAGTATGTATGAACACAAGAAACAAGCTGCACAAAAAACTGTTGAAAAGAAAGATACTAAACTAAAGGAAATGGAAAGTGTAAGTTTTTTCATATTATGTACTATTTATAGTCTATTTGTCTGTGGAATTATGTATTTCATAAAAGAAGAACTAAGGTGAGCGTTCATGGAGTCATCTAAAGTGCTTTCAACCTAACAAGAGGCCATCATCAGTGCTAGCCGTTAAATAAAGAAGAAGGTGATATTTGAATCTTACAGATCAGATATCAAAGATAGACTAATGTCTATGAGTCTACGTGGTGTCTATATTTGATATCTGTTCTGTCAGACTCTCATCCTCTTCATTCAATGGCTAGCACTAATGATGGCATCTTATTAGGTTGAAAGCGCTTTGCAATAAAAAATGTATTTTTGTGGAGAGCCTTCTTCCTGTTTTATTATGTATTTCATACTTTTGTTTGTTTTTTCTTTATCTTTTTATTATTATGATGTATTTATTATTAATTAATATGTTATATCTTTTTAGACTATTACAGAGCAAATAAATCCCAAAATGCAGAGACTGAAAGACGAAAGAGACCAATATATTCAGTATCAAAGAGTGCAGAAGGAATATGAGAGTTTGAGTCGAATAAATACTGCTTATACATATTATATTTTAGAAGTAAGTTTCTTTTTTTTAATTTCATTTACCTGTGATTCATAACCAAGCAGCTTTTGACATATATACATTTCAGTTCATTAGAATTTAAATGAATTTAGATTTATTTTTGTAAAAGATGTAGAGTAGTAACAGACTAGCAAAATTGTGTGAGAGTATGATTTTATTGCTTCAAGCGTTACCTGGATGATTTTTATTGTGTTTGAATTTCTGTGTAAACTCATGTTTATGGATTTTAAAGAAATTTCTGTTCCAATATAACACTCTTCAGCTGTGTTGCATTATGCATAGTCAGCTAACATCAATTATAGATTAAATTATTTTGAAAGAAATCAATTGTGGATTTAGAACAGTAGAAGTAAGTGAAACAGACACTCTAATTACACCGGATCAGGCATTGCTGTTTTTCTGTGTTAGCCTTTTTTTATTATTATTTAAGCTGTGATTTTTCTAGTCTTTCTATTAATGTATTATGTTTGTTTATTTATTTTAATAGTTTATTAATGTAGCTTGTTGATATAGTTTCTGAAGATGCCTACAATGATAGGCGAAATATATTAAATTGAATAAATCATTCAAAACTTTTTTTAGAACTAAAGTTCCCTTGATCAAGCCTGAGATGGAGTTCTATAAACTTTCCAGTGCTACAAAGAACAAACTATTATAAATAAGGACCTTTTTCGCGACGAAAAACATTGAAAACTGCACCTTTAAATAATTTTTTGATCACTGCTATTTTGTTTTTCTGTAATATTCCTCAGTTTTTTTTACTTTTTGGTCACTTAAAGCTGTTAAATTAACTTCAAACTGGTTTATATATATATATATATATATATATATATTATATATATTATATATATATATATATAATATATATATTATTTAGTTTCTCAAAACTTGTGTGTCCAAAATTAGCTAAAACTAAGCCAACATTTACCTAATCTCTCAGACTCTGAGTCAGGGGAAGATAATTATGAGCATGGCCACATTATTCTCACACTCTTCTCTCTGATTCTGAGGATGACCAATTAGGTTAAAAGCCGTAAATGTTTCTGTGGTGTGAGTTCTTATGAAGTGCCTACAGAGCATTTGTGTCAGATTATTGATTAAACTTTTTTTAAAGATTTTTTTAAAGAGACTTTTTAATTTTGAAGCTATTAATAACAATATTCTTTCATAAATTTAGATAGTTGAATTATTTTTTAAGTGTGTAATTTTTTAATAGTTCTGGAATACCCAAAATTATGTCACAGTCAAATATATGTTTATGGATCTATTTTTATGGTATTTTAAATTTATTCAGGCAACTGATTGATACAAAACAAATCTTGGACTTTTAACACTTCCTATATCACACTTCACTTGTCCTCAGTATATACAATTAACCAAATTTATACTGCAACACGTCATTCTCAGCATTCATCCATACAGCGCTGACCACGCTCTATTCTGCTTAACTTTAATGATCCAACAAAGCCCATAGATATACTTACTGTATTAAAAATAAATTTTGTTTACCTACTTATTTCGTACCAATTTCAACTTAAGTGCATTATTTGCTGATTTTTTAGTTTTTTTTAAAACATACACAAATCATTTGATAAAAATTGAAATAATGTTGATAATGAGATGAAACTTAGCACATATGTTAGTCTTATACATGGCTACACGTGGGCTAAATTTTAAAACAATCGCATCATTTTTTTCATGTTTAGGATATTAGGAAAATTTTCCTGAGTCATTGTGGGTTAGTGACAGCATAAAAAAAATTTTCGGAATAGCTCACCTCCAGTGGTGGACTGATTTTTGTACAAAGTTTCAACTCTCTAACTGATGATAACTGACACACACATACAGACAGAAAATTTTGTAAAAACCACTCAGGAGGTCTTAAAGACATGTAAAACGGTTAATTCTGGTGAAATCCTGGTTTCGGATTTTTTTTGCAAAGACAATATTTTTCCTATGTACCTACATTATAAATGAGGAAAAGTAAAAATATTATCTATGTCATTTAAGATTTAACAAATTAAGGTCTTGCAAGAAAAATGAAAATTGAATTACCAAAATGATCACTGATTAGTTCAAATTTTCACCAGAATGTAGTAAAACATTTTTTTTCTACCCTTAATTTTTTGTTTTGTTTTAAATTCAATGTAAATTTACAGGAACTCAATTCTTTATTTTAATGAATAATCCCAAAACATGCTAGTAACTCCTGTATATCCCCTGTACTTGCTCTGCATTGTTTTAATGCTTCCTAGTACATCCGTCATAAAAAGAAAATAGTTTAACTACTGTTTTTGTAACCTAATTTTATTTTAAAGGAAAGGAATTGAAAGAAATAGTCTCTCCACTGATTTTAAAGATAATTTATAGACAGAGTCAGCTTTCAGTTTTAACAAACCATCATCAATAAAGTACAAACCAAATAAATTACAAAAAATCAAAAGAAAACGCTACTACAGAATAACAATAAACAGCAACTACTCTAAAAGTACAAAATAAATATAAAATAATAAAAATAATAATAATAATCATAAATAACCGAGTCCGTAGCTCAGTGTAGAGCGCTCGCCTTTCGACCTGGAGGTCGAAGGTTCAAATCCAGCCGGGGAGGACCTCAATATGAGGTTATCCCTTGTACCGTACACTCGGAGGTCTTGAATTCAAGGCTGGCCAACCCAGCCAGGGTTTTACGTGGTTTCCTTGGCTACTAATACGCAAATGCGGGGTTGGATCTAGTTTCATCTGAGACAAGTCTGGATCCACGTTTCCGTTGTCTCCAGCTCACGAAAAGTTAATGTTCTGCGGGCTGGGGGAGATGAAGGTCGGAAAGATATACTGAGCCTTTGTATGTCCGAAAACTTAGTCAGTGAAAGTGATGGCGGCGACACGAGTAACGTAAGTGACTAGGAACAAAGTGCTCGGTTCTTGAAGACAGACGTCTCCTAATAGCACTGAGGAGCTTTGACTTTCGGGTCAGGGCTATAGAGTGAGTTTGTGCACGCTGACATCTGGGTGCTGGATTCTTTGTCGGGCGCTGGACTGGCCAGAGCGGTGAGCCTAGCTTAGAGTCTGGTGATGCTAGTGGAACTGATGAGATTGGTGAGACTGGAAGGACGAGGTCAAGTGAGACTAATGTGATCAGAGGAGCTAGTAAGACTAGATGAAACAAGCACACAGTGAACTAGTAGTCGGCGCTAGCCAGAACGGTGAGCCTAGCCAGAGTCTAGATGAACTAGCCACACGGTGAACTAGTCGCAGACACTAGCCAGAGCAGTGAGTTTGGATAGGGTCTGGTTGGGCTGGATGAACTAGACACACTGTGAACTGGTTATATGTGCTACCATGTACGGGGGGGTGCTTCCTAGATGATTGGATGTGCACAAACTCAGGGGCTAATGTTGAGTGAGGGGAAAACGCTAAATGACCCTACGGGTTAAGCGTAATAAAAAAAAATAAAAAAAATAATCATCATAAATAAGATAACATAAATAGCCAAATAATAAAATAATTTTAAAAAATGATATAATATAAATTAGGTATAAATCAATATAATGCTTAAAAATAAATATAAAATAAAAATATTCAAATTATTAGAATATAGTAATGAACTATAAAAATAAATAAAAATGTATAAATAGAAATAAATAAAATATCAATAAAATTAAGGTAAATGAAATAGATAAATTACCGGCGAGTCGAGAAGAAAGAGTCAAGCAACAGGCATAAGTGAGTTGTTCAAAATGTTAAAACAAACTGATGGAAAACGTGGCGCCGCATCTAGTGCACCCTGTATGAGCGTTGCCGCCCCATTTTCTCCCTTCTTATTCAGCGCCCTATCTCCATTATCGATATTATTTATTTCTATTATACATTTTTTTATTTTTATATAGTTCATTACTATAATTCTAATAATTTGAATTATTTTTATTTTATATTCATTTTATGCATTTATATTGATCTTACCTAATTTATATTATATCATTTTTAAATTATTTTATATATTTGGCTATTTATGTTATCTATTTATTTATTTTAGATATTATTATTTTTATTATTTTATTTTTATTTTGTACTTTTAGAGTAGTGCTGTTTATTGTTATTCTGTAGTAGCGTTTTCTTTTGATTTTTTTATAATTTATTTGGTTTGTACTTTGTTGGTTAGGCACTGATGATGGTTTGTTAAAACTGAAAGCTGGCTCTGTCTATAAATTATCTTTAAAATCAGTGGAGAGACTGTTTCTTTCAATTCCTTTTATTGATTGACTCCACAGCTCAATTTACTTAATTTTATTTTGTTTAGAGTAATATCAAAAAAACAGAAGAGATTGCAAATAAATATGTAACAAATAAAAATGCATTAAAAGAAAAAATCACCCTAGCCGAAGAACGTATTAAGACATTGGAAGTTGAAATAAACGAGCTTAACAAAAAGATTGATTCAGATAAAGGTGGTATCCTTTCTGAACTTCAAAGTGAAGTTAAAACTTTAGAACAGACAGAAGCTAAAACTTCTGCAGAATATAAAAATATGGAAAGTACTACTAATACTGAAATTAAACGGAAGAAAATGTTAATGAAAAGTTTAGCTGATGATCAGAAGGACTATGCAGCTAAAAAAGCTGTGATGGATAAAGCTGGAACTGTTTTTATGGAATTAAAAGATGCTCAGAAAAAAGATGAGGAGGCTTTGATTGCTGCTCAAAAGAAGCTTGAAGCTGTGGAGCAGGGAAAGTTATCTAATGAGGATGGAGAAGATGCTTCATTACAAGATCAACTTATAGGTAACAAATCTGTAAATACTGGTAACTTACATTTATTAGTTATTGTGTATTTTCTTAAGCATAAACATCTGGTACATTAAAATATACAGAATACTTAAGCCTTTTGGAGGGATTCAGTCTTTAGGTAGGATGTTGGCAGTTCCCTATGTAAATATCTATTTTCATAATATTTCTGTATGAGAGACACCTAGGAAAAGTAACTAGCTAAAAGCTATATAACAGCTGGAAACTGTTCCATCATTCGTGTTCATTGATGGCTCAACATTATGTCATGACCCTCTGTTTTGTTACTGAGTCTGAACTAAAAAACTCATTTGTTTTGATTGCCAAGCATGATGCGTTTAACAAATACTTAACTATGTTCTTCGGAATTTTAAGTGAAGTTTACAGTGAGTTTAGGCTATGTTGGCGCCCTGATGAGTTGGATGTAACAAAACAGACTGGGACATTACCTGATATCAAGCTATCAATAATGACGAATGTCAAATGATGGAACAGTTTTCAGGTATAACATAGGTTTTTGCTTGTTACATTTCCTAGGTGTCTCTCACACAACTATATTGTCAACTAATCATGTTTTCCAAAACTCTGTACTATCTAATGATATCTATTTTCATTTTCTTGTAAAATTTTATTTAAATCATTGATTTGGTATCATTTTCTAGGAAATAGTTCATTAAAAAGATGTTTCTTTTTTACGAAGATTTGATATTACCTGTTATCAGTTTTATTTTAAATATCCTTCCTAAAAACTTCAGTATGAAATTAATAATGCTTCATAAAAGCCATTCTTGTGGGGTTTAGGCAGAAATTTTGTTACATCACATGGCATGGCTTAGACTGAATTTGAGTTTTGAAGTCAACTTTTACTTTTGTAACTAATTAAGAAAAAACAGTGCTTCTTTGAGATTTTATTATTCTTATACTCCGTACCTCGTCTTATCTTAAGTCTCTATGAATAAAATCTTTGGTCCCTTCTAGCGGCTAATGAGCAGTTGAAAGAAGCCGAGACAGAGGTTAAAATGAGTGCTATGCATATTCAACATCTTCAAAATGAATTGAAAACAAAACAACCTCAGCTAAAACAGTACGAGTCCTCTTTTAATAATGATTCTAAAGAACTTGGAGATAAGGAAAGAGAACTTAACAACCTAAAGGTAATATATTTATCATTTAACTTAAGTGTTAAAGTAATATAAAAGAAATATTTTCTATGTGTACCCAGCGGGATAGAAATCCAATTACACCATTTTTGAAAATAGAGCTAAAATCCTGAGAAATCAGTCAGAGTGTCCGGACAAAAAACCCGTGTTGGAGCTACCTAAAGCTATTGTTAAAATCAATATTAGAATTTGGGACTTGAACCTGAAACCCTCTTGTAATCAAAATCTGGAGCATGTTTAAGTTATTATACACTGATAAATTTCTATTTTATTTCTATTGTAGAATCAACTAAAGAGGAAGAATTATGAGGAAGGGCTATCAGAGAAACTGGATGATCAGTTGAGAGCTGTCAATAACGCTGTCAGGTCTTGCAATGATACAGTTAACCAATTGGGTCGGAGGTTAGTTTTTATTTTCCTTACTATGTCTTCCGTAATGCACTTAAACTGACTTTGTTTTAGTTATGCTGATGTTTTAGCCTCGATGCACCAACGTCGCTTTGGGGCGTTGGTGAATGGTGAATGACCGCGTAAAGTTACCTTAAATTTAGAGGTAGTTGGAAAGAGCACATTTAAGAATTAATTGCTAGATAATTGAACAGATAGTTCTAATGTATCTCCCCTGTGCCTTTATTATTATTTATTGTTTTAACAAATAACTTGAGGTAAAGTTCTGAAGTATCTCATCACAGGGTTTTTAAGCAAATTTCTAAATGAACAATAAGCTTATGAGGAAGTTTTTTTATTGAGCTCTATTTTTTAATGTTTAATTTAATACTCTAATTACATTTCACAAATTTACATCAGAAAATAACCATTATGAGATTGTTAGTGTATATGTATAACTAATTGCTTTCAGGTACCCTCACCTACAGTTCACATACACAGATCCTGAGCCCAACTTCAACAGGAAATCAGTCAGAGGTCTTCTTTGCAGGTTATTTAAAGTTAAAGAAGAAAGATTTGCTAGGGCTATTGAAACAGTTGCTGGTGGCAAGGTCTGTAACTATTATGCTATTAATAATTATAAACCCTTTGTTTCTTGAAGATAGATCTGGATATAGGATAATTCTTGTTATAAATTATGATGGCTTAAATCATTGTGTACTATTGCCTCTCTAGAACCAAGCTATTTAATGTGTATAAAAACAATAAAGGAGCCTCAGTACTAGGTTTTTGTCTCTCCAATTTAACAGGTTTTATCACAGGGAAATTGCCCAATATAGTTTGGTTTATAATATATTGTGTTTAAGATGTGCTTCAATTTAACTATTCAGAGTTACCAAAAGCTGTAACAAAATTACCTTATATGGGTAGTAGTTATCATATCATATCACCATTTATTACAAGATAATAATATTACATTTTACAGGCTTAATATTTATAATACTACATCAATGTAAATCAGCTTTAGCTGTGGTTCTTCTCATAAGGATTTTTTTATAAAAGAACAATTACTTTCTATAAATTATTACTTAAAATATATAAAAATATAAAAAAAAAGAAACTATAATTTTTTTTGGTCCAAACTGAATCAAATTAAATAAATTTACATATTAAATCAAACAAATATGTATATGGGTAGTAGTGTCAAAAACAGATAATGTTAAAATTTAACTGGAATGAGTCAACTTACTAAATGATAGAGAAAGTTTTCCCCTTATTTGAAATTAATGGTGTATATAATTTAAGAGACTGATAACTATGTATGGTTATGTGTTTTTACCAAGTCTAGAAATTCTATTTTATTAAGGGGTTAAAAAATAAATTCAGGGATGGTTCAGGTTGTTTAAAAAACAATATGTGTACCAAATTGGATGAAAATTATGTACATTATGTATGGAATAGGATTTGAGTGTTGGACTATAAGATCTTATGTGTTTCCAGTTTTACTAACTTAATGATCTGTTTTATTAACATTTTTGTTGTATTATTTACAGCTTTATAATGCAGTTGTTGATAACGAACTTGTGTCTTCTAAATTAATTAAAAATGGCAACCTAGCCAAGAGAACGACATTTGTTCCTATCAATAAAATTCAAGGTTACAAAATGAATCAAGATATTCTGAAAAAAGCTCAAAGATTGGTAAGTTAAACAGAGTTTTATTTTATTACAGTTTATTAAAGTAAAAAATGTCTTATAAGGTTATTGTCTTACAATAATCCAGAATGTTTTACCAATTTTTTCCTAATTTAATGTGGGTGTTTTATTAATTTTTCAATTGTTCCCCTAGTGCTAAAGTGCAAAGTAAATTAATTTTTTGAAAATATATCTGTCTCTTGAAATTCATTCTTACTAGAATACGGGCTAGAAGGGGCTAAGGTAGGTACTTCCTACCTTAAATTTATTTATTAAAGTCTATTTTATTTTTTCTATATTGTCTATTCCAGATCAGAAATTGTACAGCCACAATGGTTAAATTTGCTGGCAAAAGCTGATGTTGATGTTCAATCATTATTCTGTTTTTATTTATGTAGTTTTTTTACATTTATCTTTGTTGGTTGGCCCTAAAGATAAACTGTTTGCTGTAAAGTCAGCTCTTTCAACTTTCTATTTTTGTATAACATTTATACTTTCCTCTTCTATTTCAATTTCAGGTTGGAGCCAATAATGTATTTTGTGCTCAAGATTTAATAGACTATGATAAAGAATACGAGACTATAATGTCATGGGCATTTGGTCAAACTTTTGTTTGCACTGATAGTGACCTGGCTTTAAAGATATGTGAAGCCAAGGATATCAAACGCAAAGCTGTAACACTGGATGGTGATACTTTCGATCCTGCCGGTGTGATAGCTGGAGGTGCTGTTGCTAAATCTGATCCCATTTTAATGACTCTTATTGAACTGATGGACGCTGAACAGAGTTTATCTGTAAAACAAAAAGAATTTGAAACTTTGTCTAGAAAGAAAGAATCTCTGAAAGAAGTCGCTCTGCTTGACAAAAAGTAATTTTAACTATATTTTTAATAGGTTTTTAATGTATGTTTATATTTTGGACTGTTTTACTGTTGTTTTCTAAAAGTTTCAATTTAAAGTTTATCTTATTTTGATGATAGAAATAAACCAACCCTAGATAATTTTTATTTTGCAAACTATGTTTTTGTTCAAATATTACAGATAAAACCATCAAATATTGCTGAAATACAGATAAAACCTATAAAATATTTAACCCATTTGACACTTCTTCAACCTAGCTACTTCCAACAACTTACTTCAATTTACTACTATGTAAATTCTTTAGTTGTTAACGGGTTTTTAAAAGAGTATATTAGAACTATTGGGTTTTACTTAATATTATTGATAAAGAATAGTCAAGGTTGTAATACTATTGGGGACTAACCATCCAAAGAAGAACCTGTCATTTATTAGATATGGAAACAAAGTGTGGTCTATTTTGATTTAATCTGTTGTATAATTTTAGTATTATATCAACTCAACAAATGAATTAGCTGTTATCCATAAGTAATACAGAAGCTGGAATAAAATCAGGTAGCTAATGTGTAATTGCCATTATAGTTACTATAATGATGATATATTTTAAATGCCTTGTGCAAGAACTGCATATAACATATGCTTCTTTGTAAAATTATGTTGAACTTAAATTTTACAAGTATCTTATACAATGATTTATTTAATATATTTTGTGTAACCTGTCATCAGAAACTCTGAAAAAACAATTCTTTAACAAAAATACTGAAATATGTATATAATTATTTTACAGCTTTTTACTAAGAAATTAATTCAAAAGTCATTTTTATTTGAAGGTTATATTACTTGCTGTTGGATATGAATTTCCCTGGACTGGTTTTGACTTAACTCCATCATCAGCAGGCGGGGCAACACTCGAGCTATTAACTAATAAAGTTATATTAGTAATTAACTTGTAACCTTTGATGAGCCAAACTCTGATAATTTATTTTGTTGATTTCTTTCTTCCTTCTGTTTTGGATGAATAATATTTGTATTTTTTCTATTTAACAGTGCCAAAGCTCTTGAGGCTGAAATTCAAATGATTAAAAGTCGAGTAGAAAAGTCAGCTCATTATCAACTCAAACAAGAAATAGAAGAACTTCAGCAGAAATTGAGTAAGTTAAATGTTAGTTTTAATTTCTCGACAGCTTTAATAAAGTGAAAAGATAGATTGAAATAATTCCCCCCCCCCCCCAATGCTTAATGTGTCTTTTGGTACAGGTAGAACATAAAAGATCCAGATAAAGCTTTAAGCAGCAAACCTAACATAAAATAGATTAGTTGTTAAATCTTTAGACATTGTAATTGTTCATATTTTCTATAAAAACATTAAAAATTCTAAATCATGATTAGTAAACTCTCAGTAAACTGTCCAGTTTCCAGTACAGCAAGTCATCATCTGATTATTTTCTTTTTTATTGTTGTTAACCTAATAAATATGTGAATTAACTTGTTAATCTCTATCAATACAACTTATTTAACAATATTATGTACTAATGTAATAAATAATTGTAATAATAAATAAATGTAATTAATGTTAATTTTTCTTCTTTTATTTGTTGGCTTATTTCAGCTGAAAAAACACAAAGAAAAACAGAAGCAGATAAAGTTATAAAAGAGAAAAGTAAGAAAGTCAAAGAATTGAAGGACCAAATGAAGAATTTGGAGACCATCAGGAGCAATGCTTTGAAGTCTGCTAAACAGGAGTTGGCCAAAGCTGAAAAGAAAGCTGAAGAAAGTAAGAATAATTGGACTAAGAGAGAACAGGTCAGTTTCATGTTAAATTATTTTATAGTTTTTAAAATTAGTTTGTAGTATTTGTAAAAATTGAATTTATAGTTATATTAAAGGTTTGCAATATAAAGAAAAATAAATTCAGATTGGCAGGTCTTATTTAATTTTTGATATGTATTATAACTCCTTCTGTCTATTTAATCTTATAGCCATTTGAGGCAAGTGATGAAACCTGATATTTTCTTTCCATAGAGACAAGAGGGACAAACATGTTTTTGAACTAGTTTCAAAGAAAAAATTCTCTTTTTTTGCTTCTTTATTATTTAATACAAAAAATTTAATTGTTGCAAGTATTGAAGTTAGTAGTTTTATTGACTAATTAAGACTTGTAAGAAAAAACAATCCTGTGATACTTAGCAGGTAATAAAATATAAATTCCTCTGTCAAATATCATGGATGTATTCTATGTAATATCTGATTGAATTATTAATTAAATCATTTGCTTTCAGGAATATGAAGTGTTAAGGTTGGAAATCCAAGATTTAGAGAAATCTGTAGAGGCTTGTAATAAAGACATAGAGACATGTGAAGAAACTATTGTAAATAATAAAAAACTATCTGCTGAACTTAAACTTGCTCTCACTGAAATCAAGGTGATTTTTTCTTTTCTAAATTTCTTTACTTAGTTAAAGCAGGAGTGGACAATTATTTGCTTTAGAGACACCAAATGTTCAACCATTGTGTCTTAAAGTGGAAACCAAATTATTTGTCTCCATGTTGTTATGCATTGGTGGTAACTTTTTCATGTTACAAAAATGTTCTATTTGTTGTATAAGTTTTAAGACTTGCTCTACTGACTTTTCACTTGTAGTTTTTGGATTATTCTTTAAAATTAAGGAATAGCGTAAACAAAGAATTAAGGAACCTTTAAAAGTTTTGCGTTGTATTACATGTTTGTATAAACCTTTATTTGACCATTCTATTACATGTTATGTTCTTGGTTTAAAAAATGTTTCAAAGTCTTAGTTTTAAACATAAGATATTTAAAAAATGAATAACCAAAGAGACATTACTCATTTGTTCAAATTTTGGCTGCAATTCAGGTAAACATTTTTCGATACCCTTCAATTTTTTTAATTCAATGTAACATGTAGATCATAAGTTTCTTAGAAGAAATCAAAGCACCATTACCTTCTGCTAATATTCAATCTGTAATTGATCCATTCCACCAGACTTCAAATCTTCTGAAAACCAGCTTGACTTAGTTTTTAGCAGTAAGTTGTTTATAGGGTATCGGTGTAGCTGATGTAATTTTGAACCCTTTTAAACTGATAGATGAATATTTTGGTTGAACACCTTTGTTTATTGATGTAGTACTTAATTTATATATTCCTTAAAGATTGTTGGTTATATTATTTATTATACTTATTTAGTCTTTTTCATTCCATGTAATATTTATTAAATACTTACTTTTACATTTTTCTTTCCCTTTATTAATGATGAATTATGATTAATTTCAGGAAAACATTTCAAAAAAGAAAGCTGAAGTAAAAGTTCAAGAGCAAGAAATTTACAAGAAGAATTCTGAAATCAAGTCGCTGGTAGATAAGAAAGAGAAATTAACTCAACAGATGAGTGATATGGGTGTTGAAATCACAAGTATTGATATTGAGTCTGCCAAGCTCCAGGAAGCTAACCAGGATTCACTTGATAGGGTACCTTTTTGTTTAATTCTTCTATGCTTTACATATCATTGGTATTATATAAACTTAAAGCTTGTGATCAAATATATGTCTATCTGTAAATGTGACTTGTTATGACAAAAATTAATTATATTAATAAT
The DNA here is from genome assembly GCA_018340805.1 of Microvelia longipes. Lineage (NCBI taxonomy): Eukaryota > Metazoa > Arthropoda > Insecta > Hemiptera > Veliidae > Microvelia > Microvelia longipes. The sequence continues at coordinate 30,297,989 of JACMZG010000008.1, forward strand.
TAAAGGTCCCTGTTAAAGTTTTCAATTTTTCATGAACAAATTCCCTCAAGGCTTAAATTTAGCTTTGAAAATATCACCTGCGACCATGTTCACAGTTTGTCTAGTATATCTTCTCTAGTCCCACTGATCTCATTAATCCCCAGGTACTAGTTTTACCGATTTCACCAGATACTCTTTTCTTTATACTCACTGCTCTGTCTAATCCAGTACAGCCATACAGGGAGATACGCCGGTAGCAACCCCGAAGTTACTGTGCATACAAAAACCAAAATTCCGCAAAACAGCAGGAATGCTGTGTTCGGTCCTGGAAGACGGAGGCGTCTTCCAGGACCGAACACAGCATTCCTAATCACCTACGCTAATCGTGAGATCACAGACACCACAAAATCTGGAGCTCCACTTTCACAGTGCTCAGTCCGGAGGTTCAGTATCTTTCCAACTCTCTACTGGCCTGCCAAACTTTGTCTTTGACCTGGAGCCAATGGAGACGTGGATCCAGACTTGTCTTGAATTAAATTCAACCCACATTTTGTAGGCTAAGAAAACCATGTAAACCTAAGCTGGGTTGACCTGCCTTGAATTCAGGACCTGCCAAGAGAACTGTACAAAGGATAAACTTATATTAGGTCCTCCCCCAGTTGGATTTGAATTCTCTACCTCTAGGTCGTAAGGGGAGTGCTCTTACACTGAGCTGCTGCTCCTTGGTCATGATACTTTATTTTTGTTTATACAGTTATTAATTATAAATTTTTGCCTAGGGGGGGGGTAAGAATACATATTCTTTAATAGAAGCCCCTTTAATCCGCCTCTGACTGGCATCAACAGTACCACTGTCCACATTATAAAAATGAATATCCCCATTTTTTTATTTTTGATGGCATCTTTCTTAGATTTACTAGACTTATTGAGAATGAGAGGATTGACAATCGTATAGAATGCACATGAATATGTACAATTAATTCCCCTCATTATAATAAAACATACTTTCCATTTTTAAAATTTCAAATTTGTTATGAGTATAGCTATGTATATACTTTAAGGGGCTATTAGTTTATATTGTTAAAAAGTAAAATTTAACTAAGGAAACTGCTGATGCATGCTCGCTCAGTGAGCTTTATTTTTCTGTTTTACTTTATAATTGTTTTAGAGACAACGAATGGAAAAAGATCACAAATGGATTGAAACGGACAAAGAATACTTTGGTCAACCAAATGGTTTGTATGACTTTGAAAAATGTAAAGCTGAAGAAGCTGCTTCAAAATTAAGGAAATTAGAGCAAATGAAAGAAAAACTAAATAAACTAGTGAAACTAAAGGAATTTGATGTTCTTGGAACACAAGAAGAACAGGTAATTTATATTTTGTATCTATTAACTTAGTCCTTTGATTATATCTGAGTTCTTGTCAAATGTTTTACTCAGCTAATTAAATTGTAATAATTAAATTAAACTTTTTTAAAAATATTTTTGATGAAGTTCCGTTCAATCAGATTCATCAGCAATATATTTCCTATATAAGTTTCTATTCATTTATTTGTGATTTGTTTAGTGACGTCTATTATTATTTATTTCATTTATCTACATTCTAGTTTCAAGAAGTAATGAATAAGAAAGAAATAGTGGAGGAAGACAGAAACACTATATTATCAGTTATAGGAGAACTTGATGTGAAGAAGGAAGAAGTGATAAGAACTGCGTGGGACAGAGTTAACACTGATTTTAATTCTATATTGAGCTCATTACTTCCTGGCTTCAATGCTAAACTACAGCCTGTTCAGGGCAAGGACTTCATGGATGGACTTCAGGTAAAGTCCCTATTATACCCTTTTATGTTGACTTTATATCTAGGATATTAATGTGCTCAAGAATTTCCAATTTTAGTCTTTACTTTTCCTCATTTATACTGTGGGTATATTGTAAAAGGATTGTGTTTGCAAAAAAATCCGACACCGGGATATCACTATAATTATCCATTTTAGGCGTTTTTAAGGCCTCCTGAGTGGTTTTGGCAAAGTTGTCTGTCTGTATATGTGTGTATGACTGTTATCATCGTAGCGCCCAATGTATTTATGCTAGAGAGTTGATATTTTGTACAAAAATCAGTCTAGTTGTCAGTGTAGTTGTGCTATTAGGAAAATATTTTTTTATAATTTCATTAACCCCCAATAATGACTCAGCAAAAACTTCGAAAAATCATAAAACACGGAAAAATGATGCAATCCGATTGAAATTTGTCTCGCATGTAGTATAAGACTAACAAATGTGCTAAGTTTCATCTTATTATTAGCATTAGTTCAATTTTTATCAAATGATTTGTATACCTTTTTTAAATATTGGAAAATAATCCAATTTTTTGGAAAATAAACTCAAATTAAGTTTAAATTTAGTACAAGTGTATCCCTTGATGTAATAAATAAGTGTAATAAGTTTCGTTATAATACAACAAGTCTATCCATGATTTGTGGAGCGTGGTCAGTCCTCTGGTGACGCTGTATGGTATACAAATGGATTGCGGCTCTGGGAGTGTCATATAATATGAGGCTCATGCTAATCTAAAAACCTCATTTCCTTTAGGAAAGTATGCCACAGTGTTTCAGCCAGAAATATTTGCTATAAATGCCTGTCTAATATAAAATATTAAAAAGAATCCTTATCAGACTTTTATAAATATTTTTACTGACAGCCAAGCTGCCATTTAAGCTCTTGGTTCATACCAAGTCAAATCTAAGCTTGTCTGGGAGTGCTTACAAAATCTTCTGACCTTGTCACTCAACAATGATGTAGCAGTCAGAGGAACAAATCATCTGGCATGAGGCACAGTAAACTCATGTTAAAAGGACCCAGTCCCAAAGTAACTGAGGATCTCCTCAGTCTTAGCAGATGGGACTTTAGAACAGTAACTCGACTACTGACTGGTCTCTGTCACCTCTGAAAACACCTCCATACATACCATTGTTATCTTTAAAGATAACCCAGTGTGTAAGTTTTGTGAATCTGAAACCGAATCTGCCTCTCACATACTTCTGAGATGTTGAGCCCTAGCCTATCAAAGGTTCTCTAACTTTGGTAGCAGCACTCTCACTAAGTTTGACTCTACCAATGAATCACTGGTCAAAAAAATCCTAGACCTAGTCCGGGGAAAAGGATTATTCTGACCTGGACCAATTGAGGGGATTGTACAATAGACTTCCAGTCGCAGTGCAAATGGGGTCTATCCTCGACTCCAGCCCCAATTATTAATACTAATAATGAAACCAATATATTTTACTATCTGAGGACGAGTAAAGCGAGTTAGAAGACGTGGTATATACATTTAATGACTTGCATTTCTGAGGACAAGCGAAGTAAGTCCAAAGCTGGGAGGATGAGTGTAGCTAATCCGATGTTATAAGGAAAGTACCCAATTTTTTAAAAAATGAAATTCAAAGTTTGAGCTTACTTTATAGTTTCTCTTTTAATTGAATAATAACTTTTCAAGTTTTAAATCTCACTTTATTTTATTATTTTTTAATAAAGCAAATCTTAAATTTTTGAATGAATCTTTTGTTAATAAGGTACGATAGTGCTTATTTTATCCAATCTTTCTTATATTAAACAATAAAATAATAAAGAAAAAATATATGGTAAAACATGTGATATGGTAAAAGATGAGATGCTTTAGACTAGGGTTGTTCATACCTTTAGTTTACAGTATCTTTAGTGGAAAGTTGTAATTTATTTTAAATACTTAGCAATATGCAGGGTGGAACATTTCAGATGCACCAACATTTAATCCTTAAAAAGAAGGGGATAATGGTCCCTAGCCCCAGTAAATTGACCCTTATGAGTTGAAATTTACCATTATCATTTTGGTAACATTGAAAAATTAAATTAGAGTGTGACCCCATGAAAGTGTAGCGACCAGGGAAAATTGTAAATGAGCCTGAAATAAATATAAATGAAGCCCAAAAGATCCCTAAATGGCAATAACCTTGCTCTGATCCAGCCAGCTTATTATGAGCAAAATGACCAAAGTAATGATATAAATGAAGTGCATTAACACTAAGGGGTTACTGGGAAAAATTAAAGAGAATTTAGTATGTAATAAAATGACTAAAATCAGTTTGAGATATAAAACTTACCAAGACAAACAAAAGGGACTGGAACTGAAGAAACAGAAGAACGGGGAAGATAAAATATATATTACATCAAGTTTGCCTACAAGAATCACTCCTGAGGATCTAGGAAGCAGAGGAAACATCCGAGGCCTCAGAGCCCCTGAGTCCCCCAGATATTTGGGGTAAAGCTGTGAATGAGGCTGAAAAAGATAAGGTTAAGAGAAATTGAAAAACAAAAATTTTGAAAAAAGAAAGGGGTGGTGGGCAACAAGGTTGCAAGAGCACACCGTAATATTGCTAATTTTGGAAACTGTGGTGTAACTTAAAAAAATCTATTCTAATATTACCATTTTCCGGTAATTTTTCATCAAGCTTTTGTTTATATGTATATCATAGGTATACATAGGTAGGTGGTTAAAATATTTTGTTCTTGTGGTTGTGAAGAAAAAATTATGATTTATGTCAAACAATAGCTTGATCAAAAATTATAAAATATAGTGATATTAACATCAATTTGTATAGGATTTAATGCAGTTTCCAAAAGAGGCAATATTACAGTGTGTTGTAATTTAACTTATTAAAATTACCTAAATGGGTAACAAAATTACCATATTGGGCTAATAGTAACCAAAATTATAATGGCAAATTTTAACTTGCAAAGGCCAATTCTCTGGGGTTAGAGGTCATTTTCAGAAGTCTAGGACCATGGGTTTCTCTTATTTTTAAGGATTTATTGTTAGTTCGTCTGAAATTTTCCACCTGGTATATTGAGTTTCCAGATTTTTTTTTTTAAATAACTGATATTATTTTAGATCAAAGTTGGCCTGGGTGGTATTTGGAAGGAGAGTTTGGATGAGCTGAGTGGAGGTCAGAGGTCACTTGTTGCACTGTCTCTAATCCTGGCTATGCTAAGGTTCAAACCTGCTCCTCTCTACATTCTAGACGAGGTAGACGCAGCCTTGGATCAGTCTCACACACAGAATATTGGACAGATGTTGAAAAAACATTTCAGGCAATCACAGGTATCATTTTTCATCTCTTTTCTTATTGGTGGTCAATAATATAAACATATTATTTTCTTCTTTTTCTTTTAATAGAGATCAATATTGTTTTTTGTCACAATAATACTACAGGCTATAAACATCATTATATTAATAATATAATATAAAACATAATATAAACATTATTATTATTATCTGTAGTCATTTTTAAAATGATTTTGAATGAATTTTCCAAAGAAAATAGAATGTTGTACTATACTCTACTTTTCACGTCATACATCTAGTTTCTACGTCTTAATGCTGTACCAGATGGAACTTTTCTGAGACAACTACAATAAATCTATAAAAGCCCTTTTAGACTTATGCTGTCATCTGCTATTCATACCTCTACCACTAAGCTTATGGGACCAGTTAACAATATTTCGAGCTAAATTTATTTATTTTATTTATTTATTTACATACTTGAGGTTACTTTATTACAAAGTTTCTCAATTGTCAAAATTTTACATTTAAATGAAAAAAAAACAAAACAAAAAAACAAATAGATTATAAATTATTAAAAACATAGGCAGCATAACTTGAATAACAAACTTTATTAAAAAAAACAAAAAAAAGCATAACATTACATGAGAAACACTAAACGTTTAAGGTGGGAATACTAAATTATCAGCTAAAAATTCGTTAACATTATAGTAGGCTTTCTCAAGCAACAATGTTTTAATGCTTTTTTTAAAATTTTTGGGTGGAAGTTCAACTATTGAAGCTGGTAATTTATTAAAGCACCTTATTCTTTGGGGACTGATGTGATTTGTTTAGCCTACAAGTGGGAATATTGATGTTAGCAATATGTCTAGTGCCATAATTGTGGTTCTTAATATAATTGAACTCCCCCTCATCATACTTTGCTTTAACGAACAACAACAATGAAATATTTATCCAAACACATATTAATTAACTACTTTTGGTTACTTTAAAAAGATTTGAGCAACCATAATATTGACTTTTGTATTTTTCAGTTTATTGTTGTATCACTCAAGGATGGAATGTTTACCAATGCTAACGTACTGTTTAGAACTAGCTTTGTAGACGGTATGTCCCAAGTTATCAGAACGACACCAAACCAACAGCATTAACCTTATTGGTTTCAACATTTCATTCATCACAGCTATAATCACACAAAAATCAAATTATTTTTTTTGGAACAAATAAAATTTAAACAGCGTATTAATAGCCTCAATGATTGGCCTTTCAAGTTATCTTATAATTTAATTTTTTGGCTTTAATTTTATTGGATGAGCATTTAAACGTCTAAATTTAAAGAATATTGGGTCAAAAATTTGTCTGTTAGTTAATAATATGTTATAGTTATTATTTTAACTCAAAATTTGTTATATGTGTAAATATATTTTTTAATTGATTTCGTAATAATGTTTTTTGTTTATTAATTTTACCCTTTTCCTTGATCTTAGTCAATTTAGTCTGGACATAGTTTTGATTTTATGTTCCCAATTAATTATTGTTAAACACAAGGCTTGTATCTTATTTCAGGAGGGAGTTTTGAAAAGTTAAAAAATAATTTTATGGTATAAGAAAGAAAAAATAATTTTTTATAGATCAAAAATCTGTTTTGCTATTTCGTAAGGCTTGTGAGATATGTGATTTTATTTTTTTTAATGTCTACTTTTTTATCTAATGAATACTTTAGTACTAAGGTTCATTATTATTGTTATATGATTTCTTTTGCCAAAAATATGTGCTTAAAAATTCTACCAAAACGGTCTACCCAACTTACTTTGAACTTGTATGTTTTATTTCTAAATGGTGTCTACTTGCCGGATTAGTTAGGGAGTCGTCCAGGGTGATTTTCTATGTCAAGATTTATGAAACATTTGTGGTCATATTATTTACTAGACCATTGAGTGGAGTAAAGTAACCACAAGTCTGATAATTTATCTGTGGCTGGACAATATAAAAATTTTGAAATTGTTAATATCATAAAATTTGTAGCCCTCAAAAAAACAAATATTTTTCGCTTGGATACTTTTTACCTGCATTGCTTTACTTTTAAGATACAGTTCATCAAAATATCATCTACTCTCTCTTTCTAATCTATCTCTCACTCACTATATTTTTTTTAACTTCATGTCTTTATATCTTGAATATAAAGTGATCTATTGGCCAATAGCCCCATGTCCAAATAAGGATAAAAGCACTAAATTAAGGGGGCACTAAATTTTCTACAACTTTTAATTATGATAATTATCATTCAGTTAGTTGTGATTATCATATCAATAATTATTTATTTTTAAAAACATATTAGGTACTTATGAATAAAAATTATTTTCTTCTAAAAAAAAACATGCATTTAAGATTTATGTATTAGTTAAGCTATCAATCATGCCTGTATAGGAGCCATGGCAGACAGGGAATATTTAATGTTACATAGAACAATGGGTTCTAATATATACCAAACACAGAAAAAATATAAATTTTACAACAATTCTAGGACTTGTTATAATATATGATGTACTTGGGTAGCATTAGATAACTCAATAAAAAATTATATTTTAAATCCCCCCCCCCCGATGTTATCTATGCGTGACAGATCATCATCATGCAACATCTAGATTATAAATTTTAAAGCAATTCTAGTACTCTTATCTGAATATATTATGTACTTGGTAACGTTAGATAACTCAATAAAAAACTATGTTATAAAATTTCCTCACCCAACCCCATTTTTTCTATGCGTGACAGATCTTCATTGTGCCACATCTAGATTATATTTAGAGAACAATTCCAAGACTCATTTTTAAAGACATTTTGTTCCTAGGTACCTAACATAATATAATCCAACTTTTTACACAATTTACCCCTTACGCCTCTTCTTGTATGTGTGACAGTGTGTCGACGTTCTGCAGATTAATAATTTTTAGCATGGCTAATTTATAAATCAAGGAACATAACGAAAAACACAGAATGAAACAAAAATAACGTTTTATTTATATAAGATAAAATATAGAAATGTTAGGAATATGGTATTACAATGTATCACAATAATTAGGAACTATGTTTAGGATTCTATACATTTATGTATTTACCATTTGACTTGATAAAAACAACTAAGATTAAAATTTAGTATAAAAATTACTAAAAAAGGAACTAGAACAATTAGTAAAAAAATAAAATAAACTCTACAAACTTAGGTTTTGACTTTCTTATAGGAAAAATTATAATCACAATATAAAATGTAAAATAAAATCTTTTGGTAACATATGACTATTGCAAAAGTAAATGAAACCTTTAAAATTAGAAAAAATGAAACTATCGAATGCACAATATAATATAACTAATTAAAAACATATTTATTATTGCATTGTTAAAATCACTGTTTGTATCCATGAAATTTGGCAAAACATGGGCCTAAACATAAACCTGGTTGGTTGAGGCAAATATTGCACATGTAGATAGACTCCACTCGCTTGCGTTCTTTGCTGCACATTACCCATCTCTTCCTAATTTTTCTATTCTTTTCATTCCTAGGAACTTCTGAAGGACAATGTCATGTTTGAGTTTTCGGGCTTTGATGAGGACGAACAAGTTAAGGCTGATTCCAGTATATCAATTCATGAATGACACTATCTCTAAAATTCAGAAGAGTCATTTCATTTCTATAGGTACTGTACTTCTGATCAAGAATATAAGCATTTTTCATCACCAAATGGAAAATATTAATTCCTACTTTCACGTACCACCGAAGACATTTTCTTTGACAGTGATAGTATGCCAGAAGTTGGTCAGATCTATCTACTCCGCCCATATTTTCGTTGTACTTCAGTACTGATTCTGGTTCGTAGCAACTTTTCCTGTCTTAGATGTATGCTCCTGAAGAGTAGCTCCGTACTTGGAAGAAATCATGATAATATCTCTCTTGTCTTTCCATTTTAAGACACAGATTCCCCTGCTAGTGTAAGCAGCCTCCACCTCACCTTTCTTTAGTTTTTTATTTACCACTTCTAAGGGATTCCCCTTTCGGTTTGGTTTCATAGTACTGGTAGTATAGGTATTCTCATCCAATAAATAATTAGTAAGGTCTAGGCCAGAGTAATAGTTGTCCATAAAAATGGCATGTCCAACTCCAAGATAATCTTCAACTAAATGTTTGACAACTTTTACAATGTGGCCTGTACCACCAACTACTTTGTTTGAGGCTCCAGCATAAGTTCTCATTTTCAAGACTAGTCCGTTTGATTGAGTCAGCATTTATATCTTTATGCCGTATTTGTGACGGTTACTCTGCATGTACTGTATAAAGTAAAGTCTGCCTCTCCATAGGATCATCATCTTGATTCATCAAGATTCAAACTTTTTATGGGATAATAAATTGTACTCATTCGATTGTGAAATAAGTCTATCTTAATCTTGCTTAATCTTGTATAATAAATAAATAAATAAATGGTTTATTTACACTATAAACATTTTTTGAGTAGATTAACACAAATAAAAAGTGTAAAATAGGATGACTCTAAGTAATCTTAGTTCTTCCGTCCATCCTTAAACATGGGAGAAAGAAAAACAGAATTTAATAAAAATAAATTGACAAACTATGTTTTGAAATAAAAAAAAGAGTGAGAGTAGGAATTAATACACATGCATGGGTGTATAATTTTTGAGCATTTTGTTAAGATCAAAATAACCTACTCATACATTGTCATTTCATTATAATAAACAAAAGCATAAAATAATAATAAGCCTATTCTTTTAAAAAGTTATGAAAATGACAGATATAAAAAAAAACATTGTATGCAAAGATTATTAAAGGTGTAGTTATGAGGTTTAAAATAAAACCCATTAAGTCTGTTCTCTACTCTCGCTAACATAAAATATGTAAGAAAAAACTAAGTGTAAAAAAAACAGAATAATATACTAGAAAAAAACAATAATCACTATAAATAAAAACAACAGTTCAAAAACATAAAATTATCTTTAGAAAAGATCAAACAAAAACATCTTATATTAACCTAGTTAATATATTTTATAATTAAAAATAAACTTTGAAATGTTAATAATATTAGAACAAAACTTAAATTATTAGTATTAATTATTTTAAAAAATTAAATAATAAATCATTTAAAATAAAACAAATACCAATATTGTATATATATTTTATACAGTTATCAGTCACAAGAATATTGATGCTGAGTTTTAGTATCACAAGTCATGCATAAAGCATTTAAATATAAAAAAAACTTAAACTAATGATAATGAAATTTGTTATTTATGTTTATATTTTAAGTAAGTATGCTGATTTAATAATAAATGCTTATATAAAAAAAGAGATCAAGCAATCATATTAAAAGTAAGATTTATAATAGATTTTATTTATGATAAGATTTAATAAGAAAGTAAAGATTTATAATGATTTTGAATCAATTTTTATTCTTACAGTTTTTAATAAGATCAATATAAATGTTAAGTTTCATGACAGATAATATAAGTAAAAGAAAAATAATAATAATTTTATTATTATTATTATTGTCTAAGAGGAAAAATATAATTATATTCTTTGTCTAATTAATTAAAAAATAAGTAAATATAAGTAGATTAAAAATTTACATATTACTTTGAAAATTTAATCGCTTGAAGTAGAAGAAGCGCTAAAATTATTTTGTGATTTAAATAATTTTTTAATCAAAATTATTATGGTTATCTATGGTAAAGATTAAAAATACTATATATATATTATCAAAATAATATATTTTAGAATATTGGGCTGTTGACTAAAATTAGGAATTTATATTTTAGAATGATATTACATAAAAATAGATATATGTAAATAAATACCCAAAATTAAGTTAGATATAAAATATGGGGAAACAAAATAATTAAATATATGTTTATTAAATAAAATAAACTAAATGGCAGTGAAAATATGGAATTGAAATATATTCGTACAAAATATTCTGAAAGAGGACTAGAAATAATACTAGGACATTATATGAAACCAAATAAGTTTAGATTAGAATATTTAGTACATATGAATAAATTTTAAATGCAATACAATTAAATAAGGTTTTCATTATTTTTCTGTAAATTAAATAGATGTTCTCTAAATTTATTTTTGAATGAATACTCTTTGAGAGTGAAAATGTTATGTGGAATAGCATTTAATAAAATAGGGGAGAATCCTGAGAAAGAAGCTTCAAATTTACTAGTCCGGTGTTGCAATATGTTGAAGTGCTGGTGAGTATTCCTAAGTTGTAAATTATGGTGTGATCTGGTAGATAAAAGTTTATAGAGATAAGAAGGTGTTTCAGAGTTTATGATTTTGTGGAGCATACAAGCGTTATGTAGTAACCTCCTATTCTCCATATTCAATATGTTTTTTTCTATCAACCTGGGTGAGATATGGTCTCTCATGTTGTAACCCCATGCAAATCTAATACAAGCGTTTTGCACCTTTTGAATTTTATATTTTAATTCACCACTAAGGTGTGGGCCATAGAGAGAATCACAGTAGTTGAACAGAGATAATACGAGGCTGTCTGCAAGTCTCCATTTCTCTTCAGATGCCAATATTCCATTTATTGATTTTAATTTTTTTAGTGAAGCCCAAGCCCTTCCGCATGTATTAATGACATGCCTTTTAAAGGTAAGTTGTTCATCAATGGTGACTCCTAAATTTTTGGTGTATGGTACATTATTAATCAAAACGCCATCTATTTTAACTATGGGTGCTATCAGATAGGGTTTAAGTTGGGTGGAAGAAATTTGAATAAGTTCTGATTTGGATGGATTAAGTTTTAGCCCATTTGCAGTTGACCAGGTAAGTATTTTGTTGAGATCTTCATTCATCCCTTTGAAGCAAAGTTTTTGATCTTGCGGTTTTGATTTTTTATAGATTTGTGTATCGTCAGCATACATATGTATATTGGACTGGGTGGCACAGTTAGGAGCATCAAATACATAAATCATGTAAAGGTACGGTGCTAATGAACTCCCTTGGGGCACCCCTTTCGTAAGTGTGAAAGGATCTGATAGTTGGTCGTCATAAAGCACTTGCTGAGTTCTATTTTTAATGAAAGATTCAAACCATTTTAAAACCGTAGATTCTACTCCTGTATGCTTTAATTTAGCAATAATTAGTTTGTGATTAATCATATCAAATGCTTTGGAAAAATCTAATAGGGCTAGTAATGTAGCTTCCCCTAAGTCTATCCCACGACATAGATCATCGACTATCTTCAGAAGTGCAGTGCATGTGCTATGGCCTCTTCTAAAACCTGACTGTATATTTGGAAGAATGTTGTTCTCTGTCAAATGTTGTAATAGTTGGACTGCTACTATTCTTTCAGTTATTTTACTTATGACCGGTAATATGCTTATAGGGCGGGTGTCTGTGATATCTGAGATATCACAGATATGGCTCAGTAGGTTTTGGCTCACCTAGTAATGCGTTTTTAGAGAAATGTAATGCACTTAAAATGATGAGAAATCCATTCCTTGATAAAGCGTTCCTGAACACTGGCAAATTGCCAATAATGGGGAAGAGATGGAGTTTTTATCTGCCCAATGACGTAAATGATTTCCAAAAATATTTCCAAGTCGAAGCGAGTCAGTTCCTTCCATTCCTTTATGCGAGACCTTTTCATTGTATTGTAGCTGAAGATAGTATTTTTGCCTGATCATTACCCTCTTTTATTATTAAGTTAAAAAAATCATCACTAAAAAAAATAATCAATAGGTTTGTCTCCTGATGGTAAAAGTTTTAAACCTGGATCAACAGTAAATAGTACATCAGTGGGCGATTGAGGTTCTTTCGACCAAGTGACTGCTGTTGTTGAAGGCGGTGAAGGAGGAATCATTGGCCTCAATGGTGAAGATGGAACAGGACTAGAGGCTTGGTTTTGACTAATTTGTACAGGGGAACCAGGAGCAGGAGAAGTGTTATTTGAAGGAGGAAGTATTATTATCCTACTTTATCATCATCGCTACTGTCTGAATCAGGCCAACCATCGTCAGAACTGGAGTCATCTAAGTCTTCCTCCCAGTCAGACTCTTTGAGGATGGCCAACAATTCCTCGCTAGTCCAGATCTTTTTGGTTTCCCTAAAAGGAAATCGTTTATGCTTACTTGATGGTGGACTACAACTAGTTGAGGCAGTAGTGGTGGATGGAACAGATGATGGTGAAACGTGTGAGTCAGGTGGCGAAGGGCACGGATTCGGTCATCTACGGCTTCCTCATTGGATAGGCTTTTTGCCCTTCCTCTCCTTCAATTCATTCTTCTAAATAAAAAATATACTACAATGCATTACAGACACGTTTAGATAGTACAATACAAAAGTTTGAAACTATTGATAAATTTTACTTCTTCAAATTCATCAGAAAACTAAGGTAGAAGAATATAATAACATTTGTTCATTTTCTTTTCGAAATTCACTAAAAATATATAAAATTCTGTAGTTGAAAAAATAGTATTTTGGGTAAGCGGCGATTATTTTTAACATGTCATAAATGAACAAAAGAATGAGCTTTTGCATTATTGTACTTTTTTACCTGCGAGTACACAAAGGCAAGTACAACAAAAGGTTTGAGAAATCCTTGCACCAAAGGAGTAATAAAACATCAACAGGTCCTTTACCACTATTTTGAAGTTAGCATGCCCTCTCTCAACTGGTCTATTTTTTATTTTAAAAAAAATCTTTTACTACTATCTCACATTAGTAACCTACGAAGGTAAAACGTAAAATTGTTTGAGCTAGTGCATTAAAAATCTCTGCTAGTATTGCTTCCCCCAATTTCCAAATCTTATCCCCTTACAAAAAATGCTCCCCAGTTTACCAACAAAAGTTTTTCCTAAAAGAGCTCACCCGGAGGGGGTTGGTAAAAAACAATTTAATTTTGTCATAAAAAATTATTAATGATCAATAAGTCAACAAAAAAAGCAATAACAAGTTTACAGGCCACAGGACCCCTTAGCCAAGGCAAGGGGGGCCTTAGTACCCCTAAAACAATAAAAAAAATATATTTGAAGAGCACACGAAGCGTTTCTGGAGACGGTTAGTAAAACAAAATTAAATATTGTCATAAAAATGATAAAGAAGCAATAAGTCAACAAAAAAAATCTTTTAGAACTCATTTCAGGGCTCAAAAACTGCTTAGTACCCCTAAAAATCAATTAAAATACTACATTTGAAGTGTGCCCGGAGACGGTTGTTTTTTTTGTTTTTTTAAATCTTGAGACAAAAATTATAAACAATCAATAAAATTATCGTTTAGAACATGTTTTTTTATGATTTAACTTGTTAAAGTTTAATTAATTTTGTTGTTGACAAAATTAAATTGTTTTTTACCAACCCCCTCTGGGTGTGCTCTTTTAGGTAAATTCAGATATACATTATATTTACATAGTAACTATGTTACATAAGTAATATTAACACCTAAGAACGAAATTATGAACTTACCTTCAAAATCAAATTTTTTGGTGAAATAAGTGAAGCAAGTCGAAACTGAGCGCAGTTTTTAAAAAAGGAGATGTTTCTGGGTGCGGGTATAACGATAGACTGACCCTTTCTCTGTGCTGGGGTTCTTGAGGCTGCTTTGAAATACCATAGGAAGGGTGCGATTATGTGTCGACCTCCGCACCTGGATAGAACTTAGCTGCACGAAAAAGTATCAACATCCGCAGTGAACTTATGCTTATAACTAGAGAAGTTACTCAATTATCAATAACTACTCATGACTCATTTTTTCCTAATTTTTCAAAGGAAATGCGCATCATTATCTTGTCGGTTATACAAAAAGATATCCCTAAAATTGGCAGTTCACACCATTATTTGCACTAGTTTAATGCTCAGTTGGTTTCTTTAAAGTTGTTAGTGGATTTCCTTTGAAAATTAAGAAAAAAATGAGTTATGAGTAGTCATTGATAGTTGAGAGACTGCTCAAGTTATAAAGCATAAACCAGACCATTAGGCAAGAAATGGATTGTTAAGCACGGAAACACGCATTCCAAAGAAAATTTGCCCGACATATAAACCACCCAGCCAGAATTATTTTGTGGTTATTAACTTATATAATGTAAAAAACTATATAAATTATCATCCCTGCCAGGATTCGAACCCAGGTACCCTGGCTTTAAGAGCTTGTATCTCACTGCATACATGTTATTATTATATTTGATCAAGTCAATGAAATAGTTTATTATAATTTAAGCTAGAAATAAAAGATCAAGAATTTATTTTATTTTTGTAAAGTTTAGTCAGGTTAAAATTAATATGATATGACAATGGATTGTGTAGTTCTATTGATACCATAATGAGGTTTACGTAGCAGATTCAATAGGTGTATCATTTCATTTTATCTAGAGATGGTTATTCTTATAAAGAAAGAGAAGAGAGGTCATTTACCAAGTGAACTCAATGTTCAAAAAGTTTTTTAAATAATGGTGAAGACCTCTGTTCCCTGTCCTTGTAAAGCATTATTCTGAGCAAAGGTTTTTGAATAGTTTCAGAGCAGTACTCCAACCAAAAAAAAATGATGATAATGATGATTCCATATCTAATAATATAGTCAGATACAGCAATTAATCCCACTTGAAATCAATCAAGTTATTTGCCGCTACATTAATTTTTTATGAGCACACCGCCAAAAACACATTTAAACTATTTCTGAAGTTCCAAGTGTTGTTCAAGACAAAATAATAAAAGGATCTTGGCTTCCTCATGTGTTTGTAATCAAATTTACAGTTGATTAAAAGACAAACGTACCGAATTTCCCTACTCATAAATAAATTTATGTGCAAAAAAGCAATGATACTTTTTACTTTTCCTCATTTATACTGTAGATGTGTTGGCAAAAAATCCGAAACCGGGATGTCATCGTATTACTCACACACATGTATAAGACTAACATAAGTGCTTAATTTCATCTCATTATCAGCCTTAGTTCAATTTTTATCAAATGACTTGTGAACCTTTTTTTTAAAAAGTGGTAAAAAATCAGAAAATAATACAATTGAGTTGAAATTCAGTAAAAGAGTATACCTTTATGTCATAAAATAAACACACCAAGTTTTGCTTCAATAAGACAGTTATATCTATTGGTTTTGTTTGATCATATCAGTTAAGCAGCATCAAGCGTGGTCAGTGCTGTATGGATGACCACTGAGAATGAAAAGGATGTATTTTCTGTCTTAAGACAAAAAAAGCGAGTCCGATGGGGTGTAGCTGGATAAATATATTTCCCAACCCATTTTACCCTGCTGGAACAAGTAGTATCTTAGTCATATTGAGCTTATACATACTTCATCGTTACTTGCAGAACGGTATTCTATACACTAAAAGTTTAAAATTAACATTTAACCCTGCACCATTAACTAAACCTTAGACAGACATTAGACAGCAACCTTAGACACCAAGACAGCTCTAAGTCATGCTTTTGGGATTAAAAACCTTATTTCTTTCAATAAATAATAGAATCAAGAAAAATGTGAGGTTTGCATATTTTGACATTGTACAGTGTTGTTTTCGCAAAGGCTACCATCTTGATACACAATAGACCAAAGAGAACTCACTCATACAATTGGAAAGACTCTCTAAAATGAGTGGGCACACTAACTGATCCATCCACATGAGTGCCAATAGAGAAATAAGAGCAAACTTACCTTCCCTGGTATGGTTATAGCTTAAGACAGAAAACAAAGGTTATGTAACAATGATACGAGAAGTTACCTTTATTTTAATAAAAATATGAAGACAAGATGTGGTAAAAATAATATTAAGTATATTACTTCAAACTATTTTTTTATTAGCTGCAATAGAAAACCTTTTATCAGAAGTTAAGTTTGTCTCTAAATTTAAGGTCTGCACAGTTTGTTATTGACACATGTGATGGGTTCTTCTCCATTTCTCTAGCAAATTTTCAAAGAAAACATGAGCCTATGATAGAGTCATGGAGGAGGGTCATCTCTATTTTTTTTTATCCTAAACAGGGTCACTTGGTTACATGGTAAATCTACTTAGCTGCGTCACCCCCTTTATTTAAGATCATTTGACCCCCAGCGACATACATGGTAATCAAAGTAGGATTACAACGCAGGGTCCTCATATCCATTACCTAAATGCCCATAATTGGTATTTATTTTTTTTTGCCAAACCATGGATAAGTGATAAATATTGAATAGAGCAAAATTATAACTTACCCATTAGTTAAGTTGATAATTGATTTCATCTTCTTCCATTTTCTTTTGTAAAATAAACCAAAAAAATAAAAAAATTGCAGCAAAAATCTGAAGGGATTTTGCAAATATACTTGATAGGCAATGACTTATTAATGTCAATGTAAATTTTAATAACACCTATTTTGACTTAGGGAGTCAAAATGAATACAAGTTTTTTATAAAACAAGAAGCAGTAAGCGATTTATAGGGATCTAGATTGAACAACTCAGAAAGGTTATAATATATATATATATATATATATATATATATATATATATATATATATATATATATATATATATATATATATATATATATATAATATATATATATATATATATATATATATATATATGTGTGTGTTGTATGTATGTGTGTACAGTACAATAAAGCTGAAGCAGACCTGAAGCCAACCAAAACTTTTTTTAAAACAAGTTCTTTATTGGCAACTTGGGTTTTAGGGTAATTTGTGCCTTTTTATTTTATTATTTATTTGTTATTTTTTGTGGTATAAATTTGTTTGTTTATTTTTTTGGGTGTGAGGGGGATTTGTTTGGGTTAAGGATAATTTCATATTTTGTAAATTTTTTGTTTCTGTTAAGGATTGCTTAATTCCTTGAACAACCCCTTTTTTTGTAGACTATTGATTTAGGTATGAATGTGTTATAATTTTCATTTAGTATTTGGGAAGTTATGAGTTTGTTTGGATTCATTCTATTATTAAATGTTATTTTTATTTTGTTCACAGAAATACTGGTTATTTGCGAAATTTCATTGTCTTTAAATCCTAAGGTTTCATGCAATAGTTTACCTATCATTATAGGGTGGAGCCTTGATATTCCTTTATCATTAGTATTAGCATATTTGTGTGGTATTATAACATGGTATGGACCCATGTCATGTGTGTCATATTGTTCTGGTGTATTGGGTATATTGGTCATTGTAAGTTGATTGGTCTCCATTACCTCATTTAGTCCTCCGCTATCTTCTTGCAATTTTTTATCTCTTTTTGTTTTTCTTGACTTCTTCTTTCTTGGTTGCTGTCTTCTAAGTTTTTAAATAGTTTTATTTTGTATTTTACTAGATTTGGGACGGTTTTCTTCTTTTTTTAATTTATTTTTTTACGCTGTCACTGCTGTCAAGCGTATTTGAAGCCAAAACTTAAACTAGAGGATTAGCCCTCTTTGGGCTAATCCCAAAGAGGGAGATGTTACACACACACACCTTTAAGAGACTTACACTGAAAACTATTTTGTCAGAAGGGTCAAAATTTTTTCTAGAGGGCAAGACCCCTCAGGCTATGGGCCTGAATTGAAGAGACTCATATCTTTTTCTATAAAAGGACCTCGATTCAATGGTATTATTTTAAACATTAATCAACAGTAATGATTATGTTAGTACCGATGTACTGTTGTACATAGTATGATTTTAGAAAAGAACCCCCAGCTAAGGAAAAATAAAACTTTTAACTATCTTGATGAAGAAATAATGCTAAAAGGCAGCATAATTCAATCAAAGCGCACTTTGATTCAAGTTGTAAGCTAAAAAATTGAAAAAAAAAAACATTAAAAAAGCTTAGGCCAACTGCAACGTTTTAGAGTTTGGGACAGAGGATGAGGGCTCATACGTGGTTTTTATAAACCATAAAAAAATAAAATTTCAAAAAGAAATATTTAAATTATGTATTAATTTAATATGTACCTAATATTTATAGATTTATTTAATTAATTAATGTATAATATTTACAACAAGTCGTCATCACTTAATGAAAAAATATCTGGTAGTATTTAAGTTATCCAGAAGTAAGAAATTAAATTTCTTATTATTTTAGATAATACTAGAATTTTGAAAGCAAAAGTCTACCCAGTTTACTTTTTGTTCTAAGAGAAAAGAACTAAACTCAACACAAATACACCTAAATTGTCAACTTTTAATGATTTTTTTGATTTTTTTCTGTGTCATTTAATTCAGTTGGCCGCCCTTTTTTAATTTAAGCCAAATTAAAATAAGCAGTTTTATGCATTAATATAAAACAAGGATAAAGGAAACTTGATTCTATGATACCTTTGGAGAAAGGCTAAAAAATATAGATAATGATTGAGGCAGGATTTACTATTGTAAGTAGACCATCAATGACGAGACTAGTATGGAATATACTAATATCAAGAATACAATTTCTTTGATTATGTTCAAACTTATAAATTGTTGTCAGGTAAGGTATGAACAACAGCGCAGTAAGTCCCATTCGTTTTATATCACAAAAGATAAGCCATTATGGGTATGATTAGGATGGGTGACAACCCAAATTCTACACTGGCGACATGGGGTGGATGCGGACCTACCTAAACAAGTTTGACTAGGCTGCGTATGTTAGCCATTAATATCAATGTCTCTTATAGATATAAACGATCAGAGAAATCTTACCATTAGGTATGAGACAGTCAATTCAAGAAGTCAAGTTTTAATTTACAATTAAAAAATAATGTCATTAACAGAAGCAAATTACACTTTTTATAAATTTCTATTTGAGAAATAGAAAAAAAAGAAAGCAATGCTAACTAACAACATCTATCTGAAGTAGTGATTGAATATTTATTTTATCATAGTACCAACCCCAACTTGGACAAGCTTGATAGCATGTGACTGCACATACCTTACCACAGTTAATTTGTTTAAAGAGCCTAACATTTCCATTTTAAGCAAATTTAAATTCATAACTTGATTTAAATAAAAATTTTGAAATTCATAAGTTAATAAAAAAATTGAAGAAACAGATTGAAAAGTACCATAGAATCAATAATTTAATACGATTAAAAGAACCTTCTAAATAAAATAATAAATCAAACTAATGATGCATTATTTTTTAACTGCAAAAAACCCTGAGACACTTTGAAACTCAAATTTATTACAAACACTACATCTAATTCAGTTTTTCTTTATTTTAATTTTTTAAAAAATAAGTCAGTATAACACAATGGGTTTTTTTGTTTCTTTTTTAATAATTAATTTCATCTTATTTACATTTATTTTCAATATTTAGACATATATATATATAAAGCATTTGCACAAATAATACCAATTATTTATTTATTTTAATTTCTTCTTTCTTAAGTAATGAGAAAAATTTACAAGGTGTCTTGAAAATGACTTTGTTTTTTCACAAAATTTTAACAAAAACTCCCAAAGGGAATTAGCTAAAAAAAAGAATAAATTTTGACTTTGTTTTAACCAAGAAAAAAATTATAGACCCACTAAGTCTTCCTAGATTTAGAAAAAATCATATTGTGATGGAAAACAATCAGAACTTAAAAAAATTAAAAAAACTATGTGTAGAGTAGAACACAGAGTATTAACAAAAAATAATAAAATAAAAATATTTTTTTTAGAAAAAATCTCTATTTAAAAAAATGAGAACAAGAGGAGCACAAATAACTTAAATTAAAAATGCTGGATTGCGCTTAGTTCTCTTCCAGGATGAGAACAAACTAAATAAATACAATAAAAAAAACTATGTAGATCCATTACGCAATGCAACATCAAATAAAATCATATTGTCTTTACATAGGTTATTTGTTTATCCTTTTTATTTAATTTAATTAAAATCATTCAATAAAATTAATTATTTATATATATTTATTTATATATATATCCACAAAACCTAAAATCACAAGTGTTCAAAATAATTATATATTTTTAAGTATCTCATATTATATACTATTTCTTACAAGATTTCATTTTTACCACCTTTATTACTAATTAAAACATCTGCCTCTAGCCTAGAATTTAAAAAATTTTACAAGGGGAGAAATGGGAAGGGGATATGATACAAGGGGATCTAATAATATTCTGTACAAGACTCTGAGGTCCAGGGGCCACCTAGGCTAGAGTTACAATACAACAAATTTCAACGTATTTCATCATGTCAAAATAAATTATAATTAAAAGAAATTAAATAAATAAAACAAAAAATTTAAAATCTAACAAATCACATGACGTTGCAGTCAATTTTATAAAATTTAATCTATTAATTGTAATCTAATTCTTAAGTTTAGCGTTAGTGACTCAGACGCCACGTGAGTCTCGCACATCATTAAGTTTTAGAGACCTCTTTATTTATCTAAAACAATACCTAAAATATTTTAAAATTCATTTATTTTGACATGACGAGAAAAGACAGAATAGTGGAATATTTTTACATGACTCAGTGTAAAGACTATACAGGAGGTGGAGGAGGTGTCGAGGGAGGGTTGGGCCTCGATACTTGATATAAAACTCTAGATAAGGTTTGAGCAGCACTCTGATCTAAGACTTGAGACATGACTAAATGTAAGAGACGCTGCTCGTGTTGCTGGATCAGTGGTTTGTTGGCTGGATGCCTGGACAGAGCTAGCAGGGCCCTACAGGCCCGCCTCACCATGTCCACACTGGTACCCATGGCCTGGTCAGGATTCTCCCTCAGGGCACTCAACCCTCCCGTGTTGGCCACCTGTACAGCTCCACTCTCAGCCTGCTCTACAAAGCCCACCAGCAGTGAAATACAAGGAGCTTGCAGTGCTATTGTTCTTGCCATCCCACTGTCAGCTGCTCCTAGGTAGAATAGCAAATTAACTCCAAATTCTCTCAGAACCTGTAAAAACAAACCAGCATTAGCAAAGACCATAATAACAGAAATAAGCACCACCGAGTAGAAATAAATCATAAAAATTAAAACTCCAAGAGCCAGACAAACAAGTAAAAACATTTTAATATGTGTTATATTATATTTGTTACTAATTTAATTTAAGTCAAAAATACTTTTATTGCCAAAAGTTAGGAAATATACATAAATAAAATCACAAGAGAAAAAACTACAATAAGTACCCTAACTATAAGAAATAAAAGGCAATCCTACTAGATCTATTGAGTCCTGAGTGTGGGGTATAATAAGATAGAATGAAAAATTAAGGTTATGGGCTAGCTTATAGCCCATTATGTAATTAAATAGTAACCTTGTTAAGTTTTGTAAACAAAAATGATTTTTACTGTCTGTCATTTGTACAAACAGACAGTTACAGTTATACACATAACCGCTGCTTACAATTTTTAACTTCTATAAATAGTTGATTACGTAATGGATGTAATTTATATAGTTTATAGTTATGAATTATTACAAAAACTATTAAGTACTAAATTGCTGCAACAAGTGAGCAAATCCTTATTTCGGCATATAATATTCTGCTTGCTTTGGACAAAGCAATTTTGCTTTTTTTTTCAATACATTTGTTTTTAGTTTTAGACTAAAAAAATAAAATTTTATGCATAGAAATGAAATAATTACCTGCTCTTCACTTCTACAGAGTAACCTAGTGAGGACTGTCGCTAATCTCTCTAATCTACAGTATGGAGGTGTTGCTATAACTAGATCAACATTAGAATCAGTGACACATAGTTTGCACAATGCTTCTAAAGCTAATCGCTGAGGAGATAATGAGGATGCTACAGTAGGGAATGGATCCTGTCCATGTGCTGCGGGACATATGGCCCAGTGAAGTAAACCATCTAGGATGGGACGAGATATTTCTTCAGGATATTGTCCAAGGTCCACCTGCAATTCATAGTAAGTAACATGAAAATCTTGTTTCCGCCAAAGAAATGCAAAATTAAAACTATACTTGCTATGCTATATAGTTAAGTGAGCAATCTACAGTGTTGATTCACAAAACAAATAGTAGAAAAATAAGAAAACAATGATCACACGAAAAATTTTATAATAAAGAAGTAAAAATTAACATTAACAATCAGTTAAAAGGGATACTGTTCAACATCTTGATCAATAAAGAAGTATAAACAGGTAAAATCTCTTTTAATCAAAGAAAAAATAAATCCTTTTATATTATACAGGGTGGTCCAAGTCTCCCTTCCTCTTAAATTTATGATTAAGCATAAATTAATGAAACTTAATGTGCTTTTTTTGAATAAAGGGAACTCCTTTTTGTAGGTGCACTTAACTTGAGTGTCGCATACAACACCGAATTTTACAAATGAAATAGAAAAAAGTAAATTGGAAGGTATGCTTTTTGGATGCTAGAGATAATGATAATAATAGAGAGATGATAACAGGTGCTAGAGATATAAGAAATTTTCCCCTTACATGTTTTTGTTTAAGTCAGTTATTTTGGTGGGAGTAAATGGTTAAACTGTAAAAATTGCACATCTTAACTCAAATTTGAAGCTTAAGAATTGACATTAGGAAGAAAGATTAAAAATGCCTCAGTTTTAGGTTAAAAACACAAATCTTTAATTACCTTACCCTCATTTAACAATATTTATTGTCACTAATGCTTGGAGATTCAGAGAAAATAGTATCCCTAATTTTATTAAAATTTAATGAACGATTTGTGTAGAAATAGAATATAGACTAAAGAGAAGGTGAATAAATAAATTTGATTAAAGAAAATAACAAACCTGTCCACTGATATTAGCAAGAGAGACCAAAGCGTTTTCTCTAAGATGATGTAAAAAATCCCACCACCAGTGAGTAGAATCGGCTAGAGAACTACAGGAATCTGCTGTGTCAGCATCTTCATCCCGGTCGTAATTCCTCTGCTTGGGTTGCCTAGGTGCATGCTCGTGGTGCAATAATAATAATTTACCTACAAGACTAAGAAAAGTACCACTCTTACTGTATTCTGCTTCATTACCAGGTACAAACGTTAAATTTCTTAATATAGTTGATATACATATACATCTTTTGGCCAACCAGTCTTGACTTTCAGTAACAATATATAAACTAGCTTCATCTTTACTATAACATTCGTCTTCGTAGTCACTCATTCTACGTCGTTTCAAAGTTCCCGCAGGATCTTTGATTTGAATATTAAATACTTCTTCTTTAACTTTAGTTTCTTTTTCTGTACTATTACTACTATTTTCATCGTCTTTAGAATTAATTTCTTCCTCGGCTTCTTTCTTTACTTCTACCTCATTATCACAAGGCTCTTTAACATCTTTCTCCTTTTCTTCAGTATCTTCTTTCTTTATCCTCGACAGTGCATATTGTAAAGATTTAATTTTTGAAGATTTATCACAGGATTTAGAGTCTATCGTGGGTGCGGGTAGTTTAGGGGACGATGCTTCATCACTACAAGGCTCTTCTTTCTTAGGTTTATTAGGACCAGGTATCATTCTAGTAAAAGGTATATTACAAACTTCAGATTTAAAAGAAGAAACTATGTATTTAGTCTGTTCTAGATCCGGATGATCCGTATCTGCTAAATCATCAGGGTCCCACGGCCTTTTAGAGTCTGTAACGAAAATTTCATCATGAGCAGGCACCAAATTTACAGGAAGACCCTTACGAGACCTCATGGTCATGTCCGGTGTGTTGTGAAGGAACTTGGTCCTGGTGGTGGGATCTGGAGTAGCTGTAACACCTCCCAAGTCTACAGGCTCGTCACTTGCTTTCTCATCCAGTGGTTCCAACATTTCCTGTAGTGCAACCTGTAAAAATATAAAATATTAAATATCAATTAGGTAATTAAAAACAATAGGAATTATCATTCTAAAAGCTAAGCAAATAATTAATCAAGAAATAGCAAATTCATTAGAACCCAAACATAATTGAGGTTTTTTGCAAGGAATTGTTTTAAAAACATTTCCCACAATTTTATCACTCCCTGCCATTCATTGCACAAAATAATATATGGCAAATAAAAAGCAAAGATACATGTTAACCCTTAAGCAGCTAATGATAGCATATGCCATCATTTTAAGATGATGTGGTTAGCACTGTTATTATTATCTGTTGGTTAGTTTACGTATTAGCTAACTCCTGTTAGTAATAGGCAGAGTTCTATTTTATCTTGCAAGAGAGGTTGTGAATTGGACCATAGCACACATCCCCCTTGGCAATTTGAACCTTTCTTACTTCTTAGCCCTTTGATTGATATATTTAAGACATTTCTTTCATAAAATCAGTACTGAAAATGTACTCATTTTTTACATCATAACCTTAATTCAACAACTGATGAGATATAAATCACTACAATATTGAACTTAAAAATCAAAATTAAAAAAGTGACAGTTTAGGCTGTAATATGTAACTCCCATACTTAGCCAAATAAATCAAGAACGAAACTGTTAGCTAGTTAAAAAATTGGTGATATGCCAGAGAAATACATGATAATAGACGTATTGAAATAATAGATCCCTGAAGATTTACCTTCATATGCTCTAAGAGAATATCTAGGAGACCAGGTAAATGAACTAGACCAAAATATGTAACAGTAGTGTCATCAAATAGTAGGATGTTGAGAACGTCTAGGGCCCAAGTTGTTTCAGCTAGGAGTCCACTCTTCAGTGACATCATTATCCTCCAGGCATCAACAGGAGCTACGTCTGCTTTGCATAATTTCCTCCTCTTGTATAATACAGGTGTGGTTCCTTCTACACTTCCCTCTGGGAATATTAGCTCTCTCTTGGGAGGACAGTAGCCACCACTCATACTCCCACTCCCAGCCTGCAATAAAAACCAGAAATAAATTATTTACAACAATAACAATAACACATCATGTATTTTTTTTTCAAAGCTCTTTATTTCACAAAAAAAGTATTGTTACAAAATGTATTTAAATATAATAAAAAAAATATTATATAAACATTTTAAGACTACCTAAACTGAAAAAAGGAAATGAATAAAATAATTTTAACTTTTAGTAGTAAGAAATAATTGATATTTCAGAAAATTTGATATTTTAATTCTTTTTAAATAAGTCTGAGCATACAATGAATTCTTCTAATGTAAATAAAAAATAGACAATATTACTGGCAATAGGTGATTCTACATATAATATAGCAAGGAGTCGAAATCTGTACCCACAACATATTACATGAAACTAGATACATCAAGCAGGTTTTCATTGACTTCCTTCAACGCAAATAAACTTATGGTAGAGACAAAAATTATAAAAAAAACTATTTATGGTAAGCTAGACAACAAGCATGAGATGATTACCTTGACTCCAGGAGGAGGTTGAGAAGATGGATATGGTTTATTCTGAGAGTTAGGTGCTTGTGGATCCAGAGAAGGTCTAAAGCCAGGGTGTTGAGGTCTAGGAGCTCTGGATTGAGGAGGCACCCAAGGCTGAGGACCATACCCACCACTAGGCCACTGCCCACTGGGAGTATTAGGCCTGCTGTTATTTGCCCATGCTGGTGGACCTGAATTGGTACCACCAGGGAATTGTCCCCTGAACTGACCACCACTACTATTTGTCCAACCTAAAAAATAGAAAGTTAACATTAAATACTCAGGGGGATAAAAATTCTCAGGTACCTGGCGTGGGGAAACTCACTGAGCTCATAAGAAAGAGTGGTTTTTATTTTTGTTAACATAAATCATTCTAAGGTTACTTCAATGCTTTGATTAAGTGCTTGTGGTAGGTTAAAAGAGTTTATAAATTAAATTTATTTATTATTTGTAAAAAAGTGGGATTGCAATGAGTAAAATCAATAACTTTTCTGAAACTAACTAAACTCTCTTCTTGATTTCTCACACAAAATTTGTGAGGATAAAATATAAATAATCAGTTACAAAGGGATAAAATACAAACAAGATATGACTAAATTACATTTTTCATAACTAGGCAAATGATGCAATCACATTTTTTAAAATAAATAATATTCTTTGAAATGCTAATTTAAATAATGGAGGAAATAAAATGATAACAAATGACAGGTGTGCTTACCTGGATACATGTTAGGAGGTGGTGGTGGCCTGTGAGGTTGTTGGTTATAAGGTGAGGGTGGATATGGAGGCTGTGGGGTGGCACCAGGAGGAGGTTGAGGCTGATCTTTGACAAAGTCAGGATGTCTGCGGGGTCCAGGCTGAGGAGGTGGCATTCCCTTGCCCCCACCTTGTCCTCCAAACTGCTGGTTAGCAGCATAGTCATTATTTGGTCTGTTGTAATAATCAGTATTAGTAGGAGTGGTAGCAGGGGACTGAGAGGGAGGAGGTGCTGGAGATGATACAGTCTGTGGAGGTGTGGCTGGTGATCCTCCTCCTCCACCACCTGGAGGGGTTCCGTATCTATACCCTCCTCCAGTACCCATATACCTGTAAACAAATACATTGTTTCTTATCAATAATTATTTAAAAATCATATAAATAATAACCTAACAATAAAAAAGTAGAGTGATACAGGAAACCAGAATAGCTTAATGTGCCTAGCAAGGGGTATTTCAAGGTAAACTCAGAACTCCAGGCCAAAACAAATAACTCTGCCTTATAAACAACTTAAACACAGCATTTTTTCCAGTTTTAAAAAGTATGTATGAAAACCCATTGATAATTGTTTTTATAATTTCAGGGCTAATGGTAATATAACAACTAAAAGTAATGAGCAGGAAGCATTTTTTTGTAGCAGAAAACTAAAAGCATCTGTTAAATAAGAAAGTTGAGTATAGTACTGCTAGAAAAAAGTTGCTAGTCCATTTCTCGTAGTATTGCAAACTGGATCTGCAAAAAAAGGTTATCTAATCACTTTGAGCAATCATATATAGTGGCTGTTGCCAAGCCAAGAAGGGGTTCCATGCAATCCAGACCCAGATATATTGCCACATCCAGTTTAAAATCTCCAAATGTCCTAGATGGCTCACTTAAGTTTACCTCAATTCTTATTTAATTTTTTAATTCAATTAAATATGACATGGCTCTAACCCCATTGCTTCTAACACTAAGTATTTTCTGATGTAATAAGATCTATTTTGAGAGCAAATTCTGGTGACGCACTCTTACACTCTCAACTACTTTATCAAATTGAAAAAAATTAAAAGCTCTGATAAAAAAATTGTATTAATATTGAACCAAATTAATGAGTTCATTATAATTCATCCAGGGTGTAGCAGGTTCCTTTTTCCCTAGTAATGGTTAAAATAGTGACACTATTTAAGTTAACCAATAAAAAAAAAAAAAAAAAAAACTTACCTGTTATATTGATCTTGCTGTCCAGAGGGTGGATAACCTCTCTCAGGATCTGGATAGTTACCATAGACAGGCCTTCCAGGGTATCCACCATAACCTTGGTTGTACTGATCTCCATACTGACCATACCCAGGACCTCCGGGGTAACCTTGCTGGGGGCCTAACAAACCAATACAACCTCATTAGTCAAATTAAAACACACACTATTCATACACTTAACATCAATAATCAGCCAAGATAAATTTCACGCCAATAATAAAATAATACTATCAACAAAATAAATTACTCAAATGACTGGTTGCAGTCTGAAAAGGTAAAGTGAGAGTATGAAATAAATAAAAATGGTGGGGGTAAAATAGTGCTGCTTTATAACAGATCAAATTTTGCTAAGGGCTGACTGGGTGTGAGTATAAAGCAAGGTGTGTTTCAGTGTTCAAAAGAAAGAATAATTATACTTGAATATTTTTAAAGATTATATGACTATTTCAATTTATTCCTATAATTAAAACGTTTATAAGTGATTTGCATACAAGCGGCTGTTTTCATAAGTTATAACCCATTTCACTTTAATCATATATATTATATATTTCATAGATATATTTTATATAAAATATTATATCTTCATCAGAACCTTTTTTAGTTTAAGAAATTTTTTGAGCATCTGATTTTTGGTTACATACTTATTCTATAAAGGTTGATTAATTTTTAGCATGTTTGCCTATGTTTTAGCAAGTACAAGTATTAAAATACTAAATCAATAGATTAGTTTTATTTTTACAAAAAACAATTCAAAATTAACATGCTTCAAAGAATACATTTTTACCTAAAGAATAAGTAATAAGTATTTGGTAAAAATAAATTAATACTTTTTATTATTATTAATTCATATTGCACCAGCTTAGGGAGAATATAAAATGCTTACTATAAATGATAATTAATAAAAAAATATTTGTCTTTTATACCTGGCCACCGAATATATATCTATAAATATAAAGTCAATTTTAATTATAAAATACTCTTAAACATGGCAGTAATTTAGTGGCTTTTGGGCTATTATGTATTCACTTTTAATTTGAATATTAGTAGAAGTCTTCATATATGAGGTGCCAAGTTATAAAAGACAGACTATAGTGAAATTTATACACCAATAAAATTAACTTTTATAAAATTTTATTAAAAAAGATAAAATTAATTGAATCATAACTATAAAAACATTTTTTTTAAATTATAAAAAATGGTAGTTCAATTTTAGTGAGATCTAACTTGGCTGAATTCTTTTAACACATCAGGCAAACACTTATTTAATAAATACAAAAAATAAAAAACAGCTTTCAAACAACCGATAAAAACAAACCCTGAATGAAAAAGAGAAGAGAAAAGAAAAACACTCAATACCGCAAACAAAATAAACGCTTAAAACCAACTAAAACTTATAATAGTTATGACTGTTGACAAACTCGCAGTTTCTTCACCAATGAGAAAGCTCTATTGATATTTATAATGGTATAGCTTGAAGTTATAAGAATAAAGGTTCTTTTTAATTATGATGAATTAAAAAATCTATTAAAATAATAACAAGAAAAATTAATTAAAAGAGTAAATTAATACAGTAAACTATCTACTTATCCAAACAATCTTAAAACTTATGTAAGAAAAATAAACAATAATAGGAATAAAAAGGAAGGAATAAATAATAAAAAAAATAAATAAAACAAAAATCCAAATAAATAAAAAAATAAGAAAGACCATGCTAATAAACAAATTTTAACAATAAGATGATGATGAGATTGACAATAAAGAATAAATGGTTAGGACTACATGAGCGGAGGGGAAATCATGCTGGGTGATTCTCACCTGGGGGGCGGGGGGCTGCGCCACGTGGGTTGGCAGCATTGTCATCGAACGGATTAGATACACTAATGTTTTCACCTCCACCCTGACTCCCAATCACAGCTGCCACCATAAAAAAATATTAACCAATCAATTTTTTTACTATCCGTTACTAACCCGGCAAATTTTAACAATTGTACTATCTGTACTAGCAATAGAGGAGTTAAGGGGGGTTTTCAAAGTATTTTATTTTCATTTTATTTCAATCTCGGGTAAACTCTTAATTGATAAAACAATTTCAGTATGAATTTAAATAAAATTGTTTAAAGTAAAATGGACACTATAAACAAATTAATATTTTCATTAAGGACTGATGATGGATTTAAAATCAAAACATTGAAAACCTCTAAATTAAAAATAAATAAATTATTTAAAAATTAGTTAATAAATATAAAATAATAAAAATAATAAGTAATATTTTTTTTTAAAAAAGAGAAAACACAATAAGAGGTTTTGTTATATTAAGACAAGTCTAGGGAAACATTAACGATTACCCTTCCGTCATTTCCTAATAAGGACACAGACCACGCAACGAAACACAGGTGGAAAAAATAACTTTACACAAAATAAAACATAGGAATTATTTTAAATAAAAAAAGATTGCAAAATAAAATTTAATGAGGAAGGGGATTTCACTGAAATAAAAATATTGTAAAATAAAAAAAAATATAAGAAGACAGAAAAAATAATTTGTTATAGAAATTTATATTAAAATATAAAGCAATAATTAAGAAAAAATAGGTATAAGTAGACCTAAGTTTTATTAACTTATTTTTAGATTATAGGAAAAATTAGTAGTTTGATTAAAACAATATTATTTCTGGAAATTAAAAAAATAAACAAATAAAAACGAATTCTCTAAACTTAGTTTAATTACAATTCCTCATCACTGTCTTCATAATGGAGACACTGATGAAATCAAATAACCTTTTTAAAAAAAATAATTCAGGATAAAGTGGTTTTTTTCAATATAGATATGTGAAGAATACTTTTAACTTTGATATAAAAGAAAAATTAAATAAATTTACAAAAAAAATTTCAAAAATGAAACTTATATCCTTGCTGTAAGTTTGCATCACCACCTGTTCTTACCATTTAAAGAACAAGTTTCATCAATTATTCTATTTAATTTAGTAAGTTATTCTTAGTTTTAAGTAAAATTAACTCATACTAAAAAATAAAGAATTAAAAATAAACAATGATTTATAAGTACACCGTAACTAATAAGTAATGAGAGGCCAGAGTAAGACAAATACCTTGATTAGGTTGATTTGGTGGCCTCTGATTATTATAATCGGTTGGATATCCATAGCCTGGATAGCCATCCATACCTGCATTGCCAGTGCCTGGTCCTTGAAATGAATCCTGAGAATTTGATGAACCTATAACAAAAATTATTGTAACGTAACTCCTTATTTCATTGTGCAAGAAACTTTAAATCATTCACAATAATAAAGAGCACAAAATTATGAATTTGGTACAATTAGTAGATATTTATTCAATGAACACAAGTTCAGCCTCTCTTTTTACCGCCAGTAATTCAAGTGATTAGATTTTACGTATAGAGCCTAATAAAGTTTAACAACCTTTAACAGCTTTTCTTTAATTATTTTAATACATAATTGTAATCAAAAATAGAGGATTAATCTTATATTGTAATTAAAAAATAACAATTAGGCCATTTTTCATATTTGTAAATCTAGAATTATTTTCAGGACCAGTAAAAGAAAGAAATATGTATAAACATGAAATAATCTGCCTTTTACAAACCATTAACTGACCATTGATAAAAAACATTGTTAATTACAATTAAATGCTTGTAAAAACTAGTTTCTTTCATTAAAATATAGTTTTATTGAATAAAATTTACTGGCACCAATAAAATTATAAAAAATGAACTAACCCGGTGATGGAACAGGAGCAACTTTATTTGCTTTCTTTTTGGACGAAGCTTCAACTTGACTAATAATAGGTTGTGGGTCGATACCTCCTCTATCAAATTGGCATTCATAAGGTAATAAATTCTTTGTATAATGTTTCCTAAGAGTATAAGCAGCACTAGAAGATGCTCCTATGCCAAGTAAACCAGCTATGTCTTTCCACACTTTATTCTTAGTAACCTGTGCACAAATAATGTTAAAACACCATAAGACTATAAGAATCACCTAAAACTTAACGGAAAATTATTATTTTATTAATAATAAAACAGTGTTTAAATTTTTAAAAGTGGTCTCTACCCCTGTCAAAGCAGCCACTGGAAATTCAAATTTACTATTATTTGATTGGTAACTATAAACCAAAAATTGTAATTTTTGTTACCGCTTTTGGTTACTTTAATAAGTTAAATTATGGTATGCCCAAATTTAAATTCTCAAAATTACCAGAATTGGTAAACAAAAATACCATATTTTGATAATAGAGACAAAAAAATATTAATGAGACATTTGAATTCTCAGGGGCTGATTTGCTAGGGATAGAAACAATTTTCAAAAATATAGGACAATTTATTTAATTATTTTTAACTAAATGTCAGCCCATCTGAAATTTTCTAAGCTATGTAAATTAGTCAACTAAATAAACTAGTACTTTCCATGTTAATTAATCCTCTAATAAAAAATCACATATGCTCCTTTTTGCTTGGAAAATTTAATAATACCAAACAAAAAAATTTAAAAAATAGTAAATCCAACCCTTAATTGAATAAAATATTTTTAAAAAAATATTATAAGTACCTTTTAAAGTTAATTTAACTTTTCTGTACATAAATGACTAGTCTATTGAACTATGACGTTGAACTAAAGTAATTTGTTTCAATATGCATATTATCATTTTATTCATAGATAATCAGAGTTAGTCAGAGGGTTGAGACAATAGGTCCAAGTTTTAAAACAAGAGAGGTACAAAGGTTTTATCTAGTTGTTTCTTACCTATATGATTATTTTGTTTAATACATTTTATTAACTAATTTCATTGATAAAAACGATTTCATGAACAATATTTTAATTAAAACTCAATCATTTATGAGTAAATACTATTGATTCCATATTAAATACACAATTTAGAAGATATATCCCTGTTTCAGCCTTTTTAAGTTACTTTTGCTTAATTTTCCTTAACGTTGAAATATAATTTAAAGACAAATTAAAAAGTGGTTTATGAAACTATTTAATGGATAAAAAATTTAAATTTAATTGTAGTTACATAAAATTTCATACCTGATTGTGACCTAAAAATTACCCAGGCCAAGTAAATGGGTGAAGGGAAAATAATAAAAAAAAACTAAAAACTAAAATTTAATTTAAAAAATCTACTAATTTATTCTACAAAAAAGGAAAATAACTCAACAGACTTTTAAGGTCAATGTTGGATACACTTGTAAGTTTCATATAGAAAAAGGCAAAATGCAATACTAAAATCTTCTTAGTAAGTTTGCTAATAGCATTTTTACTGATAAGAATTAGTGGCAAAGATGGTGGTTTAAATTATTTTAATTTTACCTCAATTGATTTAACCTTATTGATTCTGAAAGGCTAAATATTAAATAAAATACAATATTATCTCTCAAAACAAAATATCTGTTTTAATATAAACAAGTCATACTTTCAGAGAGAATTCATAGTTTCTATTCCAGGAATGATAACAAATTTAGAAAACCCATAACCACTCTGGGAAAGGGTGATTTTACAAAAAAAAACTATGAAAACCACACTATCACATAAAATAAGTATCAAAAATTAACCTTAAAAATTAGTAATTGTAAAATTAATTCAACAAACTAGGGGAAACAAAATTAAAATTCTACTTCTAATCAGGTACAAAAAGAAAAATAAAAGAGAAACAAAATTACACAGAGAACTAAATTTAAAAGAAAATTAAAAACTTAAAAGCATTTTTTTTAATTTAAAATAAGGCTCCATTATGTTTTATCTCAAAATACACAAAGATCTTGAGGAAAGAACATAAAACCTAAAGGATAAGGTACATAAATAGAAAGCATTACTTATTTTTATGCCCAAAATAAACAAATAATTCAAAAACTATATTCAAAAGTAAAACTGTATCATAAGTTTTTAAAAAAATGTGAACCACCCAAACCCTAAAGAAGAAATTAAATAGAGCTTTCCTACATTTATTTTTAACTCTCTCATTCAAATTTATTGAAATTTTAATTTATTCAATTTAATTTCCTAACAAATCAATAAAAATAATAATTAATAAAAAAATAAATAAATTATGTGCAGTACAATTAATGTTAATTAATCTGTATTCAAATGGATATTGATTAAAATGAGGAACATAGAGGGTCAGCATTAAAGCGGATAGGATTAATAACAATAATATGTTAACTGCTTATTCATTAATTATTAATGTATTTAAATAATGACGATGAATATGAATTAATTTTCTCCCATGAACCAACATTTTGAATGGTTAAAGTTGAGGAAAAGGAGCAAAACTAAGCAAAAGGGAAAACAACACCAGGAGTATAGAACAAAATTGGATACGGAGTACCTCGGGTCTTTTCCTCATCGCAACGGATTTACTATGCTAATCCTTCCTACTTCGGACTTGCTTTGCTTGTCCTCAGATAGTATCTACATTAGTTTTATTGTTAGTGGGTCGCCCATTCAGGCATTCACACCTCTCGATGCTGATTAATTTTTATGATCCAACAAAAACCGTATATATACTTAATGAGTTGAAACAAAACTTAGTATACTTTTTGATTACCAAATTTCAACTCAATTGGATAATTTTCTGTTTTTTTTTTTACAATTTTTCAAAACGTAATACAAGTAATTTGATAAAAAATTGAACTAATGCAGATAATGTGACAAAACTTACCAACAAATATGTTGGTATTATATATAACTATATGCGTGCCAAATTTCAAACCTATTGACAAATTTTTGCGGGTTTAATAAAAACCCAGAAAAGATTATTTTGTTTTTTCTTGGGTCTAGACTTAATGAATTTTCAAAATATTTGCTCTGTTATTGTTGCGGGTTTATAAAGTCATAAAAAAATATTTTCTGGAAAGCACAACTATACCTAACGATTGATTTTGCATAAATACACTGGGAGATATCATGATAACAGACAGACACACACACACTTAAAAACACCTGAAACGAATAATTTAGTATACTGATAATTCGGTAACAAATTTATTGGCAAACACAATACTTTTTCTACGTAAAGAGGAAAAATAAAAAGAATAATTTCACCACAACCTAAATAAAAAGATAAAATGGCCTATTGCTCAGTTTCCATAAGATGAGTAGATAACTTACCACTAATAAATAAATATATAAATATGTCTAATAATTTAAAATAATAAGTATAATATAATATAATGTAAATTGACAAAATAAAAAGAAGTTTAAAAAAAAGAAAAATGATTCAAGTTATAAGTTTAAAGTAAAGGTAAGCCATGTGACATGCAAAATAATTTTAGAAATACATATTAATAAAAGATATAATAAAAACCACTCCAATTAATAAAATCAAACAACTACGAATAATATAAAGATAATAAACCAATAAAAATAAAAGATTAATTGTTAAAGTAGTGGCATGAGGGGATGGAACTGTACTGCACCTTGCATACCTCCAGGAAGCCCCCCCTCTCCTTGACACATATGTAAAGACGGAACAGATCCAATGGGTTCTTGGATATGGTTGGGCATGATGATATGGGAGTGCCTCTCTCGTCCATGTATTGTAATAACTGATCTAACCATCTCCGTCGCTCTACAGAATCATCCATTTCATAGAGTTTACTAAGACTATCGTGTTTCTGTAACAATAATCATATCATACAATTAGTAAAAAATGCACTTCAATGAGTATACGGGTGGAATTAAAAAAAAAATTAGACAAAATGTTTTGAAAAGAATTCCATCTAACCTAATATGCAATACTCTTTATCGACCAAATCAATATGTTGAGGTAACTTAGAGGTTTATCGGAGCAATAAACTTAATAAGGGTAAGATGGACTAAATTGCTTTACTCACAATAACATTCCTTGCCTCCACAATTTTATTTCAGTAATAACTTGCACATAGTACATTTTAAAATGGAAGGTAAGTGGAAAAGTGAAATGAGAAAAAGTTTTAAACAGAGTCTTCTAGAAGTAATTTGAATTTAAAATTCATTAATTATTTGAAATTAGATTGATTATGTTTTAAATTAAAAGAAATCAAACATAAAAACTGTAGAATTATTGGTTAATTATTAAATCTACTCAAGAATGATTTTTAATGGTTTTTTGTTCGGGGTATAAATATTTCTTCATATTTAATGTTTAAATATTTCTTGTTGTTAAAGTTTTCATAAGTTTGAGTGGTAAATATTATCAATTTACAAACAGTGTTTGTCTTAATCATTCGAGGTGTAATTAATATTTGAAAGGAGTATCAAGTATACATACATTAGTTAACATATATTAGTAAACACTTAAACAAATACAAAATTAATATCCTTAGTAAATCAAAAACCAATATACCAATCTTCTCTTATTTCATATACACTTTTTTATTTTTCATGCAGAATACCTACTCAGTTATCCATTTTTTTAGGCAATATCAGGTGGCAACGTGTAAGTCTTGCAATATTTTACAATCTTTATAAAAAAAAAAAAATTTAAGAAATCAAATAAAACATCACCACTATCCACCGTCATTAGTGAAGGGACTTTGTTTGCTTTCATGACTTAAAACTCTTTTTT
This sequence comes from Microvelia longipes, assembly GCA_018340805.1. Taxonomy (NCBI): domain Eukaryota; kingdom Metazoa; phylum Arthropoda; class Insecta; order Hemiptera; family Veliidae; genus Microvelia; species Microvelia longipes. Next base: position 30,334,889 of record JACMZG010000008.1, read on the forward strand.
CCTTCAAACTAAAAAATATTTTCATTTTAATCTTTGATTGAAAAATTCAATAAATATTAAAACTAAACATGCATACTAATATAAAAAATTACATGCATAAATTAACTAAAGGATAATACTTTAAACATATAAAACCAAACCAAATTAAATAAACCAAAACCAATATTCAACTTGCTAATCACACAAATCAATAAACCATCTGACCAAGGAAATTAAATTAATTATCAACCATTTTTCATCATCAAGTCCTTCAGTTTGAATGGACTCAATAAAATCTTAATAGAAAAATAATAAAGTAATACTGATATTCTAATCAGGTTTTAACAGGGAAATGTGAATCAATTATTTAATAAGAGCTGCATACATTTAGGGGCTGAATCCCAAACAACTCAAATATAATCAACATAAATTAGCAACAAAAATAACTAGGAATTAGCACAAATAGTATCAGACAGATTATTCAATGTATACTACATCAGTTATAGAACAAAATTTTATCTTGACCAGAACTGCTCCAAGTAATTTGGCAAATTTTAATCTAAATACAAGTATCGCTTGTTATCCAGTGCCATTTACAAAAAAATCAAGTTAACTATAAAGACCATTCTTACAGACAGTTAACAAAACCAAAATCTTAATATCAGTAATTACTAACAAAACCAATAATAGATAATGTAAAGAACATGAAATTGTATTTTTGGTTTATCAATGCAGTGATGTAAAAGTGGTTCAATTATCAATAGTAAATTCATTCACTAAAAACAACAGAAAGATGCGTAAATAAACATATAATGATTATTAAAGGTATATTAATATAGAATTGATTGGATAAGGTGTACATTTTAGTAAGTGTATTCAGATTAGTTAGATAAAAATTATTGTTCTGAAAGAGTTTTTGAGTACGTGATGATTAATTAGAGATAAAATCATATTTACAGGTTAAAAAATTGTTAAAGGTAAATTTGGTCATGAAAAACAAAAATTAACTTTGGACTTCAATTTGATAAATTAAGAGAGTTGTAAATTAGTTGCCTTTTTTGGTTATTAGCTATGAAGTTGCTTATGTGATATAAATTAAATCATAAATTAAAATTATTATTAACAGACTTAATATATGACACATACAGGACTTCCCAGTAGGTTCACCAACCAATTTATGTATTTAAAAAATCTTTGTAATGTTGGTTAAAATTATATACATATATATTTTAATACTGTACAATAAGTTGGTGACGACAGCTAGAGTTATGTAAAAATCAAAACTCAAGTTTTACTTACACAAGTACCTTGAGTTAAATTTAAAATGAGTATTATTTTTTGTTTATTTTATTTACAAAACAACAATACGAAATCCAAAGTAAATTTTGCAATAAAATAAAGATAATATATCTTTACTTAAAACTAGAAAAATGTGATAATCAGTTTTTAATAAATATGTTAGATATTGTTGTTAGGAGAGGTTAAATGTAATATTAATGGGTATAAACTAATCAACTAAACCAAACTAGTCAACTCTTTGCAAATTAAATCTGCAAATAGTAAAACTAACGTGCAGTTAAAAGCTTTTTTTTCAAAATCCAGATTAGGTTAAGTGCAGCCCTTTTCTATTATAAGTGTGGGTTTTTAGTCACAAACTTTTTGGTTTAAAAGCGGCAAGCATTTTTTAATTTTAAGTGAGCAAATTAGTAAAAAAAAATAAAAATTTTGAAAATTTTCGTAATAACCTTTGATCTATAAACGTCTGAGGGTATGTGACTGTTAAACACCTGAAAAACAAGTAAAATGTCATAATAAAAAAACATTAACAATTAAAGTCAAAAACAAATTAAATAATCTTTGAATAAAAAACTACTCCATTTAAAATTTGAAATCATGCAAATATAGGTCCCATTTAAAATAATACCAAAATTCTTTTGAAACAACATTGAGGAAAATCATTCGAAAAGAATTTAAATAAAAATATTTAACTACACATCTAATAGAGATTAGAATTCCCATTTAACTACTTTATAAAAGAACATGGAATAAAACAGAATCATTTAAAAAATAAAACAATAATCCATCAATTTTAATACTCTTGTAAAAACGGTAAATATACTATTTTTAAAATTTTCTAATGCTTTGCTGTGCAGCTTTAGTCACTATTTAATTTATTCATATTCCTTAAGTAATTTGAAAGGCAAAATTTATATTCATGTTCAGGCTGGCAGGGCCCTGGTATGGTAGGTTATTATTTGTATAAAATCCTTAACTTCATTGAAATATAACTTGGCAATCTTATAAGACATTGATTAAGACAGTACAGTACAGATACCTTTATGGAATTATTTTTAACATCTATTTCATAGTATTTCATCAAATTGAGGTAAAATTAAAATAAATTGTAATACTTACAGGACTGTTAGGGGTACGAGACCAGGTAGGTGAGTGGTCGGGAGGGTACTCCTCGTGCATTGAGTTGAGAGAAGCCGTACCGGGAGATGGAGCTGTACTTAAAGGCGTTGTAGGATGGTTACTTTGATAAACTAAATTACTTTCTTTCCCACTAACACCTCGACCTTTGCTAGGAGTCGATACATTAGTATCTTCTCCAGATGCTGAAAATAACCAATAAATACATTTGATTAAAAAAATTAAAATACTTAACATGAGAACAATGGTAGTTTATGTATCAGTTCTTGCATTAATATATTGCCCAATTCAATAATTTCTTGATAGTTGTTTTTTAAGCACTAACAGTATAAGTGTAAATTTAATGTAAAGAAAAAGAACAAAAACCAGGCTATATTTTATGGAAGGTGTGCGATAACAATATGCTGTTATATTTAATATTATCCATAATACTAAATGTATCCTCAATAAGTTAAAAGACATTTTAAGATTTCACAAAAACATATTAAAACTTCATAAGAGACAAAAAGAGAAGTATTATTTAATAAACAAATGTGATATTTGTAACTAAGCTAATAAACTAAAAGTAAGCTAAATTATTTACCAGCTGAGGCATTGGAGAGGGTAGACTGTTGAGAGGCTTCATCAAGTGAAGCATCTGGACCAGTGGTGACAATTGATGTAATACCAGAAGGTATATTGCTATTAGGAATATTACTACTAGTTACTGTTCCAGTCTGGGAGGAAGATGACGTAGGAGGTTCATGCATGTCTGAAGGTGTAGTAGAGGGAGGAGGCATGGGTCCATCATGATGAGGAGGTGGTGGAGGAGGCATACCAGGGTGTAAAGATGGTGGTCCCATAGGCTGTCCACCATAGTTACCCGGGCTTGGAGGAAAACCACCGCCTTTGTGCTGATAAGGAGGGTACTGTACATGATTAGGAATGGGTGGCCTATGAGGTGGTGGATACTGTGACTGGGGAGGACCCCCGGGGTAGGGTCCATAGTTTCCCATAGGCCGGTAATTACCTGTAACAAAACAAAACAACACTTAAGTCTTTTTACTGCTAAGAGAAAAAAAACACCTCAACACTAGATGTAAAATTTGTATTATATTGGATGATTATTTTTTTAATTGATTTAGATACTTGTTATGTTTTTCTTCATAATTTTTAGCGAGGTTACATAAAATTTAATTTTATTCCACATACTACAGTCACAATATTTATCAGCATCGCACCATATTTGGTATACACTATAACAAGGGAGTAAGGCGATTACACTGTGAGCATAAACCACTTGTTGTTCCTGTATCAGGAATCAGGATCAAGTATATAAAGGAATTTAGTTCAGCATGGAGAACCATGCTGTTTAGCCAATTTTAAGATCATTGGCTTAGCTTAACATTGCCTATTAAGTATGCACAAATATGTTGACCACTCTCAAAAATCCTGCAGGGATAGGACCCATGATAACTCTACAGTTCAAGGGTCAGTAAAATTAGCAGCTCAAATGAACCATTACTTCACTTTTGTCATGAAATTATTTTGTGTTTAACAAAAAAGTAAAAGCAATACAGAGAATTATTTACTTTGTTGAGAATATTGGTGATGAGGAGGTTGAGGGGAGTACGGAGGTATCTGTTGTGACTGAGGAGGTATACTGGGAGAAGGCATGTGACCCATCATTCCTCCAGAAGTAGAATTAGGCCCCATTTTATAGTGTTGGCCTGGACCAGGGCCTTGATATCCACCTGGAGGCGTTTGCTGACTTATGGAACCATGAGTAGGTTGTCCCATACCATGAGTAGGTTGTCCCATAGTAGTGTGACCCGACTGTCCCATAGGAGACTGCACATGGCCTGGCTGAGGAACAGGAGGTTGAGCCATCGGGGAATGACTGAGACGACTGGGACCATTTCCACTGTCTGACTGGCCACTTGGTGGTCTCGGGGGCATCACAACACTTTGTTGAGGAGGTTGGTTGGCAGACGAAGGAGGGGCAGGTGATGGCTGACTTTGACTTTGTTGGGCTCCTTGTTGTTGAGCACCTCCTGAAACAGATATAACATATTTGACTTAAACATTGAGAGTGGCTAAAGAAGTGTTTTCCTTGAGTTCACACACCTTTTGTTAAGTATAGAAAGGATATATAATTCATCAAAGTCATAAGTAAACCTCAACAGAATTGTAAGGCAGAATTGCATGACAACATCAAAATAAGATCAATGTAGAGTACAAGAAGGTGTTGAGTGTAAATTTATCAGTGTATTAGTGGATAAAAGATATTACAGTAGTGAATTTGACCTTGGCAAGTATCGGACAAAGTTTTAGAAGGGAAAGCAAAGGAAGAGAGGGGTTCCTACTCTAAAACCTAAACCAAGGCAAAAGGATAGGGAGGGGTATGAGTGGACCCCTAGACTTTACGTCAGCCCTCTTCCTCCTTACCCCTCTTGCTTCTCTTTGAGTGTGAATGGGAATTTGACCTAGATTCCAGAGACATCTGACAGGTGTGCAGTGTGTACACACAAACAACATCAACATGCTTATGAAGGAACATGTCTATGTTTGTCTGTGTGTTGGTGTAACACGTGTGGAATACTTAACCCTTATCCTCTTCCCCCTTAACCCTAGCTGCAAGGCAAACAATCCCCATGCCCCTTTAAAAAGAAAATCAGGGGTATAAAATTCTACAACAAACACAAAAATATCTCTTCGCTTTAGTCACAAACAAGAAGTAAGAAAATAAGTTTAGATTCGAAGAATTGGAATACCCATCAATAAACATAGGGAACTATGGCTTCCTGAAAATTCAAAAAACAAAAATTTTATGAATTTAGCTTTATTCTATTGCTTTTATCTGGTGAATTCTAAGAAAAGAAAAACATAGATTTGTTTTTATAAAAGAAGCCTTACTAAATAATTCATAGATATTTATCCCCATCATGCCTTCAACTCAACTCGAGCAAGAATCATAAAAAAGTAACTTAAAGAAACTTATTTTCCTCTAATAAATACGTCTACTTTATAACTTTTAACTTACAACAACAGCGTGTCAGCTCAAAGAAACGAAAGAAACATTTATCGTTCAACAAGATGAAGTATAGTTCAATTCAAAATAACCATCTATTGATTCATTCCTGGTCTTTAAAAAAACTATCTTCTTATAGACGAGTAATAGGAGAACATAAAATTTTAAAAAACGTCGAAAGATATAAATGACTGATATAAATAAAGGAATAAAACAACTTATACTTCAAATAACGAATAAACGCCTTTAGATCAAGTTTTTAACATGACACTATTCACTAGTTGTTTTGACGGAGATTTTGTGGTACTCACCATGATGTTTATTAAAACATCATACTAGAATTAAAAACCATTAATATATTATCAACCACTTAGTCTGTAAACAGCTCTGATGATGATGTAAAGTCGAAACCGGTCAGTCATAATTTTTTGTATACTATTGTGGTTGACAATATATTAATTGTTTTTATTTCTAGTGTTTTTTTATTAAACATCATTGTATGACACTATTCACTATAGATGAAATTTCCTTTCATTTCAGGTCCCTGGCAAAATATACTAATATTTAAAGGGCAGTAATGAACATTATATCAATGAAGAATATAAGGATGGATATAAAATAAACAAAGTGATTGGTAAAAAACAAACGAGTTCTTCTTAGGAGCGTTCCATTTAAAAGATACAATTTTAGCCTTAAGATCATATAATAAAATAATTATATAATACCATATAATTACTTGCTCTTTAAATGTAAGTGAAAACGAAACTTGCGAAGATATAACTTAATGTTTTTTTCATACGATTTGATAAAAACTAACAAAACAATTGGTTCTATAAAAAAAAGCAAAGAATAGTATTTTTCCTATCGCTCGAAATTGTTTCTTCAAACACCTCTTACTACAAATTGTTTTCTTAGAAAAGTCAAAAAGGAAAAAAACTATAACTATAAGTGAGTCTGAGATAATGTAGAGTAGAGGATTAAGTTGAACACGAACATATAGCATTCACACTGACTCACACCATGTGACTCACTTACCAGAACCATCAAACTAAAAACCACTCTAGTGTATTTATTGTTTTCTTGCAACAAATTTCAGACACAGAAATAAAAGAAGTAAATCGTTCCAATACAAATATAAATGTAAAAAGCAAGATTATGGTATAAAAAGAAAACTTAAGTAAAATTTATCAGTCGCTAGAACATTTAAATAATCGCTAAAATATGACAACTCTATAATTCATGCAATGATTAAGGATTATTTGTTTAAAGGAATGCGTTTTAAATCGCTAATGATTCTAATTATAATAATTAAATAAATGCACGATTCATAAAGATAAAAATAAAGTAAATAGGGGAGTAAATAAATATTCTCTTATTTTGTTAATATTCGGATTGAATAGTAATGAACATATACAGACGATATTGCAATAAAAAACTGTAGTAGCATTAAAATTGCAAAATAATAATTTAATAGCATCCCGTGATGCAAAATATAACTGAAATGAAAAGAGTAATAATAAAGAATCCCGTCGCATAAAATTCTAATTTCAATAAAAATATTCTCCTTCGGCACTTAAAAACACTGGAGGAATATTTCAAAGACCGACTCTTGCGCATAAAGATACCATTGCGATCTCATTCTAAAGCAATTTAGCAAATTGCTGCATTAGTAAACTTGGAGTAATCCTTCCCTTTTAATAAGTTATATACAGCATACATATATATTCTTGGAATGAAGTACCTATACTTGATTAGCCGGAAAACGAGACGGGACAGCATGCTTCCCCTCCCTAGGCGGATCTTGAAAACTACTTCTCGGAACAACCAGATCCCCCCCACGTTCCGTTCCTACCATACAAAACTCACCCCACTCCTCTAGATAATAATAAAGAGGAATTTTAGAAACTGCAATTTCCGTTCTGAAATAGAATCAATTTTCTTCTTTATATCATTGCATTTTATAAAGAATGAATAAAGCAACAAAATGAAGTTTATTATTTTAAAACTAAACTATTAAAATAACTTAATCATATTTAGAACTGTGTACATTCAAGAAATAATTATTTGAGTTAAATGGTCCATGAACAAAAGATATGAAAATATAACAGATAGCAAGGAACAACTACATTAAATTAAAATCAGTAAGATAGTCGGAATGTAAATGTTTCCCGTAGAAGCCGCTAACAGCAAGTTTTAATGCCATATTAATTTAAATCCATTAAGAAGAGAAAGATAAAATAAATTAAGTCAGAAAAGAAAATACAGTAATAAATTAATTGCAAAATAAGTAATAGGTTTTATTTATGCTAACATTTAAGGCAAAACTTATTTCAAGCCGGGAAGTAACATGTCAGCTAAGTCCCAACTAGGAATCGCGTAAAAACATTTAGTTATTAATTATGTTATATTATTAATAATTATGTAATTAATTATTTCATATTATTAATTATGTAATTAATTATTTAATCTAATTAATTATGTAATTATGTTATATTTTACACATCAAAGTTAATATTCTTATTAAGTATATTAATATTAAGTTAAAATTCTTTGCCACACGCGTATAAAATAAAACTTATTATTTACTTTGTAAAATAAACAATTATAAGAAGCAAATATAATTGTATTGTATGCACATCAAAAACAGAAATAGGAGCAAAGAAAAAATAATAGGGACAGACAAGTGGTCAATTATTAATGCCTCTGTTCTCTCTAACCACACAACATTTTTCCCTGATACTAACAAAACAGCCGTCTCTTTATCCTCAACCCTTTAAGCACACATAAATTGAGGAGAAGTCTACATTTCTATGTTGTATTATTCAGGAATGACAGCGAGATAACATTTACTCGGACGTTGTGTAAAACGAGGATACTTGAAGGTATACTTTAAATATTAACCAAGTATGCCGACAGTGGGGAATGAATACGTAGAGCAGGCGCAAAGCTTGGCGTCATATTGTAACTGAAATACTGGCTCAATAAAGCAGAAAACATGTTTCACGAATCTGCCATCCGGTAGAAAACCCAGGCATGACATGCAGTTTTAAACACATTTCTCAGTCAAATGCGGGTAATGAATATTAAACTCCACAAGCTTTTACTAACACTAAGTTTACAAAATAAATCTTTCGTTTTGTAATAAACAGCAAGCAAAAAATAAAAACCGTGTATAATATAATAGAATTCAGATATTTCTACAATATCTATTCCTTATAGTCATCGTTTATCCTTACATATTTAATTATTTTGCTACCTCCGCGTCGTTAACCTCAGCTTATTGATACCATTGATGCCACAGATAAAACACACTAATTAAGTTATGATAAGGAGAAAATAAGAGCGGTTATCAAAAATTTTACATAAGTTTAAGTCGGCCTTTAATATTGTGAGAAACATACATAGTTTTATTTATTATATATAGTTTTAGACATAAGTATTACTAAACTTTATTCATATTCCACAATACCGCCATAAGTCTTTCATAAAAATTTACTAGTATCAGAAAAATATTAACATAAACGACGTAATAAAAACAAAAACATAAAAACAACATAACAGTAATCTCATAAATTCAAAAGTTATTCAATTCAGTGAAGTTATTTTTTTTTTCATTTCAATTTTTATAAAATGACTCGCTGAGGTGATAAACAAGAATAAATTATTGTGAGCTCTCAAACCGAACCAAAACATGTTAAAAATAAAAATATATTGTCTACAGCGGCTTTATGAGATCTTTTTCTCTCGGAATAAACGTTGATGGATTAACAGGGCGCGAGATAAAAAATCAAGCTAAGCATTTACTATTAGCACTGGTGTGTAGGTTTTTTAAACCCCAGAGAGTCAAGAGTAATACAAATTTACCAGACATACATCACCTAATGGATGAGGGTGTACTCACCCCAGGGGGCAAACTGATATGAAACCCGGTTATTAGGCAAAGTGTCTATAGCAAGAGGAAGAAAGTAGTATAAATGTTAACTCTCTCTCTCTCACTTGCTCTGTCAATGTTATATTTCTGTACAGAGAGGAAACGGTTAGCTTAGTCGCTGGACTAACGCGTTTCTAACGAGCTCCACACTCCCCCCCCCCTCCCATCTAGAACTCACTGGGCTCGAGACTTGATTTAGAGTTTGTCAGTTCTGTACCCTTTTCCCTCCCTTGACTTTTAACTATTTTTTCCACACAATCTCCAACATTCCACAAAAACAACATTTCATTCAATTTCTCTCCCTCGGTTTTAACCCAGATTTTCAAACTAAAAGTTATCACATGCAGGATTTTGATTCTATATCAAAACACATGAGTTTCCAAAACCTTTATCAAAATTCAATATAAGAACTAGGAAACAACCAAACTAGTAATATTTTTGTCAGCAAACTTTATACTTTTATGACTGTTTCTAACAGCTTCATAAATTTAAATAAAAACGAAAACGTATGTTACCAAAAGTAAAAGGCCAATATATGGAACTAAAAACTTAGCCTAATTTTGGGTGGTATAACAGGTCCACTTCTTCCAGGATAAATATCCTAGTAGCAAATGTTTCTATTAGCGAAAGAAATTCGCCCAAAACAATGAGTTAATCAAAACGCTCAAATAAAATCAAAAGAACCGAATTAGCTTTAAATTGACTCTCTCCATCTCTCCATATTGAAATATGGAGAGATAAAAAGCATATTAATCATAACAAAACAGTTCGATACTTGGCCTTATCCTGTTCATTTAAAATATTCTTTTGATATTATGTAATACAAAATCAGTTTATTTTGATATTAGTATCTTTGTTCAACAAAACTGATGAGAATATAACGAGAGTCGTGAAGAGTTAAGAGTTGAATCTCCTTTAACTAGCTGTCACCCAGTACAAGCAAAATTAATACTTTAATAAAAACTAAACGTTAATAATGATCCTAGTCTTCTATTGAAGTCTTATTAGTAGTTAGCAGTACTTACTAGTCATATCAGTACATATTGAACTTATAAGTAATAGTGCTTATAATCATTCGTCGATTGCTCAAATGAAACTAGAAAATATAAATCTCTTATACATTTTTATCTGTTTAAAGTAGTAGGAAGAATTAGCACGTTGCTAGATAGATGTAGCAACCTAATAACAATTAATAACTAGAGTAGTTTGGATTTGAGGCTACTATAATCCTTAGGGTTAGACAGCAACAAAAATACATACATATGTTTCTAAACTCATTTTATTTAAGTTTAATAACGATCACGAGATATTAAACACTATCAGCACTGCACTAAACGCTTTAATATTATACCTCACTATACTGCAAATATAACTTTTTTTATATTATTATTATACAATATAAGTAATAGTGGTATATTTAGTTTAGAAAAAGACCAATGAAGCCGGAAAACTCCAATAAAACCCCGAAAATACAGTGTGGCGTTAAAACTTTCATTCCACGTATAAAATAAAGAAATGTATTTTAAAATCTGGAAAAAAGCTATAAATAAATAAAAAGAAAAAGAGAACAGCAAAAAAGATATTGAAACTGAGATAAATCAGGAAAAAGAATGAGATTTAATGCAGATAACACTAAAACATGTGGGGAAGAAGGGGTTTATTATGTAGTTTAAACACATACATACACACATACACATCAGCACATTGGAGTTAAAATACAATGAATGAATGAAATAAAAAAGAGGTAGCTTCAGTATGTGACCGACCTTACAACGAGAAAGTAATAACAAACTAGATCTTGAAGCTTTAATACGAAAAAAGACAAACGCAATTTTTAGAAAAATGTATTTGTTAGTGCAAGACGAACAAAATATGATTGGAAAAGTAGGATAATCGAATTAGTTTTATTGTGTAAATTTTACGTTAGTTTATGTAGTTATATGTTGTGTTAGTTTTTTAGTTATATATTGGTCATGTATGTAGTTGTATAGTTCTTAGTTTTTTATATTAGTTTTTGTTATGTTAGTTTTATTTTTTGTTAGACATTAGAGTGTTAGTTCATGTAGTCATGTAAGTTTTATGTTAATTTATCATTCATTATTTTATATTTATTATTATTATAAGATGAATTAGAGTAACTTAGTGTTTGAGTGTCACAATAAAGTGTAACTTTTATATTGCGTCTTAATAAAATATGATACATTGGTGTAACTTAGTGATATATGGCGTCTTAATAAAATGCGATACATAAGTGTAACTAAGTGGTATATTGCGTCTTAATAAAATACGATACATTAGAGTAACTTAGTGTTATATTGCGTCTTCATAAAATAAGATACATTAGAGTAACTTAGTGTTATATTGCGTCTTAATAAAATAAGATACATTAGAGTAACTTAGTGTTATATGCGTCTTAATAAAATACGATACATTAGTGTAACTTAGTGGTCTCGGACAAAAGATATATTAGTGTTAGTGTGTCTTAATAAAATATGATACATAAGTGTAACTTAGTGTTAGTGTGTGTTAGTAAAAGATACATTAGTGTTAGTGTGTCTAAATTAAATAAGATACATTAGTGATTAGTGTAACTTAATAGTGGGTCTTATTATAATGATTTAAGTAAAACATTAAATCATTATAATAAGATATGAGAGCTTTAGTGATATCAAGCTTAAGAACAACAATTCCATATCAGCTGCAGTTGGTGAAATTATGCTTGATTTTTAAGTGTACCCGTATCTTAAGCTTGATAACATGTAAAAACACACACTTTTTAAGGTTTTTCTATGAGTATTATGGTGTAAAATATAGATTTTTGTAGTATTTTCGAAAATATTTGATCAGTTATCCCTTTGCTCCTATTAAACCGATTTTGATAAATAAAAATAGATTTGTCACAAATTTAATTAACATAAAAACGAGCCTTTTTACTTTTTTTATAAAACCAATAGTAACATTGCTGAAGGGAAAAACTAATTTTAGGGTAATTTTTCAGAATTCGAAGATGGGCCCAGTTTAAAATTTCTCGCTTCAATATACCCAACAACCTGATCCTTTATCAAGGAGCTAAAATAACTAATTTTAAAAGAGTTAACCCTTCAGAGCTCGACGGATCACGTCTGGGCCTTAGACTATAATATAATACAAATACAAATTAACATCAACAAAGTATTTTCATTTTGAGTGATGCCTAAATAGTTCAATCAAAAAGATTTAGTTAGATATAAGAATTAAAGCTACTTTTTATGATTAATGTAAGATGGGGATTCTATAAACTAGAAAGCACAGCTCAAAAAAAGTATTCAACTGTTCATTCAACAAAAAATTCTTCATTTTATGAAAAAAGGTACTTTTTCATTCAAAAGAAAAAAAGTAACTAAAATTTAATTTACTGCAGACTTTAGAAAATATATTTTAGTATCACTAAAAAGCTATTTAAAATAAATAAATTAGTGGCAAAACAAATACAATAATTTTAACTGCAATAGAAATGACCATCAATAATTCACAATAAAAGCGAACTTTATTTAAATTCTATTTATTTACATAAATATTAAACGCAATTAAAAAAGAAAATGGAATAGAATTTTTAATAAATCGAAATTAAACGGTAATAAAATTTAATAATAAAATTAAACATTAAAAATAACATATCACATACATTTTAAAATTCAATTAATTTGAATATGTAAGTTAATAATTAAATATTTCAATCGTGTTTTTTTATATTCCTTTGCCAATTAATATTTTATTTTAAAAAAATTGACATAAAGGGCCCCTTTTTATTATCAGCGGGAGAGAGGGTAAATTAATTAAAAAAACCGAAATATATAATCTATGGAAATAAAATCATGATTGAGGGAGAGTGCGCTCTAATTAAATCAACCATGAATATAAAACATTAATAATGGTTACCAACAGATAATTTTTAAAACTTTTTTTTAATTTTCAATCATATATTTTCTAATTAAAAATTACAGAGGAAAATTGGTACGGGTGCATTCATTATTAAATCACGTCAGGCGGAAAAAGTAAAAAGGGCTCTTTTATTGTTTCTTCTTTCAAAAATTTTAAATTATCGATAATATTTATCAGGTATTTTAATTTATAAATAATATGAAAATATAGAGAAATACTAATTAAAAGTTGAAAAACAAATAAAAGAAATTTATTCTTTAAAATAACAAAAGAAATTATTAGACAATGATGTCACAATATTGTTAAATCTGTTAATTTTGGGTAATTTGCTCTAGTTCAAAAGAGTTCTTGCATTAGTTGCTTTTAAACCTAGTCTACGGTTAGAAGTTGAGTAATAATAAAAAAACTCATTAATACCACCACCAGCAATATCAAACATTGTAACGTAATTGTGAACTTTTTTCTTCTTCTAAAAGAATAAAATAGACTAATACAATAATTATTCCAAAAGAAACATTAAAAATATTAGCTTCGTCTGAAGGACTACATACATTTTTTTTAAATTAAATAGTGTTAATTGATTTATATAAAGTATAAAATTAAAATGAACATGTTTAAGCATTATTCCATTAAAATTTGAAAAGATCTGTGTAATTGGAAATGTAAAGAAATACCTTTTTAATTAAAGAAAACTTCGTGAATAATTCATAAAATTAATGCATTTAAAATTGAAGGATAAATGAATGAAATTTTAACTATTTTTAGAGTTTAAAACTTAATAAACGGAATTAACAAGAACTTACCGTAAAACTTAATTAATATTGCATAACTATAATTTTATACTAAAATATAAATTCAATTTCATTCAAAAATGAAAACTAAAAGGCTTAAATTATAATAAAACAGAATGGCACGGAAAGAGAAAATGGAATAAAAACATAATTATATAAAATTCAAAATGAAAAGTTTATTATTATTAGTCCTTTTCCTCAATTCACCCTAGGAGTCAGTAATATATTTTTTATTAGAAAAACATAATACAACAAAATAGCGCCGCGTATTTCTTATTTTTATTCTAAAATACAGAAAAAGCTTAGAAATATTACAGCATAATATTAATAACTCGGTACAAAACATCAAACAGAAAGAAACAATAATAAAATGGGGAAATATATACATTGTGAAGCAGTAATGAATCCTTGGTTTACATCAAAGGAAAATGAAAAAGTTTTCATTTCATAGAAAAGGGACTTGGTTGTAACTAGAAAGGGACTAAGACAATAGCTAATACACTGTAATCAACCCGAGTGTTACATAACAACGACTAAGTAAATGTTAGTAACAAAAATTAGAAAAACAAATATTTAGCTTTTATAATTAAACTGTAAAAATAAACAAAAATGAAAAATCAAATAGAGCCAAAAAGTGATAGAGATAAAAAATCGGAGGCACGGGATAGGAACGGGATCGAGGGAACAGAAAACGGGATCGAGGGTACGGAAAACGGGATCGAGGGAACGGAAAACAAGATCGAGAAACGGAAAACGGGATCGAGGGTACGGAAAACAGGATCGAGGGAACGGAAAACAGGATCGAGGGAACGGAAAACAAGATCGAGGGTACGGAAAACAGGATCGAGGGAACGGAAAACGGGATCGAGGGAACGGAAAACAGGATCGAGAGAACGGAAAACGGGATCGAGGGAACGGAAAACGGGATCGAGGGAACGCAAAAAACGGGATCGAGGGAACGGAAAACAGGATCGAGGTACGGGATACCTCGGAACGTTTCCTTATCACAACAACTTTGAACTCGCTTCGCTTATCCTTAGAATAAAAAAATCACCAATTGCACTCTAGCACGTCTTTGGACTCGCTTCGCTTGTCTATACAGTGAATACATTAGTTTCTCTTCGAGCGGTCACACATCCAGGTTCTGACCACGCTTCATACTGTTTAACTTTAATTATCAAACAAAACCCGAAGAAATAATAGTTGGGCTACATGCGTGCTAAATCTCAAACCCATCGATAAATGTTTCAGCGTTTGATGAATTTTTGCTGAGTCGTTATTGCAAGTTAATGACGTCATTAAAAAAATTTAGATAGCACAAATAAACCTAAAGATTGATTTTTATATCCGTATCAACTATAAGCACAAATACACTGGGAAATATAATGACAACAGATACACACATACAGACAGACAACTTTGTGAAATCAGAACAAATTTGTGAAGTAGAAGATATTTACACTGCTTAAAAAGCATAAGTACTTAAAGTTAATTTTTGATTCTAAATCGTAAGAGATAAACACTGCTCATAAATGTACATAACATGTACTTAATAGACTAATTGACTTATAAAGCAAATAATGAGGTTTTGGATGACCAAAACGATTAACGCGGCTAATTTGATGTTTTGAAATACAGCATAACACTAAGTTAAATATAACTCAATAATTAGGGAAAAAATAAATAACCGTTAATGTAACAGTGAAAGTGATATTGAAATGAAACCGATAGCTTTTTCAAGAAAAAGTGATCCATTGAACAAAAACCTGATATTTGGATATCAGTCAACAGGTGATTAGTCCTGCATCTTTAATACAATTTAACCTTGAATTTAATCTTGTTTGAAACGACTTCCAGTATTTTAGATTTGATTAATAATTATGTTCTTGTCACTTAATAAGCTTAATAATTTTTAAGTTTTATGAATCATAATTGCAGCGGAAATTAGAGACTTTTTGAACAGCTTTAAGTATTTTTAAGTAATAAATCATTTGATACTTCCGAGTTGTGCAAAACATGAATAGTTGAGGTAAGTTAGTTAGTTTTTAAATTAGTTATTATTTAAAATAATAACTATTATAAATTTTATTTTTAATTATTATCATAAATAAAGAATAATGGTATATATTAAGCGTCACAATAAAAAAATAGTATTGTTTATAGTAAATATTACTTAATTTTTTCACCAAATAAAGCAAAAAGATTGTAGATGTTTACCTGGTGGTAATACGGCGGGTGACATGGACCTGGAACCAGATGATCCCGTGGGTGATGGACTAGGTCTGAGGGGACCGCCCCCAGAATTAGGGGTCCCACCGCCCCCTCCACCACTACTGCTATCGTTACTATTTTGACCAGTGAGTTCCTAAAACAAAACATAAGTCACAATTAATATCTTCACAAAAATTACAAATTTAAGGAATATGATACTAATTGCAAATAAACATATAGTTCAGAAGGGATAATAAAGAGATGAGTAGGACATAATACAAATTTTTAGACACAATTTACTGAACAAATAATAAAAAAACAAACTGCTAATAAGAAACAAAGCTTTCTATCTGAACTGTTCAGAAAAAACACTGAACCTTCGCAGTCCGCTTTTTAAATTCGATTATCTAAAAAACATTGCTTTTCACAGTTTGGGCTAACTCTTGTTAGACCCAGAACGGTTCAATCAAGCACTATAAAGAGAATTAAGATTTTATTCAATTACAAAACGCCTGATATTAATTTTGAAACTCTTGGTTAAATTTTTAAGTAATGCAACCTCGATGGGACTTGATTTATTACTGATTTTTATGTTAATCGAATTAACTTTGAATGGCGTTTGGATTGTACCATGTTTACAAGACAAGTGTGAAAATAAATTAAAACGACAGACATAAATAGAAGTAGCTAAATACATAATTTAGTTTACCCCTTACAGAGAAAAGAAGGCAAGTAACATACCGGTTCAACAACAAAAGATTGACAAATCAACAAAAGTACTTTAAACTGCAACGGAAATGAAATAAAATGATTATTCAAAGTCTTAATTATACTTTGGTCTCGTTACACTCGACCACAAAATAAAATGTCAAAATCACACTAAGTCTAGAGTGATATGACATGATTATGATACGATAGGATTAAGATATGAAAGGATATAATATGATAGGATTATGATACGATAGGATTATAATATGATAGGATTATGATATGATAGGATTATAATATGATAGGATTATGATACGATAGAATTATGATATGGTAGGATATAATATGATAGGATTATAATATGATAGGATTATGATACGATAGATTATGATAGGATTATGATATGATAGATACGATAGGATTATAATATGATAGGATTATGATACGATAGGATTATAATATGATAGGGTTATGATATGATATTATGATAGGATTATAATATGATAGGATTATGATACATTAGGATTATAATTGATAGGATTATGATATGATAGGATATGATATGATAGGATTATGATACGATAAGATTATGATATGACAGGATTATGATATGATAGGATTATGAAATGATAGGATTATGATACGATTATGATACGATAGGATTATAATATGATAGGATTATGATACGATAGATTATAATACGATAGGATTATAATTGATAGGATTATGATATGATATGGTATGTCATGATTACATAAAGTCTAAGGTGGCATTACTTCGGTCTTGCTAAGCTCATTCTCAGAATAAATACCAGCTTCAGAGCAGCACAACTAAACCTTAAATCTGGTTTTACTGCCAGGATTCAACTTTTTGGCATAAAAATAGCAGGAATTTTCCATCGCACAGACAGACACACACATAGAGACAGCATGATGAAAAATCACCATTTTAGATGAAGGTCATGAAAGTGCCTAAAAACGGATAATTCTAATGATAAGTCGGTTTCGGGAACATTTTCTTCTCAGGGTGAACACAACACATTTTCTTATACCTACGGTAGTAGGCGAGGAGAAGTAAAAAGAGTTTACAAAATTCTGTCCACTTTAAAAAAAAATGATAAGGCGCAGAGAGTCGAAGACGCAATACTTCTCAGAACAAAATCAAGCAACCGTGAATATCAATATACAAAATGAACCTGTAAAACAATCTAATCGTGGTCACGGTCTCCGTCAGTCTCGTAATACTGACACACTATTAAGTCTAATTCAACCATTCATTTTATACTTATAAACTTTAAAGTATAATACCAACGACTTAACTTTACCATTAACTAGGACTCAGTTTTATGCTGTTAGCAAAAACATTAGAAATTAGCAGCAAAAGCAATCTATACTGTGTTCTACGTTGATTAAGAAATTACTTTTGATATAGATTACTGACGTTCGTTTATTTAGGTAAAATTAATAGGAAAAAATACCATCACTTAATATATATGTAACGATTAATAACAAAAATCTAAAAACAAATATAAATAAAAAAGGTGGTTTGAAAAGAAAACAAGTTAAAAATAATTTATTTCTTTATTTTATTACAAGAGTATTAAAATAAGGAGAAAAAATGCAAAACCAAAAAGACATAAAAAGTTAATAAATAAATAATACAGAAGGAAGAATTAAGATGGGAAACGAGTAAAAATGCTAATGAGTTATTATAGAATGAGATAAATGACAACTCAAAGAGAAAGGTTCAAAAATAATTCATCAAAAGATGATCTATGAAGCAAGTAATTTTCAAAAAACTTGCAAATAAAAAAACAAGCGGTTTGATTTTAAAAAGAAAAATATGGAGGTTTTTTTTAAATACAGCAGAGTTGAAAACTTTTAAGTCTTAAGAGAAGGATTTTTGGAAGGCGAGGCAAAAGCAATAAGGGGAGAGAGAAAAAAAGAGAATAACAAAAAAACAACTCAAGGAGTGGGAACAAAAATATACGTACTGAAAAATAACATACAGAGAGAGCTGCGAGAACTAACTATACAGTGTTGCCAGATACTAGAAATAACACAACTGGATTTCAGGGACGTTAGTAACGCTATTATAGTGGATCCGACAACACTGTGTTTTGGAACGAGGAGGGAAAAGAAACAAGTCTGACTGAGTGGCTTGGAGGGCCCACCAACTAACTCCTCCACTGCCCACACTATACCAAGCCTAACTACGCCACATCAACCTAATTCCACTAACCAAAAATGACCTATAAAACACATTTCAATTTTTAAAAATACTCGACATTTAGAATAAATATTACTTAATCATTAAATATTTAATCATTGTAATAATTACTTCTTTAAGTGAATAACATTTGCATAATTAAGGACAAAAATATTACTTAAATTTACATTAAATAGTAACTGAACTATGTCAAATATTCAATAGTTTAAAAATCGTCCTGTTATTTCACACTAAAACAAATACAAATACGTTAAAAATTATTCAGAGTTATTTATTTAAATTAATAAAAAGAAAATAAAGAACTAAAACAATAACAACAAAGAATGAAAAAGTAGTAAAAAAATCTGTGTATATTAAAAAGTGATTCATTCATTCTGTATTGATTGCCTTGAGGAATTTCCGAGTAAACTATCTTCTTTTCTTTGTTTTTAATTTGTAAAACACAATTTATACATCTTCTGTCTCTCTCTTTCCTCGATACCAATACATTCCTTTTTATAAGTCATTCAATCCATCATGTTTTCTAAAATAAGATTATAACAATGAAAGTGAAAACACTACTCGAACAAAAAAACCAGAAAGAAATTAATCAAGTATTCTTGAAACAACAAAGTGTAATTACGTTGTAGTAAAAAAAGTGTATTTATTAATACAACTTCAATTAAAATTCAATTAACAAAATGCAGTAAATATTGAGCTATTATTAACTCAGTTATTAGTAATGGTTTTTATTATTAATAGATGGCAGGTGAATCTGAGTTAATGATCTAATAAATTAATGAGATGTGTAATGTTTTAATTATTGCTTCGTATCAATATTATACATAATTTATACTAATGTAACACGAATATTAATATTATGTAGAGCACAATGTATTTATTATCGCCCTCTTTAATTACATATTAATAATAATTAAACAAGAAATGTTTGATTTAGATCTCTACAACCAAGCACTGTATACTGTAGCCTGTATCTTAAATAAGATGAGCTACATTTTTTAGGCGACTGATAAGTGTCGACTTTACGTCAACTAGTTGTAAAATTTTACTTTACAGCTGCAACGCAAATTCGGAAGTAAAGTAAATAAAGTAAAATATTTTATATATTTTACGTTATTTAGTGTATTCAAGACGGCTGTAAAGCGATTTTATTTCTTTGGAAATTAATTATTAACTCGCATCGCTCGGCAACACATTTCCGCAGCAATAATCTCACTTTACAGCCTAGTTATATAATGTACTATATATATTTATACTGTATATTTAATTAATATACATCCAAGCCAGAAAGTGCAGTCGCTAGACTGTTTCTTTTGTCAAGACTTACAGGTCAAAATTAATTTCAGCTATATCACTAGATACACTCTTGCTGTAGTTGTGATAAACATATAAATAAAAATAAAATTAATATGTACAACACTGGTGCAATTTTACGAGATAAAATTTTTCATAAACAAATTAAACAATAATTAGAAAATGACAGAAGCTTTCGGGAACGAACCGTCAAAACTACAACGGATGTCTAATTTTATTTTCATTAATTTACACTTGTCAATTGTTACTTGGTTATATTATATTAATTTATATTGTAACTTATTTTATTTTTGATTTTAATTTTGTAAATATTTGTTGATTTTTGTATAACGGCTCTCGCCGTAAATTATAAGTAACTATCCCGGAGTTAGTCTTTATGGTTAATCCATAAAGGTTGAAAGTTTAATAAAACCTAACTTGTCGTTAGGTCGTTAGCCAAGAAACAAATAGTTCGTAGCGTGTAGTTGTAAACCAACCAATATTATTATTAAAAGTAAACGTACGGGCACAACAGACACATGTAAGAGGTCTAAGTGCCTTGGAGAAAATCTCCACCAGAAAAAAAAGAGTATAAAAGGTAAAGAGTACATAAATCCAAAAACCAATAAAAAGAATTTAACAGCATTTTATAGTACTAGAGTAATAAACTCACGAGTAAAAGCCCTCATGAATGAAAAGTGTTATAGATTAAAAAAATATTACAAGACCATATAGCGACTAATGACATCAATCACAGAGTTAAAAGACTGGTGTGAGAGGGATATTATATAAAGAGAACCTATAACTAGCACTAAGTTAAGACCCCCAGGGTCTAGTTAGATCCTGACCATGGTTAATAAGCCTTCACTTTACTATAATAATAAACACAACTTTATTACACACACACACAGACAAAAAAATCTTTACTTATCCTTAGACACACACTGACACAGACACAGTAAAGGCCTAATAAACTAATAAGAAGAAGGAAGTGTCAGTGACCCTTTTACACTAATACTATAACAGCTGTTTTCGACCTGTCCTCCTACTAACTAATTAGAAATACAGTAACCCTCGTAGTCTTATTATTCCCTCTTCAACAAAATTTACTCCATACATTCAATACAACGATATTTCGGTTAAACTCTTGATTTTATTTATTTCAACTAAATCAAAGTTATAAGATTTTTTGTACGTAACAATAATAAATTTAGTTAACTGAAATCATTTATAAAGGTTGAATTGCAAAAACTGTCGAGTTATTGGACTAATAAATCTGAAAAAGAAGATCTCAACTCAAACAAGTTCCCGGACAAGTGTGGTTTTACAAGAGTAAATGGTTGATATTATTCCTATAACAAGGTATTGATTAATTTGTTACAAGACTGAATGACTATCTAATGTCATATAATACTTAACTTAGATTACAGCGAGACTGAAGAAGTACACCTCTAAGCGTTGAAACCTTACATTCTAAATACGAGGAAAACCACTCTAAACACCCAAGACGCAAAGTTAATTTTATATTCTCAGGTCCAGCGAAGCGAGACACAAGTTATATAACCTTAGAAGCTAGGTTAACTTATTTTTCTGAGGTTAAGCGTAGAGAGAGCGCCGAGGGAATTGCCAATACTATTTTGGCCGCGACCCTTGTCTGAACATAACCATTTTTATCGATATATATATATATATATACACATTAATGAGGCTGATTTTTGAAGGCTTTGTCGAATCAAAATTAAACTTTACAAAATCAACCACATTAATGTCCAGAACCCTATTGTTTACAAAATGTGAGGGACGTCATAAACCTACAATAACGAGAGCAAAAATCACTCCACCACAAAAGTTATTGTATTGTGCACATACTACTAAATAAGTTTAACACATAAACAAAGTTAAACTTTATTAGCAGCATTAGCTCCGATTTTATTGTTGGACATAAAAAACTTAATGGAAACAAAACACAACTAATATATTAGGAGATTCGCTAATATCCTCGCAATATGTCGTGTACAAAACTTCTTAAAGACTACTACTACTACTACTAAAAGAAAGATAGTTGTTACCCTAACCAATTTGATTTTAAATTTAACATAAAATAACCCTAAAATTGATGGTATGAGCTGTCGATATTTTTATCTTAAGCTTTGAGTAAAAATGATATTTAGGAGACAAGCTCTAGAGTGACCGTACTCGATTTCATATTTCATCGCATATCACTACAACTTTTAAGTTTTTTTAAGTAAAAATTACAAATTAGTCGATGTGATATAATGACTAAATATGATCTAATGACCAAAACTGTTTTTTTATATTAATCTTTCTAAAATTATTCAGAATTAAAAACAAATGCAAATAATTATCGCAAAATGAAATGGACTGATCAAAAAGACAAGACACTCAATATCAGATGACGCGATCAGACGGTTTTTTAAGTGTTTTTCACAACGAGTTTGTGGGTCAGTAACGACCAAGGATAAAATTACATTAGCAACCCAACAGCATGAAACCAAGGATTTATCATCACAAAATAAAAAGAAACAGGAGGAGAGTTATGATAAAAGATGAGTAGCAATTAAAATTAATAGAGCGTGTTTTCTACATGTTATTAAAAAATGTAACAGCGAAAAACATTAAGCATTCAGGAAAAGTAGGCAAACAGGGTTACATAATAATTAGACGCTTCATTTAATTTTTGAAAATAAAAACGAATAAAAATTTATGATTGCACGTTACAAGAAAAAAGCAAAATAAGACGAAGTTTATGATAATAATAAATGATAAAAAGTAGCGGGGTTTTTGAACCGTTAACTTTTTTCGGATAGTTAAAGAGAATAAAAGTTTACGAAGAACCATCAGGAATAAAAGAGTTTTTCCCTTGGAAACGTACAATTAGACGGTTATAACCGCCAGGCATAAGATTATGATACCAACCATTATACTTCTTTTTCCCAGTATGTTTTGTTTCGTAGAAAATTGCCAAGTATGTAATGATATGCCAGTTTATTACTTTTAAAAACGAAGATTTATTATTATATTGTTGGTTTTTAATGGTATAAAATAATAGCACATAGTTGTATCAGAATAATATCTGGAACATTTGGATATAATATAGAAAATATATGTATACTATACAGTAAATCACAATAAGTAAATAATTAAGACAATTATAGAGTTGGGATATATATTGTGCTTTTAGATATGTAGCGTAGCCTGAGTGCTATCACTGAATTGTTTCTACCAAGCCTACCAAAGCTATTAAGAATGTGTTAATTCTAATAGTTGTAACAATAACAATTGTTGTATTAATCAATAAATAAATTGTTAAAATGTTACAACAAAAGTTAATAAAAAATATTAAATGTTACAATAGATATAATGTTTATTTCTTAAAAATCATAATTTTAATATAGGAGCTACTTAGTAAATTTGAGGCTTTGTAAGACATAGAACATGACAAGAAACTGTTTGCCTAATTATACCAGGCAAACCAATCTGAAATATTAGTCTTTTTCAGCGCATAAATAAAGGATTGACATAATTTATTGTTCAATTTATTATTGAATAAATAGAAAGAATAATAGTTATTATCAGTATTAAAGTTAATGTCTTATTGGCTTGATAAAACTTGTTAGAGAAACAATCCAGCGGTAACAATATCATTGTTGATCATGAAGGTTCTTAGCCAAATAAAAATACGTACCAAGCTTTTGTTAAAATACTAAAATAAGATTTACGGCATCAATAGTTTAATAACAGTGGATCGAGTGTTCAGTCTAATAGTACTAGAACTAGATAAGGGTGCGTCGACTCTATACTTTCCATTTATGGCATATGAATGGTTGAATAATAGCGAATCGAGGATTAATTTGTCAAATAGTACTAGTATAATTAGTAAGGGTATATTGACGCTATAGTTCCCGTTCCAATTCGACAAAGGGAAAGCATATGCTAACACACTACTAAGACAATTATTTTAAAAAAATTCTATTTATTTTTATTTCTGATATTGTGTTCACAAATTTTTATGTTCTTCGCTAAAAAACTATTCTTGAAGGGTCTATTATAGGTTTTGTTATTACATGTACAATACTAGGTGCGATTTTGATAAAAAAAAAAAATGCGGAGGATCAAATAGAAACTTCTGCATGACCATAACGGAGATGTGTGATGTACCCTCCCTTTGATCATACAACAAATTCTATTTGATTTCCATACTACTGCCGTACATAATCATAATTATGTAAAAACAAATAACTATGTTATTCGACAATTTTTCCATTTCGTATCGATATGTTTCAGCTAATTTCCAAAGTAAAACATGTTCTTTCTCTAAGTGGCAGTAAGATAAGCTGAAGTGTCACAGACATAAAATGTGATAAATTAATCAATTTCCTACGGCAGCAAAGCTTGTTGTCACTAATATCATAACTAACATAACTAGAAAAAAGTTAACTAGTTTTGGAGTAGGTATCAGTTTAGCTTGACATTTTGGGACAGAAAGACAAGAAAAGGCAAGTTGCACTCATAACTTGTTTATAAGAGTTGATTGTGTGATTACATTATATAAAAGAAGAAGTGAAAAAACTCTGTGAAAACGATTAGATTTAGGAAAGGACGAGGTCGGTCACTGACAATACACCACTACACTAGACCAACTCGTACCGTAACACAATGTCAAGGACCTCCCAGACAGAGATGGATAGAGGAAATATATTTAGTATAGACATAAAGATCCCTCGTTGAAAGAGTGAGTGAGATGAAATAGCTCACTCTCTACCCCAATAGTAATAGAAGTGAATGAGGTAAGCTTCACTCACTCAGTAAAATACCCAGATCCAGACAGAGAGAGAAAGGGACTAATAGAATAACAAATTGATAGTCTTCTTTCGCCTTCTATCTCGTTCTCTCGAAACGACGAGAGAAAGAGAGGGAGTGATAAATACATAAAGAGCAAGTAGTGAGATACGGGACCGTGACAAGGGCGTGGGAAAACGTGACCCCCCTTCCCCTCCTCATCGTGCCAGTGAGATAAACAAGCAAAGTGAGATAGGTTGCCGATGCCATGCTTCTTTCAGGGTCAAGTGCACCAAGCCGGAATAAATAGCACAACCTTCCCCCATGTTTATTTATGTTTTCTTCTTTCCTACTCTTGGAATGTAAAAGAGAAGAGACGATGAAAAGTAAAGGGGAATAGACCCCATACAGAGATCTGGCACATTTTCCTATCCAACACCTTACTACACTACTAACAAATATACAAGAAACGTAACAATCAATAGGTAAGCAATCTAACAGAAATTCATATCTTGTAAGCTATGAGATAATCAAAACATCCCAGAAGTAAATATTTCTAGCTACAGTACTAAGTTGAACGAAAAGGTGTAGTTGAAGTCATATGCATCAAGCATAGCTGCAGAGCTATCACAACAACATTCGTCAATAACAAAATGCAATGATATGGTAAGAGCAAACAGTATTACTAAACATACAATTATCCAACACATGCGGTTCGTTTCATCTCTACAACAGGTCATGAAACCTAAGAATTAATAAGGTATTTTTTCAACAAACCTAATAAAAACTCGTCACCCAATAGATTCAAGAGGAAATATAAAAGTGCTGTACAACAAAGAAGAACTGAAGAATAAAGCTTAAAGAATACCAAAATGAATTCAAGCCTACAGCAAAGTATTAGGTTTTCACCATAATTAATGGTATATAATTAATTTAACACATAACTTTTCAACGAATATTATCATATAAAGACAAGTCTATGTATCGCATCTTCAAGAGTGCTTTTTTTTACAAAATTGCATTCATAAATACAAAAAAGAGGTTATGGAAACCCTAGTGCAACCTTTTTTCGTTATAAAGGACCTCTGAAACAGATTTCAGACACACTACCGTTTCTCCCACCAGTGACATACCCATGGCGAATATTTTTAATAGATATCCACTAAAACTTATCGTGGAAAGTATTAATAATCAAGCTTTTCAGTTTTAGTCGAATTAAAAAATACTACACACGGTTAACATTATATCTCACGTTATAACGTTAAACTTTCATAATTTATTGACATCTTAAGTCCATCCCAAGAAAATTTTGAAATTACCCTTAAATACAAAAAGGTGCTCATAAGGGGGTTTAAGAATACTTGTTAAACCTATATATTTTCTGTCTTGGATGTCTGTTAAGATACTCAGCTCTACAAAATTGTAATCATAATGACATAAAAGTTTTAACAAGGGTAAAATATTTTTAATCGCTTCATAAACAGAACTTGAATCTATAAAATCATAACTAAAACATTACAAGGAAAAAAATGCTACTTAACTTAAAATGACTTGCAATATAAACAATGAATGGTATCAGTTCGAACTAGACAAACAGTTAATGAAGGAAACGTTAAAAATAACAAATAAAAAGCAGACTCAGTAATAACACAGTATGAACAACAATAGACAGCTGCTCGTCAAATAAAAGGGGATTTTATAACTTTTTTTTCTTTATGACAATGTTATAAAACAGGACCAGCAACGAAATGACAGGTAGATAGGCAATATAATTCAGGACATTATTTCTAAACAATATTATCTCGTTTACGAATAGGTCAAAATACCGACAAAATGAAACTGTTTTTTTTTTTTATTTTACTAGTAAATAAAAACACATAAAATAAATAATATTATATTATGATTATATTATATTATATTTAAAATAAATACATAAAAAACTTAGTATTTTATAAGTAATAAAAATAAGTATCCGGTATTTCAGGCTGCGAAGGTATATTATTATATATAGGTATATTAGTATTATATTATTTCAGGTATATTCAGGTTGTTTAGTAAGGTCAGTAAGGATAGGAATATTTACTTGGTAAAATTTTATAGAGACTTAGAGATAGACAGACATATATAGATGGCTTTCGCATCTTGTTAAGAGAATAAATAAATTTATAAAAGAGATGATACATAATATATAGAGTTCATAATTTTCATTGATATCTTAGCAGGGGTACGCAAAGTGTAGTACACGGACCCTTGGAAGTTCCCACAATCATTTTAGGGGGTTTGCGAGCTAATAATCAAAATATTAGAGCGAAAAGGTCATAAGGTTAATAGTTCATGTGCTTTATGTGAATACTGAATGTTTTAGATATTAGATATAATCCATAAATCCAAAAGCAATTACTTATCAAGTTTTCATAGATAAACGATACTATTTAACATCGAATTTTTCTGTAGAAAGTAAGAAGGCAGTAAGTAAAATATACTATACTATAATGTACTCATAATATACTAATTTCTTGTGCTTCTTCTCCTTGCGAGTTCTCGAGCTACTTCTAATGCCACTATTCAAAATTTTAAAAGTAGAGGTCATCTATGAGTGTACAAAATATATTGGGGGGTTGGTGTTACAAGATCGAAAAGGTGTCAGCCAAGTGCTATTTATCTGAAATGACTGTCCTCGGGTCTCAGAAGTTATTTTTTCTTCAAGAATTTTTTATGCAACGAATTATAATTCTTCATTACTACAATCGCTACTGAGTGTTAGAATAATAAAATAAAACAATCCATGGAGTAACTCCAAAAACCTTGAAAATTTATTGACAGTGGAAATATTCGCCGATTTGCAGAGAACTAAATAAATAATTATTATATAGGTTAAACAGTTAAAAATGTATATTTTATGAGAGATAAATTGATATTGCGTTATCTTATTATAGTATATATACATTATCTTACATAGTAATAATATATCTTAATATTGTATATTACTGTAATTTCTTTAGTTAGTAAGAAATAAATAAAAAATATTGATTATTATTAATATTTTAATTTTTCAGGAAGGAAATGTGACAACATACGGGACATTAGTTTAAGGTTAAAATATTAATCGCGAATAAAAAATAAGATCACAAATTAATATGAACAGAGATACAATTTATTTGATATTTTTAATACTATTATAATTATTTTAGTCATACGGTACAATATTTAGGGTATAAATGTTTGCCTCATATTTTGTCTATATTTTTAAAAGATAAACTTAATAACATTTAAAATAAATATTATCACAACTCTCGGAAAATTACAGAGTTTAACTTAGATAAATTAATCTAGTAGAGAGATAGAAGCGTTGAATATTCCTAGGGTCTGAAAGCAGCAGAATACCGAGTTTAGGGTGGCCTGAGTTGAAAATCGATACGAGGGACTCGAGGCCGGGCGCCCAGGCAACACTCGCAGCAAAAACACCAACATCTCGCTCTCTCTCTGCCTCCTCTAGTCCTCTCTTATAAATTAACATCAGAAGAAAAACAAACAGAATTTTATCAAAAAATATAAAACAACTAGAAATTTAATTATATTATGAAAAAAAATTATAATTTGCAAAACATAAAAAGAACAATTGTTATAAAGTAAATTGAAGACAAATAAAAAGTTAAGTATGCATTTCTATTTTTCATGTTTATTTTAAATTCAATTTTTTCAAGGAAAAAATAAACCCTCGTTAACAAAGTAAGGAAACAACATTTTGTAAAATAAAATCAATGATTTAATTAAATTGAATTTATTATTAGTATAATTTTAATTTAATATTACGAAAATTAAAACGTACTTCAAGTCTTAAATGAAATTGGTAGCAATTAGTAATTTAGAATCGTTTATTTAAATCGTTCATAAGACTTGAATGATTTAATTTATCTCTAAATATTATTTCTTGCCACAGCTTCGGTTAATAAGTCTTTAAAAATGTTAAAAAAGTAAACATGTTTAATTTTATTGACTAATAAAACATGATATTCTATTTTATTTTATCCTATCTAAATTATTATTAAACACTAATAATAATTCTGAGGTCAGGCGTAGCGAGACCGAAGATAACTTAGATAATCAACTAAGATAATCATGGCATTCAGAAGACGAGTGCGAGGTTAACGTAGTGAGAAAAAGCACCATGCATAATTTAAATTAAAAACATTTGAAAATATTACATCAATTAATTGAGTTATTACATTATTCTGAATAATGTTTAAGAAAGCTAATTAGAACTGAATGAACCTACATATAAATACGTTTGAAATACAATATCAATATAATTTAAGATATATGTGTCAGTTATGTGATAATAATTTAGAGATATATATGAAAATAAACATTATCTTAAATTACAATGCTAAATTATATTCTTAAATTTAAAATTGTAAGTTAAAATCATTTAAAACTTAGTTTTTGCACAAACTAAGTAACTAACAAACACACTAACTATTTTTTATGCGTTCGTAGCTTTGGTTTAAATAGAAAATACGAATATTTTCAGGTAACGATAATAACATGATTTTGTGGGACATGCAAAACCGAAACATTATAATTGAAAGAAAATATAAATCACATTTCTTTCACAAAAATAGAACTAGATTTTAAAATGAAAACTATTTTAATAGTCCTTTACATAACAAAGACATTTATTGCCAACTTTATAAAATTAGGTACATTTAATACAGCAAGCAAAGCTAAATAAATTCTAGTCAAGGAAAAAGAATTATTGAAAGGAATGAAGTAATGCTTTAAAATGGATAAATAAATGAAGAAAGTAGTTTTTAAAAAGTTTAGAAATAAATAAAATAAACATGAATAAAACATTAGGACTAAGTTTGTTTGATAAACTAATGCACTAAGGAGAAGTGAAAGGTGAGAGGTTGACAACCTGAGCCTTCACTCAGACTCACAGATTAGATTATTAGATAATAAAAAGAATCTGAAATAGATCTGCTCTAGTTAACATATCACCTTTCAAGGACAAGAAAAACTACCAGGTATGACGAAGACGAAGGAACTTCTTACAATAGACAATTGTCTCCGAACGTTTCAGCGTAACTAATAAATGAGTAATATAATTAGTTTATTGTTTAAGTGATTTTATTGTTTGCCTGTTATGATTGTTTGTACAGAAAATAATTTGCAGTGAAATATGCAAACATAAAAAATAACTAAGGAAATTAAAAGCATAAACATACAAATATACTAATAAAATAAATTATTATTACTAATGCAATAATAATATTTAGATAAGTAATGTATGTAAATCAAAAATATTTTTTTTTGGAAATTGTGCCTCATCTATTTAATGTAATACCAAAATTTTCGGACTATAGATTTATTTTATCTAGACATTTAACGACTACGTTTCAGGCCAAGTAATTCATGATTTTAATTAATTATAGTTGACTTTTATTTAAAAGAAATAGTTAATAACACAACATAGTTGACTGAAATGTTATCGTTAACCAGAGCTTAATTTACAACAATTGTTATCGATAAAATTAATTTACAACAATTGTACTATCGACTTCATGATATCGATGATTTCATCGATTACATGAAGTCGATAGTAAAATTGTACATTAACTGGCACTAAGTATTTCATTTTTAACTTTTTCCTAGACATACAAAAGTTGTCATGGAGTCGATAATAAAATTGTAATCAACATGACACTGTATTTTATTTTAAAGGTTTTCCTAGACTAGTTTTCTAGAATCACTAGTTTTCCTAGAATCACACCGTACAACCAAAATAGAGCGAGGGTATATAAAGTTAATTTGAAAGCAAAATAATAAAACCTGAACAGAACCTCCTACAAATACCCTATAATAAAATCAATTTTTTAAATTTAAGTTAATCAATAAATTTTATGTTTCTCTTCTTAGTTTGTAGAATTCTCAAATTATTGCAGAACTGATTGTTGGTTTATGTACTTCACAAATAAATACAGATTAAAAAGGTATATGTTAATTGGTATATATATATATATGTCGACAAACTCTGCAGTCATCTCAAGCAATAAACCCAAAACTAAGCAACTATACATAAAAAATAAACTAAATATCTTACATTAATTGCCAAATTGTCAGATCAGAACTTAAGTCCGACCACATTAATATTTGTGATTTTCACAAGTTTTTAAGTATCTATTTATTTTTTAATAGTTATTAAGTTTATTTTTGATGAATTGTGTGACAGGTTAAGCTTAGTATTGGGTTTAATGCCTGAAGATGAATACAGAGATAATCGAAATATACATAGGAAATAACACATCATTTGTAAGTATTTATATTGTAGAACTATAAACCAACAATAATTTGTGCAATCAATTGAAGTTATCGTTTAGAGGGTGATCCTACCAACAAAGAACTTTAATATGCATGAGTAATATTATTTCCTTTGTCCGTTTGAAACAAATTGATATTTAATGTGCATATAACATTTTTGCTGTCAATTACAACATTTTAAGGAACTCAGGTACCTATTTAAAATACCTAGTTAATATTTTAGAGGTTGGTAGGACTATAGTGTGGAAATATGGTACACTGATGGAGAAGTGTTGGAAGAGCCCCTAGCTGTGACCTGAACCACGGCATCGATCTGAGGCCACCCACCACCCTTCTAACCCAGCCTCCGCCCAACACTATAGCTATGCCGTCGCTCCAAACCCTAAATTTATAACAATTAGGCTATTCTTAAAAAATGCAACAGCCAATTAAGAAATAACAAACTCGAGGAGAAAATATAGATATAGAATCATAATCATGTAGCGTAAAATAAACATTTACCACTCCGTTTCGACAAGTGTGTAGGACACAAAGATGTTACTGTAAAAATCAAAAAGCTAACTCAAGCTGGATAAATGAAAAAAAAAAAAACTTTGAGAGAATTACGAATTAATGAAAAAAGCTCATTAAACAACAGTAATAAAAATTCGGTACAGAGTCCGGTTCTTAAAACAGGTTCACAAAAAAAAACAGTAAGTCATAAAAAAAGAAAATAAAAGGTATATAAATTAAACGTCATTGGTTGTAAAATTATACATTAACATTATTTAAGAAATTTTCTTTTGAAAATTGAGGTGATACTATCACGAATAATTTACGTATGTAGGTGGGAAACAAATAGCGTTAAACCATTTTCAATAATATTACCAAAATATTAACCTAATTATCTAAAACCAAGATTTTATAAGAAATTAACTAGAGATATGAAAAAGAAAAATAATTAAGAAAGTGTTTAAGACTTAAAATGAGGGAAAAGTTTTACTAACATCCTTGGTTTGAAAAGAGAATTACGTAAAAACTTGGAATGCACCGTCCCAGAAAACTTGTGGCTCCCAATGGGGCCTTCACTAACCCCCCCCCCTCTTCCTTTTAACTCAAAGAGGCCTATCCTTCGTCCAAAAACCTTCTTCCTCAAAGTCTATCCCAAGACCAGCTGGTAAAATAACTTAGCCAACCATGACCGTTAACTGACGAACCCCCCTCTCCTGACTAGGAAACCCTTCTCGACTGCACTGCTAATATACTAGACTGCAATATTTCTCCACTCCCCACTCACTCTCACCAAGTCTTAATCTATTTTTGATGAAAGGACAACTAGACATAGACTTGAACTTTGTTAGATACAAAAACGATGTTTATGTTAACGATTTTATCAACACAAATACACATTACTGCCACACCAATGAGATAATAATGATAATGGCCATTGTTAACATTTGCGGCACAGCTTATGTCTCAATAAAGAATCATTATGAAACGAAGCAATGAACAAATAGATCAAACAAAAAATAATAGTGCATTATATTTCGAAACGACCGTCTCTAAGCAACAATACCTGCTAATGGAATTTTTAAATGATTACGGTTTCGATAGGATTTTGGATACTGCAGAATTTTTCCTTATTTAACAATAATTTGTAAGTTGTTATTCAGTTAAAATAGTTTAATTTATTTTAAATTTTAATTAAATTTATATTTAATGAGTTGTAACTGAGTTCAGTTCGTAGAGCATTATTAACACATCCTGATGTCCAAGAAATGCCTCCCACAGTGGAAGCAAAACGTAGTAATAATCATATACATTGACGGGGTCATCGGAGGAGCTAAATCTTTCTGATAATATCTCCGGTAGCCTACGAAGTTTATGTTCTTATTTTCTTGATTTTGTGTTTGATTTATTGTTCATGATCTAGTGGCTCTTAAGTCAGCTTAAAAAAGTTATGTATTTACTTTTAATTAAAACTTAATTTGAAATGATAGGCACAAGAGATCATTTCAGATATGTATTTTTGAGATATTATACCTTCAAAAATTAAAATATAGTTATTATTTTATTTTTTAATAAATACAACATATAGGCTATTATGTTAATTCGACTGAATAACTGACTTGTAAGAACAACACAAAATTATATCAAATAATCCATACGTATTCATTTCGAAGAAGGAATAACAACGAAGATCTTCCAGAGTAAAATTGAATTTGCAAAACATATTTACTATAAGAGAAGAAGTAACTAAGACAGGTAAGCACGTATTTACTTTAAAGAAGATACTGGAACGTGATAAAAGCGCGCTAGTCAGTGATAAAATACGACAGAGAACGTTATTTTCTTTTTTAAATAAGTGTGTCACAAAGGTAAAAAGAGAAAGAAGACAGCTGATCTGACTGGCAAGCCTTTCTGATAATAAACAATGACAAGGGGGTGCAAGAGAGAAGAGGATATATCGCTATCTCTGTTACACTTTAACTCAGACTGGTTTAATATCAGACTATATAATACCATCTCTTTTTCTCTAATAGTAGGTTTAAGTATTGGAGAGGGAATACATCCATCGCAGTCCCTCCCACAAGCAACTCGGTACGTCTAACTCTCTCCCACCCATGCTCTTTTCTTTCTTGACACAGTGATTTCACAATCAGCTGATGCCAGGCCGGGTATCCCTCATCCCTCTTTCTTTTTCTTCTTTCCGTATTCACAAAACCCACGTGGACTTTTAAATAAAAACATGACGTACTTAATCACGATTGATAAGAAGGATTTTTGTATACTAAAGAAATGAGGACACAACGATTCTTTTACAACGTTATCAGTGCCTTTATAAGACAAGCGTTTTATAATTAAAATATAATTTCACTAAAGTAACACTTGAAATAGTTAATACGTACTGGAGGTTGCCTGGGTGCTATCCACTGATTTGTGAAAGGGCGTAGAACTTTACCCGCCATAATACTATTACTAAGCGAAGTTATAAAAGCGGAGAGCCTGAAAAAGGCCTTCTATCGGCGCGATATAGGGCCGAGCCCCGGGTCTGACTGACTCGTAGAATAAGAGAGTATAGACAGGGAAGGGAAGGGGCGGCCCCGGAGCGGCGCAAATGTCGGCGGCAGCTCCCCACTCTACTTCTCGACTAACTCTACTACACAACATCAAGCTCTACAGTGTTGCCAGACACCACACCCGACCCCACTCTCCCTTTTACCGGTAAACTCTTCGACACTTCAATCACAACAATAACCTCAGTATAACATCTAAAATATACGACATCGTCTACGCGATATTATAAGAGAAAATGCAACTTGTTGCAGTTTTTCCGAGCTCTCTATCCCGATTTATAGAATGTTGTTTTAATGAGAGTTAGACGTGGCAACGTTGCTTGCCTGGCACCCAGCTATCCCAAGCCTTGCACGCTTCCAATACAACTCACACTAAAAAACTTTATTTTCAAAGTCGCCCCCGATGGTCCAATTTTTAAATTTTTTTCGTCAATGGTTTCTTTGAATTTTTCTTATTTCAGGAAAATTATAATGAGTCACCTAAGTCAAGCGGAAGTCGGAAAA
Organism: Microvelia longipes; assembly: GCA_018340805.1. NCBI lineage: Eukaryota > Metazoa > Arthropoda > Insecta > Hemiptera > Veliidae > Microvelia > Microvelia longipes. Next base: position 30,370,076 of record JACMZG010000008.1, read on the forward strand.
AATTGACATTAAAAATTTAAAGGGTTAATAACAAGGTATTAAGAGATTACTATCAAGATAAACACATAGTATATGCAATTTACAGCATCGAAGTAAAATACAATGAAACTTTTTACGGACTTTGACACTCTATTTATACTTTTAAAAATTCATAAAACGTATGGGCAAGAAAGGAAGTCTTCCTGAATAAGAACTAATATGGAAAACAATTAACATACTCTAAAGGACGTATGAAACAACATTACCCAAGCAAACTAAAGTTAAAAATTTAACTACATACAAAATTTACATAGGTGTGACGAATTAGATAAATTAACTCGAACAAATAAAACCGTTTGATCAAGATTATAGCCTGGTCATACTTACTTCAAAAAATAATCATTTAAAATAACCAAATAATACTAAGTTATTAATCCAACCAAGTTTAAAAACAAGATAAATTCCTACATAACAGGTCCTCAATTCGTAAAAGGGTTAAGTATATTCGGTTCCGAGTTATCCACCAAATTGTTTAGTTAGAACTGAACATGATAAACAAGACCAAAGCTTAATCAAGGAGAATTATACGAGCAATACAAATTTCAAAGATTATTCTTGCTGTTGGTTTCACTAAACCATAAGGTGGAATAAAACCACACAGGAAATAAATTCGATGATTTATTTTATCAGATCCAACTTTTTCGAAACTACTAAGTTGTTGTTTTATTAGAAGGACTTACCTATAAATACCTATAAAAGTAAATTACCTATAATTTGTAGCCTTGTAAATAGATATCCATATATTTATCTTTCTAGATAAAAAATTAGGTACTATTTTGCACAAAGAGAAAAATCTACAAAATTTAAGGCGCATGCCGTATAAATTTTATATATCTAAGTAACGAAGAATATTGATAAAAAATGTTTTTCAACTGCTGTAAAATGCATAATTTACACGGTATAGCTCGCCAATGAACATATCTGCAGCAATAAAATACCATTTATCTCCCTAGTTACATTATCTACAATTAACTACTACGGTTACTAATACTTACCCATACTATAAAGTTATCTAAGTAAGGAGCGATACCGCGTAATCTACTTCATTCAGATATTTTTTAAACAAGGAAAAACCATTGGCGATTTTAAGGGGGGGACGGTCCCCCCCGGTTTAAAATTAGCCCAGCTACTAAAAACATATTGAACTCAATTAAAACATATTAAAAAAATCATAATGAATTTAATAAATAAATGTAAATGACAACATACTATCTCAATGAATATAAAAATTACTTTTTTTTATTTTACTATTAATAGGCTAGATACCACAGATAACAAATCAACATAATCTGCGTTTTTAGATTCATGTTGATTAGAACTTATATAGGAAGTTAATTTGTATTAGGGAACAGTATTATTGATAAAAATAAAAGTTAATTTGATTAGATCTTGTTCAAATATACAGAATTACACACACACAAATATATATATATATATATATATATATATATATATATATATATATATATAATATATATATATATATATATATATATATATATATATATATATATATATATATATATATATATATATATATATATATATTATATATATATATATATATATATATATATATATATATATATATATAAGAATCAACCATGAGAGAAACTTTTTAATAACACAATTACATCCTAAATATTAATAGCTTTAAATTCTTTTTAGATTTTAAGTTAAATGCCTATAGATCCTTTACATAATTGTCATTCACTATATAATATTATCAGTACGAAATTCAAATATCAAAGTAAACTATTTTCATCAATCTTCAAGTAAAGCCGCCTTTAGAATACCTGTGACAATTAAAATTGGGCGAGAGAAGTAACGAGACAAGTTAAAATCAATTAACAGCAATTAGCATTTTTTGTTACAGACCAGAAACGTTCTTTCGTTAACACTACTTTCCTGTGCTGTCAATTTTACAATTAAATTTAACTAATAAATACAGTAGTTAAAATACAATGTTAAAATATTAAGTGATGAAAGGATCCGTATTAAAATTTCAAATTCATAAGCATGTCGACACGCTTACAGAATAATAAAGAACCCCGGTAAGGAGCCAAGATCATACAAACAGTGCATTTGTTTTTATTTCAAGATCATTAACCCCTGGTAGTATTGTAATTACCTTCTCTAATATTAACAACAGTAATAATAAATAATTCCTTTCCGCCTTTCTATACCAAGGTCAAAACAAAAATCTACATTAATATTATATCGTATGAAAATAATACAGTCATTAGCTTGTTTTTATTAATTCATTACAATAAACAGTTTTTACACACGGAGTAAAATACAGTGTTGTAAAGTGGTGTATAATTAAGTGATTCATTCAAAAAAATTAAACGCCGACCCTGACTAAAAAAAATATTCAATTAAAACGCACAATAATAGAGTTGTTTATTAAATATGTGTTTGGGTTTAACACTTTGATTTAGATGAAATAAATAGTGATGAAAGATTCCGTCCATTAAGAGATTCGAGCGAGATGAAGATAGTACACATTTAAACGAATGATAAATAGTTTTAGTGAAATGTATATTATATTATAATAATGAAATCAAATCAAAGAAATAACATTTAATATATTTTTAAATGAATTTGCTCATGTCAAAAGTAAACTAATCCTGTATCAACAATTCTGATAATGTACAAATTGTCCGAAGAAAATTTGGGGCTAAGCTTTTGAAAAACAATATTTTTTGACCCTGGAATGACCAAGATAAATGTATTTAATATATTTTTAAAATAATACGAAATTTGGGTACAAGTTTATTCGTCCTATCCCGTCTGACTTAGAACATAAAATGCATGTATTTGAAAGTATGGTTTTAGGTTGTTTCTGGCTTTCCATTTAAGACTAGGTGTAAACCTAATTGATCACTGAATTTAAGAAAAATCTATAAGAGTAACTAAAAACATCCTAATGAAGATATCAAACAGTAAGGGTTGATTTTTATCTTCTTTTATAACACAAGTACAATAAAAACTTACAATATGAGACTTGAAAAATTTGGTTATCTGGTTACTTACCTGAAACAAATATAAAAAACATTAAAATATAACATTAATTGAAATATTATTTATAACAATAATACATATTTTACACTTTAAAATTCCCTTATGATATGATTTGTGGCCCTTGAATTAGTTCAACGAATGTTTTGGACCTTTAGGTCCAAAACATTCGTTTTGGACTACACGACTATTCGTTTGGACTACACACACACCAAACGTGTGTTCAGCACATTTGGTTTATTTATATGTTTTATTACTTTATTTACTCAAATAGGCACACATCCAGACAAAAATCTTGGTCAAAACTACTCCAGAGGTCTTAAAAATACTGTCGAGATATTATTATTAGAGAGGCTCTATAGGTTAAATTTTGAAACAGAAAAAATAACCTAACTATATTCAAATAATCAGTAAAAATGACAGTAACTTATATAGGTACGGTAAAATACAAACAATGTGCGAGAAGTCAAAAAAAATTGATTTATTATAACCTTAACTCACTCTTGGGGGAGGTTTCCATAAGGTTATACAGACCCTGAGAGCCGCAAAAAGATGTTTCGGGCCTCTTAATGCATTGAGATAGGCTATGTCCCCTCAAGTATATATCTCTACGTCTATAATGAATATTTTTTTATTATTCTGAATTTTTTATTCAGAATAATAAGAATCATATAAATTGTAGAAAAAGAAAAATAATAATCATATCAAATTGTAAAAAACATAGAAATTAAACTCAAAACACCAACTACAACGAAAAACAAAGAAAAACACACCGAGTTAAAGAATAAAACAAATCTATAAGCTGGACAATAAAAACAAAAGAAATACAAATATTCAGAGCTCTCAAAACTCTTGCAACAATACAAAGGGAATAATGTAAATAAAAAGCTATAAAAACAAGTCTATTATGTTACTCTACCCTCTGGGTAAGCCTTCAACCAGCTAACAGATTAATTATTTCTGTTTACCAAATAAAGACAATGAAAAGTAAACCAGAGTTATTAGGAATAACGAGCTAAGTAGTTAAACAAAATACAACAAAAGGAATAAACCAGCGAAACAGTAAGGGATTAATATTAACACTTACTGCAAATATTAAAGAGTCAATTAGGGTAAAGAATGATTTGATAAAATTATTAGAAAAACATAAAGAGTCAATTAGGGTAAAGAATGATTTGATAAAATTATTAGAAAAGCATAAAAGGTCAATTAGGGTAAAGAATGATTTGACAAAATTATTAGAAAAGCATAAAGAGTCAATTAGGGTAAAGAATGATTTGATAAAATAATTATAAAAGCAATGATCATAAATGACCTAAAAAACAAACAATAAAACAAGATTATAACTATTAATTCCATAACAAGTAGAAATATCCAAACTATAATATTCCAAAGCAGTAAGGTAGCAATCAGTAGGACAAAACTGAAGATACTGTAAGATAAAAACGGCTCACTTCTTAATCTTGACTGTTTCGAGAACAATACACAGATGTGGTGGTATTTGAGGCTTAATTTAACTCAGAATACTTCGAACTAGCACTTAATCGTTTTAGCAAAGAAAATATTTTGATTTCTTTTACAATTGATATAACATTAATAATGACCGATTATGAGACGCTATGCTGGATTTTCCCTAAATTATTAATTTCATCCTGTCATAAGTCTTGATTTTGTAATTTGTAATAAAGTTTCATCTATTTCGGTGAAAACTCAACATCTAGAGGGTTTGAGCTGTACTGCTCTAACATATTACAGCAATATGTCTATATTACTGTATCAATATAGTACTGTAGCAATATGTATATATCCAGAGATACATACAGACTTCAAATATTTTTTTTTATTTTGCTGATATGTATTACTGAAACAAGGATACTCAATTTAAAAATATATTTAATTAGATGCCTAATATTGCGACAACAAAATGCTCGTATAAGAGATATGGGATGCAAAATAAAAAATCATTAAAGCGATAATAAAAAGAAAGAATATAACATTTTAACTTTCCTGCCTTCTAAAACGAGAAGGGTCATTGAATAAGAAAAACGGGCCTTCGGCCCGTAGCCGCTACGCGGCCTCGGCGCTTCGCGCCTCGTCCGCTCCGCAGCGTCGGCCCACCGGGCCGCTTCGCAGCCCGGGGGCCTCCCTGTGGCCCCTTTGCGGCCACATTGTTGTTGTTTTGTATTATGTGTTGTTTCATTATTGTTCTTGTTACATGGCATTTTGCCATGTATCTAGCGAATTTTCACAGCCTCTCCACACAGGCCCGCTTCGCGGGCCTGAGTGGCTTTCTCACAAACTTGATTTCACTAATTGAGATTTTATTAATACTCTATTATTAATAGTATGCTATAATATTAAAATTATGAAGCATTATAAACAAAAATATATTATTCATGATTTTTGTTTTTAAATAAAAATACCGTTTCCGTCACTAAAGATTGTCAGATTGAGCTGAAACCGGTCGCAATGGTTTTAGAATGACTTCGACCATATAAAGACAACTTCAACTCTTACCAGGGGGGGTTAACTTAAATGAGGAAAAGTTTGGACTCGATTATCGCAAGCTACTAAAAATAACGCTGCGGCGGACCGGTGCGGACAACTCATGTACTAACCCCAATAGCTTTCCAAAAATGACTGATTATATTTTTATATTTAAATTTAAGAATACCATGACAATTCTTGGTTATGACAGCTACATTTATTATTATTATAAAATTAATTGTTTTCTGTATGTATTTTTCATAAAAACGGTTCACCGTTGCATGTTCTGTATTTCCAAAATTCAGAAACTAAAAGTAAATAGAAACCTTTTTAAAACTTCCAGAGAACGCTAATGATGGCAGATAAGTATATTTCATTTAATTAATTTATTGATTTAGTCGATTTTATCAGGTACATTTAATCACATGTGCGCATCTCGCCGATGTAATTAAAATACAGGCTGCACTATTTAGCCACTTAGCCACTATTTCATTATAACCTGATTGAATCAATTAAATTAATAAATTACTTGAATGAAAAACTTAAAAATAATCACAAGTGTTCTGTGTAAATTTAAAGTGGTAAGGTTAGTTTGAAGTATACAAAGTATACTTTGAGTTTTATACAAAGTATAAAAATTAAATTTCAAACTGACTGTGGGCATAAAGCGGGAAATTAAGACACGCCCACTCAATTGAAAGGTAGGTCCGCCGCAGCGCTAGCGTCGACCGGAATCCAAATTTTCTCACCATTGAGTCGACAGTCTTACCAGAGACTATTAGAGACGAACCACCTCATGGGATTTTTTTTGTCTAGTTTAAAGGCGATATTTGTACCTCGGCACCAGGATGCAGCACAGTCGTTTTGGAGTAGTTGCGTACTTCTTCGATGGATTGCGCCACTGACTCATACTCCGTACACACACAAGCAAACTACACACCTCACACTGAGATATCTCCTGAAATGGTCAACAACCCTTGGTTCCATCCCTTATCTGCCATACTTCTCTGGTTAACATCTTATACCCCTAATTCTTAATCCCCTTACCTATGTCTATTGTAATTCATTTATTATTGCATATTGGTTTTTACCAATTTTTTAAGGATGGGAATTTTATCTATAATACCTTCCCACAAATATTATTGTAAAAATATAAGATAAGAAGTGTTAGATCTAATCTTTTTAACTTATATCTCTAATTTTAATACTTTCAATAATAACTTGCATTTCTTTTAACCCTCTAACAGTTTTTAATCATAATTTCCTTACCTGTTTTTTACTAGGTTAATATTATTTGCTAAGTTATTGTTAAATAATAGATTTTCATCAAAAATATGTTGACACTAATATTTTTATTACAGACAAAAATCTGGTAATTATATATTATTATATCCAACAAAAAACTTAGGCCTTCATTAGCTTTTCACTACAAGATTGTATTTAAAAATAGGTCAACTGTTGCTGACGGTAATAAATGCATGCAAATTCCCTATTTATATCCTTTGTGACGTTTAATTTTAAGATAATTTTTTAACTTTGATATCTAATATCAAAGGTGTTATCAGGGTTTCATTGCTTAAAATTGTTAGTATTTCACAACCTTGAAAACGTTTCAAGTGGACTGCGAAACACTTTCAGGTGGATAAATGAAATCAAATAAAATTTTTCAGACATTAGGTAAAATTTAGACTTGATAGGAACCCTCTTTGCATTCACCCTATTAATAAATTCATATTTAACCAATTACTTACTGCTTAAGTTAAGCAGATTTCATTTCTTTGAAACAGTAATAAATAATTAATTATCAAATTTAAAACATCGCGCTTTATTTCTAAGAATTACGAAAATATAACATACTTTCCCGGTATACATTAATTATTATAGGTCAGAGTAGGAAAATGGAGTTTAAAAAATGAAAATGAATATGCAGAATATTAGAGAACTTATTTGAATAAGTTAATTAAGCAGAAACATATTTGAAAAACACGCTTAACAGTCTAGTCAGCGATCGGTTTGTTTTGCAAAAAAATCAATATAGTTCACATTTTATTTTGGGAATCTGTTTGGACATGTTTAGGGATAACCCAAAGAAAAGCCCCTTAAATTTGCTGTGATCATAGTGGACCAAAACGTATCCCTTTTTCATATTTTTCGTTAATATCTTGGTAGAAATACAAAATATAAAAAATTTCTTGCAACTAAAGTTCAAAGCTTGGTATATTGTCTAAAAATTAATTTCTATTAGTTTACTTTCGATTTAAAATCATTAACAAAGGATTTGAAGTTAAAAATGAGCCATATTTCATTTTTTTTAACGTAAACTATCTAAAAATTGTTTCTTCTTCACGATATTATTCTGATTTACCACCATAACTCCACGGAAAATTGATAAAATCTTATGGTTTTTTTGATCTGATGTAGTTAAATTTCGAAAATATTATTACCTTAATTACAGCTCTCAATTTATTATAGCCGCAGAGCACTGGAGAATTTCAAAACAGAATTTCAATGTATCTTTGAATCGGCCATTGTCCCGACAATTAATGAAGAAAAGTGGTATATCTAGGGTTTATGATAGATGGATAGTGTCAAGCAGCATCGTGCTAAGATGTTCTTAATATTCGTACGACAATTTAAATTATTTTTGAAAATTTTTAATTGTATGTAACTTCTTTATTCTTTTATAAAACACTCATGACTTGTTTCTAATTTTAAAAAATGTTATGAAATATAAAATTGATTGCTTACTTTATCACTTAGTCCGAAATTATGAAGAATCGCGTAACAAATATATATACCGTAGTTATATAGGAAAAGTATGTGCTTGCAAAAAAATCTGAAACCGGGATTAAACCGGAATTATCCGTTTCAGCGCTTTTAAGACCTCCTGAATGGTTTTAGCAAAGTTGACTGTCTGTATGTGTGTGTGTGTCTGTTATCATCGTAGAGCCCAGTGTATTTATGCTAGAGAGTACAAAGGTCAGTCTACCGCTGTAGTTATGTTATTTAGAAAATATTTTTTTTAATGACGTCATTAATCCGCAATAACGACTTATTTGGAAAATCAAAAATTTTCATAAACGCATGTGACTATGCATAATTTTAATATAATCTCAAGTGTCATCTCATTATCAGCGTTAGTTATTTTTTTTAATCACTTGTGTATGTTTGTTAAAAATATGGAAAAATCAGGAAAAGGTTTAATTGAGTTGAAATTTGTATTATTACCTACTAATATTTCCGTTTCAATACAACAAGTATATTTATGATTTTTCCACTTTATCTTTCGAACGGATTATTATTTTTTAATCAACTAAGTATAAAAATTAACCTTCGGGAGGACACAAACCCTATTGAAAAACCAGGTTTTTGTAACCCGGTTTGCTGAGTCAGCAAAATTTTCAAAAAATCGGCAAAAATTCAGGGTTAACATTTTTGCCGCAAAAAAAGTTGATGTTGAATGAAACCGCTGAATCGAATGAAACCGGTCCGAAGTCGATACGACCACTTTAGGTGACAAAAAAGGCGAAAAAAACCATTGTAAATTACCGAAACCAAAATTTAGGTCGAAAAAAAATAAATTCGAGTAGGGTGTCGTTTTCTATGTAAGGTTAGGCGTTGAATCGAATGAATTCTCTGTATTGCGACAAAAAGGAGGCTCCAACTCAAATCCAACAGCTGAGTTATTAGGTGCACATTTAGGAGTTGCTTGTCTCAGGCTTTGATGGAACCTTCTAAGTCATCAAATTGTGAAGCCGACGATGACTCTGTAATCGAATTACAAAATTTTCAGGCAGAAAGTGTAATAATGCTCACGGAATCGAAGAAGCAGATAGAAGATTTAATTGAAAATGAAGAGGAGAAACAGAGTTTGAGGAAGATGAATCGAAGAAGTAGAAAGTACAGAAACAGAAGAAGAGAGGATAATGAAGACAACTCCAGTATTACTTAAAAAAACTGCTGAGGTCTATCTGGCTGGTATCTATTGTATTGTTGTTAAGAAAAAGCAATTGCGTCGATTGTGGAAGTCGTTTTATCGAGTCTAATTCAAACGATTTAATGGGGAAGACCATATGTTGATATTAGAGAAAGAATTTGGAGGAACAAACGTTCTTTGAAGTACCCCAAACAAAACCTTGTCGACGCCACAAGACAAACTTAAGAAAATTGGAAGACATGGGAAGAAGTAATTTTTTGAAAGAGGAATAAGAGAAAGAGTGGTTTCGTGCAGTTATCCTGAAATTTTAAAGAACTGCGGCATTGAAGAAGACAGTGTGTGCGCTAATCATTGTAGAGACATGCTAAATCAATTGGTAAAAGTAAAATATGTAAAAAGTTAAAGTGGATTAGCGGGAGAGACTCAAGGTTAACAAAAATAAATTAAAAAGAGTAAAATTTTTGTGATATATATGTTAAGTATTTGATCTTTATTTTCAATATAAATAGAGTGCACCGTATCCCCGTCTGCTGCTGCGTTCTTATGCTTATTTATGTATTTCGTGTTTTCCCGCATTTTCCTAACCTTTCCCGCTCTTTTTCCGTACACTTTTCCTCGCCATCTTGTATTTTACCAACCTCGATATCGTTCCGTTCGTTCTCTCTACCTCTTCCTCTCCGAGTGTTATCTCATTTATTATATCTTACTATTTTATTATAAACGATTATTATTTTCATTTCTTAACTTTCCGTGTGCCGAAATCAGTGCTGTTGTGGTCGCGTAAACTAAATATCAATTCGTGCTCTGTTGTGCTCTGTTGTGCTGTGTACACCGTGCTTCCGGTCAATTTTGGATACGTTCAGCTTCACCAGGCCTGGTCACCTTCACGTCACATCTTCTTTGAAATCAAGTAAGCCACGGATTGCTATAATTACACTCTATCTCGATTATTAATATTGTCTTTATATCTCAAATTCTTGTTCTCTACCTCTCTCTCCCTACCCATAGGGCGTAGAGATTTTGTTCTCAAAATCCTACAATGTATATGTTTTTCAAATGGTAAATGTAGTTTTATGGTAAATAAAATAATCGATTTGCATATAAATAAACAATACCCTCCTATTTTTGCCTCATAGACTAAAATGTATTCATAGAACCCTGCCGAAAATCTGTGCTATCTTAATAATCTATAACTTATATTATAGATTGTGTATATATTTAATAAACAATTACAAAATATATTCGGTTCGGAGGAACATGTTAATATTGTGTATAGATCACGTAATATTTACAATGGTTCACAATTTTCATGATTAAGAATAACCATAATATCACATATAATTGAATCTAGGAAAAAAGTACACAGGAAAAAATACAGGGTTTTTCACTGTATTTTTTCCTGTGTACTTTTTTCCTAGATTCGATTATATGTGATATTTATATATATATATATTATATATATATATATATATATATATATAATATATATATATATATATATATATATATATATATATATATATAATATATATATATATATATGTATTTTTTTTACACGGAAAAACAAGAAAAAAGTACTCGGAATAAATACACAGATTTAAAAAAAATACGGCGAAAAAATTATTCAAATAAGTACACCTTAAACTTGCTAACAATTTACTGGATATTTTAGATTAAATCTAAGAATCAGTTACGCAGTGCTGTATAAGTAATCACTGAGAATAAAACGAAAACCAATCCTAGACAGAAATTTACTTCGTTTGAGGGGGGGGGGGCGATATCTTTTCCAGGCCTGCTTGTAATGATTGTACTGAAAACGTATCATAAATTAGTTTAAACCCAGAGTACGATTTGAATATGAATATTTACATTTAAAATTATTACTACAAGTGTCAATATGTACATATATTTTAGTGAATTGCCTTTTGGAATAAAATTCGCTAATAGGATAGATGTCATGGTGGAATTCGAACCTCGGACCACGATACAAATCTGTTTCAGAGGTCCCTAATGACGAAAAAATACGTTTCGCGAAACTTTATATATATATGCGTATATGTTTACAAGGAAGTGTCTAAATATATATATATATATATATATATATATATATATATATATATATATATATATATATATATATATATATATATATTATATATATATATATATATATATATATATATATTATATTATTATTAATATATATATATATATATATTATATATATATATATATATATAGACACTTTCTTGTAACACTCTATCTTTCGAACAGATTTAATATTTTTAATCAAACTTGGTACAAAAATCATATTGAAAAGGTTCTTGTGGCGTCACTAACCCGGTTTGCTGAGTAAGCAAAATTTTGAAAAAATCGGCAAAATTCAGGGTGAATATTTTTCTCTTCTTTATCTCTTCTTCGGTCTGTATTTTCTTAAGGAAATGCGCTAAAACCTTAAAAGATAACTGACTAAGCTTAAAGATAAGTAACTAAGCTTTAAACTAGTGCAAATAATAGTGCGTACTTCTAATTTTAGAGGCATAGTTTTGTACAACCAACTAGATAATGCACTTTTCCTTTGGAAAATACAGACAAAATGAGTTAAGAGCAGTGCTTGACAATTGAGTAACTACTTAGGTTCTAAAGCATGAACCGGAACCACGCAATGGGCATGGTTCTTGCATAAACAAGAAATGGTTGTTTAACACGCATTCTAAATAAAATTCGCCCGACAGCGGACCACCGCGCGGAATTATTTATTTAGTAGTTGTAAACTTATATAATGTGAGAAACTATAAAAAATGATCATTCCAACCATTATAGTTGTTAAGCACGGAAACACGCATCCAAAGGAAATTCGCCCGACATGCGGACCACCGCGATTAATTGCAACATTAATATCATAGTATATATAACATTATGATAAAAAGAAATAATATCACCATCTCTTAGGTTTGTGGAACTTTAAAAGTAAATCCATTTAAATGCTATTGTGAAATTGTCAAGTTAGGGTTGGGTCAGGTAGAAGAAAGTAGTTGATGTGATGAACATCTAAGACAAAATGGATATATCGCAAAATTGGTTGTCTCTTTCTATTATCCAAAGTTAAACATGTTGCTACCTGAGAGCGACACTGTACAGAAGAAAATTTTCTAGAAATGTGAGGGTGGGGTAGAACTAGCCTTACCAAAATCTCCCATATAGGTGGGGCCTCTGGTTCTAAGTACTCCGTGTCTTACTGTTTAAGTATCTATAGTCTCTGACTCTTACTTACATTTATGATTGTTTATAAAATTTAAAGAAAAATGTCAAATTTTTTTGTAAACAAATTGTTATTTGAGTAAAATCTTAAGGTTGAAAAAATATATTCATGATTATTTAAAATAAAAATACCGTTTGCGTCACTTAGGATTGTCCGACTGAGCTGAAACTGGTCGCATTCGTTTTAGAATAACTTCGACCATAAGACTACTTCGATGTTCTTCCTCTTTACGGGTCTGCTTAGCTCGGCGTGGTTCAGTGGAAGCCATTTTTGCCCTGTCTCTCTGGGACAGTAGGCTTACCATGATGGAGCAAGAGGTAGAGGTATCTCTTTTATACTATATCCCCACCCTCTAACACTACTGAACCAACAGATATCGTACGAGTCTTTGACCTAGACGTATACATATATACAAGATTATATATATATATGTATACCAATTGCGCCATTTGTGATGGTTCGATTGAGCTGAAATTGTCTTAATCGATTTAGCTAGCCGTCTACCTAAATACTAAATACCTTGTTTTAAAGCCATTTCAAGTTTCAAAAAAAAAAATTTCATGACGTCATAACTTTGGTTGATGACGTCATAATGTTTTTATAAGCAATAGGCCTCGTAACCTCCTCAACATCTCGCGATTTGCAAAGTTTCGTTTCAATTTGAGAACGCCTTCGAGAGTTATCGTTCGCCATACGAAAGGGTAGAATTTTTCGGACATATATTTTTGTTATCAGGAAGCCAATAGGAACCGATTCCACTCACTCCCACCCTCAACTTCCGTCATCCGAACAACCTCATAAGCGTCATTTTCATTATGAAAATTCGCTAAAAATCGTAACATTAAGCTATATAATAAAATTTTGACGTTTCAATGCCTAAATATCCCAAAAATAATGAAAAAATTGTGACTGTTTGTATGGGTGAGCAAGTTTATTGTAACACGTTAAATCTCAAACAGCTGATCAGACTTTAATGTAACTGGGCACAGAAATTAAATTCTCTAAAAGAGAACTGATGGGTGTCGGTGTCTCTTAAACTTTACAAAGAATAAAAAAATATGATAAAATGTTTCTAATAGTGTTTTAAAGTTTTATGAGGACAAAGAAGCCTCAACCACATATATGGATAGCGTAGTACATATAATTAGTAGGCTTTTAAAGATTATTTTATTTGTTTTTCAATTAGAAGTTTTACTTACTATTTTATATTTATATTTTCTTTACTTAACATAAATTTATTTTATTCGTTCAGTCAATATTACAAGCGTTAGCTAACCAAAAAAGAGGCTTGCTTTCAATAGAAGCCTTGTTATTTTTATTTATTTAAACGTGCAAACGTTACTAAACACATAAAAATAATAAATATTGAACGTTGGCGTTAGCTGGGAACTATTAATTAAACAGAATGTACATAAATAGCTAATTAGGTCACTAAATTAATTACATACATAAACATTAGTTATATGAGAACTGAGTGAGTTAGAGAATAGTATTGAATAGACGGAATAATTAATCATTATCCTATTTGTCTGCTGTATACAGTTAATATAATAACCTTATCTATCATCACTTACTATCTTTATTTTATATCAGTTATTTGTTTCATTACCTTTCCCTTTCTTTACAACATTCAATTACAACTTATTGGTTGGTAGTTTGATAATAATTTATCATTAAACTGCATTTTTTTCATTAAAGCTTCACAAATATATACCAATACAACCAACAGATGGCATTTCTTAAGAAAAAACCGGATATGCTCCAAAATATTTGTTATAAAACTAATCAATTATATATTTTTTATTTAAAAATTTAATTTAAATAAATTTAAAATCTATTTAAATCGTTTTTATAATATACTATTAGAGAATTCATTTTCCGTGCCTAAACATAAATAAAAATAATAAATTAGAATGGAGTTTTTGCCATTAATGTTATAAAATGATTTAAAAAAAAATACATTTGACGGAAACGAAGGCTTTTTTAAGTGAGATCAACAAATTATGAAGAATGCCTAATAGGTTTTCTTGTAAGATATCTTTGGATACCATTTAATCTAAATAAAAAACTATTGTATAACACACGGTTATAAACAGTTGACAGCGTAAGAAAATAATGTTGAGAAACCAATGAAAATGATTCGATATTGTGGGCGTAATTTGACAGACAGGACTAACCTTATTATAGGCTCTTTGCTTTGTTTTCTCACGCTTTCAACAGATAATTTTCGGGTGTTATACTATAGTAAATCATCAAGCTTGATAATTCAACCTCTGGTGTATACCAAAGGTTGAGTTTATCAGTTGATTCATCAGTAATTAATTCGTCTTAATTAGAATATTTTATTCTATTATACTAATTGTTGCCTATAAATCGTATTATAAGCTATTATATGTTATAGTTTTCATTAAGAAATACAAGACAAATATTAAATAAAAGGTAAGTAAAGACTTTATCCAAATCTAAAACTTAGTATAAAGTGTTGATAAGAAAATTAATAACTGTTTTGTCTCGTAATAAAAGGTGTTAATTTTGCTCCCTAAATTAATCCTCTAAAACGCAGCGCCAAAAAGGCAGTCAATGGGTTTAGAAGTATTAAGAGGTATTAAAGGAGGAATGGTAATGTGGTTGGTAAGGTGGATGGGAAGAGTCTGCAGACGGGAAAAGAGGAAAAGACGAGGCTTTACTATGTTGGATAGATTTAGACGGATAATGAAAGAGATCACAACCCCATCCTCCTGGGGGCTGTCTGCAGAGATTTAGAGCAAAGTAGGTCAAGTGTGAACAGTGGACCGGCTCAAATCCAACTTTATATAATCGCACAAAGACAAGGGTTTGGTAGGCAAGGTTACAGCCATCTATATGGGCGAGAGCCTAGATAGCTCCCACAACCCTGCAAGTGATAAATGGGTAATAATTGTCCTACCACAGACAAGACTTTTTCCATACAAAAGAGTGAGAAAGAAAAACAAGCTTAGTGACAAATACGAGAGTGACAAAGTCCAATATACTCACGCAGCTTGAGGAAAATGTTGAAGTGAGATGGGAAAAAGTGAAATAGTGTTTTGAGGGAGGAGAAAAGGGGGGAAGGTTAATCGCCTGACGATAAAATTGGGGTGACGGTGTCAGCAAGAGAAACAGGTGACGGGGAACAAAACAAAGTTTTGACACTGGGGTGGTAAGTAAACAAGGATGGGAGTAGGATGTGCAATGTTACATAAACATGTGGTTTAAACTCGGTAATATAACTAAAACTTACAGGTGTAGAAAAAAAGGAACAATGAAGCATAATACAGTAACAGTCAAGTACCTGCTCTTAATTCCTTATTATACCTGTTACACCACAAATATATCGGTCACGAGTCAATAACAACACATACGGTTCAAGTTCAACTTTTAACCTTTACTTTTACCTCAGACCCAAAACTTTTATTTAATAGCAACAAATTACAAGTTTTTCATGAAACGTAATTGGAAATCGAATTTAAAAGAAAAAATTGAAAACAAAAAAAAGTATTTTAAGAATTGTTGAAACAATTATGTAAGATCACAAAGTAAATCAACGATTTTGCAGGGAACGATATTAAACTCATACATATATGCCATCGACATATATGCATGCATAGAGATATATTACTAGAGAGGTCCTATAGGTTTAATTTTGGAACATCGAAAAAGTAACCTGACCACCTTCGCTTATAAATATAATCAAATTATCAGTACAAAATTACAAAACTTATACAGTAGAACGTTAAAAATATAAATCAAAACACAAACAATGTACGGAAATCCGAAATAAATTTATTAATTATAACCTTAAATCACTTTTGAAGGAGGTTTCAATGAGGTTAAACAGAGCACCAAAAAGATGTGTCAGGCCTCTCAATGTATTTAGATAGGCTATGCCGCCTCTAGTATATATCTCAATGTATGCGAGGACTTATTGGGACATAAACCAAGTTTTCATACAATTCATTACATAAAAAACATTCAATTACATTCATACATAAAAACACCAAGTTTGAGCTTATGTGTTATCTGATTCAGTTTGAGCTTATGTGTTATCTGATTCAGTTTGGAATAAAACTACTTCTGAAGAAGGCCTAATTTACGGCCGAAAGCACAAACTCTGTGTTTTTATTCCTATCTGACCACTACCTCATTAAATTATCTTGTTTAAATAGTTTGGTCAATAATTTTATATTAAAAATATAAATTGTTCTTAACAAATTCTTTTTATGCTTGTTAGTTTACTATCTTATCTTTAACTATCTGTTGTTATTGACTTGTATATACTAGACAAGGAGATGCATAGCAGTCATCGCTCTTCTCTTCGCACGCATATGATAGCTTTAATTTTTTATTTATCTTATTTTACGCGACTGAACAGAACTACTAAAACAGGAGCCACCAAACAATAATAAGTAATTGGATATTGAGGATAAATTCTTATGCTAAGCAGAATATTGCAATAAAGTTAAAAAAACTGACATCTCAACAAAAAAATACAAAAGGGAAAAATCTGCAATAACGTAACTTCATTCATAAGAGAATTAAAGTAATGCAAGAGAGTTAGGGAATTGCTTTCATAGAGGAAAAAGGTCTTGAAAAGAAGAGAAGACTATATCAAGGAATAAATAAAGGGTGATTGAACTTTACAAATATAAGGAGAATTCTCTGCAGAGTGAAATGGAAAGTGATTTTCTCTTTATTAGATAGGAATTGATTGAAAAAGACCCTAGGCAGTGCAGAACCCTACTCGGCCAGACTGCCTTATATTATTTAAAAGGACCTTGTCTAACCCCTTGGCTACAAAATTTATACAAACTATTATCTCGTACCTTTTATCAATACTTAATTAAATATGTTGTACCATAAATAATAAAACCCTTAAGGTCACTTCAACAAAGCTTTATCGCAAGAAATCACCAACGACACTGGATATTCTCATTAGAAGATAAACAAAAATTAAAAAATCTCGTCTAATTCAGTAATTAACATTTAAGTAATGCATGTTTGCATTTTTAATTCTTTTTAATCTAATGGCAAATAAAAAGAAATCGGGTAGCTCGGAAGCTTAATAAGAGGGTATGGCACATGGCGTGGTATGCGGCATGGGTCATGCGAAACTAATTATGTCATTTATACTGAGTCATTATTGCGGATTAATGACGCAAAAAAAAATATTTTCCGACTAGCACAACTACAGCTGTAGACTGATTTTTGTACAAAGTTTTAACTCTCTAGCATAAATACACTGGAAGCTACACACATACATACAGACAGACAACTTTGCGAAAACCACTCAAGTGGCCTTAAAAAACCTAAAAAAGATAATTCCAGAGACATCCCAGATTCGGATTTATTTGCTAACACTATACTTTTCCTATATTAACCTATGGTATAAATGTGGAAAAGTAATTAGCAAAGCTAAAAACTACAAAAACTAATAAACAAACTAGATGTTACTAACAAACATACCGGTATGTTTCTAGTAGTTTACAGTTTACGTACTAGTTATAAGTAAGTAATGCAGGCATACTAGATTTTTATTACTTGAGTTTCTTTCAGGAAAAAAATTAATACATAGAAATCGCTTAAGCTAACAAAAATTTACCAATTACTTATATTATGGATAGAAATTATTTCATTAGAAGATACTAGTTTCCTTTTCATTATTGATGACCAAAACATGATGAGATGACCCAGCAGCGGCGGAAAAAATAATAATAAATAAGTTAACTCTAATAACTCCTACTTCATAAAATATATCTGACAATGTATTCTGCTGAATAAATTCACCAAACACCTCAACAATTTATTCCATATGGTAAGTCAGAAGTTGAGTTGGTCATGAAACAACTTCTTACGTCTCAATTCCATTCTTCTTTATTTATGAGCGAGAAAAATACAAAAGATGTTCCTAAATAATAATTAATAGAATAGATGGTAATAAAAGTAATGAAGTTCAAGAAATATAAGAAAATTTAAAAGATAAATTACATACAACACAATCAATAAACATATCTAGTGTCCAAGCTGAACCATTCTCTCACGTAAATCAGTCTTTTAATAACTAAATAAAACTTCACTATCTCAAGGATGTTAAACCATAAAACATTAACTATATTTGGAAGATAACAAAATCTTGATTTGACAAAAAAAACTCCAATTTATACAGAATACAAAACTCAATTATTCGTCAAAAACATCCATGATTACATCATTATTTCACTAGGATAGACAGCGTGTCTCCGTTTTGAAAAAAAGAAGAATAGTTTAATAAAATAACTCATACTTTTTCACTAAATTTACATAAATTGTGATACAAAAGTTAATATGGATTATTCATCGAGAGTATTGTCTGCATCGAGTAGCGTGGGAGGAGGCAATACGACTCACAGAGCAAAGCTATAAATTTTATATCTACAATTTTTATCAGAATCCAAAAGGAGGACACGAATGAAAAATATACAATTATTATTCATGGAAATGTTTATTAATTTTTCAAATTTATTATTAACTTTATGTTTTTGTTTTATGGATTGTTTAAAAATTAATTAAGGTGTAGCAAGCGTGGAAATAGTGAGTTTCAGAACAACGTTTCAAGTGATCTACTAAATATTTTGTATAATAACACATGATAAGTAGAAACCTACTAATCATGAACCTACTAAAAGTCGACCTTTGTATGTAAGAGCGATTAAACAAGTTAAAATAATACATAAGTAATATAATAAAATAAGTAGATATCATGAGACTGTCATAAAATTATTAAGGTTGAAAAATTAATGAAGACAGGAGAACTAATGTCAATAGATTTTATAAGGATAGAGCCTCCGACAGGGATCTACCATAAGAGGCCAAAAGTGTTTGGCACTTACAGGGGTAAAAACCATCGACAACAAGAGCAAAAAGTTTTTTTTAGATTATAATGGATTTTTATTACTTTTTCTCATTTATGCCTTAGATATATAGAAAAATTATTGTGTTCGTAAAAAATCAGAAAACAGGATATCACCTGAAATATCCTTGTCAGGTATTTTAATGCCTCCTAATGGTTTTTACAAAGTTGTCTGTCTGTATATGTGTGTTGTGTCTCTGTCTGTTATCATCGTAGCTCCCAGCGTATTTATGCTAGAGATTTGAAATTTGGTACAAAAATCAATCTTTAGATTTAGATCTTTTGATCTTATTATTTAGATCTTAGATCTTTAGATTTTTTTATTTTCTATTAAGAAAAAATTTTTTTTATGACGTCATTAATCCGCAATGACTTAGCAAAATGTTGAAAATTTACAAAACGCGGATGGAGTTGAGATTTAGCACGCATGTAGTCATACATAAGATAAACATTATCAGCATTAGTACAATTTTTATCAATTGACTTGTTTTATTTAATAAAACATTGAAATAAATTATACAATTAAGTTGAAATTCAGTACTAGTGTTTTCCTTTACGTAATAAATAGGTACACCAAGTTCCGATTCAATGCGACAAATATACCCATGATTTTGGTAGGATCATAGAAGCTATGCAGCATTGAGCATGGTCAGAGCAAGGACGGAACCGCTGGAATGAAACGATACGAGAGAAACGAAGACGCACTATAAATTTGGTGTTTTTATTTTCTGAGGACGAGCGAAGCGAGTAGGGAGGATTAGCATAGCGAATCTGATAAGATGAGAGAAAGTTCCGAGTACGGGGTTATAATTGAGACTCTTGAAAACAAGCTTTCTTATTGAAACGCATTCAAAGTTAAGAGTCTTTTACTTACAGTAAACATTTACAAAAACACTAAATAAATTATAAAAATATTTTAAATTCTTGAAAAATAGAAGAGGGAAATGCTTAAGTCTCCTCGTGCTCACTATTGGTTGAGAGCTTAAGGGCTTCTTTACTTCACACGTTGATGATGGTCATAGAGATCATCAAGAGAATTCATATTAAACACCAAGTACCGGCAGCAGCTGATTCTTAAATTTATTTTAAGACATAAAGCATACGTAATACTGCTTTATCTTCAAGATCACTAGATTCCTTCAGCGAAACGTTGTGTTGAAGAGAACATTATGTTTAGATAAGATCTAATAAAGTTAATGGTAATATCACATTCACTACCCCGGAGTATCAAAATATTAATATATAACAAGAAGTAATGTGTAGAGACAATATAAGTTCTGAATGGAATAGATTGAAATTCAAAGCAATATTATATTGCAAGGGAATATAATATTAGTTAATTTCAAGTGAGGCAAAATACACCGGGGACAACTTGAGAGGTCAGGATGTATTAGTAGCAAATACATTAGACTTGAAGAGAATATTAAACCTTAGTTCTCAAGTCATACATAATAGCTAACAATACATCATTAGCATGATTAATACGACAACTATGTCAGGAACCGACATATACATCACGAGTATGACTATGGCTATGCATAACTTGGTTAGAAACCTCGTCACCGCCCCAACCTAATACAAATCTACTAACCCCTGCTAATGGACAATATATTACTCCAACCCCCAACCTACATCCCAATACACGACACACTAAATCCAACACTATTGAATATGAAACCAATAATGTTGGACAAGATATGATATATTGTGCTCTAGCATAAGGTAACATTTCAAATCAGTAAAGGTAACAAACAATAAATACAAAAACAATTCAATATGGCCTAAATCCTACAGATTTTATAGTATGGACTTAAACAAATTTCCGAATAAAATTAATACACTTTATGTTTTCTTTTTGAGGCCAGCTGTACTATACAGGGAATTTTACTTTTCATTTACTTTACTTTGATTAGTAAAGTAAATACACTAAAATAATTAATTTTATTATGTTGACAGCAGCCCCTAAAAAATTGTATATGCAGCAGCATGGCTGTAACGAAGTTTTTTTTGCTTTGTAACTTAATTATTGAGTCGCTTCGCTCGTCAATAAACAAATTTCCCAAGCAATAAAACATATTTTTTTATAACCAAGTTACATAATCTACAATTATGTACTCACGGCAAAAGTAGGTATTACTGATCACATTAACCAACACTGTCAACAAATATTTCAAAAACAGTACCGGATATATTTTTGGTACTCCACCTCCTACTAGGAAGGTGCAGTAGGGAGCTATGGTACATCAAATATAATTAAAATTAATCTAATAATTTAATTGACGCTCCGTCTGTACTAACGTCGTCAAGGTATACGGAGACATTCCGATTCTTTCCTTCAATGCACCGAATAATCTGACTACTTTTATCGTTTCATTCCTGTAATGAAAAATTAAAATTGTTTTTTTAAAGGAAAAATACCTGCTCACCCAACTCATCTACTTTCATTAGAAATAGCTCAGAAAGCTGTTATTAAAACAATCCTAAAAGCCTAGACTCTATTCAACTGAACAACTCTTTTTGGATTTCCCTGTTCTTACTGTTAAGCAATTATTCACAAAACAAGTATTATTAAAATATTTTAACGAAACAAAAAACTATATAAACTACGATTTAAGCACTAGAAATAAGCAAAATAGACTTGTGAGAACTTACAGATGTAGAACATCCCTCATGCAACGTCACGCTGCAGCAAGAGGTCCTATTATTTTTAATCAATTACCTAACCATATTAAATCTAATCTTTACTTCAAAGTACAAAAAAAGATGTTATACTGTGGCTAAATCCGCCACCTACTAAAACTTAAAACTTATATTTATACTTAACTAACCTACTCTTAAATACTTAGTTTTTATTTTTTGTATAATATGTATTATTATTATTATTTTTATTTTATTTTTATTTTTTTATTTGTGTTTATTTATTTTTTTTTTTTTTTTAATTTTAAAAATGAAAAGGAAAAAAAATGTTTTGTTTGTTTTTAATTAACCAAAATTCATGGAATTTTCACCTTTGAAATGTAATTAAATTTATAAATTAACAAAATATTTGTAAATAAATTATTATGAATGATTAACATTATAAAATAACAAATACTATCTATAAGGAAAAACAAATAATAGATGAAATATATAGCCGCGCACAAGCTATAGCTTATGCGGCTTTTAAATAATTTATTATTTTCATTAGTTTCATTTGCATATTCCATTTCAAATAGACTTTTATTATTATATTACTTATAAATGTTTTATGCTTATTTATATTATACTGTATGTATGCTTTTAAAATAATAAATAAATATTATTATTATTATATTACCTTTGAATAATGAAAGAATGAAACCCCTTTATTCTTTAAGTCTGACTTTAATGAGTAAAACAACACTTTATATAAACAATAAATATATAAACAATAAATAATATAAAATACATACATAAAATAATATAAACAATAAACTTTTTAACATAAGAAATTATTGCTCCCCCCCCTTAATAATATTTGATAAATAAACTGTGTGGTTATCCTTAACAAATGAATTTATCTATATCTTGAATATGAAACTTGGACAAGATGATGGTAACAGGCAGTACTTGATAAGTTAGTACACTGATCAGAAGCGGGTACCCTTATCAAAACATTATATGGGATCAGGGACATCTTACATATTAGACTATAATCCCTCATAATAACACATATTTACACGTGTTAGTACAAAGTAATGATACATTTCAAAAAATGCATCCTATAAGATATTGGTTAAAAATATAGTACATAACAAAAATTGGAATCGGGGTACCTCGGAACATTTTCTCATAACTTCGGATTTGCTTCGCTCGTCCTCAGACAGTATAAATACGTTCGGTTTATTCCCAGCGGTCGCCCATCCAGCACTGACCTCTCTCGATGCTGCTTAACACTAATGATCCAACAAAAACCGAAGAAATACTTGCCGTATAGAAACGAAACTTACACTGCATATTTATAACATAAAGGGATATATTTGTACCAAATTTCAACTCAATTATATTATTTCCCGACTCTTAATTAAAAAGAAAACGTTAAAAAATCATTTAATAAAAGTAGAATTATTGCTATGTATTATAATAAGATGAACCTCAATACTAAAATTCGTGCCAAATTTCAATCGATCGCAATATTTTTCCGCGTTTTATGATCATAGGAATTTTTTTATCAGTCATTATTGTGGGTTAATGACGTAAAAAATATTGTTAAGATTGCACAACTAGACTTAAAGATTGGTTTTTGTAGTTTCAAGTCTCAAGCATAAAATACGCTGGGAAGTAACGATGATAAATCCCAAAGTTATAAATGAGGGAATGCCTCAGCTCTTTGACCACATTTTTTTTCTGTCGTATTACCTTTTGCTTTATTATTATTTGTTGTACCATAAGATTTTCCTAAGTATTTAGCGAATGTTTATCCTCTCGCCTCAAAAGTCTGGACCGAGGGTCTACTGAGCTCGCCGTGATCCCTTAAAGGCTACTACTTAGTATACCAACTGATTAGGATAGTAAGACAATACACATTGGAGGGAGGCGATATTTTTCTTAACTAGCTTTCCACCCTTTATCACCAATAAACTAAGGGTTAAAGATTGTTATAGAGGTTGTCGATCTAGAGGTATATATATATATATATATAATATATATATATATAATATATATATATATATAATATAAATTTAGACACATATTTTGGTGCAGGGAAATAACAATTTAGATAGTTTTATAAAATTTGAATTTTCAAAATTTGGAATGTAGCTCTTGTATGAATAATTTAACAAGGTTTACTAAAGCGGATGCAACAAAGCCCGTTAAGCAGGTAATAAATGTGAAACTATAAAATTCCAGGAGCAAGAAATGTAATGAGCGTTCAGTAAATAAATTTACGACATCCAGGCCATCGATGGGATAGATGATAAAAATACTGACAGAGAATAACCCTTCAAAAAGGGCTTAACGAAAAAAAGTCAAATAGAAATAAATAAATAAAAGAAAGACGGCAAAACGGCGATTGAATGGAGACCCATTTGATATGTAAGGGTTGGCACAGCGGAGGTTCATTTAAAGAAAAATAACAGCAACTTTACAAAGCAGCAACAAAACTGACCCAAAGAACGATAAAAGGGTATAAAACATCCTACAGGCAGAGAGAGATACGGAATGGGTTGAAAAAAGAAGCCAGAAATCTAAAAAATAAAATATAGGGTATAAGAGAGGAAAAAAGCAACTTGATTTAATACGAAAGGTACAGTACGATCCTGGGAAAAGGTAGTATGAATTGGGAAGGAAAAAAGAATGTAAATAAAACTAAGGACTTCGAAACGGTAGGTCCCGACAACCGAAAGGAAAAGGAAAAA
Source organism: Microvelia longipes (assembly GCA_018340805.1). Lineage (NCBI taxonomy): Eukaryota > Metazoa > Arthropoda > Insecta > Hemiptera > Veliidae > Microvelia > Microvelia longipes. The sequence continues at coordinate 30,395,104 of JACMZG010000008.1, forward strand.
GGGGTCCCTTGGAATCGATATAGAAGAGGACGTTATACGAGAAAAGTAAAGACTGCGAGGGAATCTAAAAAGAGACGGAATGAGTGAGTAAATGTTTCAGCCCGAAGGGACACAACAAAAGGATGAGTGTTCAGCCGGCTGGAAACAGGGATACAGCTGAGCAATGCGGGGGAGGAGTTTTAAGCTTACGTGTGCACATGGAAGTAAAGAGTCACAGGCTTTATGTTCAGCCCCATCAAGGTTTTACTGTTACTTCCCCTTTGAGTCGGTATGGAATAGGAAACTCAACCGAACCCTACAACACTACTAGACCCTGAGGGTTCCGAGAAAACAAGCGACAACATACGAGGCACCCCATCGGCATCTTTCTATAGCACCCCAAGGGAACCCTACAGAACCCTAATACAAAAGCCTTTTCCCTTCCCTTCCTTGTCAGGGACAACTCTAAGCGTTCTACACCCCGTCTCATTTTACCTTTAGCTTTAACATTCCACCGATTTGATTAAAATATTAATTATAATAAATCAAAGAAACACTGAATGAGATGGCTGCTCATAGATATTTCAACAAAACATGAGCACTCCAGTGACTTTAGACAATCTAAGAGACTTTTCTGTTCGTTTCATTAACACTAAACAGAGGAAACCTCCCTTAAGAAACGAAACAGAGCTTATCTAACGAAACGAATTTCACATTCATAAAATGATTCATCAAAAAGAGAAATAAAATCATCAAAAGTTTATATTATAAATACTATTTTAAATTTAAACCAACTAAGTAACTTAATCATACACGAGAAATACATTGAGGGTACCTCTAAAACGAAAACCATTAACTATTCATCTAAATTGTTTAGATTAATAATTTTTATTATTTTATTTTAATGATGTCTTTAGTTTAAGTTTTAAGATTGGGTTTTTGAAAATATTTTATTGTATTGTAGGGCCCTGATGAAGAACTTGTTATGTTGTTGATATGGTTTTTCAAGTAAAGCTGTGTTATTATTCTAACCTCATCCCAAGATTGGCGCAAAGTGTACATATTAACTACAGTAAATAATTATTGTTAGTCAGTTAAAAATGAAAACAATACATAAATAGAAGAGTTAGACAAATGAAAAGGACAAAATAAAAAATATTTTAATGGTTAGCTTTATAACTGTTTAACGACGCCCAAATTTATGGATCTTAAAAACGCGGACTACGTCTGTTCTTGATAAGTATGAAAACTCAAAGTGGATACATACATAATATAAAATTTGACAAGAAAAAATAAATATATGCTAAATATAATATATTGCACAGTTTCAAAGATTAAAAAAACATTTAGACTATCTCTGCAGAGAAATGTGTTTTCATTGTTAAATAAAAAGTTCATTTAAAACTAAAAGGTCCCAAAAAACATATTAAAAAGTTTGCTATGTCATGCTTCAGAATAAAATTTTCATAAGAGGTAAAAACACTAAACCTACTACTCCAAGTAGTTACCTTCAATAAATTGAAGGTATAGAAAAAAACATTTTTTTCAAAAAAGGGGACTTTATTTTAGTAATAAAGAGGAGAAATATGGACAAGAAGAGATGGAAAATCCTATTACCATGTAACTGAATTTTAATATTACTCTTCATAAAAAAAAAATTAACATTGAAAATACTTTTATGTATTTATATTATTTTAGAATAAAATATTCATAGAATAAATATAAATTGAAATTTAATAATGAATAAGAAAATGAAAAGCTTCGATAAAATGTACTCATAATCGATTTTGAGAGAAGAGAATTTAGTAGAAATTTTAATTTAGAGTCTGAATCTTATATCTAAAGCTAAATTATAGACTCACTCTTCTTCCTTTTATGTCTTTAACAGTTATGCACTGATGATGGCCAGTAGCTAGGTTAAAAGCGCTTTGCCAAAAATTTAAATTTAAGGACTGACTTTTGTATTTATTATTTTTAATTACGTATGTAATAAATCATGATGATAATAATAAACATTTAATATGATTTAATATGATCTTATTGATATTTAGCTAATTAGATTTTGGTTTGAATAACAAGGTCGCCTCTTTACTTAGCATTATATTTTTTTAAAAATGTGAGCATAAACAGTGCTTAAGCAACGGACAAATAGAAATTCCAGAACAGCCAAAGGGTTGTTTTTACTTACTTTACTTGTTTTTTAGGCACTGTTGATGGCATATTGCCGAAAGTAATAAATTATTTTGCAGAGAGACGTGTTGGTTTTTGTATATTAAGGTTGTGTTTTGCCGAGAACCTGTTTTGCTACTCTACGGCGCAAAATATTATCCAAAAAAGGGGATAATATTAGATAGGGATCTATCAAGATTTGATAATTGGTTTATTCAAAGCTCAAGTACACTGTCCTTGTCCAACAAAGCTAATTTTTTAATAACTACCAACATTCCTGTCTTTACTATGATAACAATAATTTTTATAGCTTCCCAATTATTTAAATAATACTCGTAGTACAGCCATAAAACACCCAAATCTCTCCACAAAACGTTTATTAACAAATCCAGAGCAGGCTTTCGATCTCAACGTCATAAGCAGCGCTGGTGAGATCAGATACCGAGATCAGATCTTTTAGACAGAGTCCGTTGTATGTATAACTGTACAATGATGTATATGTATAATGATGTATAACTGTATGATGTTGTATAATGGACTGTCCGTTATATGACTTAGACTCATTCTGAGAGACTGAGATTCTACTTAGAATCTCACCAGCACTAATGATGATCGTGAGATCGAAAGCCAGTTCTGTTTTTGTTGATAAACGTTTGGTGAAGATAACTATTTTTTACTGTATTAAATTACTCCATTACTCAGCTTCATTGAAATAATACTTTAAGTACTTTATCGAATAGAGTTGACCTTATCAATTGTGCAAAAACAATGTGTGGAATAGTATATTATGTTACTAGGCAGCAAAATGGAATTTTGCAGACGAGTTTTATAAATTTGCCCCCGAGCCGAAGGCGAGGGCGGGCTATGGAAATTACCTGCAGAGGCGTAAGCCGGCAGGTAATTAATTGCACGAGTCTGCAATGTTTCCTCTGCTGCATAGTAGCATATACTATTTTATCTACTAACGGCAGAAAAAAACAAGAGATTATTTTAAATACTTGCTGTGAGATTTTACAGGCAGTAAAGACTGCTTTGAAGTAGATGCAACGCTGACAATTCAGGTGGAGTGTGGTCCAATAACTCGTCATTGTCAAAAATGTTTGTATCTTTATTCATTCACTGTTGTTCTCACTCATTATGTTTTAGTAACTTAACTTAAGTTTACAGATTTAGTTTTTGATAACGTTCTATTTTTGTAACTTTATATACTTAAAACTAAATATAACAATGAAATACAAAATCTGACGACTTAAACATTAAAAAATCTGTCGATTCATAAACAGCTGGTAAATAATTTAATTTAATGCCAAAATTATCAGTGTTGCCAATTTGTTTCCAAAACATTATATATTATTAGATAAACAAATGTTAAATGTTAAACATTTAATATAATATCGTAATTTTAAGTAACAATAAAGAAAGTTACATACTAGAAACAAGCTAGAATAAATCATAGTTTACAAAATAAAACAATACCGAAATTCACGCAATAATTTGTAAAATAATAACCTCCGCTCGTTCATTTTCCCGCCTAGGGAGTTTTGACTTGTTTCCCATGTTATTTAAATGAGCCATAACTCCCTAGTACTTTTTTCATTACCAAAACATTTTGCGTACTGTTTTGAACATTTTGCGTACTGTTTTAAAATATTTCCCGTATTGTTTGACAGTGTAGGTAAAATGACATTTTGCAGCTTAAAAACAGTCCAGTAATGGCTAATTTTGCTGCCGTGAGTAGATAAAAGATTTTATTGGTCCGCTATCTCGAGTTTTGTGCGAGCATCAAATTCGTATCACTTATAAAGGGTTTACGGCTTTGATATGGTCATTTATTACAATTACTGTTGGTCCGATTAACATTAAAAAAACAATTCTCTTTTAGGTTGCCACTACTCTAATGTAAGTATGACGCTTAGTGACAACATAGTTGTAAATAACGTAGTACTTAAAAGCTGGTCTAAATAATGTTTTGGAAGCTTAATATTTTAATAGAGAATAAACTTACGACATGATGAAACTTGTTAAATATATGCTGGTTACTTACCTGAAACAAAGAAATAGATAAACATTAAGGAATTTGTTAAAGTATATAAAATTATCAAATTATACAAAATTTTATTTAAATAAATCTTTTCAAACATTTTAAAAAATTCAGCAGCTATGTCTGCTAACGCTCATATTATTGTCAAGCTTAAGATTACGCGCTTAGTCAAAGTTGATCCGCGCGGTGTTTCATAATTGCAGATATCCATAAAAGTATCCGAATTGCGGACAAAAATGATTGGATCCAGTGAAATATAGCTGATATGAATTTTGACAGGTAAGTCATGATGTTAAGACCAAAAAAGCCTAAAAAACAACACCGGTCATACTTGGCAGTTTACTAATTAATTTCAATCCTTTGAACGAATAATAGCATTAAACCTCAAAGTCGTAGTGGATTTCGGTGTTGTAAGTCTGATTTTGAAGTTTCAACTCTTAGTAAATACACACCGTGAGTTATCAGTGACACAAACATTATTAGGAAAACGTCTCTAACTCAAAACGTCATAAAAGTTCCTGAAACGGATAATTATGATGAAACTTGCGTTTCGGAAAAGTAAACACAATACTTTTCTTCTATATCTATAGAAGTGGGTGAGGAAACAAAACGTGTATATCCAGTGATACAGCTAAAACGGATTTTGACCTGTAAGTTATGCACTGTGTACTTGGGAAAATCAAGTCTCTGTATTAATTTAAAAGAATAATATAAGTAAGGATGTTTATTTATAAGGTCAATGCACTTAATTGTATAAACAAAGCGAACATATACAAACACCACCTTCATACTTAAAATTCTATTTCGAATATCCAACACGACAAAAATATTGAGTAGGTTATGTACGTTATCACTCATGTAATTGATAACAGGAAATGGCTATTAAACAAAAAAAAGATAATTAAAAAGAAAAAAAAAATTTAATTCGTATTAGATTAAATAAAAATAAAGAGTAGGTCATGGTTAAAGGTTGAATGGCCTTGATCACGTCATTGTTATAAAGCAAATCAATCTGGTGAGCTCTTCTATCTATGTTTATAGGAAACAGCTGTTAAACAAGTTAAAGTTTATAAGAGCGAGATAGAAAGCCTACAAAGCCTACAGAGAAACAAAGATAAACGACTTTTATACAAACGCTTAATAGATACCTCCCCTATAATGGAGCAGTAAGAGAGTAATTAAGTTAATTCAAAACCTTTAAACAATTAGCATACTCAAACAATATTAAACACTGTGTAGGTCAGAACGGAGGGAAACTTGTTTAAAGATGTGGTCAATCTCAATTAAAGAGGGATATTTATTAGCAAAAGTCATTGATTAAGTCGAGATAGATATCTCAACTAAGGGATGACAATGCACTCTTACGTATGTATGGAATTGTTACTAAAAAAATATTGTAATAAATATTAGGGTCATGTCTATTTTAAGTATGCAAGTATCACGAGTGAATGTAAATAGAAAAAAAACTTTGGGGAAAACGTGAAAGTGATATATGAAATTAAAAAATGTGTATTCGCAAATCAAACTTGGCTAGAGCGCAACACTGGATGTTGATAACATAGATAGCAGTAGGGTGAAAATTCCTAAAGGTTCTTATGAAAATAAGTTGATTTTATCTCATTTTTGACGACTTTGATTTTTATTTATCAACTTTAATTTTTACTTTTCCTCATTTCGATGTGATGAGGGAAAGAGTTCCGAGGTACCCCGTACCCGATTTTTTTGTTTAATTTATTTAAGTGCTTGATTTACTTAAGTGCTGAAACTTAATGAGTTTTGTGGCAGAAATTTGTAACTAATAAAGCTAAGTTTTGATCTCTGTATTTGTGACAAGACATTTATAAGATACAGGTAAGGCCCAAAGATGGGAAGTAAAAATAGCAGTACAAATTTATAAGACAAATTCCATATAGGTACATTAAATTGCAGAATATAGACTATTTTTCAGGAGATAGTCAGCCAATCAGAAAATTCGACTAAGAAGTAATAGGCTTCACTGAAGAGTAAATAAATCAGCAACATATTTCAATAACACAATGATTTCCAGTATGGCACTGACAATACTAAAATTCCACCGACATGCAGAGCCAAATAGACTACTAATGCACCTCTACATATAAATATACCCTATTTCTGTTTCAATTTGTTTCAACATCAAATGTTTTGATTGTAGAAATAATCAATGATATTTTATTAACTTATTTATAAACTCAAATCCCATTACGTTTTATGTTGACAAATAAATACGACATTTTTGCACAATATTTAAATTTAACTTTTGTAATCAATATATACAACCTACATAAATGTACGATAAACGAACTTATGAAACAAATCAGTTAATTCATTCCACAATTTCAAAGAGAAAAAATAAACATAAATTTATTTTCTCCTTTATCATTCGTTTAAATTATTCATATAAGAGTTTTTAAACGAGCTTAACGTTTAGTAAAGAGAGGGCTTGTATCTCTTCAAAACTTCTAAACGGAGTTCAAACACTGTCATGATCTCATCAAAGAGAAGATGGGTTTTTTTGGCGAAGTTTTTATACAGCTTTGACTTTGATAGAGTATGTCAAGGGTTGAAAGTAAAGGGAAGCCTAACCCTTTACTTTCATACTACGCTATAAACTAAAATAACAACTTCATTATTTATAAATACTCCAAATGCAATGTAATTTTCTATTTTTTGAGTCATGAAAGAAATACATTTTTAAACAAGATAATTATACTTATAAAAAATTAGGTACGGGGTACCTCAATCGAGCAAAAGTTCCGATGTGAACTTTTCCTCACATCGGATTCGCTACGCTCATCCTCACATGTTCCAACTCGCTTCGCTCATCTCCATAATATACAAATCGCCAACCTTACACTGCAATATGTCTTTGGAGTAGCTTTGTTCGTTCTCAACGATCACCAGACACTGACATCGCGAAGCAGTTTAACTTTTATGATCCTACAAAACCCATAGATATACTTGCCGTATTAAACGAAACCTAGTATACTTCTTTATTACATATAGGGGATACAAATGTACCTAATTCCAATTCAAAGATAATTCCTGTGAACTCAGGGATAACCCTGACAATGAGGATCATGAATATGAAGTCTATCCTATGGGCTAAAAGTAAGTACATATAATTATCTTTAAGTCCAAGTAAATAGCATCATAGATAGTGTTTAATATAACAAGAAAAAAACAAAGGTGAGAACAACAGACCACCGCGAAGCTAAAAGTCGTAAGCTACACTTAGATTTTAATGTTAATTATTTATGATACAAAACGAATAAACAAAATATTAGTTACAGTTTGAAAGACAGCTATAGATAACCTGTCTCTCAAGATAAGAAACTGTCAAACGGAGATAACATTTATACTATACAAGTCGAGATTTCATGTTAGCTCATTTATGGATATAATCTTGTTTTTGATACGAGATTAAACCTTATGTAAACACTTAATTTATACCGATGGATGAAATACTTGGCCAACTATAAATTCTAAATATCAATAAAGTATATAAGAAACAAAAGCTATTTAAAATAAAGCGAAATAGATCATTTCTTTATTGTCGTACTGCAATATTTTGTCTCAGAGTCACAAAGAAAAAAGCACAATATCATCTATATTGACATGGACATCGTCGCAAGATTCTTGAGTATATTTTTGTAGGGAGGGAGGGGTTTGTTTTGAATTGATTTTTCATATCAAACTTTAGCCCAGTTAGCTTTACTTTCAGCGAATTGCCTTCAGAAAAAAACCGCTAATGTTTGATTGTTTTAGAAGCCAGACTGCAATTTTAAGACAACGAAAACTTTTAAGACAACTGCAATTCTATGATAACAAAGATGCACTCAGTTCTTCCAGTGAGAACACAGATTTTCCCCCTCTCCCAAAGTACCATAAAACTAATATAATTTTAAATTTATTTGAGCACTTTCTTACACTGGGCGTATCATGAAAATTAAGAAGCAAACCTTATTCCAGATATCTAGAGCAATAATAATAAATTACGTAAATTACACCAGTTTAATCGCAATCTTATAATATTAAACCGAACATGAAAATTTAAAGTACGGGAAGTAATATAATCATTTACTTCCTTTCCCTAAGTAATTGCACTAAATATCACCTAAAGCAATATAATTTGACCTATAGTATTTTAAATATATTTTAACACTACACTTAAGTAAAGCCTACTGACACTTCAAGTAAGTAATAATAAGTCTCTAGAATGGGTAAAGTAATTTACTTAAAAATCTATTATATTCAAACTTAAAGCTGTTTTCATACAAAATAATAGACAACTTATATCTATTTTTATAAAATAAAAAAGGGATAATCATATTTAATCACGATAGAAGCGAAAAAAAGACAAAAAGTTATAAATAAAAAAACAATTTAGAATATGGGTTCAGGGACGAGGTCAAAGAGGAGAGAGAGCGCACGTAATTCAACAACAAAACATTCTTAACACTATTATTATATAGAGAGTAACAGAAATAAAAAAAATACAATATTTACTAAAAATATTATGTTAGAGCAAGAGAGAAAGAGACATGAGACAGAATATGTCTAGTGCTTTCATTGCTTTTATTTTGAATGATCTCATATCATACGGAAAAGAAATAACTTTGAAACATTAATATGTCTAAGTGCCAAAAATATTTTCAAATCATTTATTTAAAGCTACGAATTTCATTTATTATATTTGAATAATCCATCTGATATATGACCAAATGGATATGGCAGATGACAGACTAGTTTTAAGCAAAGTTTTAAACATAGTTTTAATTAGATGAGTAAGGGCTACTACTTTTTTAATATGCTTAGGTTTTTTATTTGTTTAGTAGGTATAAAACTACAGTTTGACTAGGATAATTTATTTTATTGATTTATTTAAACTGTCGAAATTGAGCAAAAGTCTCCTCTTCCATAATTAGTAAGTGTAAGAAATTTACATTATATATATATATATAATATATATATAATATATATATATATATATAATTTATATATATATATATATATTATTTATATATATAATACACACACACACAATTATATATATTTTGATTGGCAATTATTGTAATTTGACAAATTTCATAGCAGCAAATGATTATTACAGCAAAGATATTTATCTTGTCAGCTATCTTAAACTTAACATATTCGGACAGTTTATAATCTACCAATCAATTCAAGATAAAATAAAAATGTATTATTATATTTTATTATTTAATTAATTGCCTTTAGAGCAGTCATAATAGACAATAATAATAGCACACATAGACACAATAATAGCAAGCTTAGCACATTATACATATTGTTAATAATAACAACAAAATCAGAAAAAATATAAAATATCCAAAACTCTAAAAAGTATACTCAGGAAACGAATGCTTTAAAATGCATCATTTCCTTAAATAAAGAAAATCAAACAGCAAACAATTGTTTTATTCAAACCACTTTCTGTTGTGGTAGGCTTTTTAAATCACTTATTCTTATTTTAATCTCGTTCCACTAATTCTTATTCCAAGGATTTAACAGAAAAAAGGGGAAACAGGAGGGGTCTATTTTGTAACTGTTTACAAGAACAAGTGATTAAAGAAGATGATGTTAAAAGACCTAGAAAGAGTGCGATAAAAACAAGAAGTCTAAACACTTTTATAATTGGCTCTAACTTGAAAATGGTTTTGGGGTAAAAAAGGAAAAATCTATCTCATCAACTCTATCACACGTATTTATTAGAGTAAAGAAATCTCTTTGTCTGATAAATACTTCCACTACCTTTTCTATCTCCGTCTTAATATGCATTATACTTGCATGAAAAAAAAGAAAAAGAAGATTGTGCCAAGGTCTTTGACCTACATTTTTTATTTGAAAAAAAAAGATTTTGTTTTTTATATTGTTTACATAGGACAGCTGATTATATACTTTTATCTTTATCTAGCTTATAGAATCTTTATATAATAGACTCAAAATAAAAACTCAAAGATAAAACAAATTTTCTCCTTTTAGTCGTATTTGTAAAAATGTCTGGAATGCTAACCTTGACCTTAGACAAATACATTAATATTAATTTATTGTAATTCGTGTTTGTATACACAGAAAGAAGAGAGAAGAAAAAGTGAAAACATTTGGAGGTACGCGGAAATGAAAACAAATAGTTTAACAGGATAAGGTTTTATAAAGCTGTGTGAAATAACAATTACAGCGAAATATAATAGTTATTTATGCCATAAGGCTGAGAAGTGTGTCTTTATGTCACGGCAATTAGATTTACCGACGAGCGAAGCGAGTCGGGAAAAATTGCCAAGACATAAAGACATTCTCAGCCGGATGGCATACACTATTTTTTTTGAGGTAGCACTCATTAAATAAAGCACTCATTAAAAAAAAAATCAAAAAATAGCACTCAATAAACTGCGCTATATACTTAATTGAAAAAAAAACGTCCAATTATTATTAACTCCATATTATCGCCGTCATTAAATTCATCCATAGCTTCACACTTTTACTCAAAAATGTAAAAGCTTTACAAATAAACACACAAAAATTGACAATTAGAACAACTTTTAAAAACGAAAAAAAATTAGTCTACGAACAAAAACAGAAACAAAATGAACGTTTTTAAAGAAAACTCATGAAGGTTTTACACAGATGTTTTTTGAACACGCTACATTACAGTAATGGCGGCAACATATGAATTACTTTTACGTCCTAGGAGTTTTTTTTACATTCATTATTGTCCTCGGAGGTGAAAAGTACTAAATAACCTCCTATAACAATAATGATTGGCTTCTCATCCTAAAAACGGTCCAATAAGTGCTCAATTACGTACTACCTCAAAAAAATATATTTATATCCAGTCCTACCAGGTCGCGTCCTGTACTCACAGTCCTCGACGTACCTACAGCGATAGGTCCTAAAGTTTCTTGAAATGTTTTTAATGGATATTTCACATAAGAAAAATAATACTAAACAATTAGAATAAAATATTTAACATTTGTTGATATGACGGAAACAAAAATATCTCCTTATGAACTGAGCAAAAAACACCCTAAGAGAACCTAATGAAGATATAAATTAACATTGCATATTTAAAAAAGTAATAAATGCTCAATTTAATTTATATTTTACAACACCTAACAACATTGGAACAATTGAATAAGACCTACAGAATAATTTAGATTAAAAGGTTTAAGAAAAATATTTATTTAAAAAAAAAGAATAAATATTCTAAAAGCGGAAGGACTAAAGAATTTACGGCACTAACAATAGGAGTCCTAAAAAGGTTAAAGGTAAAAAAGCAAAACGGCAAGGGTAATTTTACTGCGGCTAAAAAAAGAATCATTGAAGCGGTAAAATAAAATAAGGTCGACAAGGCATATGCAAGTCCATAAAGGAGAAAGCAATCGACCACGGACCAGCCGAGGCCGAGGTTCTTTTTATTTCAGTGTTGACATAAGCTCTTGTTAAGAACTATAAAATAAAAACCACTGAGCTAAATCAGGTTAAGAAAAGGGAATTCCTATTGTAAAACCTTACAACTTATAAGGGTGAGTCAGGAATGTACGAACAGACCACAATAAAAAGATGTCAGGTTTTATGAAATTATAACTGAACAAAAAAATATTCTACGAAAGGGAACTAAGTTGCAGTGACTTTGGAACTTAATCTTAAATTAAATTTAACTTAAATAAATAGGAAATGGCTGTTGTCTTTTATTAGTTTTTCATATCACAGGTTTATATAAGTAGCATACTGTCACGATATAAGCAAATTTTCAAATAACAAAAACAATAATAGTAAAAAAAACTGGAACTAATGCTGATAAAATGTTTGTCTTCGTACAACTGTTAACCATACATAAGTGTATAAAATTTTACCACAATGGGACAACTTCATGAAGTTTGTGTGATTTTTTGAAGTTTTAGCTGAGTCAGCATTGTAGGTAAATACATTCAAAATACATATTTCAATACTAATAGTATTCGGGACATTAATGAGGTCAATTTATGTACCAAGTTTCACTTTGATCGAAAGTGTCATACAGGTCTAGAACACACACACACACACACACAAATATATATATATATATATATATATATATATATATATATATATATATATATATATATATATATGCAGCAAATATTTATATATTCTTCTTAACTGAGTCCCCTTCTTAAAATATCCACCCCCTAACCCTGCCAACCTCCATGACCCCAACCTCATAACTTATTTATTTGTTAACAATTAACTCAAAAGCTCAAATAAACCTACGTTACATTAAAAAGTGCAGCGTTTCAGTACACAGTGTCAATCGTGTATTCATTTAAATTGAATTATCTAATCTATTACAGTGACACCAAGTACAATGTAAACTCCCCATAATTATAGCTAACAACAAAACATTCAATCTAATCAGCTGATCCGAGTTAAATGTAATTTTTTAAATTTAATTTGACGTTTAAAAAAATAAACAATACTAAAACGACCTTCACATTGACCCTGAAATTCCTAATAATACCTCTTAGTCATATTGTATAGATAATTATCATAAAAACAGACTTGAAATGTACATAAAATCATACTACATAGTTAATATGAATTATTAGTCTCATTATAAATACACCTGTTGCATTTCAAATACAATAAATACTATCAATATCAAGTCATTTTAACATTCAATTTTAATGAATGAAGTTGTAAAGATTACATAACACGGTTTGATTTAGTCAAACTAATTACAATAAACCTGAATTCCTTATTATAAAGTCAATAAGTATATTAAAATAAAATTTAAATTGTATGTAGTTCGTGTGTGCGTATAAATAAATATACATATCCCACAACCACATTTAAAGACAATCATTATTATAATAAAAATAAAATGCATCTTTTTAAATAGTCACTAAATTATCTTCTCATCACAAGCCGCCCAATAAACCAGTTGTCCGAATTAAACTTCCTCTTTTTTCTAATATTAACAAGGGTTTTGTCTAAGATATCAATGATCAAGATCAAAAAACATATCAATGATTAAGAAATTTAATATAATCTCTGAGTAAATTTTATTTTAAGAACTTTTAATTTCTTTTACTATCAGAAAGGTGATATGTTGTACTTTTTCCCTTCTTGTAGGAGGAGATAAGTCCTGGCCTAAATCTACAGGGAGGTCATGGGATAAGCCAAGTCAAAAGTTCCTAATTATACTTGATACGAGGTCTTGGCGGATTCTCGTTGTGACTTGACCATTACGCAGCACACACAGAAGTGCATAGAGCAATTAATTAGACTGAATGTATTTTTTTGAATGGATGTCTATTGTCTACACTCTATACTAGACCTTTTAGTACCACACTACCTCAAGCTACGTAATGGCCAAGTCACACAATAAAACCGCCAAGATCTCGTATATTTACAAGCATAATTAGGAACGTTTGACTTGGCTTATCCAACGATCTCACAACTTTCTACGCTAGACTAGGCACACGCTTGTGTTTTTGTTGGTAGTCCATTCATTTTTGTAAGCTTGAAACTTACACTAAGCCCTACAAAAATACACTAAGAAATATTATTCAATTATATATTAGTTTCAGTATATTACACAATTAACTTATTACTAAACAGCACCATTTTTTTAAATTAAACATTAGATAGGAAAATTTCGTAAAATATTGTGTTATGTTCTATCAAAATAAAACTCAATATGCTTAGTTTTAAAGCTCTCAACTAGGTAGCGCTAGTTGTCAAAATTAGTCTTTACACGTGAAATTGAGGTTAGAACATATTAGGCAGAAGGAACTGCATATGTTAGATTTTAATAATTTTTATTGATTTTTACATCAATGTTTATTTGTTTATTTATCTATACACCAAATTTCAAGTGTCCACGTTAGCTGGAAGTGCCTTAGAATTTTGATGAGTGAGTTGGTGTCAAAACTGCCTAACTTTTAGTCCCATACCTCATTACCTTTGTAGGGCAAAGAAATTAAATTCAGTAAAATTGGTCACCTCAACAAGATGTTTTAATTACATTACAATAAAATGTTTATGTACTTAATAAAAAGATACGAGGGGAAAGTAGCTTCGAGATGCTTTCTGTAAAAGATGATACGACCTGTAAAACATGGCAGGGGCATGCCGTGTGCCCCAGATAATTTAAAAAGTTTACTTGATCATTGACAACATTTCTGTTTACGAAATACAGCAACTATACTTAAATATTTTTTAATAATTGTAATTAAAAACAATATTCATTTGAAGTTCGTATTAGGCTTAAAATATTTAAAAACTAAGCATTTATTTAGCAATGATATTAAAAAGTATGATTATAACTGTTATAAAAAGACATGCAGACTACGGTTTTAAAAACTCGCATTTGTTAAAAGATAATAAAATTATCATCGATATTTGTTATTTCTCCCTTCAAGAGGTAAAATCATAAACTTAACACGAGAAAAACAATTTGTTACTCAGCAGTCAGTAAAATCTCTCGGCTTCACCTCGTGAGTTAACTGAAGTGGTCCTGATGAAACCTTGGGAATTAACTAAATAAATTTCTCGACAAGCCTTGGGTTTTAATTAATATGTTCCCTTCGGCTTTGGCCTCAGGAACCAACTTGGCAGTCAGCAACTTCCAAATTGCTGGGAGCAACATCGATTTTCTTCCTTGGTAAGTTAATAACTATTAATAAAGTATAAAAATTGTATTCTTAATAATTAGCTTCGAAGCACAGAGATTCGAGTGCTATGCCTAAACGGAAGGTTAAAGGTATACTGCCCGGTATATTGATCAAGTATAGTTCTCCCGCTTTATCTGTCTCTCTCACTATCTAACAATATTTCAAAAATCCAAAACAGCGCGTAAAAATAAAACGCGTACGTTTTTTTTTATTAAAATAGTAATTACATTAATTGATCAAACCAGAACATATTCATATTAATTACACAATGCTTTAATATAAACAAAAGAATAACTTTTATATATAACACTAATCGTTGTACGACCAGAGTTAGCGAATTTTCAATAGACAATGACACTAATAATAATGTCTCTCCACAATTTGTGGAGACTGTCGTTTTATTTATTTTAATAACTATACCTCACGGTTCAGAATACATAAATAAAAAATGACGATCATCTACATAGATTTTATAGAAATTAGTTCCAGATTTGGAAATATGTTGGCGAATCTTTAATCAAAGATGACGCTTATATTATGATTAATAGAAATTAGATTCAGATCTAGCAGCATGTTAGCGAATCTTCAATAGAAGATGACGCCTATTTAATGATTTTATAGAAACAGTTTCAGGATTAGCAGCATGTTAGCGAATCTTCAATAGAAGATATTTAATGATTTTATAGAACAGTTTAGCAGCATGTAGCGAATCTTCAATAAGATGACGCCTATTTAATGATTTTATAGAAACAGTTTCAGGATTAGCAGCATGTTAGCGAATCTTCAATAGAAGATGGCGCCTATTTAATGATTTTATAGAAACAGTTTCAGGATTAGCAGCATGTTAGCGAATCTTCAATAGAAGATGGCGCCTATTTAATGATTTATAGAACAGTTTCAGGATTAGCAGATGTTAGCGATCTTCAATAGAAGATGACGCCTATTTAATGATTTTATAGAAAACAGTTTCAGGATTAGCAGCATGTTAGCGAATCTTCATAGAAGATGACGCCTATTTAATGATTTTATAGAAACAGTTTCAGGATTAGCAGCATGTTAGCGAATCTTCAATAGAAGATTATTTAATGATTTTTAGAAAACAGGTTTCAGGATTAGCAGCATGTTAGCGAATCTTCAATAGAAGATGGCGCCTATTTAATGATTTTATAGAAACAGTTTCAGGATTAGCAGCATGTTAGCGAAGCTTCAATAAAAGATTACGCTTATTTAATGACTTTATAGAAACAGCATCAGGATTAGCAGTATGTTAGCGAATCTTCAATAGGAGATGACGTTTAATTTTATTTATGAGCAACTCTCTTCAGGCAACATGCCCGTATTGTAAATTGTGTAGATAATAAATGGACTTTACAAAATAAAATAGAACTCCTAATTAATATTAAAGTTGATTTAAAGGAAAAAGCATAACACACAATTTAATTTTAACAGCGTCAAATTCACAGCGTAACTCTAGATTTTCAACCCCATGTAGTTTACACGTTATAAATTCCATTAATATTATGCTTGGATACCTTGTACGTAATTAAACAGCTCAATTATTCCAAACATTAATAATATTATGATTTAAACAATGCTTTAGCATATAGAGAGAAACATAATTATGTTAAGATTATCCCATATTATATGTAAACAATCTGGAAATATTTCGGAATACATCGTTGGTTTTGATAATGTACTTGTATTAATTATTCAATTATTTATCGCTTATTAATATAACAGACACAACAGAAATTATATTAAATATTGAAGTATAACACATCCCTAATTTGAAACAGCTAAAAGGTTTAACATACATTTACCTAAAATAATTTTGAATACTTTGAATTCTTTAACATTTTTGATAAAAAAAAACTAATAAGTTTTTCCATTTAATCATAGCTTTAAAAATTGACTAACCAAAAAACTCTTCTGTTCTTATGGGATTTGTAGATGCTGAAACGCGTACAATTAATAAAAAAAGTGGGTGTCACACTAATTTGATTGTAATTTTTTTCATCTTATTGAGAGATGAAGATAGAGATTGATAAGCAAAAGAAGCTGTTTCAATTTAAGAACAATTTATTTTTTACTTTTCCTTATTTATACTGCAGGTATATAGGAAAAGTAGATGTGTTTACAAAAAATCCAAAACCGGGATGTGCAAAGAGTTATCCGTTTCATGGTGTTTAAGATCTCCTAAATGGTTTTCACAAAGTTCTCTGTCATTCTGTATATGTGCCTGTTATTACCGTATGTCATAGAGTTGAACCTTGATACAAAAACCCATCTTTAAGACTAGTTGTGCTATCCGGATTTTTTATGACGTTATTAACCGGCAATAATGACAGCAAAAATTTCGAAAATTCATAATTCGCGGTAGAATGTTTAAATGACTCAGTGTAAATATGTTTTAATAATGATCAATAAAAGAGTCTTTCCACTTAATTACTTTATTTCAATCCCAAAAAGGTGAAGTGAAGGAAAGGAAATAGCAGATTATTTATTAAATCTTTTCATTGTTGAGACTGAATACAGTCTGTATTCAGCCTCAACAATGAAAAGATGGAATGAAATAAATGATATACTATGTGAGGACGAGCGAAGCGAATCCGAAGAAGGGAGGATGAGCGTAGCGAATCCTATGTGGTGAAAAAAAGTTCCGAAGTACTCCGTGCCCGATTTTTATTTTACAAATTATTAAATCACTTATTAAATTATTAGTGTATTTAATAAATTATTAAATCTTGAGGAAACGAACTTCTAAGAATTCTTAACTTCTCTTATCTCACCTAGCTTAGACAACGTTAAATTAATAAAAAAATAGTAGTTGTAAAGTTTTAAAATAGAACAATTATCTAGGAAGACTACACGTTATAAGTAAAATACAGTATGATGAGAAAAATTTCATACGAATTTTTATTTTCGTAACTATTAAAAACAAGAAGCCTTTAATTTCTAATTAAAATATATAAAAAAGGACTTCATAAGAATCCTGTTTTAATCAAATTAAAATAATAAAAAGATAAAATTTTAAAGTAACTACAATGGACGTGAAGTGTATTTTTATATAATGTTTTATCGTTATATTATTTTATGACGGCAATATAACAGATACTTGAGAGCTAAGGACGAATAAGACGCCTTTTTGCTTTAACTTATGAATAATGCAAGAGGAGCATCCCGGGAGAAGAGGATCAACTTTAACAAGAACCGTAAAACGGATTTTATTGCGGCTATGCTGTAGCGAAGAGTGGAAAAAGCATTTTAACTTTTAAGTGTTCTAATTATTCACAAGGATTAAGAGTAAAGTATGCTTTTAAAATCTAGATATAAACATATATACTTATTCTTTTTAATCAACTTAGTTTACTAAGGAAAAATATAAAAGCAAAAATAATTAGGATGAGAGTAATTGTGAAACCCTTTTAATATTAAAGGTATTTGCTTATGAAATTGAAAAGATTAGGACCCTCTCTTTAGTTGAACATAAAAGATTGACATTCCTTATATCTATAATAATTATAAGTTTTATATTTTTAGGTGAAAATGGTCTAAAAAGAATAAAAATAGATTAAAGTTTTAGACCATTTTTACCTAAAAATAAAAATTTTAATTCTGTGGTCTCTACCTTTTAATATCTATAAATATTTTCGAAACAAATAAGAAACTGGATTTGAAACGACCGACCGACTTCTGAAACGGATTTAGGACACATTCCCGAGCCCGACTCTTCCAATGCAACCTATCCCATTAGCGAATTTTACGAGTTTATTATTTATAATAAGGATATTTAATAAATAGGTATATAATGTAATGTGAAATTGATGCAGATTACAATTTGTTTAAGTATAGCACTAACTGAGAACAAATATATTCCACCAATGAGCTGATACAAAAAAATATTCAACATTACTGTAACGATATTTTACAAGTTAAGTTTTTTAAATAGTTCCATTTAGTAAATGGGACAAACGTAAAAGAAGCAAATGTGGCGCGACTATGATAAACAATAACGATTAGTACTGTTTTTCAAATAAATTTTTGGTAACTTTTTAATAAGCTCGCATACATAAAGAGAACGCCAAAATTTAATCAATCGACTATCACTAGCACGCTTGCTTTAATACTTTATTCAATTTGATAAAATAAAAGAGCTTTAAACTGCTAGAAGGGTAAAACAGAGGAGCATAATAATAACAAAAACATCGAAAAAAGGAAAAAATATAATTTTTATTCCAGATACTTTGAGAAAAATAAAAGGTAGAAGAAATAAAAATAACCCATTTTTATTTTATCTAAAAACTTTAACAGTAGAAAAACACAGGAGGGCTACATATAACGCTTAAGCGAGAATAAAAGAACCTCCTTCATTGCTCTTTTAAGCGTTCAGTGAATGAATTATTAGAACTTTTTTGTTAACTCAAAAATGTTTTTATCGAAATGTTTTTTTTATCCCGAAAAAGAAAAGAATCAAAATTGTGATGGGGGAAAATACAGTTTTCTTTGAAAATGTTTTTAAGGGATGAAATGGGTTGGGTAAAAGAATAAGTCATATTCTGAAGGGAAGAATAGAAGGAGGGGTAATTATAGAAGAAGGTTACAGAACACGAGAGAAAGAAAAGGAAAAGTCTGAGTACAGGAGGGAGGGGGGATGATGAGATCTGCGCTGTTTCTGTACTTTGTGAAAACGTTGGCAACTCCTGCCTCGCACACAAACACACTCGCATACAAAAGTAAGAGAAGAAACGTTGAGATGAGGAAAAAAACAACCCTGCCTCGCCAGGCAGATAGGCAACATCAGAGTTTAGAGTTCTAGAGAAACGGTGAGAGGGAGAGAAGATAGGAAAAAAACCTGCACGTTCATTATTATAGCAGAGAGAAGTAGAGGGGCAAAAAGCGAGGGGCTTTAGAAGCTTCACAGGGCAGGGAGAGATAATATAGCGCTATGGAAGGCAGATATAGCATTCCCCTCCCTCTTCTATACAGAGCGCCCAAGCAAGCGCTGTAATAAATGAATCCCATTTAGGAATAGGCAACTGTAGGGGTATCGAGGAGAAACTCTATATAGCTTCAACTCACTCCCACTACATACACTAGATGTAGCATTCTCTTTCTCTCTATGGCGCGGGACGATACCATGGCAACGGGGGTGTGACGTCACCCCAGTACAGCCCCGTCGATAACTCCCCACCCCAACCCGGGTAGAGAGCACAAACCTTGCTTCACAAACATACCAACACAGACAGGCAACCAACTCGACTATACAAAACCCCCTCGCCTTCATTCCATCTAATCCAACCATCTGATCGAAACTCATTCCAAAAACTCATTAATTACACACGATAACACAAGACAATAATGAAATGACAATTTCAACCCCCTTCTCAATAATATCACCATTTTCAAATAAATTATATACATGTTAAAAAGACTGCTTAGAAATTATTTACTTTTTTAAATAATATAAAATTTGTCATTGCTCAATTATTTTAAATTCTATAACGGAATATAAAGATAAATAAGAGAAATAAACAAATTCTGCAATGGGAAAAGCGAGTGTTTCAGACTTCAAAAGAATTACTTTCTGTAAACAATATTCAATAATTTAAATTGACAAAAAAATAATATTTTATTTAAATTTTTTATCTTTATTTTAAACGAACAAAAACGAGAAAAACAAGAACAATCCTTTTAAGTATCAAAGACAATTATAATTAAAATATATATTTAATAATACAGATAACAAAGGCACCAATACCCAAGCACGCCACACAATGAAATATCGACCAGCGAGTACGTGTATTGACGAATGGACTAGAAACGACTTAATTCAAAGACGTAATTAAATTCCATTAGGAATAAAAAATTTAATTTTTACTTGCAAGCAAAAAAGATAAAAGATAATTGGTTTCAAAATGAAATTGAAAGTAAAAATAAACACAACCGCAAAAACAACTCCTTTTTAAGACGAATGAAATCAAGAGTAATAATAATAAAGGCAGAAAAATGTTCGGGTTCAAGTAACTTAATAGCACAACCTTCTTTATATAAACTTTTTACAACTCAGAACGAGATGTCACAAGAATATATTACATAAATATAAATTAAATACAAAAGACATCCTCAACTTTTTAGTTGTTCTTTTTCTTTTGTTTTTAGGAAACCTTCGTAAAATATAAAATAAAAATAAAACACTAAAGCTTATTGCTAATTAATACAAGGAGGGAATTAGGAATGACCAATTCAAGTAATAAAATATAGTAGAACGTGACTTAAACATATGCATATTAATTTAAAAGATCGCTAAATGCGCTACACATTAAATTAGCTGAAGCACTGAAATACACACAGTAACATTATTTCATCGTATTTAGAATATTTTATTTCACATAAGTTTGGCTTGGAGGAAGACTTCGTATGCAAGACTTTGAGAAAAGCAGTGACGAGTACTCTGATGGGGCTACAGGCTCGTAAAACTAAAATTGGCCTTTTAGGGTTCAAATTTTTCCATTTAATTTTCGTTCAAAGTGCTACAAAAAGAATTGAACAAAATTGATTCGCTAAGCATTTCTAGACCATGAGTAAAGTGAGAACTTATGTAACAACAATAAGTTATTATTATTATTAGTTAAAATGTAACAAGAACTAATTTACATTTAAAACCAAGCACAGGGACTCCCAATTTTTTTAAAGGTATAATTCGCTACAAGTACTAGGTTAGGGATTTACCATATTTAGACAAGAGAAAATATGTAACAATAATAAAAATAATACTTGGTTAAAAGGAATGTCAAGGAGCAAGGTAAAACTGAATGAAAAAAGATAATTTATGGATAAGGAGCAAAAGAGAGATAGAAAATAGAAGCACTAATTCATTGGCCTTATTAAAGCAACCCTAGGAGGGGAAACTTGTGACTCAGTTACTCATTCTTGTACTGTGTTTTAACTTTACCAATAAACAGACCTCACCCTCCTTACATCAGCTGTCTCTGTTTTCTTTCCTACAACTTTGAAAACCACATGCTTGTCTGTAGTATAGAAGGTTAGGGATTTTCCACAGAATCTTCATTTCGTAATGCATGACTGAGTTTAGAGTTACTTTTCCTTTTTCTTTTATTCTTAGTAGCTAGGAGGTAGTACATAATGTAATTTTGTCATTTGTAACTGTAATTTAGTGATATAAAATATAAACTTTTATCAATTATCTAATTTGAAAGTAATATGAAGCAAAGTAAGATTCTTTGTACCATAAAATTACTAAGTAAACTAAAGGGCAATGCTTGATTTAAAAAAATAAACAAACAATGACAGGTATTCGTAAAATTCAGAAAGTAAATGATAATATCTAAGAATAATTTAAGTGACAATTCAGGTTTAAGATTCTGAAAGTGAACTATACGTTAATTATTAACAATAATTTAAAACAAATAAAACATAAAACTAATACAAGAACTAACTAGGACAATAAAATGATAAATATGAATCGGTACCACTCCCACCCCCGTACCATTTCCGGTGTACAAACATCGGCCGAACGGAAAACAGTATTTTCCCCACCAGGTCAAGAAATGAGAATATCAATAAATAAAAGCAACAAGAGATACTTTAAATCTCATACTATTCTACAGCAAACAACATAATTCTTCCATTTTTATCATACTAACCAGACCCATACTTAAATAAGAAAATATTACCAAGAGAACACATAATTGCACGGAACAATCAATTGTTAGTAATTATTTAGTTGCTGTATAGCCAGCAATATATTCATTAGAAGGAGCTTCATCAAGCAAAATTATTAATAAATTGACATAAATCTATTACCTGTAATTAATTTTGGGTTAAATAAACAAGGCTAACATTATTATTGGTAAAGTTTCAATTAAACAATGGCAAGACAAACATTCCACTATACAGCTTGAAGTTATTAACATTTAAAATAGACTCATTTTATGAAAAATTATTAACAAAACAGCAATCAAAGTTGATTCCTTCTTATAAATTAACACTTTAGTTCTTAACTCCTTAAGTTAATTAAACAAAATCTTCTCTTTTCAAACCTGAAAATGTCTTCTTCACTTTTTAATACGACATTTACTCCTTTTACACTCCACCTCTAATTCTCAACTATAAATATTAAGACTTAATCAATGGGAAAAATCCTTCTAAGACCAAGGGACCGTAAGAAAAGGGCACTAGTAAGTTGACAGTGAATAGACTTGATTGCGGTGACAACTTAACTTAAACTTTTAGAGCAAACTTAATTTTTTTTTATTGAAATCCAATTAAAGTAAATATTTTATAAAATGATCATATAATGGTAATAATAAAAAAAATATTTTAAAATACATTAATATCAATTATGCATAGGAAAAAAAATCTATACTATAATATGACATATATAGTTGTTAAATCATTTTTATTTGATATAGTAAAAGAACTTCTCTTAGACTCTTTATCACTACACTAGGAAATAATCTGTCTTTTCCCTCTAAGACTAAAGAGTGTTTGATATGAAAAAGGGAACTCCTTCTTTCAGTAATATAATAGAAAATAGTCTGAAGGAAAACCTTTGCCAGCAAGCTTTACTGTAAAGAAATTAACAAAGTAACAGACTGTGTCAATAAATTAATATAAAGACAGTCTAATCTTACTCATTAAACACTACTTAGAAGACAAAATTTAGACAATTTTATTAAAATATAATTTATTTAACCGAATAAAAGCAATATATATTTTACCTTCTTACAATTTTACAATTAGAGAAAAATAAGGGAATTTATTTATATATAAAAGAGGAGAAAATATGTAAAGTAAGAACTTACAGCTGGGTCAGGGGCGTGAGCATTAGGAGATTGTTGAGCACCTCTGGATTGAAATGAACTCTGAAAAAAAATAAATAAATGACGATAAAGTAAAGGTTGAGATAATTTAATGAGGTAAGTACACTGTATTAATTGTCATGAATCTTTTTGTTGTAATGCAAAAATAATTTTAAAAAACTCGGGAACGGGGTGCTTCGGAACTTTTCCTCGTCACATCGGATTCGCTAAGCTCGTCCTCCCTGAATCGGACGAGCTTCGCTCGTCCTCATAATATACTAGTTGTTAAATTTATACTGCAACACGTCTTGGGATTCGTTTCGCTCGGCCTCAAATAGTAAATGCATACTATTCATTCCCGGCGGTCACCCATCCAAACACTAACTACGCTCTATGCTGCTTAACTTTTATGATCCACAGGAATTCATAGATATTGTCGTATTGTGATAAAACTTTTTGTACTTATTTATTACGTAAAGGTTTATACTTCAACCAAAATTTTAAGTCAATTGGATTATTTTCTGATTTTTTAGAAAGTTTTAAAAAACGTATACAAATCATTCGATAAAAATGTACTAATGCTGATATTAGGAAGAGACTTGGCACAAATGTTAGTCTTATACATGGCTATATGCGTGCCAAATTTTAATCGAATCCCATAATTTTTCCTCGTTTTATGATTTTTCGAGTTATTATTGAGATTAATGACGTCATAAACAAATTATTTTTCGAATGGCACAACTACAGGTGTTCGAATGGCGGTAGACTGATGTTTGTACAATGTTCCAACTTTCTAGCATATACACTAGGAGCTACGATGATAACAGACACACACACACAAATATAGACAGATAACTTTGCGAAAACCACTCAGGAGGCCTTAAAAACGTCTAAAACGGATAATTCCGGCGACATCGCGGTTTCGGATTTTTTGCATATGGTATTCCTATATACCTGCAGTATAAATGAGAAAAGGTAAAAATTCTCTTCCGGTAAAATATTGCAAAGAATGTGCCATGATATGCCATGTTTTTCTAATCTTGCAATAACTGTTTTGATCACATGATAAAGTAATACAAGAATTGTATTAAAGTAATGTATAAAGATTACAAAGTAGTCTCAATAGTTTCATTTATATTCTATGATCCTTTTGTGAAGTTTCAATATTATGGAGCAATAAAAGCTAAATATGAATTTTATGTAATGTGAGCTAGATAAAAATTAGAATATAATAGGGAATATGTACAGATAAAGAAAAATAAAGGTAAGCCATTTATTATTTTTTGGGAAAAGGTTTTCAGAACATTAAGGGGTTGATATAAGAGATGTGTCTGCGATTTGTCTACGTTCCTATATACGTCCTCCCCGAGCAATATGAAGGCATGTGCCTTGACAAATGACACTTGTGGCAGCAATAAAAAACTCCTTTTTTTAACCATCGAAAAAACTCGACCTGTCTTATCAGAAAAAGATGCGGCTCCCTATTTCATCCGAAGTACTATAATACAACACCCGGTATAAAAACCCATAAATATTTCGCAAGTCTCACAATTCATAAAAAAAGAAAATAAAATTTTTACGGCCACTCTTGTTTCGTCTCTAAATATGAGGAAAAAATTGAGGCTAGGAATGACATTGAGGCGCCGAGGCAGAAACGAGCCTTTAATTGATAGTAAAGTTAAAAGTTATTTATTTCTCTGTTGAGATTAAATCCTAATCTAGAGCCGCACTAAATTTCTTTTATGGCACTTAATAAATTTTAGTAATAAAACACATATAAAAATATATTTATTCAGTATATCATTTTATTGTCTTAATATTTCCTGCACATAGCAGACATTAAAATAAAAATATCTATATTATAAGTGACATAACTTAATTAAACTACGAATAAAATATTACTGAGCATAATAGGATTATAATATACTAATAAATAAAAACAGCAAAAAACAGATTAAATGCCCAATTATTACAGGATTAAGGTATAGACAGAGAAGAAGGTATTAAGCAAATTTATTATCGATAAAATTATAAGATAAAAAAGAAAATTAGCTTTAAAAGTAATTCGATATAGTTAGGGAAGGATATGGCGAAAACTCTAACGCTCAAAACTTAGCTCATCAATTTATACATCGAGATTATTTAGACACATTATAGATTAATATTAAACTATAAGTAAAAGGCAATGGGAGAATTTTATACGATGAGGTAAGTCAGCAAAACGACTCAGTTTATGTGATAGTTTATAACAAAATGAGATAAAAAACATGTTGGTTAGGTGTTAAACAAGTGTTTTGTACAAGTTTTTAGTGTTTTGGTTTTATTTATTCGTGATGGCAATCTAGTGTATTTAGCAAAACTCATAAGCGAGGACGTGGAGAATCCACTGAACATTATCTTATTTAAGAAATCTGTATATTTATAATCAAGAACACTAACAATGGACCTTCAGTCCAAGCTGATCAGCGGCACAGCGTAACTTCTCCTGTACTTTTTTTTAACATAGCCAAAATATTTTATAAGAAGACACAAGAATTACGTGTTTAAATATGCACTTAATCAGGGAAAAACTGAAACTAAACTACGTTTAAGAAAACAAGTTGTAAATATATCTACTTGTATTTTAGTAATTTAAATTCTTTCAATAAACACGTTTTTAAAGATGCAGAAATCCCCATAATTGTGTGTACACACTTAATAATGGGGATGTAATCTAAAGCGATAGAAGCTATTCAAATGAAAATAATTTGATATTGCTATTTATTAGCATAACTTAGGATTAAGAAGGTTTCCAAAAGTGGCAACTCTACTAAATACATTTCTTCCTACTCAATGTGTTTTACCCACAAGACACCAAATACCAAACGAGCTATTTCGCACGATAATGAATTAGTATGAGTGATAGTTGGTGATACGTACTTGATGCTGAGTTGAAGATGGTGGTTGAGGAGGTTGAGGAGATGAAGGGTGATCAGTATGAGAAGGAGCGCCGGGACCTGGACTCCACGAACCTACTCTCTCATAGCCGCCATTACTTCCTCCACCACTCATCTAGACAAACACCATATTATATTAAGTACATGATAAGTCTAATATTTCATATTTTAGTAATACGCATTACTAAAACCCAACATAAAACAACCAAAAATAACTGTTTTTTTTTACATATTACTAACGAGCAATGAGAGTTTCATTATTGCAATTAATAAAACAAATGAACCCAAGGAAACGCAAGGTTCCAAGAGTTTCAGCTAAAACAAGGATACAATTTAATCAAAGGAAAATATCTGTTTATATTCCAGCAGCCATCAAAAATGTACTACAGTACTTATTTTCTACTTTAACTTAGTTCATGTATTACTCTGCTTGAAGTTCAAATATCGTTTTATAAACATCGCTAAAATCTTCGAAAACAGTTTTTAACTAACATTACAGTTTTAATATGAAGTCAAAAAATTGAAACTGGTTAAAAAAACTAAGTGCCGTCTGAGAATTTTAATATTATGGTCGGAATTGGAGATATCTTCCATTTCAGTTGTTGGTACTTCTTTAAATAATATGACACCTTTGTTCTCATATTCATAAATCACAACATAATAATTGACAAAATTAACAAATAACAAAGCTAAATAACCACGAAAGATTAAGGGGGTCACCTAAACTAAAGAAGTGCCCAATTGTTAACCATTTATATCGGGAAAAAGCCTTAAACATTAATATTACAAGACGGTTAGGATTTAAAATACAACGGAAAATTACTTTCACGCTAGAGTCTCATTCCATCAAGATCCTGATAAAGGAAAATTAGGGATTTTGTACGAGGGCCTCACCTGTTACTTCTTTATCAACAAACACTTTATTGTACAAGGCAAGTATTCACTAGCGTGAGAGCCAAACCCCCCTTACTTCCAACATCAAGATAAAACCAGCACACCCTTAGTAATAAATATCAAAATGCAATTTCATTCTTGAATAGGACATAAATACTATTAATAAGTAATTATTGGATTACCTTACTTAAATAATTGATACTTCAGATAATAGAATAGTTAAATTTTTTTCATAATTTTTACCTAAATACATCCAATATAAACAATTAAGTTTATAAGACTTAACCAATGAACAATTTATTAGATTGTATAGTTAAGGAAATAACCAACAAAAAAAGCTTCATAGACAGTCACTTTTATTCCTCCTAATGCCATAAACAAACAAAATAACATCTATATAACCATTTTTTTCGCTTTAGTTTGTTTACAGTCACAAGATAATTGTGAGACGTCAAACTTGTCCCATTTAACAAGACCTTAAACAGTTATGTTTCCTAATCTGTCTTAAATCCCCAAATTTATTTTCGACAGTACAAGCATAGATATCTAGGCAAGATACTCACAGAATATGGACAAGGTGTTTAGTAACAACAACAAGAGGCCTTTTGGCCCCGGCTGCTTGGATCTGGGCCGACATACGAATTTTATTAACAATAGGGGTTTTTTAAATCAGTAAGCCCCATTTTTTCTATTTTTTCTTTTGGAAATTCGCTAAGAACAGGGAGCTTACAATTAAAAACTAAACTTGTGTAACAAAACCTTTTGTTGGGTAATATGAAGTCAATTTTAAGCAAATATACTTTATCAATTAAACAAAATTACACTAATTTTAAATAATTTAAATTACATTAATTAAAATCTTATTTTTTGCATTCAGTTTTTAACGTTGATAAACAAAAAGGGGATAATAATTTAATTCAAAAAATATTATTCCTTCTTGTAAATTTACTAAGTTATAAATGTTAATTTAAAAAACAAACGTGATGCTTTTATGGCGG
The DNA here is from genome assembly GCA_018340805.1 of Microvelia longipes. Classification (NCBI taxonomy): domain Eukaryota; kingdom Metazoa; phylum Arthropoda; class Insecta; order Hemiptera; family Veliidae; genus Microvelia; species Microvelia longipes. The sequence continues at coordinate 30,423,637 of JACMZG010000008.1, forward strand.
TATGATCAACAGGTCAATGCCAATAATAATAATAATAATAATAATAAATACTTACTATCAATTAAACAAAATTACATTAAACAAAGTTATAAAATCAATTTTAATTAAGATTTGGTTAAATGAAGTGTTAATGTTCTTAAAAAGCATTATCTTTAATGATACCTTAACGGCAGTAAAAGAGGTGCAGGTAAGGATAGAAACTAAAACCAAAATTAACCTGAACTCAAAAAAGGTCAAAAGACTGAAATTCCTAAGAACCGTCAGGGCAATATTGAAAGGACCGAACCTTGAAGGATAAGGGTAGTATAGGGATGTTTAGGTTGTTTCAGGTATTCGAACCTAAAAACTTAGGTTTAAAACTTGAAAACCACTTAAATAGAAAAATATAAAGCTCCTGTCGAAAGTAAAGGAAATATGCACATAAAATGGTCAAGTAAATTGCTTCTCAACAAAAGTACCATTTGAAAATGTTTTCAAAAGGACTTCACTTCCTTCAGGATTTAAAAGTCAAATCATTGCATATGTAAGAAGCATTAGCATTACTGCAACTATTAGCATTGATTTAGTTTTGTTGATACAATTTTAATCCGTCATTGATTTGCAGTTATGTAAATTTAACATTAAACAAATTCAAGCAGAATTAATTCAAATTTAATTAGTTTATACAAAATGTTTTGACATTAAACAAATCAGTAGAATTAAGGAGAAATTCAGAATAAAACCAAATTGGCGGAGAAATTCAAAATATTTAAGAATAATATTGAATTTAAATATCAAAATTTTTGAATAGAGAAAGAGTGGACATAAATAAAAGTAACGAGCGATGGACAAATTATTTAACCGTTTGAAGAAGATGCTGTACAATAAATAACTAAATTTTATTACAAATATACAACGGTAAAATCGAAATAACTTATTTAATTTAAAAATCTAAAACTATAATTGAGATTTTATATTATGGTACAGAGCACAACTTTGATAGGCATTATCGATTAAATGAAAAAACAGGAAGTCTTCGGCCTCTTGGCCGTTATGCGGCGTTGCGCTGGGGCCGCTTTGAGGCCCCCGCTGATCATTGTTTACACACTATTTTTAACACTTAAGTTTTTGTGAACCTTTAAAATTTTTGCTGAGTCATTATTGTGGGTTTATAAAGTCACATATATTTCATAAACAATATTAATAAGGTTGCTTTTTGTATCAAGTTTCATTTCGATCCGTGATTTTAAATTATTGAAATTTTTTTTTGAAAGTTATCATATCCCATAGAAACGTCTAGGAACGAAAATCTCGTACATACATATATATTGTTTGTACAACAAACAAATTCACCCCCCCCCCCCTCCACACACCTTCCGCCATGACACCCCCCCCCCCTCCACGACCTCAACCACGCTTAAAAACAAGTTCAAGATTAGCTAAAAAAATTTAAGGAAGGAATGATAAAATGATCTTCTTAAAGATAATTACATTACATAAAAGACGCAAAGCGTTTTTGAACTCATGAGAGGATCAGTGAATGATCAAACCACCGAAAGCGTTTTCACTTTCCGTATTTAAAAAAAAAATATCAGTGCAAACTGTTACATCTTTCGTTTTTTTACGATAGGCTCACCCTTCCAAACATCCGACACATTATGAGCATAACAAGGGGCTTTTGATAAGACAGGAATGTCACATTATTTCTACAGCATTTATTTTATGTCACATGGTTTCCTATTGCTTATAGAAAAAGAAACATTAAAGAATAATTGTTCGATAAAAAAATAAACAGTTAAACAATAGCAATTAATACCAAGGTGAACGATCTTCACTTGATTCAAACATGTCTAATGAAGGCTAATAAGCTACATGACCTGCCCCACCAAATTACACATCATGTGAGAAAATATTGGACACGAAACAAAAATGCGGAATTGATAATTTCTTCTCACACACTATTTTTACTATAAAAATGACCTTGGCTTTTATTAATGTCATTTTATAATATTTATCCAACGTTGTTTAGGTCGTTAATCTCTTGATTATTTTTATTCAAAAGATGACGTAATCCCATGTGTATAATATGACATATGGGTTTAAAAGAGTCAAGTATTTGCTTTCAATACTGTATTTATTTTGTTTATTCTATTATGTATTTGTGTAATATTTATAAAACAAAATCCCACATTAAAATACCTTAAATATTATGTAAGACGGGTCTAATATTTAAATAAATAATTAGTCTTTTTCATTGTCAGTTATGTATTTTTAAACACACTTTATTTGCGTGTTACATTAATTCTACATTAGAATAAAAATAAAGTTTTAAATAATTCAGTCTAATAAATTATTTATGTCTCTTACGTATTAAGTGTTAATTAGTTGACCAAGAAATTATCACAACCTGTTGATATAGATAGATAATTGAAATCTTTCATAAATATAAAAAACATTATTTGTGACAAGAATTCTTACCAACTTAAAGGACAACGACCTGCCTTTTCATTTCAACCTGTCCCTTGCACTCATGATACTCTAACATATATATTTGTATCTTTTACTTTTTTACTATAGATAAGAAAAAAAGGATAGCAGCAAAAAGGGTGGATAAGATACGTAGTCAAACTGGCATGACATTCTTGATACAGTTCTTTCTACCTTAATGGTATGCAATAAAAAACAAGATAAGGAATGCCATTTTGTGGTGACCTTGATGGACTTCTTTTAGATAAAAGTAAAAGAAACCAAGATATCAAAGAGGAAAAACTCAAATAAACAAAGGAATTCTTTTAACAAAAAGAAGTAAATTAAAGATTCTTTTCTACGTGAATAACTTCTTTAAGTTAAAAATAAAGATAAGGAAACCCCCTAATAACTGACCAACTCAGAAGAGAACAAGAAAAACAGATAATGATTAAGTTCAATTCAAAAGAGATTTAGACAAAGCAGTAGAATTATTTGAATTAACTTGGTTTTGGTAGGACTGAGAAAGACCATCTTAGAGATGACTTGCGTTGCCTAGCCATCTATTTATAAATGCTGGTCTCGTAGAGGAATGTACATCGTGACTCAGACTATCTGTATACTATTAGCGGTCTTGTGACATACCATGTCACCACGACCAAGGTTACGCGTCCTTTATTCTTCTATTCCATCCCATTATTGATTTTGTTGTTCTTTTATTCAATGTAAGATAATCAGCTGTTTAACTATTCTAGCCTATTTACTAGAAGTTGACCTAAATCGAATTTTAAATTAGCCATATTACAACTAAAACAGAACAGAATGCAATTACAACAACGAGCAGAAGGTATACTTTATACTTTCATATACTCAGACTCAAAAGTACGTTCATACAATATTCTAAATCCGCGGATCGAATTGAGTACGACATCTAAATACGGTTACATACGCTGTAAGAACCATGCGAAGAGAAACCAGTCCGATACGCTAAAATTTGGGAGAAGGAATCTTCAGAGGCGATTGCTATTGGACCCTCGTTCAAATACATGGAGCCTAAACCACAAAATAATTCAAACAATTTTGCTTCAAACGACTATTCAGATGCACCAGTATTAAATCTTTATAAAACACTCCTAGATTTTCAAGAATAGGCTCCACCCCATTCGAGTTTTTTGTAACTTTAAAGAGCTAAATTAGAGCATACCATAATATAGATTAAAACGAAAGCAACATTAACCCCTAATAAATTAAAAAATCATACCACCATATTGTGGTTATTCTTCACTAAGCTATTGTTATTAACATACATCATAGAATTTCGTCCAAAAAACTTATTACGTATGTCTAACAATACCTTCGTGGAATAATTAATGGAATACCGGTGATTGCGGTTTAAAACAGTCAACATTAAGAAACGTTCTAATTGAACTTTTCGAAGATACAAAAGTGATAACGAAATAACCATACTAAGTTACTTGAAACCGATTGACTTACTGGTGTTATTGGCCATTTTCGAACGTCTAGGAACATGTTTTCCCTATATTTTAAAAACTTTAATGTTGGTACATATGAAATGTTCTGCCAGGGGGCTATATATATTATACAAATTGTGATTCTTAACAATAAAATAAACTTAAAAAGCTTCGTAATGCGGTTCAAAAACCATCAATAAGTAAGGTGCCAAGATATGCGGGACGGATAATGAATAGTTTTAACATAGTCACAAATGACGCATCATACCCTTTTGATTTGCTTAATAAAACCTCAATAATAATGTGAAAAAACCAAACTTTTCCATAAAATTACAACATACAACATTGAAAAAAATATCAATCCAAAATGTCTAAATAAAATATATTTCTAAAATATAATATCAATTAGAATTATAACTGCGTCTTTATCAAATTAAAATGAGAAAATTCGATGTCTTAAACATAAACAATGAAAATCGTCACAAATAGATTTAACCGACTTGAAAGGCAAATTGAAAGGTAAAAAATATTTTAAGTAACACCAACCGAATAAATGATCAATTTATACAATACCAGGGCCATTTAATTATCCATTTAATTAAACGACAACACAAAACTTATTTGCATAGCTATTAAACTAAGCTGTTAAGGGAGGGTGCGAGGAAATACCAATATCGGAGAAAATTAATAATAACTTTATAGTAAAAGTAAATGTTATAGCAGAGGAAATGTATTAGAATTTAAATTGATTGATTTTAACTGTACGTAGTGTATAGAAATAATTAATTGAATGGTATTGGTATAGACTTAGTAGTCTCTTGCCAGAGGTATTTACTATTAATTTTATAAATAGAGTCAATAAGTGATATAAATAAAATTGAAAGTGAAGGTTGATTAATCAAGTTCATGCTAATTAATTAAATATTTAATTCATGATGTTCCGAAATAAATTAATTATTGTCACAATAACAACTTTTTTTTAAAATTTTTATTAACGTACAAAAGTTATTAAGTTAGTATTTAAATTTATTTAGTTATTAAATTAGTAACGTAAATTAGTTATTAAAAGTATTAAGTACAAAAACGAAGAGTAATAGTTTTTTTAAAGCATGATAAATAGAACCAAAACTCTATGTTTAGAATAGCGTGAAAATTTGATTTTTTACAGCAAACTGTAGTAGAAAAAAAAACCATCAGCAGTAGCTGCTTATGAGAACGATAAAAACCGCGTCAGTGTATTAAAAATACATAATTAAATACCCTAATTGTATACAACAGATTTTTTTAAAATAATATAAAACCTTTTATATTAATTGAATTTCTTTAATAGCTTTATTACAAGAAGAAGACTTAACTTAAAAAGGAATTCAATTTAAATAGTATCTTAAAATAAAAAAAAGGAGATTTTTTTTCAAGGATTTAGGTAATTAAGGTAAATTAATCTGCGAGATTATAAGAATAGAATGATTTTAAAGAAATGTGCTAAGTAAATAACAGCACTGAGGCTAATAAGATTTATTATCGGACAAATGGATAGGCTTGATGAAAAATTTCAATGGCAAGCGCTGCAATTAACGTCTCCGTCTCTGAATGTAAAGCTTTTTAGCGAATTTCCTTAATAGCTAAAAAATCGCAAATGGTGTAGGTGTCTTGACGGGAATCGAACTCCGAACCATAGCCAACATACAGGGTGGACGAAAACTTCCCTCTCCTCCAAAATATTGAATCGCAAGACATAAATTGATGAATACTTTTTCATTTTGGTGCTAAGTTAACCTCGGGTGTCCAACGCAACCCTGATTATGCGGAAAGAATAGATAAAAATAAATTGGAAGGTTAACTTTTATTGGCATTTTTGTGTTAAAGGGATAAATACCAGACCGTTTGCCTCAGGTATTTTTTTGACCAAGACCGCTATTTTGACGGGAATAAGTACACTTAGTGTAAAAATTGGACAGTTTAATTTAACATTGAAGCTAAAGTATTGTGACATTAGAAAAAATAAGCCAATAGTAAAATAGCCTTATTTTATTGGCTCATGAACACAAATCATTCATTACATTTTCAATATTAAAAACAACTAGGTTAACTATTTTTCCTAAATCTAACAGCATTAGAAACTAGAAAAACCTAATATGGGCATAGTAATAAATAATATGTGTTTAAATATATTCCACTCTTGGTTCCCGAGATAATTTGTATCGTTATATTTATACTTTATAAGGGCAACTACAAAACAATTTTGCAGATTTTCCTAAGAAAATGCGCTATTAATACTTTGAAGATCAGCATAAACTGAGCTTTGTATGACAACCAAGAATGCCGTGCGGAACTGATTAAGCAAAGGTGGGCATAGTACTGAACAATTTATGGTATGAAAACGCGCATTTCCTTAGAATAATTTAGAAAAATTGACAAACAAGTAAAAGTGAGACTGCTTCGACAAAAAACATAACCGAAAACCAGAGCAAGAAAATAAACTGCGTAGGATTCTGCTGTTATTGTCATGGGGATTTATGTCTTCCGGTGTTATGATGAATTAATATCTACATTGACGCGGTCGCCAGTGGAGGACCTCAATCAAATCTTCTAAGCAAGAAAACAAGCGTTTCATAAGACCTCCACACTAGAATTATTATCAAAACTAGTTCTTGAGATATTTATTTTGCTCTGGATATTTAGTGCATAACATGTACATACATTTATGACAAAATTACCTGGTAAGGATGCCTGTAGGGCGATGAAGGATGATAGGGAGATTGAGATGGTGATGGAGGGTAACCCGGGTAAGGCCTCGGCGGGGGCTGGCCTTGCCCGGGCTGCTGGCCCCCGCCTCCACCGGACGACTGTATGACTGCTTGTCCAGGTTGACTACTTCCACTTTGAGATTGCTGACCAGTTTGTCCTGTATTACTCTGGCCAGTATTACTACTCCCTTGTGCTCCACCCTAAAAAAATAATTAAACAAATAATTAAAATAAAATCAGACATAAGATTTAAATGATAAACATAAAATATTAAATTAAAACTCTTTGTCGCAATCTAAATATATATGCTCGGACGCTGGCTAACTTTTACTCGCAAATGTAATTCAATGCACGAGCAATTAGTATTTTTTCCATTAAAACGTACCACGCGACAATAAACATTTAATAACTGCCTCACCACTCTATATTCGCCATTATTAATGGACTTGACACAAGACCACGTCTAACAGTATTTCCTTACGTCTAAAGTCGCTCAGAATATTATTACAAAAGGATATTTATGCAACCCAAAACTCGATCATCAAACATTATGGAGGTATGATTATATACTAAAATATCGATACAAATTTAATTAATAAATTAAAACTTATAACAGTATTTTGTAGCAATACCATAAACTCTTAGGGGGAATCAGCCTCCTTTAGAATATATATATATATATATATACTGAATTTTTGAATAGGATATAATCTAATCTTTTCGTTGTTACTATAAACTAATATTAATTATCTTCCAATTTAACTTTAAGTAAAATAATCTAAAAAGGTAGATTTTGTTGATTGGTAACCTTGACCTAACTTAATTAAATAGGAACAAAAAGTCATAATTGATTATTTTTGATATAGTAAAATTTTACATCATTATTTATTTTCTTTTTTATCTTTATTTATGACATTTTATTTATTTTCTTAGTATATTTTAATTAAATTAAATTAATTTAAACAGTTTATAAGCTAATAAAAGGCAATATGTTTCTTGGGGGCTAATTTTAAACCAGGGGCTTTAGTCCTCTAGCCCCCTTAGAATTGCCTAAGAGCAATACTAAATAGAGAAAATAAAGAGGGAAGAAGGCATGCGACATAACTCCCGATGTCGTAATTGTAAAACTTATGTAATTAAAAATAACGGCACTGCTTGTACTGGTACACAATACACCTAGGATTACTTTAATGCAATTTTCTTTTAAACTCATGAAGAATTAGCCATTCGGTTTTAATTAGCAAGAAGTAAATAAATTAAAACGAAAAAAGAAAGGAAAGAACAAATTACGTTATCAGCCGAACAAGATATGCAAGTGGATTCACAAATGATTGCACAAAACAATTAAGAATTTATTACATCCAGTTATTTACTGTAAGATAAAGACATATGATGCGTGAAATATCACACTCCGTTAAGGTTATGATTTAAAAAAAAAAGTAAAGGGTACCTCGGTACATTTCCTGTTATTTGGCAGCCTAGTTATTTATTAATATAATTCTAAATGAGAATATGTTGATTTAAACTTAATCCAGCAAACAAATTTTTTTTCATATAATTTTAAGTATCCCACTAAAAATATTTATGCTCAACCATAACGTAAACACTAAAAGTTAAATAATTATGGTATTTCCATAGCTAATTCATTACATATATTTCTCTATGCGATGATAAATTGCACGTCCAAAAGCAGTAAGAAAATAAATTTATAAGCCGTTTAAATAGCGACCAATATGAAAATAAAAATAAGTAAGTGTGTATAAAGTTCTAAATTTGTATTAAATTTTAACCCCATTATTAAAATTTAATTTTTGAGGATTTAGCAGAATAGGGTATCCTAGTATGAAAAATACTTTCGGGCGCACAACTAAACCAAATGTTTAATTTTTGTGCCATGTTTCAACTCTATAGAATAGCAGAGCGAAATTACCTTACAGCGAAAGTTATGCGTGACACAGACAGACAAACCGCAAAATAAAAACCGTTTAGAGCGTCATGAAAATGCCCGAAACGGATAATTATGGTGATAAATCGGTTCGGATTTTTATGGTGAACACAATACTTTTCTTTATACCGACAGTAGTGGGTAAGGAAAAGTAAAAAAAATACATTCTACATTTAAAACCAAATAAAAACGAGGTTAAATCATTTCAGCATAAAATAATAAAATTAAATCAACTTTAAAACAATTATAAGTGCATCAAAAAGGAACTATTATATAACATCAATAAAACACTTTTTATAGATATTTATTTTATTTATTGAGGTCTATCATAGACTATAATAAAATTTGTAGAAATTTACATGTTCTAACGTTCAACTTAGAGGCATATTAACTCCTGAAGGTTTTCTAAAAGGTTACTAAAAAGAAATCTTTGGTTTACGTGAAATAAGTTTAGATTATTAGAGGTTATATTTTTATTGCACAAAGTTCCAAAAATAAGATGACAAGAATGATTTAAAAATTAATCAGGTAACTAAAAATGTTTCGTTATAATTATCGCTAGAAATGAAGCATTTGTATTCTAGCACTTCCATTCTTAAACAGAACAATTTATCCAAATGTAAGACAGTATCGCAATGCAGATAATAAAAGAATGATAAAGAAAATAAATAAAATTAAAAACACATGCTAAAGAGTAAAAAGTGTTACACATAGACTTTTAAAACACTTGTAGGAGACTTAAATTAAGTTAAATTCTCTGACTTGAAACGAAAACATCTGTTATTTCAGAAACAAAATACTCAATGTGGAAATAATATAAGAATTAAAAACTCAAATAAGAAAATAAACCATTTACGACGCTTTTATTTCTCTGTTTAAAAACTTTTTAATGTAAACCTTTTCAAAACAAACATAAGAAAATACTGCAATAAAAGAAAAAGTATTAAAAGTACAAATAAATTAAACACTCAGATATACAAGAATTAGTGTACTGTTTAATTCAATAAGCCTTTTGCTAATAACATTTAATTGTACAAGAATAAAACATTTTTATAACTAAAACTGCACAAAGAAAATAATATGGTTAAGTACATTAAAAATATATAGTCAAAGATATAAAATGAAGTTAAGGTACACATAGAATTTAAGTTACTGAATTTTACTAATTGTTGACCTTTACAACATTAAGATCATCACTTTTAACTCAAAATTAACTTAAATAAATTTGTAGCTTTACTATAAATGCATTTAAAACACATCCAGTTAGTAAAGTTTTGATACGTTCATTTTTAGGACAATCGTTTATAATAAACCAAAAATTTAAATGCAGGCACAATAATAAGATGTATTAAAAACAAGATGCTTTCGGTCTCATGGCCGCTACGCAGCGTCAGCGCTGAGGGCCGCTTCGCAACGTGGTCGTTGTACTATATCAGTTTGTCATATAACAAGCTTATATGCGTAGCATACTGCCACGATGTAAGTAAAGTTTACATATAATAGTAAACAAAACGTAAATTATTTACATTATGTTTATATATGTCAATTAATAAAACCGTCAATTAATATTATGATATATTAATAATATATATAATATAATATATAATATATATATAATATTATAAGATATTAATAATTAATATTATGCCAATATATATATATATATTATATATCTTAATCAGTGAGTCCTCCCTTAAAAATAAAACTACCACCAGTATCCCAACCTCATAAGCTCATTTTTTCTTTGAAAATTCGTAATAAGATTTTAAAGCTTTTATCTAAACCAATATTTATGTTGAGTAAAAGGAAAAAAACGTTAAACAAATAAAATAAAAGAAGAGAAATATGATAGTATACCGAGATATAAAATGAATACAAGTCCCTAGCATAGCTAAGCTAAGAGCATGAGGTAATTTTTGCCTAAAGAAAAATTAAAACAAGAATGGAGGAGCACGATAAAGATGAGAGTTAAAACTCAAAGAAAAGAAGAGATTATAAGAAGGTATACATAGGAGAAGCTTAAGATACGAGCAAGAATGAAATTGTTAATATATGACCAAGGCATGTGAGAGGAGAAGAAAAGAACATTAAAGTTAAGATGAGTTGGAAGAGAAATAAGATAAGAAGAGAAACATCTACACACTGGATGTCTGGTTCTATAAGAATGAGAACCCTTACATGTATTTTCTAAGCATAGAGTTGTATATATACCGGAGATAAGCTATATATAGGATAGAGAATAAAAAGACTAAGACACACACAGCGTGTCTCGTGTTATGCAAGCAAAGATAGATCCTCTACTCGTGTAAAGATGTAAAGTTATGCAATGTCAGGGTCTTCTATACTACATTTACTATATTAGTATGTGTGTGCGGCCTTAGTACCCTAGATATAACCCCATTAATCCCTCTCACTGTAGGAGCAGACCTTCCTTTATCCTCGTCTTGCCCTCAGGGGCCGCTTTTATACACGTACTACAACTAAAACACTTCCCTTGTATTAATTTCCCCCCCAGTCTAAAGCTTATGGGTTTCCTGTATCTCCGGGAGTAAAGGACGGCTTCATCCCAAACCACCTGCCATATAAAGACTTAGATAAAAGTTCCGTAAAATAGGAGTTAAATTATGTATATGATGTGCTCTTAATTTAATAGCCCTTATTTTCACTTAAGAAGCAAGCTTACAAACCTAATTATAATATTAATACCTTATTTTTTAATTATTCTTTAAAATATTGCTTTCTATTCATTTACTATTTCCTATATTTATCTACATTTGACATAATGTAAACCGTTATTTATTAATTTTTACCACTATATTATAGAGTTTAAGTAAAGACATGAAGAAAATAAATACTACATTTCAACTTGACTTTTAAGTTAAAAAAATTCGCTAAAAGCAGCAAACATTTATTTATAAGCTAAATGAATAAATATTACAGGAACCTTTTACTTCAATTTTAATAATTTTTCAGCCATAACTTGTAATATAATAAATAAATAAAAAAGATAAAAAAATAATAATATATATATAATATATATATATATATATATATATATATATATATATATAATATATATATATATATATATATATAATAATATATATATATATATATAATATATATATATATATATATATATATTATATATATATATATATATAATATATGTCAGAACGGGTAAACGGATAATTTCTTTTTAAATGCAGTTTGTTCCATTTTTATGATGCTTCGGTGAGGTAGAGATAAAGAGTTTCAAGCCGAGAGTAATTATATTCTGTAGTCAGACATTTATATAAAATAGAGGGAAAAGTTAAGCCCCTTTGCAATCGCAATAATACGACTTTATAGCGAACAAACACTATTCAAATTTTAATTAAAAATTCATAATGCTTTTCCGAGAAACGGTTGAAAGAGAAATTAAAGGCATGGGAGAAAAGAATTAAGTGTACAATAAAATAAAAATGTTATACCTCTGCCTTTTTATTTTTTATTCATTTTTTTATTTAATTTTATAAATATTTTACTAAGAGTAAAGCGTTATCGAAAAAAGTCTAGGGGACCTCATTAGGGATTAAACAGAAATTAAGAAAAAACGTAGAGAGAAAGAAGGGAATGGGTAATGGGTAGGAGGATAACGGTATAAATTAGGGAGCAGGAAAAATGATATAAAATGGAACGGTTGGGGGTAGGACTCTACGGCTGAGGGTCTAACAAGGGCGCCGTACGGCGCGGGGAGAGAGACGGCGCCGAACGGCGCATGGCGGGTCGATACAAGGCTGAGGGAGCCACGGCATAGCAAGGGAGAGGTTCTCTCTCTCTGGGCTAGGGAGGCGATCAATATCCAATAGAGGGCCGGGTCCCTACCCACCCCTCGATCCACCCCCACAACAACCCTAGCACACCAAAACCTTTAATAATTATAAACAACTCTTCCAACCGCCTCCTTCGTCAACGAAAACAATCATATTTTTCCTGACCTAATAGGCTCTATATAATGCAACAGTAAAAGCGGCATTTTCTTTTCCTTATGCATAATTACTAACTTGACTATGTCTACTTCTAACGCGACTTAGACGGCAAAGGACTAAAGCAAATGAACTCTAGACTCTTCTTAGAACTTATTTAAAATTTAAATTTACTCAAAGGAAGAGAAAGTAGAAAAACAAGGTCAGCTTAATGCAATGCAGACGAAAGAAAATTGTGCTCCCGAGTAGAACAGCCGGCCATCTACCTTTATCTAACACCTAACATAATACATCAAAACAAAAACATAATTTTTACCAATCAATAAAATACAAGGTTAAATGATTTATTTCTTTATTGATATACAATTATTTACGGACTTAAACACCATAAACCGCCGCATTGACGTCTTAATACTCATTCCAACCACTGAGGTGTAATTAATCATTAGCTTTCTTTAACCAAGAAAATATTTATATCCCTCTTCTGTTTTATTCATTGAATAATTAAGCAGCAAAACACGAGATTTTCAATCACTATCGAAAACTTTCAAGGAAGTACCCCATCCTTATTCACGAGATCATAACAAATATTCTACCAAAATTTTCATCAACAATCACCAAAAGTCGTGACTTTTGATTTAGTTCTAACATTAAGTTTTACTTGGCTTCTTCTTAGCAAACAATATGTTTCAATTTGCTTTATTTTGGCAAACTTTAAGTTTTAATTGGCATTTTCCATTTAAATTCAATTAACAATAACCCTTCAATGGCAAACATACTAATTCTTCATTTTAAGGCTAGTACTGTCTACTTTATAACGGCCCTAAAACATTTTTCTGTCGGCACTGATACATCTTGAGAGTACCCTAATAATCCTGTTGAAACACAAATAATATAATAATTTTAGGATGAGATTGGGCTCATCAAAATATTTTATATTTTATCACAACAAATATGTTCATAATTCAATTATTTTAAAGAATATACTTTATTACTAAAATATATGTGTCAAAAAATCAGGGAAGATATCGATCAACGTTATCGGAAATAAAAGAAAATTTCAATGGATTTTTGTTTTTTGCTATTATCAAAATTAGGAAAATAGAAATTAATTCTTTCAAACTGCAATAAATATTTATGATGGGAAAAAACAGTCTCAGGAAATGGTGTCAAAAATAAGATTTAGAAAAGTTTATAACAATTTCATATAATAAAAGTTTTAATAATATATTAATGGCAACACAGGAAATCAAGACGTAGGATAGAAAAACTATGGAACGGGGTGCCTCGGAACTTTCCTCACTACATCGCATGTGCTACGTTCATAATCCCTCGTTCGGATTTGCCTTCCTCGTCCTTTTAATATACAATTCCCCAAAATTATTTAATCATCATTTTTCAATCATTTTATTTAATCATTATTTAATCGTCATTGTTTTTAATTCATAAATTAAAAACAATGACTTTAATTCTATAATGTCATAAGCTATAAAATTAAGTTATGGCCATTTCACCCAACACTGTGGGCATCATCAGGCTAATAAACTAAACACTACATTAACAACTAAAAATCACAGAAAACAAATAAAGCACATATACATAAGACTAGAATTACACTAGAATGTGTGAATTCTATAAACTTAAAGTGAGGCTAAGGATAAATTACTAAAATTATACGGCAACGCGTCTACAGACTCACATTGCTTATTATCAGATAGTAATTACATTAGTTTTATTCCCAGAAATCACCCATCCAGGCACAGACCACATGCTACTTAACTTTTATGACCCAACAAAACCATAAATATACTGGCTGTATTAAAACGAAACTAGGATATTTATTTATTACGTAAATAAGGGATACAGTTGTAAGAAATTATAGCTTAATTAATTCATTTTCCGATTTTAATACGTTTTTTTAAAAAACTTACAACTCATACGATACAAATTAAACTAATATTAATAATGGGATGGAACTTGGCAAAGGTGTTGCTCCTGTATATGACTACATGAGTACCAAATCTCTGACCGCGTTTAATGAATTTTCGAAATTATGGCAGTTTAATGGATTGCACAGCTAGACCTAAAGATTGATTTTTGTACAATGTTTAAAACTCGAGCACAAATACACAAGGAAATACGATGATAACAGACACACACACACACATAGGTAAACAACTTTGTAAAAATTATTCAGGGGGTCTTAAAACGTCTGAAACGGATAATTCAGGTAGTAACCCGATTTACATTATTTTTCTTATATACCTACGGTATAATTGAGGGAAAGTAACAACACTATTTTATTTAATCTTTAAAACCTTCTGTTAATAATCGCGTCAAATAAATAATACATTCCACGCTTCTACATACTGAGAATACATGTTAGAGCAGTTGCGTATTATTAATTAACACCATTTAGAGCAAACTAATTATTAGTTGTGAACTATATCCATAAAGCCTTCGCTCCCAAAAGATATGGTCACCAAAGAGTGTGACACCATAGATGTGTTCACTTAGGCATAGACACTTTGTGAAATCACTATTCAAAGAAAAGCGGTTATCACCCGAAAACCAAGCATTTACATGACTAACCGCGAAAGGCAAGTTATATACGCTTAACAAACGTACTTTATTACGATAAAACAATAAACTTTAACATTTAACAATAAAATTAGAATTAATCGTAATAATTTAATATTTTTGCACTTCTTTTTTACTTAATATAGCAGTATGACTGTATTCAATTTTACCTTGATCCCGTAACCTTTTTTAATTTATTATAAGTCAAAATTGTAGGTTAATGACGTCACACATATATTACCAAAAAACGAGTGTTTACACAAATATATATACTTAGGTATACCTATATACACACACGTACACAAACATATATATATATAATATATATATATATATATATATATATAATATATTATATATATATAATATATATTATATATATATATATATATATATATATATATATATGTTTGTGTACGTGTGTGTACTATACCTATTATTTATGGCTTACCACTGAACCTAACGTATATTAAAATACATATTTATTTAGCAGTCAAAACAGTATACATAATATTTAAAGCCAAAGAAGTTTTAATAAATAGTGAAATAATTTAGTCAGCTGATGTAGTTATAGGCTGAATCCATGTCCTATCTCTTTCCAATGTAATAATTCTCCTCTCGGCTATATACACTTTCAGTCAATGAATAAATAAAAAAAAGAACTTCTCAATGGGAAGAGACAGCAAAAACAAGTTTCACTCTCAATATTACACTCCTCTTTTAATATTTTTTCTTTTATTTTTACTCTATCTCTGTTGCACTTAAAATGTTTAATAAGCGGTCCTTTTTGTCGTTCTTTGTCTAACACCCTATAACACAAATCTTAATGGTATTTCTCTGTTTAGTGCTGTGAAGGGGAGACGAAAGATCTCCTTTCCGCTACCATATAGCCTTCGTGACTAGGTCATACCCATTAATAATAAGGCTAGAGTTCAAAGCACCGCTCTTAAGAATAATATTCCAGTTAATCTGTGACATTAAACCATACATCGAAAAGATACAGATTCAGTTTTTGATCAGTCTCGTCTATTTATGTACCCTAATTAACGAAACCCTTTAGCTAAGAATTAAATTACAGGTCTTCTGGGAATACCCGGAATAATAGTCTCAAGGTAAAGGCATCAATTACATAAGTTAATGGACAATAAAGGGAACAATGAGTTGGTCCAGGACTGGAAAAAATCAAATCGGCTGAGGTAATGCAGTTAGAAAAAGTGCATTTGATTACAGGTAGGTTGTGATGCAACTAAAGAATTCAATATTGCAACATCTAACACTAATAAAATTAAACCTAAGCTTTCTTACGAGATTACAAAACCTATAATTACAATTAAAAGGACTTAAATATTATACATCTTTTTCCTTCTTTTTATTTTTCCTTATTTATACCGTACATGTATAAGAAAAGTATCGTATTCGGGATGTCCCCTGAATTATACGATTTAGATGTTTTAAATGTCTTCTAAGTGGTTTTCACAAAGTTATCGGTTCGTATGTGTGTGTCTGATATCATCGGCTCATGATATCAGACACAGGCTATCATCAGGCTCATGATATTATCGGCTGTATGTATGCTAAAGAGTTAAAACATTTTGATCAATTTGAGATTTGGCACGCATGTAGTCATATATAAGTCCAACATATGTGCCAAGTTTTATCTCATTATCAGCATTAGTTCAATTTCTATCAAAGAACTTAGTACGTTTTTAAAAAATTGTAACAAAATCGGTCAATAATCTAATTGAGTTGAAATTAGGAACAAATTTCGGTGTGATTACCGTTATAAATTTACGTTATAAATAAGTACACCGAGCTTCTATACACGGAGTATATCCATGATTTTTGTAAAATCATAAAAGTTAAGCAGCATCCAGTGTGGTCAGTGATTCGATGGGTGACCGCGGAAAATAAAATGGTTGTATTAACTACCTGAGGACGAGCGAAGCAGGGAGGATAACCGTTGCAAGGCCGATGTGATAAGGAAAAGTTCCGAGGTAGACCGTACCCGATTATCTCTTTTTATAAGATTTATGAATAACATATGAGGATCGTCTCCAATGCGATAAATATGCAACTTTCGTAAGTTTAAGCAAAAAAGAAAAAAAAGAAAACAGGTGATTTTGTTATAATGTCAAGGGGATTAAAAACGGGGAGTCAGTGACCCGTGCAAGACAAGGCTGCATTTATTTTAGAATCACTGTATCAGTGTGTAGGCATTGTAAGTAAAGAGATGCTGCTCTGCTCAATAAACAAACAAAAGAAAGAAAAGGACTGGGTTAGCAGGTCAATGTACCCAAGAGATTCCTTGTTCTTGGTCAAGAAATACTAAAGATAATGTTACAGCTTTTTTTAATCTTGAGCTACTTATTCTTAAATAGATGTTTTGTTAAGAGGGAAAGGTTTACAATAACGAGCTGTGTGACACGTACCATGCGTCACAAGTTGACACCTCCTAGCCAAAACAGTTCATCTTTTACTTTTAACCTTCAAGTATTATTTATGCGGCTAAATTCAATAACTTATGTAATGATGTATTATACAAGCAAGTAGATATAATTCTCATCTGATATCAAATATTCGACACACTTCATAATTACTGCTACCTCATGTACGTATTTACAATAGAATTGTTAATTAAAATTGTTATGTATTGCCATGTAAAGCACAAGACTCATATGACTGACTCACTTTAAGCGCATAACAATAATAACATCAGTCATAAGCAAACTTTAGATGCCCCCGAACCTCCATTGGAGCTAAATGGTACTTGGCGGACCCCTATCCTTCTGGTTACCCCCTCTCCTCTACTAATAAATTTATTCACTTATAGTCATAACTAAACTTCCTGTTTTTATCGTTTTGAATTTAGGCTTCCGATGCAGCTATAATTATTTACAGTAAACTCTATTAATATTAGAAATATATATTTTTTTACCATTAAAAACTTGTTTGATAATTTCTCGAATCATTCATCCAGCTTAGTTTATAAAAGGGAAGAGAATCGGAGTATTTAATGGAATTTTTAAAGACATTTTTTTAATTTGAGTCATTTCATTTCTTTTTGTGGGTGGAGGTTATAGCTTAAAAAGAAAACAGAATTATTCTCTAGACTACATTACGCTGTCTCCATTTTAGTTTTTTTTAGAATGCAATTTTTAAGCTCCATTTCAAGTCCAAGTATCATTATCATTGAAGGAAAACCATTTACATAACTGCAATAACTTTTTTCTAAATGCGTTTCTTTTTTCAAATGAAAATGAGCTATGTTAATGTTTAGAAAATACCCGGAGCCAAGAATAATTTGTCAGGTAAGGCTTAAAAAAATAGAAAGGAGCAAACGGAGCGTATAAACAGTGGAGGGATGAGGTCCCTTTTTGCAGTTAAGGAGTTTCTTTCACTATTCAGACTATTTTACGAACGAAAAGGTAGGAAAAAAGAGAGGGGTTCCTAAATAGGAGTTCAACATTCAAACTTAGGAAAGAAACAGCAAAAAAAACAGGAGGTATAAATTTCTAAAGGATTATGCAAATGGAAGAGAGAAGAAGAACACAAAGTAAAAACAGAGAAAGAAGCAAGACATGTTGACAAAGTAGTATAAAAAAACAATAACGACACCGTTGCGATGTAGCAAGAAAAGGGCTGGTAATTTAAATTAAAATTAATTAGAATAGAACTATAAGAATTGAAGTAAAGGAAACGAGAAGATAAAAACAGGGTTTTGAAACAATACAAGAAAAGGTGGAGGGATGCGTCAGGTGGTAGAAGAAACACCGGCTGTTTTGGACAGGTGTGGCAACTCCAGGTGAAGCCTTCACAAGCAAATTTCCTCAAAGTATACATAACTATTCCGTCATGTCAATAAAAACATAAAATGGCCGTGCAATAAATAAATTAGGAAAAGCTATTATTATGAAGAGTACGAAAAAATAAAATAAAGTACATGTAGACAGAAAAAGTCGCTAGAAGTTCAAATCTTTACGTATAACTCTATTCATATTTTGAACTCAATCTGGAATTCTACATAACTAAGTTAAATATGTAATCACATAATAACAAAAATAATATTTACAAACAGTTTTTATAAAACATATTACTTTATATTACTACATACACGTACATATTATAACAAGAAATCATAAACAACAAATGTCAAAGCAAAAAAAAAACAAATAGAATCAAATAAAATTTTAACTTGTAAAATTGTAATTAAAAAAAATCGATTTACTTATTTTTAATTAAAAATTTAAATTCCAATCAATTAAGATACCATCTCAATATAAGTTCGGTAATAAAAAATCAAAGAAAAATAATTAAATCACTACATTATTGTTATTTGCTTTTAATATTACAACATTCAACATGTAAAATTGGCAGAGCTCCGAGAAGGAAACAATAGAGACAGAATAACTACTGGCATAATAAATATAGAGTAAAAGCAATTAAGGAAGTAGTGAGATCACGCTGTTAAAAAAGAAAAACAAATTTATATACTAAAATATTAAAAATACAATAAAATGATTAATTGTAGTAGTGACGTGTAATTGTTATGATTTTTTACAAATTTAATTTATTATCCATCAATAAAAGACAAATTATTCTGTAAATGTTTATGAATGGATCTTGTTCTTTGTACTTAAAATCATTTTTTGCCATAAAAGGGAAAAAGTATAGTAAAATAGAAGCAATAAATAAAGTAATGAATGAGGGCAGACTTAGATTTCGATAAAAAAGGAAAACCTTCCTCTGCGTGACGAGCGAACCTGGGATAAATCGTGTGGGAAACATAAAGAGTTAAGATATAACTTCAAAATAACTTAAAAACGATTTTATAAGGGGGGTTAGAGGTCACGGTCTAAGTCTAATAAAGTTGATGGTCTATAAAAAGAACATGTCAAATTCAAAACAAACTCATTAGCTCATTTCCCCAGGAAAATGCGCTTAAATTAACATCGACCTTTCTAAAGAATGACAATTTTATCACTATTACGTAAATTGATTTTAAAATAACACAAAAATGAGATGCATTTTCTCATCAATATAGTTCATGAAACAAGGTCACGATTCATCAGACTGGTTTTTAATAAATCATTTGCATAAATAATACACAAGTATACTTTAAAATTAGATAACGATTACATAATTAGAAATTACATACATAATTAATACGATAATAACGTAATTTTATTTGGGTATTCATTAAAAAAAATAACACCGAGCTTAAACAAAGAACTAACATTATAAACAAGATATTGATTTCTAGATGTAGCATTTTTAAGTCATAATTTAATTAAGTAACAATAGCAATGAATTAAAAAAACCTATATAATGCTACAATTATACAGGTTCCTTCAATTTATGGTTGTTATTCGTGTACTGGTTATGTGTTATTAAATTTTTACAGTACTTGGGTCAATTCTGAATGACTCATATGCAAAATGTGATGAATTACTCAGGAAAGTTATTCTAAAAATATTATTATTATAAATAAGCATTTGATATAAGTTTAGACTAATAATTCATAGCAAGGTCAATTTTATTTACATCTTTTTAAACTAATAATTATGTAAGAAAACAAATACAGCATTAATATTTACACTTAAGTAAGTTATTATTGAAATCAATCTACCACAATATAAATAAAGAACAAAAACAAAAGTGGGAAAGAACTAATCATTTAATTTAGTTACGTCGAACAACTTATACTTATAAACTTAGCTGATAAATAATTAAAGTAACATCATAGATTCCTACCTTTTGTTAGCGTGTTTATAAACTCTAATAATGACACTTAAATGTTTAAATATGCTAGATATTTATAAATTCTTTTAAACATTTTTTGGAATCTAGATCTTAGCAGTGCCTCCGTCAAGTTTAGCGATCACTGGCGTACCATCACCCTGGCTATTTTCACCCCTTTGTAGCTTTCATTTTAGATCATTATCACGGTTTCAGCTAAAAGATTATGATAAGTAGCCTCATCCTTCAATTTTTTATATCTTAACCATCCTTAATTTTTTAAAATTTGAAGTCTTAAAGTTAGACGATTTTGACACTCACTCACACATCATTATTCTTAAGTACTTCCAGCAGATATTTCAATTTCGATATAAAGGTAAACTCTAATATTCAAATCAAATATGTATAATTAAAATTCTGGATTCAAAAATTATTAAATATTGGCAATTTAAACAAATGAAAATAACAATTTAAAACTAAAAATATTGAGTTTGTCTAGAAATAAAAGATCTCCTATTGATGCTATTAAATAGAGTAATGCTTATTATTAGCGCGACCTAATAGAGAACATCAAAACTATTTTTTTAAGAGTAAAACAAGCAAAGGATTTTAAAGCTAACTTACAAAAAGTAATGCAATGCCACAAAAAAAACACTTGTGCAAAAAAGAGAATTAAGATCTTATTTGAAGCCAAGTTCATTAGCTTCACACATTTCATTGTCATTATAGAAAGAGCCTCGTACTGAGATATTCCAAATAATCAAGCATAAAAACCCTTGATGATTTCACTTTGTGAAATGACCGGTGCGCAATGCACGCAAAAGTATATAATAAAATATTTGTTCTGTTTGCTGGATTTGGCTTTTTTACACTAATTTATTTTGCGGGGATGCAAAGTTATCCGAACATAATTAAAAGTAAAAGGCAAAAACCCATCAAGAGAAAGCAAAGCGTAAAATAAAAACAAAATACAATATAAAAATGTATTTATAGTGCATTTTATTTAGTGTATTAGTATAATCATAACATTTCATGGAATTTTCAAAAAATCCTCAGAAAAAGATAATTAATGTTATATTAACAACTTTATTAACAAGGATAATTAAATTAAATAATTGAGTTAAAAATATGAGAAGAAATTTTAAGAAGAGTATTATGAATATTATTACAATGAACACTAGTCTTTTATTTATTTTGTTCCTTAAATGTTATTAATAATATTAATTTATAACATAAAATATATATGTAAACATAAAAATGTATCTGAATTATACAGGATTCAGGTAAACATCACATTACTTGATCAATTTGCCAAATAAAAGGGTAGATCATTTTAAGTGATAAAAAACTAAGTATAATCACTAATGATACAAATATATAAAATTTATTCAAATGCAAACCTAAAGAATTTTGCACAAAAAGAAATACAATGCATACGGACCTCCCAAAGATGAAAAAAGGAACTTATAAAGAAATGCCAAGGTCGTGTATCTTCGGGTAAGTGTTGGGGCCTTCTCTTTCTTGGCTTAAACTAAATAAAGAGGGTGTGAAAAAAAAGAAGAAAAGATTTACGATGTTTTAGACTGACATCAAATACGGTTTTATAACCTTGGCCCCTTACTTCGACACAGCTGATCTTTTTGCCTCTGACACGATAAATTTCGTAGGTAACAAATGTCAAGTACTCTCATGAAGAATTATTGATACTCAATAGAAAACCTTAAAATATGCCCTCATTTTTTTACAAAAAGAAAATCGAATAAACTAACCATAATGCGTCAACAAACACGTTATGTACATGCGTCAATAAACACGTATGTTACATGCGTAACATACGCACAGAAAATTTAATTAAAATCACTCAGAGAGTCCTAAAAACGCGTCATTGGTTTATAATGCCAATTATTTAGTTCTGGCCAAGAAAACCTGTTATTACTTAAGAAAATTAAATAGTCTTTAAGAACTCTGCAGGCGAAACCTGTAGTTAAACCAACGGGAGCCACCTTTATTGGATGCGACGATTTTGTAGTTTTTACAAATTACATCTTTTCAAATTAAGTTTAATTTCATAAATTAGAATTAATCTTTTCTAATTTATGATCGCCATTTATTACTCTGCATGATTATAAAATAATCACACACTAAAAAAAGACTTAAAAAATGAAAAATTAAGTAAAAAAATATGGAAAATGTGGAAACATTTCTTAAATTGCCCGCAACATATATACGTACTCGTACCTATAGATATATCCTAGATATACATACTCCTTGATAAAACTGTTGTAATTATGTTTATGTTTTTATATTTGACCTGGAAAATGAACAAGGCATATTATGTGACACCCAAAACATAAAAACTCTCCTTTAAGATAAGTAAGATTAGCCCACGGGCCGCTACAAGGCCTAGGGATTTTCGTATAGGCGCTTTGCGGCCATATTGATATTATTTTTTTACATGGCCGGACGTTGGCCGAGACTATAGCGATTTTTTTAATAGACCCCTTTCAGGCCATCGTTCAACTCGAGTTACATAGGTTACGTTATAATATCATCTCTGTCCCCAATTTTAACAACTCACTTCAAGAAAAAGCTAGAGCATCACTAAATTTGTACGAATCCAAATTATGTACTTTACGGAGTTCTATAAATTTCAATGTACTAATACTTATTACATGTCTTATATTATTAAAGAGCACACCTATAACATTAATTTAATAACAAATTAATCTGAATGGCTTAAAATGAAAAGTATTATAACCATATGAAAGATAAAAGTCATAGTTCCAAAAAAGCAGCGAAATGAAACCCTGATTTATTTAAACAAATTTTGGGATAAATGCATACATAAAAAATATGAAAAAGAATTTTGGGCTTCCTTTGTATGCATAGTACTTAGGGATTTGGTATGAAATCATCCTAATGAAACAGACACATAAATAAATAAATAATAAATATATATATGTATATATATATATATAAATATATTATATATATATATATATATATATATATATATATATATATATATATATATATATATAGCATTTTTTATAATACTGATGATTTTTTGTTGTCCGAACAAAAATTCTTTATATATACAAATATATACATATATATATATATATATATATATATATATATATATATATATATATATTATATATATATATATTATATTTGTATATATAAAGAATTTTTTTCGGACAACAAAAATCATCAGTATTATAAAAAAATGCTATATACAGTCTGAGTCAGACACTAAGCTATAATATTATTATAAAGGTAAAGTGTCGAGTTCCACGAAGAGAATCCGATGGCTGGAAATTCCCCGGTGTGGTGTTTTAGAGGGGAGTTGTAGCAGGGATACGAAAGAGGTTAGGCTTGAGACGTCGCCACGTGGAGTACAACCAACCAGTCTGGCCAACAAAACTAAGTCTTACTATACTCGACTTATAGTTTAAGAATACCAACTTATACATTATGATAAACTAATTTCATATGGTTAAGATCTTAATGAACTCAAATCACTTAAGTAAAAGTTTCGGAATATGGTCTTTCCGAGACTTTATATTAGATTTTAATAAGGGATAATAGACAATGAAGACAGGACTTCTACTGCAGTCTTCATTACCTATTATCCATTCTGAAATTTTTTACAGCCATTAAACTTAATTCTTAAACATTGGATTTCGGACAAAATCTAATGTTATAGTACCTCACGCAGTACTTGATTTGAGTAATTTTCATTTAAGCCGTTTCAGCTGTCTAGCCTGTCTGCCTTCAAGGCCGTAATCGTTCAAGCACTCGATTTCGCACCCCGGGCTTTGCTTTAAGTTTATATGAATAGTATTTGTATTAAAACAATTTATTTTATTATTGCAAGGTAAATTTATTTAATCTATGCAAGGTAAATGCCCTGATGGGCCAAAATGCCCAAAACGGGCATTTTATTATTCGCGCTGTCAAGCCTCCTTTACCGCGTTTACAGTCACACTATTTAACGAATCTTAGGATCTTCAGGTGCTGCAACGTCAATAATAGATTAAAAAAGTAGCTGTTACATTATATCTTAATACAATGCCTCTTTTCATTATAAGAGACAGAGAAAACATTGATATGAAGACATATTAACATTTTCAATCAGGAACCTCAATATCGGAATACTAAAGTCAGTATACGCAGGTAAGTCAGGTTTAGGTTTGTCACCTTAATTCTACAACTAAATAGAGAAGTAAGGTATGTTAGACTCAGTTCCATAATGTTTTCATTTAACATCAGCATTCAAGTTTTAGCATCTACATGACCCATACGTCCAAGTTTCATCTTGTACATAATCTATGCGTCATCTATAGAAGTCATACGTGCAAAAGTGATCTACTCAATAGTATAGCCGAATAAGAAGAAATAATTAAGCCATAGGAGAACAAAGAAATAACTAAAATAATTAATTACCAGCAGGGTGTAAAATAGGATTTTTAAGAAATTCAACTTACAAATTAAAAATTTCAGGGGTACAACGTACAGAAAAACGGGTACATCGGTTCTTTTACTCCCTACTACAGAATATCATGATAATCCTTATCTTAAAGTAGTTTTGCATTGGTCTCGCCACTACGATCGACCTCAGAATAAAATGGTTTACCAAAGTGTAGGGTGTTATATAACTTATGTCGCACCAAAAAATCTGTATGATCGTCAATAATTTAAAAACTAAAACTTAACTAACTATGAAATTTTCACAACTAATTCTTTATCATTTTCTTTTTCTGACGATATGTCAAACGTCGAAAAGCAGTAAGAAGATTAAAATTTATTGGCCGTTAGAACTTTAATAATAGTCAACTACGGAAAGACGTTGTCGGTGTGATATAATAACAGTCAATATTTTCAAAAAGGCGACCAATATCAAAATGGAATTATATGGATCGATTGACTACCTATAGATGTATGTACATTTGAGTCTAATTAACTGGAACGATCAAATTTTCGTTTCTGACGAATCTTTTAAATTGTTGATGCCTCAGCAAATTAGGTTATCGTAGTTTGAAAATTTACATCCTCCCGGCAGCACAACTAGATTTTAAGTCTGATTTTTAGCCAAGTTTCACAGCGGGAGTTATGCGTAACACCGACACACACAGAAAGACTGACAACATGGTGAAAACCACTTAGAATGTAATGAAATGCCTGAAATGGATAATAATGACGATATGTACCATGGTTTTGGATTTTTTTAGGTAGTGAACACAATACTTTTCCCTACATTTACGGCAGTAGGTGAGGAAAAGTAAAAACAATGTGCGTATTAATACTAAACAACTCGACCACATTTATGTAGTTGTTTTTACTGAGGTCTAGAGGGTAATCTAGAAAATAAGGAGACAAGTCCTAATTAATAAAATAAGGAATACTAAGTCCAAAGTGTAATAAAGACATAGACAATAGTAGATAATAACTCGGATATCAATTGTGATTTTATTGTAGCAGATATTCGTTTATAAGCGGGCGAAACAAAACAATAATAAATTTGTAAAACAATAAATAAAATCACCAAACCAAGTTGCAAACACAATTTCTAAGAGATCGTCAAAACAAAAAAAGGTTTATTATAAAAATTAATAAAATAATATAAACAAAGGTGTAAACTGGTCATCCATTACAAGTCAAAATATCTCTCGGTGGGGTTGTCGAGATACTAGACTCACTACATGACTATTCCATTAGATTGTTTGTTTAGTGTTAACATTAGCCTGTAGATCTTCAAACATTAATGCAGTTCAAATAAAGTTTGATAGAAATGTTTAGTAGAAAAAAGAAAAGGATTATCTAATCCACAATCTGTCAGTGTTGATATTAATAACACGCAAACGTTTGGTGTCCATTTTAACTACATAGAACTACTTAGTAAATGTATATGATATAAAGTAACAGTAAGAAATATAAATAAATTAAATTACTTAGAACTTAATTCATTAATGCTGCAAAAAAATATACAAAGTAAAAATTATGTCAGACAAAAAGGGCGTAAACTAAAAAATAATTATGCCCTTAGTTGTTAAAAGAATTCATACAGTTCTGACTGATGGTTACTGGCTACTTTAAGTTCATTAATAAATATTAGTAATAGTCCATTAGCTCATTTCTTGAAAATAAATGCGCTTCGCTGATTCATATTTTTTAATAGTTAAAACTACTAATAAAGGTTGAGTGGCCTTAAATTTGTTCATCAACAGTTTTAGAGTAAATGCCTTACGTAAGATGTGTTGAGGAATTGGGACCACTCGGTAGTCTAAAAAGTCTCGGTAAGCACCCAACACCGTGAGAAAAGCTGACCAAGTTAGTCAACTAAACATGCCACAATTTTACGCTTCCCCTGGGGCTTCAACATGAATTATTAAAAGATATAATCACAAAAAATATTTGCCTTTGCATTACATAAAATTCCTATCAAAACACAAACCACATACCCTAGTTAATGTCACGCATTAAACTTTCATATAGTTTGAAATTCTTTCTGGAATTAAATTGATTATTGAAATTAAAATATCAATGAAACCGAAACAAAAAAAAAAAAAAATACAGCATAAATTCTTGAAAAGCATTAACTATTTTTTAATCAAAAAATGCAATAGAAAAAGTAAAAATTCAAATAAGAACCTTTTAGTACAATATCAAACCTTTCCAAGAAATTTATTTTATTCATAACAAAGGTTTATTTATAGTAACTTATAATCCATTCATAAAATAATTTATGAATGATAAAAAATACCCTCTTAACTAGGCTATTAATTACATTCACATCATACTGGACAAAGCTGCATCGGGGCCATTTAGATATTTCTCACAATACAGAAGCAACATTCGCGTTTACTCTTATTTTTTATAACTTATAACAAGACTAACCAAAATAGATCACTGGCTTATAAAAAGCAATTTATCCAAAAAGCAAAAACAATGGAATTATGAGATAGTGCTTTCAAAAGATATGGAGCTGATCAAACCGACGTCTCAATCACGTTGCTGGTCACAAATACTAAGTAAGTAATACGAGCACACGATTCTAGAAGAGGTTAATTAATGTAGTATACAGAGTGGTACATATAAAATACATCCCTTTTTTGATATTTTAGTTTTTGGGGTCTAAGAGGATTTGTTTGGGTTAAGGATAATGCCATATTTTTTGGTTTGGGTATTTTAATTTTCTTGCAGAATTATCAAAAGATGATATTTTGAACAGGTTTACACTGCAATTGTTAAGAGATTTTGCAGAAGTGTCAAAAAAGGATTCCTATGACTTTTGATGAATGAAACTGGCATTTGCCTGCAAAATTGAGGGGAACCACATTATACAGATAATTTCTGAAGAAGTATCATACACTAGACAACTTACCAATATTGATAGATACCAATATTGACGAATTCCGATAATTTTTCCCAAACCATTATTTTTCCTATGGGATGTTTTAAAAGTGATGTATTCTGGTGTACCAGTAAGTTTATTTTTAATTATAAATGGGTAAGTCTTTATATGCCAAACGTTTGCTCTGGAAAAAAATACCGGAATTATATTATATTTTAGCAAATTGCTTAGGATATAACACAGTTCATGAAATAATTAATATAAAGGTAGGGTCCATTTTAACCTTTTAAAGTTACTGTAGAATACATGCCAGTCAATTACCTAACAAATAATTGGGTTAAAATAAATTTGAACTTCCCAAGGTTAACTTATAGGGGTAGACACCAATTGTAACGCGATATCTCCACACAAAGCTAAGTTAATGAGGTATTTATGACATATTTGAAACGTACCACCCTGTATATTCATAAAATTACACTAAGAAATGAAACATACATTTCATATATACATATAAACTGTTTTCCACAGCATAATATTCGGTGTTGAAACATTATGTATTTCCACAGTATATAAGCAGATGTAAAGCACATGATTATACTTAGTGTTGTCTGAGTCTTAACCTCGTTTAAGTTTTTATTATACAAAGACAAGCAAATAATGGATTTAAGTTTTAAACAGCACGGTTGTATAAAAAGACTTTAATACAAAAGCTCCTCTTAAAGTTAAAATAAATACACATTGGACTCTAAAAAAAGTAACTAAAACTGGTAATACCACTTTAAACCTAGCTCAATAAAAAGAAAAGAACGGTGGAGTGTGTTAGTTTGTTAGCTTGTATAAATATAAAGGTTGCCAAACTAACTGTATTAGAGAATAGGAAAAAACCTTCTAGGTTTGTTACTAATGCTGCAACTAGGCACTATACAACTTTATAACACAAAATACGTTAGCTTACTTTTATTTAGAAGTGAATTAAAGGCTACAAATGTTTAAAGCAATGCATTAAGAACAACAGAAAAGTGAATAACAAAGTAACACAGAGTAATAAAAAAAGATTAGAAACTTGTTATTGAATGATGTGTAAAACAATAAAAAATACTCTCAACAGTAAGTTAAATTTTATTAACTGACATATTTAAGTAAAACTAAGCTAACTAATGGATGGTGCAGCTATAAGGGAATGTTATGTTATAGCTCACAGCTGCCTTTATCTCTATCTATAGTTAAAGCCTTGGATCTCAATAGCTAACAGCCGGTGTTTCGAGTAGAGAGAATAACACATCACAATGCTTTTATCTTTTTACACAACTACACTTGGAAAACATTTACTCTTTTTTTTCGTTTTTTTCTAGATACAAGATTGCTTCAGTAATCGCGAAAAATGTATAAAAGCCACATGTTTCTTGGTTATTACAAATGGAATGCTAAGGTAACTAAAGCGCATAATTTTTTATATACATTAAAACTGTCAAGTCTTTCAGAACGTATATGAAAGGGTACAAATTAATATTACGTTATCATGAATACTATCACACAAAAGAATAATTAAAACAGTGTGATGTAAATGTTTAGAAAAATAATAAAATTAAGAGGTGAAAGCAAAACTTCAACTCGAATTACCCTAATAAAGATGTGATATCATTAAAAATATGAAAAAATAGATTTTCCTAATTTTCTATTTTGAGTAATTCTCCTTGAAATAATTGACATAAAATGATATTATCCCCCAGGGTTTTTCCTTATATTCTAGAATTTTATAAACTAATTATAAATAATAAAGTAATACTAATTGCAAAAGCACATTTAAGTTAGGACTAAAAAAATATGATTGATATATGTATATTAACAATATAACTTACATAATCAACACAAGGTTTTTGAATTTGGTCTGAGGCCTTTGAGATACTTACCTAAAACAAACAAAAATACATAGACATTAGTGCTTAATTAGACAAAAAAATAAGTACCTAACAAATTCTTTTCACAATAGAGATAAAAGCAAGATAGTTGTAAACAAAAAAAAATTGGAAGGCTAATAAACCAGTTAAAGGGCATACAAAGTTCATAAACATTGTAGTTATAGCAATTATAAGAAAAATAGAAAGCTCCGTAATTGACTAATTTTAATTATGCTTTTAATGGACATCTGGTTTTAAACTAAATTTAAAGGCATTATATCGGTAAAAGGAACCATTTTTCGTTTTGACACAGGTTCTGTTTAGCATTAAAATAACTACCATGGTGTTAATCTTATAACACATTACATTAGTAAAGGAATAGGAAATTTGCATGCAGCTTGAGCGTAGCAAATGTTGTAACAACATACGAGCATAGCCAAGACGTTTTATTTGCATGTTGAGTACCGATTATGGCCGATGTTGGCCTTCGATTGTAAGCTTTAAAAAAAGATAAACGACAATAAGTAATTACATTATAAAATTCCTTTAGATTTCGCTGGTATCAAATAGTTTTAGGCGTTTTCGACCCCTGTTGTTTATTCAGGTGGAGAATTTTCTTCATATACCTCACTATCACTCATTTTAGTTGATTAAGTAAGCGAATTCGATCAAACGACAAGAACTCAAACAAACCTTTCTAAAATAAAGCTACTTCTTGTTTCGGCTGCATCTGGCGAGCGTTGCAAGAATCTCGCAAACCTCTATTTGGAACGGAGGGGGTTTTATTTAAGGTTATAAAAACACTTTTAAATTCAAACCTCGTGACTAGTTAAAGTTATATTATATTTGCTCGCGAGTATGTTAATAAACTTTAATTTCTAGAAAAAAAAAACCAGTAAAAAAGACGTAAAACATATCGACCATGGGCTCGATTTTTGTAGGTGTTTCGCTCGAGCGTTAGGAATTCCGGCACAAAGCTAAGATTTCCGGGGCCATCTTGCTGCGAAGCAGCTTTATTTAGAAAAGCGTTGAAACTGGCAGCAAGTACTGATAAGAAGTACGTGTAAAGAAGTATGTTGTACATACTTCTTGATACACACATACATGTATGTGTAATACACATACATACATGTATGTTTTACATGTTAGTGCATGTTGTACATATAATATCAGTTCCCTTCAATCATAGATAAAAAACACATTTTTCCGGACGGCTGTGGAGAAGGCACTAAGCATCCTAAAAAAAGGTGAAATTTTTTTACCGTCAGCGACAGTTTCGTAGTTTTTTTTTTACTGTCAGGGACTGATAAAAACCACGAAACTGTCGCTGGTGAAGTTCCTCAAATGTCCACTAGGTAGGCGCTAGTAGTTTACAACAAGGTTATAACCATCCATGTTCTTCTTTCGTTTATCAAATAAATTATCGAACGTTTCGTTTTGTTATTTTCGGAAAGCGAGTTATTGATTATAATCGATAGTTTATTAGTAATTATTATTATAAAATTATCATGAATAGTGATAGCGATTCAACATCAAAAATACGCCAGAAGTGCCAGAAGTGAAACTTTTGGCCAACAAGGCGATCGAAAAAGTGTACTGGCAAATTTTTATATATTATACTAATTCTCTTCTAAATAGTTTTTACTATTACTACTGGGAATGGCATTATATTTACTGTCTCGCTTCACTCGAGAGAAAATATAGTCGCCACGGTAAAAAAGACCTTCTTCCCAGTCTTGTAACATAATGTACTATTCTTGAAGCTGACAAAAAAATAAAATAAATAATACTGAATGAGAGCACTAGGGAGTCAATATTAAAAATTAAAGTAATAATACAAATTAATTATTTGTTTAAGAACAAAAAATAATTGCTAACGCTACATAAAATTATTTGAAGATATAATAATGGTATAATGTTAGACTAGATAATTTATTTAGTGAAGTAACCGAGTAATAATAAAGCTCAAAACCCTACAGTCTAGCATATCCCGATATGTTTCTATGAATACTCTTCTAAAAATATCAAATCCCGTTTATCTCACTTAAGACAAGAATAACTCAGTACATAGAGAGAAAATATCAAAATCTTTTTTAACACCACTAAAATCTAGTTGTAAATAGAAAAATCCAGTATGATAGGATTTAAAATAGACTGTATTTGGGGTTTAACAGTAATAATAGCTTAAATAAATAATAATATAATAGTTACGTTAATTTTACACGTATTGTGAAAACCTTTATACAAAATGTGAATCTATAAATAACCACAAAAACTTACAGTACTTATACTTAAATACTGAAATTTGACTGTGTTTCATAATTCAATTTTCAATTAATCTAATTACAAAAGCGAGTTTACCAAAATTGTTTGCATATTATCTACATAAGTTAATGTCCTTAGGTAAATAAATATTTTTTCAGGCGGCTGTGAGAAATAGGCACTTTACATCCTCGAAGAAATAGGTGAAATACGTTTTTACAGCACGCAACAGTTTCGTAGTTTTTACTGTCGGCGACAGTAAAAGTTTTTAACTGTCGTTGGTGAAGTTTCTGAAATATCCACTAGATGGCGTTAGTAGTTTACTACAAGGTTAATATTACACTCCTTATTCTTCTTACTTAGTTTTTTGAACGTTTGTGTTAACGAAGTTTTGTTATGTTCGGAAAGCGAGTTATTAATTATTTATTATATAGTGTTTAATAATCATCTATAGTGATTTAGAACTTTACAATATGCCGCCAGAATTGGGCGATGCCTTGATTCGAATTGAAACGAAGCGACCGAGAGAAGTGTACCGGCAAATTTTTATACATACTGCTTTTCTTCTAAAAAGTTTCTTACTAGTGTTGCGCCCGAAAAAATAGCATATGCTAAACGACTGGGAATGGCTTTTTTACCTTGGCCCTTTTAACTGTCTCGCTTCGCTCGACGGTAAATATAGTCTCCACGGTAAAAAAAGAGATCGTTTCCTAGTCCTCTAACATAATATACTATTCAGTTATGCAGCATAAAATACTAAAATGCAAAAAAGCTTAGTAATCCGAATTACTGATTGAATAACACTTTTGATATCTGGCATTTATTTATAGAACTCTAATTTGCCGCGATCTCTCCATTACTGTCATTAAAAAAGGCAGCAACTTATTTTATAATATTTAAGATTTATAGGAGATACGATAATATTAAAAGTTGCCAAATAAGAAACATTTAAGAAATTGAATAGTAGCTACTTCCGATCTAGCAGCACTAGAACAGTTTTATCCGGACATCATCATACAAATGAGATTTATTAGATCCAACAAGCCAAAAAACATCATTTTTCCGCTTTGTAATTTCTCTAATCTCAATGTCTCAATAAAACCTTTTTGGATAACATTAAATCAGTCTAGAATGCAAGGCATTTGTGCTTAGAGATAAGTATGACGAATCATCAAATACCCACACAAAATTGATCATTTATAAATTTTTTACATTAAGTCATCATAGAACTATAATAACGATGTTAGAACAGAGGTTTAGCAAAATTATTAAGAAATAATCCCTTAGGTATACTGATAAATGAGTAAGTGAAGGTTAAACTTAAAAGGTAGCACAGTGTAAGGAATAAGGTGCAGATCTTCCGGGACTCTAACGTAAGAACGATATACAGGTTCTCTCATAATTGAATAAATCATAACAAACTCAAACATAGATAAAAGAATGTTTGGAAACTACATGCTCTGTATGATAAAAGTTTAGACACCGTGAGGCCAGGCTATTGGATCATCAATATACTGACATAACAAGGCTCCGGGTATATTTCTCTTTACACGACAGATTACACACACATATAAAAAACTTGAACCTCAACAAAAACACGTATAATATAATACTAATACCGACACCATTCACCTACATTTTTACATTACTAACAGGACCTTGACCCCTAAACAGACTGTGACCGACATCCAATCTCCCCTTTTTATTTCCTTCTATCATCTTTCTCATTTCATTTATCTCACTTGCACTCGTTACGCAACCGATAATTCTTTCCTTTTCCCTAAGTATTAGGGAGGAATCAAAACAATTTAAAACATCTACCTACCTCTGTCTGTTAGAAAGAGATCTAAGTGTTAGTTGATTCTAACTTTATTTAACTCATTAAGTCATTTCATGACTCACTCGCACAGTACACCGACCTCACACCCATAACCTAACAATTATTAATTCACTCTCTTTCCAACGATAAAATATTTGTTTTTTGATTCACACACAAACACACACGGTCTCTTACTATCACTACCGGCAAAATACTTTCATTGAATGATAATGAAAACACATTTCTTTTTCATACTCAAGGAAATACAAGTTAACAGAAACATCATGATAACATTATCAATGTAATATTACATTAAAACACATGGGAAAGTTATAGTGTTTAAAATAGTCAAATACACATCTCATATTGATATACTATTGATAGATACTATTAAAAACTTAAAAGCGATTAATACGATGTTGACTGCTCGTACCAACAAGTTAAATAAGGTAGCCTAGAATTATATACTATGTAGTATTTCAAAAAGATAATAAAGAAAAAATAAGGCATATTAACTCAAACTTAAAAAATAATTTTTAAAATGATAAGAAAAACGAAAAAAATATATTTAAAGACGTTGAAGAAACATACAAAAAAATATAAATCTAAAAAATAAAATACATCTAAGTTTTTAGATGTCTAATGGTTAAAATAGGTATTTTAAGTTAAATAAACATTATAAGTTAATGAAAAATTTGTAATCTTACACTTGTGCAGCGCCCACATACTTTGTGGATAAGGAAAAGAGTATATAAAGGGAACCAATGGCTAAAGGGCCGTTAGTTCAATAAAGGAACCTTGCTTGAAAACCTAAGACGACACGGAATGAACGGGAAACACAAGATAAAACCTAATTAAGTAAACTGAAGAATAATAAATGCGTGAAGACTTAAAAAAAAGAAAAGGAGACCCCAAAAAGAGTAAGGAAAATATTACTCTTAACATATTTATTTAAGATTAATATTTCTTAAAATAAAGCGCGTTAATTCAAAACTTAAGCGATTTCTCCTCGTATGAAATAAAAGTAAGGGATTAAAAACTGATAGAGTATGTTCAAATAGTTTCCTCCTTTTATTACTAAAGACAAGTCAAGTTCCTGCCTTTTGAAGACCGTCTTCAAAGTCATTTTCCATGCCTATACCTTTGTTTCTATAAAATAAGTTTAAAATGTATCGGAAACATATAACAAAACGATTAGGTGTAGAAAATCTATTTGAAAACGGCTTAGGACGTATTTTCATACTTGCAATGAAATATAATAAAAATTAAAAAGCCCTACAGAAAGTTATAAAGAAGATCATCAATTATTAAATAATTTTAACCTATAGCCATCCATCGTAAGTTGTTTGCACCCACTCTTTCCCAAATAGAATTATGAATGAAAACCAATGTCAGATTTATTTGGCCCACTTCAATCAACCGAATCCCCGTCTCTTTTTACAAACGCTACCTTCATACAATTATTTTGTTGGCTAAACTCCAAATATAATTTGTTTTATTTTACGAAAAAAGGAAGCATTCCCTAAATGAGTCGTTATTTATATGACAATCGAGGGTCAAGGATTTAATTTGGCGTCAAAATATTTTTATGACATAACAGCTGAGATATTAAAAGATAGTTTATATAATAATCACTAATTCATATAAATATGAGAATCCCAGTTAAAATAATACAATCTGATCACGTCGTTTAAACGAGTTAATGTTTCTTAAAAAAATGCATGTTAGATTAAACTAGTTTTAGAGTAGTAAGTAATTCTATGGAAGAAAATAAAAAGCAGAACACTAAAAGGATACTTATAATATATGCAAGCATAAAGCATTTTATGCTTTTTAAGCATAAAACTGAGACAACTAAAACTTAAATTCCCTAATCACTTAATAAAGTAGTTACGTGAAAAAAGAAAAGTGGACCTGCTCACAATGATTGGTTACCAAGATATAAATGGTATTCTTAAGTATTACTCAGCATAAAATATATGTAAGTTAACTAAATAATTTGAACTCTATCACTAGTTTACAAAGGTGTTAATGGGTACACTAAAATCTCAACCAATAATGATTAAATGTTGATATAATTAACTGACTTAACCGTTACTTAATAGGGCTACTTGATTGATAAATGGGCTAATTGTATTGATAAATTAAACTCAAAATAAAAAAATATAAGAATCAAAATATTTAAAGAATTAAAGCAAATAATATTAGATTGATTAGTTAAAATTATAAACTATTAATCGTTATTAATACAATCAATTACAATTAATTAACCCACGACACCGCTACAAGGCGTCGTGGGTGACAACCCCCATGTGGCCACTTCACGGCCACATCTCTAATCTAAAATAATTTATGCCAAATCAAGTACTTAAATATGCATAAAGAAAGACGAAAAACGATTACCCATGAATACCTACATACAACAAGAAAATATTAACTTAAATAAATATGAAGAAATTAAAAATGTTTATAAAACAATAAATAAATAAAGAGGCTCCAGTATTAGTATCTGCTAAATTAAGAAGTATTAACTAATACAAAAATACGAATAAAAGTCTAACTTCAAAGTACAAATACGTCCTTGACTTCAGATAAATGGTTTCATTCAAGAATAACAAGATAAACATAAAACTTGTAGCTAAAGCTTTAGTCGCTCAAAATGTCTATATTAGTTTGTCATAATACAGGAGATGTATTATATAAGTGGCATACTGCTACTATACAAGCGAATATCCAAATGTATTAGTAAAAAACGTTTATTATTTTTTTTTATGTTATTATTTTATTTTAGTAAAATAACGTAATTTATTTACATTGCGTTATTTAGGTCAATCGATAAATTTAGAACTAATGCTGATAAATAAAATTTAACATCATACATTTGCTTGAAATATATAGTAGTACATTAGTATATATGTTCAGCCCAATCAGATCACTTTTTGAAGTTTAGTGATTTTTTGGAAGTTTTGCTAAGCCATTTTATTAGGTTTATGACGTCACGCATTTTTCATAAGCAACAGTGTTCGAGAATATAATAATAATAATATTATTATTAAGGATTCGGAGTTGGCCGAAATGACCGCCTACAATAGTAATAATTGTTGGCAACGTTATTGTATTGTTAACTCAGTCAATTGTACGTGGTTGTATTTGAATATTGAAAATTGCAGGCATAAATTAATGCGATGATAAACAATTATAACTGATCGATAACTTAAAATAACAGAATCATTATAATTATTAAACTTAATGTACATGCTCACACCTGGCAAAAAAATATCGTTAAATAATTTAAATTATTGTTTTTTAATAATAATTAAAAGAGCAACAATAAAAACTAATATTATTCAGTAATTTCTTTTTGAATTAGTGTTTGCAATACATAACAAAATAAAAAATCTTTCCAATATAATTAAATTACTTGCAACTACTGTAAAATGAAGTTCGTAGAAATTATTATGTGTAAAGATTAAAAAGAAGTCAGGTCTGCGTCATTATAATACAGACATGTTAGGATAAAATTCAATAATGACAGAGAACCCGATTTATTACACCTATATTCCGAAAAGATATAAAAAAAACATATTAAAAGTACAAAAATAATATAACGAAGAGGAATTTAAAAGAAGAAGCACGCATATCATGAGAAAATAAAAACGCTAAGTGATAAGTAACTCAATTAAAAAATAACAAGCAGCAAGAATATAATATAAATAATTATTTTATTCAAGAACTTCTAGAGCGAGAACAAAGACTGAGGAATAATAATATGAGATACAAAAGATAAAAATAATAAATAAACATAATAAAGAAAATATTATAAGACAAGAATAACTAAAAGGTAGAATTAAATAAAATAATTAATTACAAAAACATTCTTATCCATAAATAGTCAATGTTCATTATTTTTCTGTCATTATTAAAGAATGAAAGTATTACTAGTTTAAGATGTAAAAGGAAAGAAACATTGATTTAAAACAATTGCGTGATTATAGAAGCTGAAGTTAATAAACTTGAAAATAATTTCCTTGTACGTAAAGCTACAAGTTTCAATTTAAAATGAAACGTCGAATAAAGTAATGTATAATAAATACTATTTATCCAATCAAATTATTAATGAGGAGTTGTAATTAATAGAAAAATGTTAACTATTAAGTTTACCTTTCTATTTAAGGTGTTGTTTTTTGCTAAATATTAATTAAAACTATAATAATTTTTGCAGCAGAGGAAATAATAAAATATAATAATAAAAATAATTTATCTCCATACGGTGTACAATGTAAAGATTATTGACTAGTTTTTAGGAAATAAATAAGCACTTCCAAGGGAGAAAACTGTTACGCATAATTGGGGTTATAACTCTAGAATCATTAGCATTATAGCATATAGGAGGGGGTATTTTTCAATTTTTTATTTTGGAGTGGTATCCTTCAAATTTATAAGTGGGACAAATAAATTTTTTTACACATTTCCAGGAGCGGCACGCCTAAAATTTAGAGGGACCTAAACAAAAAATTATAACTAGCTCGAAATCCGTTTCAGACTAAAAGAAGTTATTTATAGCAATACATTTTTTGGGGGGAAGCCCCAAAATTTATTATAAGGCCTTGACAAAAAAAGTTGTTTACAGCAATTAAAAACTGTTTGGGGCACCCCCTAAATTTACGACGGGGGTTCGACCCAGAAGATATAAAATACAACAAAAATTATAAAATTAAAAAAATAACAATAATTAATCAGCGTCAAGTCAAGAGATAAAATCTTAACACCTTGGGAGTAAAATATTTTCTCCTCGCAATAATTACTTGTGTAATTGTCACAACTCCCTTTTTGTTTGGGTTTGAGTTAAACATAATAATTCTTAAGTTTCGCCTCGGATGTTAAAAATTTTGGTTTCCTCGGCTTCGCCTTAGGAATCAACACCAGCATTCTTAACGCATAAATAATTATCATAATTTATAAACATTAACAAGGAATAGGAAGTAATAGTAAATTTATGAATTATAATTCTAACAAAAGAAGTTAAAAACGCTTTTTTTAACAGTAAATAAAATAGAAAAAAGAAGGGATTACAAAAGGTAAACTTTTCATATCTACTAAGGGTAAAAAAATGAAGCATTTGCAAAACAGTTCATAGTTTTTATTCGAGTATAAGTTTTCCAATCCCACTCTTTTTAACTCCTAACATTGTAAGTCGTAAAAACCTCATGCATACATTTGCATCAGTAACTTTGTCTGGTAGCGCTATAGATAAGATCCCCCAAAGTCAAAATAACAGCTATAAGAAACCCTTTCCTTCAAAATAAAAACTCTAACATAATATAAGGTTACGGTTGCCTCTTCTTACTTTTATTTGGCAACCCTCTTGGTTTTAACGTTTCGGCACGTAACCCCCAGAAAGTATTTTTTGCACTCGAGATATCTTCAGGTATCAGAGTTGATATTATACGTTAGTTTTTTCTTTCAACCCTCACTTTTACAAAGTTAAACAGATCTATTTCTGGGATATAACCCTATATACATTACATGCATATTCATGAGCCTAAAATGCCTTCCCATTCGGATACGTCACTCTAAAAAGAGCAACAACAAAAAAACAGTATAATAAATTATTAATTCAAAGATTTTTTATTATATTATTTTACCTCTAGAGTTCATTTTTGCGCAAAGTTAATTTAAACGCGTTAAAGAAACTCTAATTAAAATTAAATGATGTATTATAATTTCCATTTAAAAAAAAACTGAATAATCAAAAATTGAATGAGTAAAACAGCTTTTATCTCAAATAGCGTTCTGAAGACAACTTAAATTAAATACAGATGCGTATGTTTAATTCGTAAATTAGTGAAAAATAATATTATTAACCTTAAAATATAAATAAATAAAATTTAAAGCATAAATTCTAACATAAATAACAAAGTAAGTTAATTAAACTTCACTGATCGAGTTTAAGTGATTTTCTCTCAAAAATTAGCTAATGTAGCACACATAGTAGGTCCAAAGCCCGGAAGAGAGACACATATCTTTTCAAAGCTCCCTTATCACAAATATAGGCAATTTATAATATATATATATATATAATATATAATATATATATATATATATATATGTGTGTGTGTGTGTGTGTGGGTGTGTGTGTGTGTGTGTGTGTGTATATATATATATATATATCCTGTTTAGGTTATGAAGGATATAAACCAACAACGTATGCAAGAAATGGATTATTAAGTAAGAAAAACAGTTACAAAGAAAATTCGCCTTCCTTGCGAACTTTCACAGATCATTTTTATACAGATGGCTTTAAAGGGGAGTCTTAAAGTTAAACACACGAGGTCCAGATATTGGAATATAGATGCAATAAGATAAAGTAAGGCCAACCCTTTCACTTGTACTTGAAATACCTTTTCAAAAGATCCTCAAGGACTCAAAACATACAAAAACGACCCCCTAAATCTTAATGTTTACAAAGTAAAGTAGTAATAAAAATTAAGTTTCGCTCTCCTTCAAGATTATTTTTAACTGGTGAAAAGTAGACGTTAAGTTTTTATTCAGGTTGTATTTTATTATTGTATATTTATTAGGTTGTATTTTATAATAGGTTCATTTATTGTTGTATTTTATTATTGTACATTTATTAGGTTGTATTTTATTATTGTATATTTATTAGGTTTATTTATTGTTTATTTTATTATTATACATTTATTAGGTTGTATTTTATTATTGTATCTTGTTAGGTTGTATTTTATATTAGATTTATTTATTGTTGTATTTTATTATTGTATATTTATTAGGTTTATTTATTGTTGTATTTTATTCAAATAATAATCAAAAGGCTAAGGAAACTCTTATAAAAAGTTATTGCTAAAAAAGAAAATATAGACTGTTTAAGGGGAAAATTATTCCCAACAATTATAATCTTAAAGAGGCTGCAAAACATCCAATCGAATAATCGCACACCTGGAATCCAATAGAACTACTGATCTCAATTCAAATATATAATCCATGCAGAAGGGGAGGTTTTAAAAGGCTTCCAGTTTCAAATAGAAGGGTCCTTTATACAAGCATTGTGAGTACTTACTTAATATTCAACAGACTTCTAGCACCCATTGAAATCATTCGTAAAATAATTTAAATTATGCTCTCAAGTCTTAACAAATAGCTTTATCTAAAAGAGGTCGCATACAATTTTGAATCTATTGCAAATCCAAGGAACGCTTGAAATATGATTGTAACATAATTAACTACTGACAGAGACAGCCTTTGTTCTTATTAATATATATGGTAACCGATGAAAATCTTTGCCTCTAAAAGTATTCAATTTTGCTCCTTACTCTCAAAATGAGAGGAATCATTAAAACAGCAAAACATTGGCATACTTGACTTATCCAATGACTACGTTTATGCGCCTTTAGATCCCAAAAATATAATGTCAATAAGTAAAATGAAACGTAAGTACAATTTTTTTGTAAACCTGCTGAAAGCCCAACTGCCTCACTGATGCAACACTCATATTAGTAATACATGCTAATTTTATACAACAATAAGACGATTTCATGAGAAATTACTTTTACCTTTAACACACAATAATTGGGATAAACTTATTTTAAGTCGTCTAAAAAGATTCCAGCTAATATATTTAATTCAAGCTATATTTTATAAGGCATAGAATAAAACTAAAAATCTAGAAGACTTTATAAATAAAAAAATGTCTTCACAGTAAAAAGAGTTACTCCTGTAGTTTTGTTACTTTTGTAAAATACATTCTTACACATACATAGCTTCTTTCCATTTGAAGTCTAAGAGTTACAAAAGGAATAAATAGAGCAAAGAGTATTTACAAGAAGAAATAGAGATAAAGAAACAGCAACCCAAGTGTTTTACATTACTTATATTTTATTTCCTTTTAAACTTGAAAAACATTATCTTTTCAAAAGAACTTCAAGTTTATTTTTTTACATTTATTTTTTATAAGACTTTTTCATTTTAAAATGAGTAAAGAAAATAATAAGTTAAAGGTATGTAATGTACAATGAAGAAAAGTCGGGCAAAGAAAATAAAAATTACTAGATATAAAAATTCAAAAGCTAAAAAAAAGAAAGATAAAACAGGCGCGATTCATAAGAGGCGCTCACAGAAAACGATAAGAATTAAAAAAGAAACTACGCTTTAGAATGTTTCAGAGGAAAAAAAAGTTTTACTTAAAAAGAGCATAGGGGGGCGGTTAAGTCTTTCTAAAAAGAGTAAAAGAAATGAAAAGAGAGAAGACTTTTTTAACCCAAAAGAACAGGACGAGCGTTTTTAACTTAAGTCTCATTTCGGTTCTACAAGAAGCTTTTTAGTTTTTTTCGGGTAGAAAAAGATCACTGTCATAGTTAAAAGGAAAAAGTAAAGTCTCCAGTGAGCTAAAGTCAGAGTTAGAAAGGTTAGCACAAAGAAGTAACTAACAGAGATAGCGTTATTCTATACCCTACACTTATAAGAAAGGACGTTATATTCTGGACGTGCAAGTCGCAGAAATCCAACTACAAAAGAAAGGAGAGGAGACTAAGTTTCTAAGAGAAGAAAACTCTATCCCCGCACTCTCGATACCGTCTACAAAAAGCTCCGAGAGAAGTGCCTGGTAAAATGAGATAAGCATGGTGAATGTGACGTCACATAAACCTTTTACTCCAGTATCTTCCCTTTTCAACTCTTAAAGCTCCCCATCCCAAACTTTCTTTAACTTAATCCTAGATAGTTACTATCAACCCTTTTGACACTATACAATGCAACATTAATTACATGACTACAAAGTTTGTGAACTAAGTACATTACATTAGAACTAAATGCAGTAAAAAAAAAAATAAAAAAGCATAAGTAAAGACAGAGATGTAAATATACAGCACACAACTAAAAAATTCTTTTTAAAGAATACTAACAATCCTAGACAAAGGCTATTAAAATGCTCTAAGAATATATTACATAAATTGTGCCAAGATCTGAATAATTCAGCTACTTCAGCAACCAAATATTTTAAGTCTTAATTAATAAATACAATAAGATTTTACCCCACTAATCTAGTGAATAATAACATTATAAAATATGAGGGTAAGTTGAACTCTGGAAGAAACACTAGACTAGTTGCACACTTAAACAGAAAAGTTTGTATCATATAAGATATTAATCACACGCACTCCCTATACATGCAAATATCCCAACATTTATACCAGATATTTATACAATCATGAATTAGAATAACGCCAGTATTAAGTTGTACCTAATGAATGAGTAGGTTAAGACCGAAATAGTGTAAGAAATATTAATACGTGATTAATCATTTACAAACCATAGTTATTGTTTAAATCAGGAAAAGCGTAGGATAGAGAATTTAGGATTATGAATACTAATATTCATACGTTGTAACAATATGTATAAATAACTAATTAATAAAAGCAAAAAAGTTTCGTATAATGGATAAAATGGATTCAGGGTACCTTGCATCTTTTTCTCATCACATCGGATTCGCTCCGTCCTCACTACTTCAGAGCTTTGCCCGTCACTAGCCAGTAA
Source organism: Microvelia longipes (assembly GCA_018340805.1). Lineage (NCBI taxonomy): Eukaryota > Metazoa > Arthropoda > Insecta > Hemiptera > Veliidae > Microvelia > Microvelia longipes. The sequence goes on from JACMZG010000008.1 coordinate 30,467,418, forward strand.
AAATATTCGCTTTATTCCAAGCGGTTACCTATCCAGACACTGACCTCGCTTGATGCTGCTTAAAATCAGTGATCCAACAAAAACGTATAAGTTATTCAATTAGTTAAACATGTTATACGCTTGTTGAACCTATTTTAACAAGCCGTATTGAAATGAAAACTTAGTTTACTTATTTTTCCGCGTTTCGAGAACTTCGAAATTATTCCTGAGCCATTATTACCAGTAAATGACGTCATAAATAATTTCTGGACAGCACAAGTAAAGCTATAGATTGATCAAGTTTTAACTTTCCAGCATAAATACAAAACCAATTCGTAAAAACTACTCAGGAGGTCTTAAAATATCTTAAATAGATAAAAACAGGTAAAATCCCGGTTTTAGATTTTTAATGCAATAAATTAGGAAAAGTAAAAAGATGACAATATAATTGATGACGGGGCACTCAAATGATAGTTAATAATAAATAGACGAACACAAATGATAACAGTAGAAACATTACATTTTTTAAAAGGAAACTTGAAAGTACTAGAGAAAAAAAGTAAAAGTATATATTTATTCTTAATATACAAAATAATAAAAACGGCCAAAAGCTGCGGTTAAAAGAAACAAATGTAGGAAAGAAAAGAGGGTTGTAAAAATGTTTGATAAAAGAATTTTTAAATTTAATTTTCTATTTCTAAAAATGAAAAGAAATAAGAGGCGGACTCAAGAGCAAGAAAAAAAGAAATATTGTTAACAAGCAGAAAAAATGTCAATATCAGCTAAAAGGTAGATAAAGTGGACGAACCGGATAAAATGAACCAATAAAGTATAAAAACGTAAGTAGAAGGGAAGGTTTAAAAGAAAAATAGAGAGGGAAAATTATTATTTTCTTTTAAGTAACATGGTCTCCGAAAAGATTACTTGGAACCAGAAAATAGGAAAAGAAGAGAATAAAAGATAAATAAAAACTTAAAAACTGGGGAAGAATCTCTCGGAGGTCCAGAGAATCAACTCAAGAGACTGAAGGAGAAATAAAAGAAAGATACTTAAAGAAGATCTGGTATTCTGAGTCTCAAGTGGAAATAAAAGAGGTTTCTTCTCTTCTACACAACACAAGAAATATAAAAAGGATGAGGCATGACAAAAGAATAGGCAAAGGATAAAGGGGCCTAGACTAAAGAGTATAAAGAGAAGTACTACAGTCCCAGTATAGTACAGTGGGGGAAATGACAGATGGCTTAGACTAGCATACTAAGACCTTTCATATAAAAGAAAACATCTAGCAAACGAGACAACATGGGGTTAGCAAGAATTGTAAAAGACATATAACATAACACAAAGATAAAAAAATTGAAAATTTATCAAATGAAATATAAATATGAAACGATAATTTAAAAAGGAGAAAGAATCTGTGCATCACCTTTATCTACTACAAAAAATCGGGTACAGCGTACCTCGGGACTTTTCCTCATCACATCGGATTCGCTACGTTCATCCCTCCTACTTCATACTCGCTTCGCTCGTCCTCACATAGTAAATACATCCGTTTCATTCCCAGCACTCACCCATCCAGGCACTGACCGAGCTTGCTGCTGACTATCTTTTATGATCCAACAAAAATCATGGATATACTTACCGTATTAAAACGAAACTTCGTGCATTTATTTCTTACACATGTACCGCATTTCAAGTCAATAACATTATTTTCTGATTTTTACAAACTTTTTTATAAAACGTACACAAGTTATCTGATAAATATTGAACTAATGCTGATAATGAAATATCATAAATATAGATAATAGATATCATAACTTTTATGCAATTAATTAAGAATATTTAATTACTATCCGGATAGCACAACTAGACCTAACATTTTATTTTAGTGCAAAGTTTCAACTCTTTAGCAAAAACACACTGTGAGCTATGATGATAGCAGACACACACACCTATACAGACTGATAGAATAATACTATATATAGATGAGCATAACTGATAACAGCAATCAGGTTCACTGGTGGTCTTAAGTAATGCTGTCACCTTAACTGCACTTATAGATTGATTTTTTTACCAAGTTTGCACTCTAGCATAAATACACTGGGAGCTACGACGATAACAGACACAGAGACACATACAGCCAGACAACTTTGTGAAAACCACTGAGAAGCCTTAAAACACATTCTTTAGTCATTAAAGAAATTTACTAAGCAAGCGACAAAACACAGTATCATTACACCCAAGCACTATAAGCGAATTCCCTCGAGAATAAAAATGAGGTGATTCGTATGGCGGGAAATGGTCAAGAAAAAAATTGATTTTGCAGAACCTTATACATACATACATTAATGTATGTATTTCTAGCGGAATTTTGTAAACACGCTATTTTCCGAACGGAATAATGTTCCTTGGTCAACTTGGTACAAACATCGACTATGAGGATTTAAAGATATACTATTGAAAACTATATCGTTAAGACGTCCTTTTACCTGGTTTGATGAGCCAATGAAGTTTCAAAAATTACTCTCAGGGTTAAATATGTTTTAATAAAATACAAAAATAAATAACATGTAAATACAAAGTTTACATTTTTTTAATTAATGGTAAATGAAAAAGTTTTTAAATATAATATTGGTAATAGTTTGATTAGGTGAATGCCTTGATGGGTGACCCCTGAGAATAAAACGGGCATATATACTGTCTGGCATATTGAAGCGAAGAAATACTGCAATTTTAGTAAGGTGATTCTAATATCCCGAGGACGCAGCGATTCCGGTGTGGCAAGTAAAGTTCCGAAATACCTCGTATCCATTTGTTTTACACGATACGAACGAAATTCTCCATCCTAAGCTTTGATTTCCATACCTGATTTTAACGTTTGTTCAACTAATTTTACAAATTAGTTTGATGCTTTGCAAAAAAATTTTCTCCAGGTTCTTATTCACTCAGCGATTAGTAATTTGTAACGTCTTTTGCGCTGAGTGGCAAGCAAATTATGAAAGAATTACAATTTTTATGGCGTACATTTTTTGCAACGAGTGTTGCAACTAAAATAAATTATTTTTTACAAGTGTTTATATTTAAACTTATTAATTTAATGAAATATCATAAGTCAAAAGGGGATATTCAGTTTGATTTTATGTTAATATTTGAAACAGAGAGTCAGACAAATAAACTCAGTTTGGAGAACCTATGCTACTGAATACATTTTTTAAAAAAAGCTGTTCAGCAGTTAAGGTATTAACGTGAAAATATTACTTCGCTTGTGGTAGAAAAAGTTAAAAACTGGAGAGACTTCGTAGTTTTAATTATTTGTAATGGACTTCATTCACGCTCATTCTAATCATCTAAAAAACTGTCTTCCATCACGGAGTGCACTAAGGACAAATTCAAAATGTCCTCGTATGTTAATATCATTGGCTTTGGCTGTAATGCGTCAACGTAAAATGAAGAAAGGAAAAACACCGTTTTCGAACATACTTTTCACAAATCCTATTTGATCAATTCAGATCATTTTATGTTTAATTTGGCTACATAAGACATTGACCGCTACTGTGTTCCTAAATACTTAGTAGCCTAAAATAAATATACAATGACAGTTCCATTCAAATTTTGATTTGACGGAGCATAAGGCTGCTAGTTTTTAAATAAAAAAATTAAATATATTTACTTATTATAATTATATAATATATCAATAACACCAGAGCGGTTGTGATAAAAGCGGTTGTGATTTTTTTTCAGGAGGAACGCAATTATTAATACTAAGTAACAAATAATTATGATTTATGGAGTAAAACTGTACCGCTATTACAAATTTAATTGTAGTTTCAACGTTTAATCCAAATATGCCGACCGATTTATCCTACCATGTTTACTCGTCGAGAAAAACGCAACTAAACATTTTACTAAGTACGCCACGTAAGCATTTTTGACGAAAATTGTACTATCTCATTTAGGACAGAACTAACCTTTTAGCGTTTCTTATTAAGTTTTACACCCAGAATACAACACTACTTTTAGTTTTACATGTTAACTTGTAGAGAAAAGTCAATAACAACATTTGAACACACGGCTGGAACGAAATCAGCGTTACGTCTTACCGCTGTTTCGCAATGTCAAAATAGCAACAAAAATTCTACCTGGTTGTTAATAGTAATAAACAAATTCATAAGTGTATTGTTTGTTCAAAATCCACTGATAAAATAAAGAATAATAGTAAGGGTAAGCAGAGAAAATTTGATATGAGAAATATAAAATGTATTTTTAGTCAATAAAGGCAAGTCATAATTGATTATTTCAAGTAATTAAATACCTATAGAAATAAGGTAAATCAAAATATGTCGGGTATTTTATGGGTACAAAATAGGAACGCTTTTTACACAGTCACTCTTAAGAACAATAATTACCATTCTATAGAGAAATGAGAAATAGAGGTTGAAACTATTATGTGAACAATCAGTATGTAGTGTTAAGATAAATAAAGTAGGATTTTAAGTCGGGGTAATAAATATTTATTGCTTGTACGAAAATTAAAAATTGAAAGGGATAAAATCAAAGAGAAAAGGTTATAGTTAATAAATAAAAATGCATTAATTATAGGATTTCCTTACCCTACAAACTACCTTACAGGGAAGATAAACAATAATATACAATCCTTTGTATAGGTGTGGTCTAATGCAAAAATTAAACTAGTAATATTACACCAAAATTAGTTAAATAAAAATCAATGTTTTAAATAGTCATATTTTTAATCAAAATTACTGGTATTCGACCTACCAAGTTTAATGTGTGACTGACTGTATACAGTTCAATTTTTAGCGTACACATTATTCAGCCCAGCAGAATATGTCTAGTATCATAAATGTTGTTTAATAAAGAGTAATATTGAGTTTTTAAGCATAATATCAAAATTGGAAGAGGGTAGACTCATAACCATTATTTGCAGAGCATCTGTACAAAATTTTACATCCCTAACACAAATAGGAATGAAGCAATTAATTAGGGAAATTAAAATAGCACAGCCTTAATATCTTACCTAGTTTACACAAGTTTATATTGTGTAAACATATCAATTTAGGGTCAATAATATGGCTGCAAATGTATTTCATTGCACTCATCAATAAACAAATAATACTATAACATCATCATAACATAACAACAGAAATAATACTACACTAGTTTTGTATTGAACTTGTCAAACAAATCAATTTAGGGTCCACAAAAATTGTAGTATTTCCCATTGTTGCAGTAACTTTAAGTATTGCATCAAATTGGTTAAAATACAGAAGGCTTGTAAAGTGAACTAAACAAAAAATCAGGGCTCTAATGTTCTGAAAGAAAACCCCTTGTTTTTTATTTTGAGCAAGCATTGAAGATAAGATGATGATAATTATGAAAAGACTTATTAACAGGCAGTGATTCGTATTTTCTACAGGCCAAGCATTTTCAATCCTGATGGGGTATTGATTCAATCCAGGCTCCTCATAAAAATGAGAGTTAAAGGTTTTAATCGATTAACCAAATATTTAATAATATACAACACAGATATTAGGCAATTTACTCACCTCAGAATTGTACATTCTGAGACTAGCAGAATAATCCCAACGCAATGACCAAATGGTCAACAACAGTCAGATGCAGAAGAACAAGTGAAGCACAAGATACATTTAACTATTAAACTAGAAAACTGAACTGACAATAGGCAGAGAGGGTCAATTTTATTTGATTGAGAACTGAATCAAATAACCCGAAGGGCCTAAGAAAAATGTGTAGGAATTCTTTTTGTTATGCATGAGTGGTGTTATGTAGTTCTGTAAAACTTGTGAAAAACAGGCACATCCCAGGCCCCAGAAGAAGAGCAGTTGGAATTATGCATAATGTATAATTCTATTATACACTCCGAAACAATGTTGTCCAAGCTTTAAGTATTTAGTCAGTTATTAATGGTTGAACCAAAATTATTGGAGATTGAGTATGGGGGAATGTCACAATTAAATACTGAAGTGTGCTATATTCAATATTAAAAACATTAAACTAATATTTGATTTTGCTTGTTATATTTGTATCATGTTTTGGTTATATTGAGATAGGCACAGTCATGCCTGAAATATAACACAAAGTGAAGTCTTTGTTAGTTTATTATAGAAATAAAGCCTCATCAAAATCCACTACAATAGAATAAATATTTAAGCTAATTTAATTGTAAATAATTTATTGAGGACATCAGTAAAATATGCACTTAACAGCCACATAAGTTTCAGTAAAATACAAACTTATAATGAGGCAATAAAATATGTATTTTTGCAGCAGCGGGTGTGAAGTGTAACATACGTCCAGTATATAACTCGTATAAGCGACTCTCAGTAATTCAAACATTAAATAGGTTTTGTTGAGGGCCTTAAAAACCTCTGTAATACGGCTGCAAATTTATTTTTATTGCAGACATTAATAAACAAATAACAACAGTAACAATACTACACTCCACACAGCTGAGTTGCATAATGCCGTAGTGTTTTCATTTAAACACACAGAATTACATAACTCATTCTTATCATGTACTATATAAACAAAATAACAAATGTCAATAAGAAAGTAACGGAAAGCAGAATGTAAAGGGTATAGAATATCGAAAATCACATGAAAATAAAATATCAAGGATTGATTGCCGATTGTGTACTTGTGACATTACAAGTAAGGTTTTTCCATTATACACTCTGAAACAATCTTGTCCAAGCTATTAGTTATTTTAGTTATTAACGGTTGAACCAAAATTCTTGGGGATTGAGTTTGGGGGAATGTCACAATTAAATACTGAAGTAAAAGTATTATATCCCATTCAGATCATACAACACCACAATGTAGCAGTTTGAGAATATCTAAGTTTTAGAACAGTCTACAATCCCTTAAGTAACATTAAAACATAACATAGAAAACTATTACATTGTAACATACAAAACCAAATATAGTACTTTGATATGGTATAGGATGTCTATAGAATATTCTAGTATACACTATAACAGTACTTAAAAAATACTTACAGATGGAGGTTGATTTCTATAAGGAGGATTCTGCTGAGAGTAGGGAGGCATAGGCCTTGGAGGCGGCCAATTTTGACCATAAGGCATACCTCCAGGAGGAGGTTGTTCTCCGCTTTTAGGCATGCCGTATTCACCATAATTATTTGGATAACGATTGTGCACTGAATTTGACTGCAGTAACTGATTAAGAGTGGGTGTGCCAGCAGGAGGAGAGTTCATTCCTTGAGAAGGCATGAACCTCTGTTGAGGAAAGCCAGGACGAGGAAGGGGCTTTGAACCGGCACCTCCGCCACTGTAAGGATGCCTCATACCAGGTCCGAAATGTCCGTAAGAATTACTTTGGTGCATTGGTTCTGAAACCATATGCATACCCGCACTGTCAGGGTGCATAAAATTCCCTCGTTGCGGGAAGGGTAGGCCGTAGCCTTGCATATTGGCTCCGCTTTCGGGCGGAATCTTACCGTAATTAACATCACTTGAGGTCGATTCGGCATTGTGACTGTAAGGTTTTTCCGAATTATTAACCTTAGAGCCGTTATCGTCCGAACTATTAGTATTTTGTTCGTTATTATTGACGGGAGGACCCGAATCCTGACGGAATTGACTCATGTCGACAGAAATATTTTGGGCTGGCTTCATACCTTTTCCACCGCCTGCATCTGACCCTAGGACGCCGCGGCCACTATTTTTATCTGTTCCATTTTGTAAACTATTATTTGCGGACGAAGGAGATTGTTCCTGCGGTACTATATCCCGATTCACGTCATTTTGCTGTGGTTCGGCTTGCGTTGCAGCCATGTTAGGCAGAGCCTCTATCGCTGCCAACACCCCGCCACTGCAAACACATCTAGCTTTTTACGTTATACCGAAAATGTTCGAACGCCACTGCACTAAAAACCATTTTATTCCCATCACTTATTCACACACATTGTTTTAAAGCCTTTTTCCGCCGGTTAAAACATAAACACTTCCGTACCGACACATTTTATATTGACACTAAACATTATTTCGCATTACTACATCAATAGCTGGATAGCGCGAAAGGAGGTTAGGGCAGAAGGTTATTATCTCCGTTCACGACAATAACAAATTCTTATACGGCACTCAGAGACACGGTCAACTTTACGACGTTTACTAAAATTAATATAATGAAATTACAAACACTTATAAATAAAAAATATAAAACTAAATCAATAGAATCGTCCAAAAACTGAGAGAAGTTAGAGACTACTTTCTCCGTCGGCCATTACGGTGGAGAATCCTGTATATTTGCGGGGTCTACCACCGTAGTCAAGTTAGAATCGATCTTTGTTAAAATGCTTAAAAAAATATAAATACACCAGTAAAAAAAATTAAAACTACACCAAAATTTTAGTTTTTAAATGCGCAATAATTAAATTATTTAACTTCAATTTAAATCAACAAAAATTAAAATAAATAGATTTTATTAAGTTAAAATTTTCATTACAGAGCGCAGCACCATACAGGCTCGTTCATCTTTGAAAAATTGTAATTTAATTCGTGGAGGTTTCAAACCTTACGTTATTTTTACACGTTTCAATTACTGAAAGTATTGATAGAAAATAGTTATTTTACTAGTTTTTCATTAATTTTTATTATTTAACAATGGCTTCAAGAGGTGGCCCCATGGTTATGGGAACTGATGGAACTGATTTTAACCATAGACAACGAGTAGCAGCCCAATATCAGATTAGGTATATAGTCTTAACTTTAGCAAACATTTGTTCTTTTTTCATAGTGGCTGCAGGATTTTTGTGTTCAGTGCCAGACACACCCTTATTCTTTGCATTTATAATGTATGAGCTGTTTTGTTTAAGTTATTTCTGGTCTTTCTGTTGTTTATAAATTCAGTTAGCGAATAGTAAAATATTACTTTTATCTGTAAGCGACCTGTTGTTTTAAGCTTCAGATAGCCCCACCAGCTTGTTGTTTATGTGCTGTTTTTTAATTGTACATTTTCATTATGTTAAACTCACGGCTTAAGTCTAGAGGCTCTACATAATCAGGGTATGGGCAACTCAGGCTCAATTCTGATTGACCTGGTTATAACCTCCTCTTGGTTATTTGATTGAATGGTTATAAAAAAATTAACTAAAACTAGCAGAAGAAGGACTTTAACTTTGTTTCAAAGGGTCTGAAAGTATGGTATGTTTCTGTGCTACCATTATGCCTGTAGGCAAGCCTTTCTAAATGAAAATAGAATAAAATTTGTTTTAACTATAGTGGAATAGAACAACAAGTGAACCGACTCCCCTAAAAAACTTGTTCGAGTTCCCAAATATCAATTTTGAAATAAAAATAGAGTTATCTCGATATTTTAACAATGGCTGCAACTCTGTAAATAACAGAAAATTGATGTATGTCATAATATTTTGTAAACAAACCCTCTGTGATGATTTATTTGCGCCCAAAAAATAAAAATTGTATGGTTTTGAACATATTTCTGTTACCTAATGTAACCTTTATCAATAAATGGCAACAAGGCATTAAGCACTACCTCCTTTTAGATTACAATTATATTTTAGACTGAAGTCCACTAGATATATTAATTATCAATTTATTAATATTTTTATGAACCAGTATGTGTCTTACTGCCGAGCCGTGCACTAGATATATTATATATATTCTTTAAATGTTAATTTCATATTAATGTACGTTTATATTATAATTAATGTAACATTTATTTATTTATTTAAGTTGTCCCAGCACAACATAGCTATGTGGCGACAAGTCTAATTTGAACTCTGCAATTATATTTGATAATGATACAAATTCAAGTAAGTAAGGAAAGTGAACTTTTGGGTTCTGAAAGCGTGAATTCTGGTCCAAAAAGTGAGTTGGAAGAAAGTGTTCACTCAAATTCAAGTGGAAATTCTACAACTCCCGATATCATGGCACCTCAAAATCACGGTTTAAGTCCTACATTTGACAGCAAGTCCAATAAGTGGCCAGTTTTTAAGGTTCAATTAACACAATATTTTTTAGTAGGTGGTGTTTCCACAGCTGAAAAGGAAAGAGCCATATTGCTTACTGCATTTATCAAAGACACATATATTACCTAAAAACATTTGCATACCACATGAACCAGATAAAACATTCGAAGAACTTCTTTGATTGCTCGATTCTTATTTCACCCCCGTTGTTTCTACATTTGCGGCTGGAATAAATTTTTATGCAGCACGGCTTTGCAAAATAAATCAGTGGCTTCTTGGGCTGCTAAAGTAAAATCATTAGCAGTACTGTGTGAGTTTCAGACTGAACTCAGCACCGTTATGAGAGACTTTTTGTCACTGGCATCGGATCAGGACCTATTTAAGACCGACTTTTAGAAGAAAATGCTTCAAAAACTACTTGTACTTTTGCCTCACTGTTGGGAACTGCTCTTGCTAAAGAAGCTGCACTAAATGATAGAGTTAACCTCGCTAACCAAACTGTTGTCTCAAAAATAAAAAAGTATCAGTACCTACACTAAATAAGTAATCTCTCCCTTTAAAACAGGGAGCTTAAACCTAAATATTTTTAACATAGAAATATTCCTCTGGCTTTGAAAAGTAAAGTTGAAGCTGAAATAGATAGACTTGTGAATAGCGGGGTACTGACACCAGTCAAATTTAGTGACTGGACGACTCCTATTGTGCTCGTCATAAAAACAGATAATAATAAGGATTTGTGGAGATTTTAGGATAACTGTAAATAAAGAATGAGAACCTCTCCGTTATCCTTTGCCTAAGATAGATAATTTATTTGGACAAGTCAAGGGTGTGACTTTGTTTAGTAAAATTGACCTTAAAGACCAGCAGTTGAAAGTCGATGACGACACTAAAAAATATTTGGTAATCTCCACACACAAAGGCTTATTTTCTTACACTAGACTACTAGACTCACTTATGGAATTGCCTCTAGTGGCGCCATTTTCCAAAAAGAGCTTGAGCAAGTGCTACCAGGCATACCTGGTGTATATATATATATATATATTCCAGGACGACATATTATTAGCTCATAAAGACAAAGTTAAACATGAAAATATTTTAAGAATTGTTTTTACAAAATTAAATGAGTGTGTTTTTAAATTAAAACTACCAAAATGTATGTTTTTTCAAAGTTCAATAACTTATCTAGGCCATTTCATAGATAGTAACGGACTTCATACTTCTGATGCTCACATTGCCCCTTTAAAATAGGCGCCTATTCCCACTAATGTGACGGAACTTAAATATTTTTTAGGTATGATCTCATTCTATAGCAAATATTTAAATGGAGCTTCAGAAATACTTTATCCCGTGTATAAAATACTAAAAAAAGTTTTGAATGAATGTCAAAAGTCTTTTGAAACTTACGAAACAGCTTTAACTAGTGCTCCTATATTGGCGTACTACGATCCTGATAAGCATATTAAACTAACTTGTGATGCTTCAGAAAAATGTTTAGGCGCAATTTTATCTATTGTAGACAAAAATGATTCAGGAAGGCCTGTGGCTTATACATCACGTGTATTAAGCAGTGCAGAGTCTAATCATTCTCAAATAGAGAGAGAGGCAGCAGCCATTATTTACGGCATAAAGAAGTTCAGTGATTATTTAATTGGTCAAAAGTTTACAACTGTCACGGACCATAAGCCTCTCTTAACCATTTTCGGTGATAAAAAAGGCATACCCGTAATAAGCGCTAACATATGGTCGCATATAATTGCTGCTTACGACTATGATACAGAATTTGTAAACTCAAAACAAAATAAGGCTGATTATTTATCGAGGATATCAGTGATATCCTGATCCTAATCTGGTTAAGGATACTTCCCCTTCATCTTATTTATTTTACATTATAAACAATTTTCCAGCATTAATAGATATTGGAAACACATAAGTAAAGAAACTCGTGTTGATCCAATTTTGTCAAAATTAAGGGTTGGCCTGTTTAGTTAATATTACGGAGACATTTAGATCAAATCATTTCTTATTCTTCATCGAAAGCTATAAATAATAGATTTGTACTATCATAAAATGAAAATAATGTAACCAAAACTCCTGGGAAAACTGATAGTTCTTCTACGTGGTAAAAAATACTAAACCAAATGGTGGTTCAATGAATGTACACCAGAAAATCCAGATCATCAGTACATGAAGAAGATTATTCAATCTTAGCAGAATTATTCAATCTCTTGTAGCTGCTATTCAGCTGCCACAAATTTCCGCAATGCTCGAAGTAGTAAGGAGATTCTGGCCTCGGTTAGTCGCACATATAATTTCTCCAACTAACTGTAGAACTGTACTGTCTAGGACCACCAAACATAGCAGAGTCTACTATTAGAGTGCATAGTTCTTGCTTGTCTCTCTTTACCTACCTATAAAACTTTACTTTTAGTTAGTATTGAGCTAGATGCTAACATTGCTTCATCTGCAAGTCAAACAGATCTACCAATGGTACAATGTTGAAGCCTTTCAACATTAGATCATGTCAGATATACTTTTTTGAGCTCTAATTTTCTCTGGAAGCTGGTTTTCTGAGGAAATCTGTTGTGTGTTGTGTTGCAAGAAGCCCCCCTACACCATCTCTTTCTGACCTTGTCAAGGGGATGACTGAGGCCAAGATTTGTTACCCTGGGTGTCTCTTTGGGAAGTTCAACAGATCTTTCATCCCTCCAAAACCAACTTCATGGGTTGGAAGGTGAGATTTTCTTCTACAATGGTAGAGGGAAATATGTCATATCATTATAGAGTAGTTCCAGAATTACAATTTCAAAATTGGATCCGAAATGGCATAAAATATACCGAACTATATGCTGAAAAGCAGAAAGTTTCTACCAGCTCTCTGGCGAGTTCACTGTTAAATTTATCGTAATGTACATTGCTAATAGTGTTTTGTTGATTTCAAATCATTGATATTATTTTTCTTATCAGAATTGAAAGATCAGGTGAGCTCAAAACCAAACAGATACTATTTAAGTTTAGACCACCTATGCTATGGAAGAGATTTTGTATTGGTTAATGTAAATTACTACGTTTAGAGGGAAGTGATGTGCATGGTTTCAAGGTGTACTGACACAGTGTTTTTGTATTCATCAAATTGCTCTGTCATTGTTTGACTTAAAGTAAAGGCTTGAACTTTTTAAAGGGCTTAAAAATTTTATAGATGAATTGCTCTTTTTAAATTTTTGATATCCTTAAAAACACATTAAAAACTGTATTAAGGGATTTATTCTATGGTTTTAAATGTTGCGTAGACCAAATTTGAAGCTTCAGTTCGTGCAATAATAAAAAAAGTTTGTTTAATGTCACTAGATCTTCAAGGTAGACATTATACAGTAAACACATGATAAAATAACGGAACTTGGTGATCTAAGGCCAATTTAAAAAATAAACTTATTATAAAAAAAAATTGCGTTTATTGTCCTAGTGTATTTTCTCTTAGTGGCTCTACACCTTTAAGAACTTTTATATTGGTTCCCATTGTTTCCATCCAATGGATGAACTTAGTTCAATCAAGGTATTACAACCACAGAGTATATTGTTCACCGTATTTTTGCTTTCATTTCTTTAAAATATAATTTTTACTGCCTTGTCAAATCTCATTTTCCAATTTTATAGACTAATTTTTATCCTGGTACATGAATATGGAATATCAAGAACCTTAGCTAATTTCTTGTAATTGCATTTTGTGAAGATTTTTAATTTTAATATTTTATTTTATTTACTTTTGTTTACAGTGCTCAAAATAAATCTCGCTTGAAGTATTGCATATTTTTTCACTATCTTTTATTTTTTGCAATGCTTGCAAAACTGTCTGCAGATATTTTGGATAAATTAGATATTTTTATTCTTGAAATTGAAGAACTACAAATACCCAAAGTAAGTTTCTTTTGCTATATATATATGGCTGCTGTTAAGAGGGTAGAGAATTGTCAAATGCTTTGATTGCGTAGTTATAGGATATTTTGAACAATTTGATGTATGGAATTGCTAAAGACTGTAAGGTTTACTGTTAAATAGGTTGTGTTTCAATAATTTTTAATTATAAATTTGATGTTTATTAGTAAGTTCATTGTGAAGTTTAATAGTTTTTTTGTGCAGTTGTTCATAAATAGTTTCAATTTAATTCTGTTTTGAATATACTTGTTTTTGTCCAATTAACAACATTGAGGATGTTCACTACTTGAATGGAAGACTGCTTAGAATGTCTTTTGACCATGATATTTTGTACTTAATTATTTTCATATGGTTTTCCATGAAGTTTATTTAAATTTAAACCTGCTAATGAGAAATCAACTGCCAAGTTCTGTCTCATTATCAGCATTAGTTTAAATTTTACCTGATATTTTCTATTCTATTCAAAAATGTATTTGTAAGCAAGCTATTGTCCTTGAGTCATAACTAAATTTAATTATCTTTGTTTATTTAGTTATTTCAAAGGGACTTTAATGTGAAGATTCTATGTTTCACTAAAAACAGTATTATTAGTTTCATAAGTTTAAGGCATGATTTTGCTAATTTATTAGAAGGCGGCATCCTCTTTTCATTCCACACTCAATCCATATAAGACAGATGTCATTCCCAATCTTTTATAAAATCATATCTTATCTATAGATAAAATTTGTAGATGTTGCAAATTTTTTTGACTGCTTATGATTGTATAATTTTTTTTCTTTAGCCATTATGGTGGGAGTACATTTGGTGCATCAGTCTGGTGTTATCATTCCTTGGATTGGCAGCTGCAAGTAAAAATAGAGTCAGCACAATGAGAAAATATATGATGGGAATTGGAGTTTTTGGACTTGGTCCTGTTCTATATGCTAGTGTTTATTATTTCCCTGAAGTTTATCAGTATGCATCCACTGGGGACACAACTGATGTCACTATGTGGCAGGTAAGATTTCGTGAACTTTCAAGATTTTTCGTCACAATATTTTCAACTCTTAACACCACCAATGTCTTTCCACTTAAGTTATGTCCAAATGTAATAATTGTACTAACCTTTGTTTAGTGTATGAGGTAGGAATTTTTAAACATTTTTTTTTCAACCTGCTCTTTTGACTTAATTACAAAATATCTTGAAATGGCTTATTGATAATCTTTAGGACCTCAACCAGCCTTTAAAATCACTTCATCTATTTTAAATTATAAAATAGATATGAAGTCTAAAACATTCATGAAAATGTGTTGTAACTAAAAATAATCTTACCAAAAACCAGTTCCATGGTAAAAAAAACTCCCTTACCTAGTCTTTAGTCCAAAAAAGTGGGGAAATCAATTTTTCTTTCCTGCCAAGTCATGTTCTTTTCGGTTGGAGACAGTCATTGGCGTTTAGAAGTGAAGTTGCTAGATTGGTAATACTAAAGGACCTTAGAATTATTAAATTTGAGATTTTATCTGGTAGGACTACACAGGGGCATAAGACAAAATCCCCACACATCGTAATCCGCTCTTTAGTTAAGGCTGTCAGCATATAAAACTATTGTTCCCTAGCTTACCTTTTTGCTCTATTTTAAGCATAGGAATGTCGAATTTGATATTTTATAAAGTAGGAATGCACAAAGGCATGAGACAAATCCAAAAAGCCCTCATACAACAAAATCCGTTCAATAGTTTTAGTCCAAGAGCCAGACCTAAAAAATTGAGACTCATTTTGTACTACTTTAAACCAAATTTTTGTGAAATATATCTTAAATTATGAAGAAAAATCATAGTCTGCCTTCCAGAGTGGAGCTTCCACTCTGGAAAGGCACAAATTCCAGTTTTCTTGCAACAAGTGGTTCCCTGTAGGTCGTGTGCAAAACTTCAAGATAACACTTATTAAAGCTAATAACATTTCTTATAAAACTAATGGTTTTTCATGAAAATCGGATCACTACAACTAAAGTTATGCCATTTGTTAAATGGGCAAAAAAATGCACAAAAGGTCAATATCTTTTCAAAAAAAATTACTAAGTTTGCATAAATTAACCATTTTTGGTATTTTTGAAACAGCCATAACTTTGGTTGTTGTTATCTGATTTTGATGATTGAACACTTGTTTTATAGAACATTTTATCACATTTAAAAAATTTTCTCTTCATATTTTGTACACGATCCACAGGGAACCACTTATTTAAAGAAAACTGAAATTTGCGTGATTTTTTTAAAACTTTGAGCATGAGCAATCATATGAAGGGCTCTACTCTGGATAGGCAGATTATGTTTTGTTATTAAAGGTATATTTTCAGAAGAACTTTGCTTGAAGTAGTACAAAATGAGTCAAATGTTTTCAGGTCTAGCTCTTGGACTATTTAGTCTGTAGGTGGGTCAACAAAAAGTGCAGAAAGAATAAGAAGTCATCAAAAGTGCCATTTTCAAATCACTTTTTCTCCCTTTATACTTTCCCAATTTAGATGGTTTTTCTTCTTTTTGATCTACAAGGCACTTTTTTATATACCTATAGCCGTTTTCAGGCTACAGACACTCAAAACATTATAAAATATCTTACAAAAAACCACTTGTGTGGTGAAAAACTTCCCGCCAAGTCTTTGTTCCAAAAAATAGGGAGATCAACTTTTCTTTCCAAGTCATGTCCGTCAAGTACATGACTTTCCGAGTCAAGCAAGTCCGAAGACATGTTGTAGTTTAAATTTAGAGTTGTATATTCTGAGGACGAGTCAAGCAAGTCCGAAGACATGTTGTAGTATAAATTTAGAGTTGTATATTCTGAGGACGAGTCAAGCAAGTCCAAAGACATGTTGTAGTATAAATTTAGAGTTGTATATTCTGAGGACGAGTCAAGCAAGTCGAAGACATGTTGTAGTATAAATTTAGAGTTGTATATTCTGAGGACTAGTCAAGCAAGTCTGAAGACATGTTGTAGTATAAATTTAGAGTTGTATATTCTGAGGACGAGTCAAGCAAGAACAAATTAGGGAGGATGAGTGTAGCGAATCCGATGTGACTACTTTTTTCCTGTATTTTTTCCCCCGTGTACTTTTTCCAAATACCTCTTTTGCTATATTTTGAGGTATTACACAATTCAGGTGTTTGTGGAGATTAATCATTGAGGTGGTTAGAGGTGGTCTAACCATGATTAATCATAACAGATTTTAGCAATTGTCTTAATTGCAGCAGTTTTACTTACCTCCATAGATCCAGGTGTATACAAAAGAAAGGAGTGAATGAATGAAATGATGTGATGAAGAATGAGTGACCATGATGCGAAAAATTGTGTTGATTTGATATAGAATGACCCATGTGTAAAAACTAGATTACCAATTTATATCATATCATATTTCCTTCAATAAAGCTTTCTTTTCTTCTTTGTGATATTTTTTTCCTTTTTTAGGATTATCCTTATGGAGTTTTGTGGTATGTTTTCATTATTTTGGCTGTTCAAGTCCACTTATTCTCTCTCTTTTTTGCCAACAATCTTGTCAGGGCTTGGCAAGCTAGAGGAAGTAGGAAAAAGGAATAATTCAGCGCCAGGGAAAGAGTACAAAATGCATCTTGTTGTAACTTACAAAATTATGCTTTCCCTTGTTGCTTGAAAAGCACAAAAATTATGGATGCACTCGACTAAATAATTGTTAAATCTCGTTAATCATTAAAATCAAGACTCAATTTTTTATTTTAGGTAACCACTTATTTTCAAATGTATTTATCTGGATTACTATGTTATTTTGTTTAAAATTTATTGTTACCTAGTTTTAATTAATTGTTTTATTAACTTGTACATTTTGTTGAGATCTTATTTGTTTTAAGATTTACCAAACAAATCAACTTGGCTTATAACTTAAAAAAAAATAACTTTTGGCCTAGAACTTTATTTCATCGTGTTTAAGAATATTACATATTGTATTATAATTTAAACAACTGTTTTAATTTTAAGCCATGACAAGGTTGCTCATTTTTTATTTATGATGCTGGAAAATAATTACCAGGATAATATATTTTTGATCAATTTATTATTTTAATATTTTATTCTTATCAATTCTCAAAAGACATGTATCTTATATCTGTTTTTACGAAAAAGTCCCTTTAAATATATCTTAAGTGAAATATATGTGGGATGTACTTTAATTTGACATAACTGTGTGTCAAGTAGTTAAGAAATATTGCTAAAGCATTTATTCTCATCTGTTTTACCAATGGAAATGAACTTTATTTTTATATTTTTATTTACTTTCTTATTTAATGCTGAAATAACTATTTAAGCTAAAACAACCAGCAGATTTTTTTTTTACTTTGTTAAAACATGTGTCCAAACTGATTTAGATTAAAGAAAAACAATAGTATTTATTAACATCAGCTTAGAACTGAAGCCAGAAAATTTTCCTTAAAAAAATGGATATCCACAATTATTTTAATGTGCTAGCCACAGTTTGAAACCTATTTTTTTATGAGTTCTTTAATTTGCAGAAGGTTAAATGTTCAAATTCCCAACTGAGTTTAAGAGACATATAATTGCTTTTTTATTCTTGGGAGGACTTTCTTCTCATAATTAAAAATATTATTTGTGTTATGGACTAGAGAAACCCTGTTTCCACTATGTTTAGATTATCAGAATTCAGTTTAGTTATTCAAATGAAATAAAAAGGGCTTCATTGTCCCACTGAACTAATGTAACTTCTAATATTAGAATTCTTGTATATATTTGTATTTATTCATTTATTAGCAGGGATCTGGTAAAAAGTTATCCAAAGCACTTTGCTCACTTACTTTAGCAATTATAAAATTTACAGAAATATACAATCAACCTTTTTATGTATTGTAAAAAATATTAAAACGTTTATTGAGGTATTGAAACATTAGGAAATCAACTTTTTTTTATTTATTATTATTATAAAAGACTTATAGATATTTATCTAATATATCTAGTCAGAACTTTAAATAATTCTATTTTTATGTGTAAAGAAATATTAGATAAGAATTCTTGCATTTTTAATTTTAAAATATGTCTAAATTATTTTTAGAATAATGTGTTCATGTGTTGTGACCAATTTGTTTATTTATAATATTTTGGTATTGGTACTTATACTGGGCAGAGGTTGGAAATAGAATATGATTTGATTTTATAATTATTTTATTCTTACAAGTTATTTTATTTGGAATTTTTTTCTAATGCATCTGTCTACATTAATCATTTACCTAACTTATTCTTGTGAATTAAATCTAAACCTCTTAGGCTTTAAAATGTAAAAAAATGCTAAAAAGATATTTATTAACTAGTGTTAAATTCATGTTACCGTTTTTTTTAGAATTTCTGTGAAAGTCAATGTCAATTAGTGCAACAATGAAAAATATTTTTGGTAAGGGTGTTTCATGTTTAAAATGTTTTTGTTATATATTTATACCTGCTAATATAGATATTATTCTAAGAGCCAGACTTGGAAAATATGACTCGTTTTGTACTGCTTCAAGAGAAATGTTTCTAAAAGTATACCTCAAAAAATAATTTAGAAAAAACAGTCATCCAATCCTGAGTGAGGCGCTTCATAAATGTCCATGCTTGAAATTTTAAAATATTGTACTATTTTTATTTTAATTTTAGTAAATAGTTCTCCGTTAGTTGTACACAAAACTTAAAGAGACAATTTTTTTGTAGCTGATTAAATTTTTAACAAGAGTTAATACAATCAAAGGTTTGGTCTGGTTTGGTGATAGTAATAAATAACTGAAAAATATATAAAAGAAATCTTCTATATATCTGCAAACATCATATCTTAAAAAACTGACATTAGTATGATTTTACAAACCTTAAAGCTTGCTCAATTTTATAAAATGATCAACTCTGTCTAGGCAGACTGATTTTTCTTCATAATTTAAGGTATATATTCAGAAAAAAGTTTATTTAAAGCAGTGCAAAGTAAGTCAGATTTTTCTGGTCCATCTCTTGGACTGTATGTGTTGTTATTTAATTACCTTCTTATGTAATCTAATTCCTTGTTTAAAGGAATGTTTTTCTTTATAAAATACTTACTGTTTTACTTTTTTGTAATTAGTGACTAATTTAATATTTTTTGATAAAAGTACATATTATATGTTCTTATAATTGTATGCTTATGCACAATGTTTAGAAATATAAAATTGTTTAAATATCTTGGCATGGAGGTGACATAAGGTGCATTTGATTACCACATGACATAGTGGACATGACATAGCATGGGAGTAGCCATGAACAAATTACCATGCTCTGAGTTAGGTTCTAGGTTACCTGGTTTATACCAGTTGTACTGTTTAGTTAGCTAAAAAGACTTAGGTACCAAAAGTGAGTCAAAGTAGGCCTATAGGTCACTTGAATAAAAAACTGACTGACAAAGAGAAAGTTTGTTAGTTCAAACACTGTTTGGAGGAAGAAAATTATATCCCTATAGTGTTGAGGTACCATACTGGGTGAGGTGGTAGATAATAAAATCAAACAACTTATTTCCTAGTTAAAATCCTGAAATCATATTGTAACTTCTTATTGTTATAACAATTAGTACTTGATGGGGAAATGTTTGTTAGTTTAACATAAGCTGACCGCTTTTTAACAAGTATAGTTTGTTAAAAGTATTCAGTTAGTATAATTTTTTAATACATTTTTCACTATTTATATTAAACATTATTATTTAAAATGTTGTTTATGAAATTGTGATATTTATAATGGCTATTGTAATAAAATTATTTGGAGCTAAGTTTAATAAATTTTAAAATTGTTATTTTTGCCATACTTGGAGTGTGTAGTGTAGTTTTTAAAGGAATGTTTCTAATTCTTGATGATTTTAGTCCAGAAAGTATTAAAAGGTTCAATGAAGGTTTGTTGTTTCTAGAAATCTATGATAGACTGCTGACTAGAGATGTAGAGCTTATCTTTTTGTATGTAACCTCTTAGGAAGGTTATGACTTGGGTACTTCAGTTGATCACAATATGCAGTGAAGTGCATTACTTTTTAAAAATAAATTTATCTACGTGTCTTAATGTTGTAATAAACTCCATAGATTTTCTGTTACTGTCATAAAGGTTTAGGTCTTCTAGTGGTGACCGTGGCAATGTAGATGATAAATTCAATGTTTTGCTTCCATTGTGGTGAGCATCTTGTGGGACGTAATATATCATAGATTAAAACAGAGGGCTCTACAAAACTAAACCCTAGTTTTTAAAGCATTTTGTTTCCATCCGCGATGTAATACATCCCTGAAAATGCGTCCCGTAGTGAAATCATCTGAGGATGCCTCCTAAATTCATCTGCTTGAGTGGTTCTCAACCTTTTTTACTCACCGCCTCTTTTTAGATTCTTAAAATTTCCATCGCCCCTCTTTTCACGATGCATGGAAACATTAAATACAATTTATCATTCTATTAATTTAATTAGTTTGTTGATGGGTAACTCGTATGTAGGAGTACTTACATACACTTTAAAATGAATAAGTTTTATGAAAATATGATGTTCCTTTCAATTTGTTGTTCATTACATATGATCTCTCATGCGACCTTTATTAGGCTGCATTACTTCAAGAAAGGCATGCATTGTTCTTTATGTGAGCGCAGGGAGCAAAATAAAATACCTTTTAAAAAGGAATTATGAAGATAGTAGTCTTTTATTTAAAAAAAAAGTTTCATTAACACATAAAAAACTTAGCTTTTAATTATTGAAAAATTGTCATCTTCAGAGTTTAAGCAAACAAAAATAACTGAAAAAAGTACCAGACTAAACAAAAGAAAAGTCCACCTCCAATAGTTAAAATAAACCTACCTTACGTACATAATACCGTAAAAAGAGATATAAAAATTAATTTAGTGTTCTTTTTTGGGTTTATACTAAATTAATTTGTATACATTTTTTACTGTATTATTTTTGTAAATTAGTTTTATCTTAACTATTGGTGGTGGACTTTTCTTTTGTTTATAGTCTGGTATAGTCTGGTTCAGTTATTTTTGTTTGTTTAAACTCTAAAAATAGCTATTTTCAATTCTTAAAAGCCATTTGTTAATAAGTTTTTTTAAAATATAGGACTTCTGTCTTCATTATTCTTTTTTATAATTATCTCTTAGTGGTTCAATGAACATTATTCTTTTAAAATACCTTTTGGTCAAATGAAGGTGCTATTTTTAAGAAATGTGACATCTATCATCAATATGTGAAATTATGTTATCTGCCTCTTTTAATTTATATAGAAAACTATATTTTTATTCCAGGAATTTTTGAGACATTCAATATTCTAATTATATTAAACAGCATTTGTCTTTTCACACAAATATAATTAATAATTCATAGCCAGCTTTTGACCTTAACAATCATCATCAGTGCTGGTGAGATAGCCGGTTTCTTAGGCCACAGCTTAAGAATAATAATTGTTAAGGACGAAAGCTGTCAATTTATTATTAATTATATTCTTGTAGAAAGAGAAAAATGCTGTTTACTTTGTATTTTTATTTTTGCTCCTAGCTGTTACATCTCTCCCTTTACGTCTCGTTTCTTTTTACGTTTTATCATCTTCTTAGAATCCTTAATTGCTCCCAGGGGGACATTATCACCCGTGTTGAGAACCACTGATCCCTACATTGTCGCAGTCACCACTGGAGGACTTAAAACTTCAAATTAATTTTATGTTCAATGAATTGTACTAATAATATTTTACCATTTCATGTAACCATGATATAACTTTTCTGGAGAGAAGCCTTTGAATAACCTTTTAATATAAAAATTACACCATCTATAAAATTTTATATCATATTAAAACACCATACTGTATTTTATTCTCTATTTATTAAAACCCTTTTTTGAAACAATTGTCATGTAATGGTAGTTTCATATATTTTAACTTCAATATTCACAATGTACCTGGCAAATTTCTTTGTAATTGCACTATATATGTGTTTATTAAACCTGTTATTTATTTTTTATAAATAAATAAAATCAACAGTGTAATTTTATGGGTATGCAATATGATTTTACTTGAAATATATTTATTTATGTGTAAATAGTAACTTTCTGTGTTATATTATTACATCCTCATCATGTTTCTCTGATCTTAAAGTATATCATTTACTAAAAAAGTGTTATTTTGATTAACAAATAAAATAAATCTTTTTAAATTAGGGTTAAATATTATTAATTATACATTCTAAAGTAATAGGCTATTAAATCTTATTTTTTTGTGTTAACGGAGGCAAAACGCAACGGTCTCTATAGGAAAAGCTTTACTCCTTGGAACCAAAGCATACAACATCTGAAGAAGGATAACTCCTGATCATCCAAAGTTATCCTTACTTAAGATTTCCCGTCGGAAACTAAGTTGACATAGCCTAGCGCATGGTCCAGCCTTACCATGAAGCGTGGGTGGGGACTTACCAACTTTTCCTCTGCCCAGCCCATACCGAAACAACCATTGTAGCTTTACCCCACTAAAACTCTGGAGGTAAACTCTGCCAGGTCTACCTATTGCACCATGGTTCCAGCTCATTGTCATTAAGTCCCATTCTGTAAGAGAAAACTTTATTAGAATTCTAAGCAAGGAAATTTTAATTGCCTGAAGCTTGCTTGGGGTAGTTAGTTATAGTTTTGGCAACTGTGGAAAATCCGTAGTAGCTGAAATAAACTGAGGGTCAAAATCTTTTCTCTGTGTTATGCAAGACATTTTTCCACTTATGTATTTTTTTACCTAAGGATAGGAAAAAAGATGTCCTCAAGAAGTTTTAGATTTGTAGGAGATGATCAGTTATGGGCTTAATCAGAAATCCTTAATCAGAATTGAAGATTTAGGTCTTCCGGTGGTGACCGCGTCAATGTAGATGAAGAATCTGACGTTTCGCTTCCACTGTGGGAGGCATCTTTAGGGATGTAGGACATCATGGATAGAAACGCAATGCTCTACAAAACTGAACTGTTTTCTGTCAGTTCAGTTCAGTTTTGTGGAGCATTGCGTTTCTATCCATGATGTCCATCCCTGAAGATGCCTCCCACAGTGGAAGCGAAACGTCGGATTCTTCATCTACATTGACGCGGTCACCACCGGAAGACCTAAATCTTCATCAGTTCACTTTTCTAGAGCATTGTGTTTCTATCCATGATGTCCTACATCCCTGAAGATGCCTCCACAGTGGAAGCGAAAACGTCGGATTCTTCATCTACATTGACGAGGTCACCACCGGAAGACCTAAATCATCATGACAACAACCACGAAAGCCTACGCAGCTTTATCAGAATTACACACACATTCATTTCAGAGTCCACATCTAACAACTTGAGTAGTAAAGTAGCTTTTCATTACTACTTAAGGAAAGCTACTTTACCACTCAAGTTGTTGGATGTTATCCCTAGTGCATTTATGGGCTACTCCATAAATGCATTTCACGTTGCAAGAAACTATGATTACATCTACTGGTCAGTTTCCTCAGTATATAAAAAAGAGGCCTTCGGCCTCTTTGCCAGACAAGGAATTTTTTCTTCGAAAATTCGCTAAAATCACAAAAGTCAACTTGTTGACATAAGTTGATCACAAAAGTCAGATTGTTCTTTACATCAGTTAGATGGTTAACTAGGAAATGAACTTAAATGAAGTTGACTAGGAATGAACCAAAACTTTTGAGTAACACTCACCCAACTCCATTGGTTCTACTATCCTGGTTAAGGTTAAAATCATGGGTTATATCCATATATTTGTATGAACATTTGTTTCTTAGAACCAAGTTTCCATGAAACACAATAACTTTCGAAGGCTTTGTCACATAGGAATGAAACTTGGTACAAATAGTAACCTTGAAAAATTAACGACAGCAAAAATTGCACCTAACTCAAATATAATTTGATTGGGCTGGAAATAAATACGCACATCCTATTATGTAAGTTTAACACATATACAAAGTTAAACTTTATTATCAGCATTAGTTCCGATTTTATTGTTGGACATATACAACTTTATGTAAACTAAAAACGTTTTTCAACTTTTAGATTTGTAAACTCGCTAATATTGTTGCAATGTACAAAACTAGTAGGACAAAAACAGCTAAAATACGACACAGGGAGGCGCAGGGCCCTAAAGGCTAAAGGCCTCTTGTTTTTTAATGCTTTCAACAAAAAAATATAGTTATGAAACTAGATAGTTATTTAATTAATTTGATTTTAACTGAATTTAAACCTAAAATAAACATAATAAAAATGGTATAAGATGTCAATATTGTTCGACCCCATTCAAAGTTTTTGTGACCCCCACTTTAAGAACCACTTAATTAATAGACCTTTTATTGAAAAAATTACTTTATTTTTCAAGTATAAAATAGTCTTCCCTTATTTTCCATGAGGAAATAGTATATACTTTACCTACAATATACAGTCAGATTTTACAAAGTTTAGCACCCAGTGAAAAAATTCTAAGCATGGCACTGCTAATGCTGATTGCCAAGTAAGCAGTGTTTAGAGGTGGTTCGAGGATATATACACACACCTCAGAAATACAGTTGGCTAAATTTATACTGCAACATGCCTTCGGACTCGCTTCGCTCGTCTGTAGATAGTAAATGCATCTGTATTATTCTCAGCGGTCACCCATACAACACTGATCACACTCAATGCTCCTTAATTTTTATGATCCAACAAAAATTCTATATATACTTGTCGTATTAAAACCAATCTTGGTGTACTAATTTATTAAAAGTAATAATATACACCAGTACCAAATTTCGACTCAATTAGACCATTTTCGAATTTTTCCTAATTTTTTAAAAAACGTACACAATACATTCAATAAAGTCAATAAAACTTTATGCTTAACTTTATCAATTGAACTACTGCTGATAATGAGATGAAACTTAGCACATATGTTAGTCTTATACATAGTCACATGCTTGCCAAATCTCAATCCGATCGCATCAATTTTACGCGTTTTATGATTTTTCAAAATTTTCGCTGAGTCATTATTGCGGGTTAATGATGTCATAAAATTATTTTTCGAATAGCACAACTACAGTGGACTGATCTTTGTACAAGATTTCAACTTTATATAATAATGATATAATAATATAATATCTAAAGGGGTCAGGGATATTATTTATGTACCTTCAGTCGTTTTCACGTTACAGATCCTAAAAAACCCAACTTTGTTGCGTACAGCATATTTTTTGCTTTTTTATTGACTTAGCTAGCTATTTTAACTTTTTGCGTTCCTAAATGCTGAAGGACGGGGCATTTATATGTATTAAAAAGGTACTTACGGATAGAAATCGTAAAACGACCATTAAACATACGGAAACCCAACTCGCTGTTGGTCCAGAAATTGTGATTTTTATAAACTGGCGGGAATCCGCAACAGTAAAATACCACTCTCTTTTATTTATGATGTTAAGATCTAAGTACAGATCGTGTTTAATTTTAGTACTTCACCTTTTCCGACCTAACCCAATTCATAAAATAATCAAAAGTTATTTCAAATAGAAAAATAACTTTGATTATTTATTAATAAGTTGTAGATACTCAAAAAGGGTGTAAATGTTTGAAATTCAAGTGTTAAATAAAATATTTTTTTTATGAATTCTGGGGCTACATTTTTTATGAGGCCCAAATTTGTATTTATTCATTTTAACCATTTTAACATATTATTAATTATTTTTTAAAATTCCAGACTTTGGCAATTTTTATGATAATTATCCTATTTTTTAGGCAAAACCAAAAAACATCTAATCTTCAAGGAAGAAATGACGTAACGCGAACGTCAGTGGATGGCGTTTAAATTTTTTTGGATTACCTTGGCCACGTATCTTTGGTGCTCAGTTGACAGATATTTTGTGAGGTTATGTTCTGTTAAAGCTAAATTTTTTTTATTTCGATTAATTACGTCTCAATTTATTTATCTATCGTATTCTAATCTAGATTATTTTAATTGCTTGATTCTGTTAAGTGTCATAGTTGTGATTCAGTGAAAGATTTTTAGTTGTTTTCATTATTTTATTGGTGAAATTTGTTTTGCTGACGAATGCCACTGTTTTCTCCTGTTATGTCCTATCAATAGATAATAATTGAATAGTTAAGAAAAAATGTTTCACCTTGAGTTATGTGTACCCGTTATTGGAGCTGTAATATAGCATTAACTATTAAGAAAAAATATACTTTTATTTAAATTTTGGTAAGTAATTTTAATTCATGTTGTTTATTAGTGAAGTAGGTACACCTACTTTTTTCTAGGCAATTCGCCCTGTTGCTTATTTTAAGAAAGAAATCAGTGTCAATTGAAGAGTGAAAATTTTTGAGTTCGAGACCCTTTGAAAATACTTTTAATTTCGAATTATTTGAAATCTTTTTGCCTATTGTTGTTTATCTTATAAAGTTTTTAATTTTCTCTGACTAAAGATTTTGTGCAAGACCATGCATGTTTTTAAAACAACAAAAATGGTCTCCTATTTATTTTGATAATTTATTTTTCAATTCTGAAAAGTTAATTTAATGTGCTATCTGCACTGGTTTGTTTTTGATATCATATTTGATCTAAATATCTATTGACCCTGACCTATTCTGTGCACACAGATAGATTTGCTTGATTGGACTACTCCCTCTGCCCCCTTGAGGCAACATGCTCTCATGCTTATATAAACGATACTTTTTATTATCTTTGGTTTACCATTAATTGCTAGATGATGGCTCAAACCAATCAAGAAACTGAATTTTGTGTAGACTTTTTTCTCAATTATAACATTATTATGCAAAACTCTACAGTATGATATCGCAAACCTGTTTCAATTTAGTTTTTATCCTTTTCAATATCAACTAAATATTTGGTTGTTCTTTATGGGACTTGGCAAAATTATAAAAGCAGCAAGGAAGGACGATGCAAGATCTGTTTCTCTTACTGCTTTTCAGAATTTTTTTTCCTGTTATGTCCCCTCTTTACACCCTTTACCAGAATGACATTGTTTAAAGTATTGTAGGACAAGTGGAGAACAGCATGCAGTACCCTAAATAAATTAAAACAACCCTAAAGTTTTGGAACATGCTTCCTGACGGAGCAATATTTTAAATTTAGCAATGAGAGCATAATTTTAACCATTTAATTACTACTATTTAAGTTAAAACCAATATAACATGTATTAAACTAATATCCGTAAACTTATGTTACATACAATAACCTAATTATCATAAACTATATGAGGCCAACAAATGTGCCAAATTTCATCTCATTTAGTGTTAATTACAATCATTTATCTGTATTAGCTCATTTTGCATCAAATAACTGCATATGGTTTTTAAAACAATGTTTCATTTCAATGCAGCTAGCACCTTCGAAGTTGGACTCTATTTAGATGTGTATCCCATGTAAATATAACGGATTTCTTTACTTCTAAAGATGAGTGAAACAAATCCAAATACATATTAAATTTTAAATCAGGATAGTTTCGTATTAGGATTTTTATTCTTCCTGGGTATAACGTGGCAATAGTTAATCTCTAAAATTTTATAGAAGTTCTAGTCAATTCTCATTCACTAGTATTAGAATTCACCTTTATCTGTGAGGTCCCAGAATTGGCCAACCAGAGCTGTTTTCATGCAAAGCCTTAACCTTCCCAAGGTTATAATGGGAAAAGTGTGTTTGCATTTAAAATCTGAAACCTTAGTTTAACCAAATTTTTCTTTCACCCTTAATTAAAAAAAAAAAAACATAAAAACAATGCAATTGTATCTTGTTTTCTATTTGTTATAGTTTTATACTTTTTGGACAAAATTAACCTTAGCAACTTGTCATTAAAAAATAGTTCTTTTTTCTTAACTTGTGCTATTTGTTGCTTTGGCTCTTGGCAATGTCTTTACATCTATTCAGTTATGGTAGAAAAAATGTTAAGTGATTACCATCTATAACATATTGTTAGAGGGTAAACACCCTCTTAAATATTGTTTACATTTTATTGACCTTCAGAAAAACAAAATAGTTTATTTTGCAAAACAATTTTTCCAACAGGTGTAGAAATTTAAGAGATTATGTACACAGTTAAGCTAGAATTGTAACCAGAGTTTTATTATTTACATAATTCTTACATTTTAATTTCTATTATTTTAAATTTGTTATCAATTATATCATGTGCAAATATAGGCTTAGGTTTCAGGATTATCCTTATGGTGAGATTACACACCTCTTCATATCTACTATTCTTATTTTCCTATAAACTCTGTCAATTGATGTCCACCTATTATAATTTATGTTATTATTATAATGTTAATATTTTCAGCGAATTTCCTTTATAAAATTCTAATAAGATAGGCGTCATGGCGGTAGTCGAACCTCTGACTATGATGAATATCTGTTTCAAAGGTCTTGAAACATGGTTTTAAAATCAATCTTTAAGTCTAGCTGTGCTATCCGGAATTTTTTTTTCATCATTAACTGGAAATAATGACTCAGCAAAAATTTCAAAAATTCATGAAACATAGAAAAATGTTATGATCAATTTGAGATTTAGCACACACATATTTCATGGATTTAGTTTATATGCAAGACCAACAGTGTTAAGTGTCATCTCAATATCAACATTAGTTAAATTTTTATCAAATGACATGTATACATTTGCTTTAAATTGTTTTGTTGGATGACAAAAGTTAAGCAGGACTTAGCAAGGTTATTATCAGGATGGTTAGCCAATGGGAATAAAACGAATGTATTTACTATCTGAAGACGAGAAAAGCGAGTCCGTAGACGTGTTGCTGAATATTTGGTGATTTTTATATTCTAAGGATGAGCAAGCAAGTCTGAAGTTGTGAGAATCTACCTTGTGTATCGCTATAGCTAAATCTCATTTGTAATTTTAGTTTATGCCAAAACACCAGACAACTTGTACATTTAAAGAAAACTTCTATTGAAATAATTGAGCCCATTTTTAATCAGGAAATCTTTTAGTTACTGTTAATTTTAGGTTTATTAAATTTTATCTGAACATTTTGGTTTTGCCTATTGTATTACTTCATATCTTGCTAATAATGATTAAGTCTATTATCAGAACCTTTATCACTGCTTTTTACTCTAAAGTTATTATGTTTCTTTTTTAGTAATAAGATAATTTATATCTCTTGTTTTTGTTGTAGGTTAGTATGAACGGACAGTCCTACGAAACAGTTGTCCCAAAACCAATGAATGGCACATCAACCACACCCTCTTCAAATAGTTATCCAGGTTTGAATATCTTTCTAACTTTTAATTTTGTTTATATACATGCTTCTTTTTCGGCATTTTAAATGTACCTTAGTCAAAGTTGTTTATCTCTTGAGCTATTTCCTCATACATTAGTGAAGTCCACTTTAAATGAGTTAAAGTAGTTTCTGATCTCTACTAGATACTGGTCTAGGTAAAAGCTTAAAGTTGGTGTTTTTGTCATGTTGGACATAGATGCCATTACTTTTTCTAGTTGCTTATTTCAAGCACACTAAATGTGTTTGCTTTGCCAAACCCAACTTTTAAATGTTACCAGACAGGACTAATGCACACTGATTGTTTTTGATTTTATTATGACTTACTTCCCTGGTTAGAACTTTAACTTAAGTGAACATTTATAAAAACAAACTTGTTAATAAATTTTATTTTGATTAAGTATAATTTACTTTGACTAGTGAAGAAATGAACGAACAAGATTTGTATGACAGATTACCATAGTTAGACTGACTCAAGACTGAATGCAATTAGCTGAAGAAATTGATGCTTTTTAATTAAGATCATGGATCCACTTGTTAAGCATTTGTACCCTGGGACAGGTTGGTTTATATATTTTAACTTATTTTCTGTTGTTTGGATTATGGCTTTACTATTGTTAAACATATGTGGTAAATTGATGTAGAAATTCGTACAGTAGTGAATACAGTGATCTAATTCACCTGGAATAAGCTGTTACAGACAGGCCTGTTTTTTTACTTAGCCGTTTCTCCTCTGAAGCAGGTTTGTTCACCTTGTCCTGCATTTATAAAATAATTATTTCTTCATTTTCAAGATTAAAATTATTTAAAGGGACTTTTAACAATCTTAAAAATTGTATTATTTATTTTAGATGTAAACTTTTTATAAAATTAAATAAAAATATATATTATGTGTACAATATTGATAAAGACGGAACAAGGTGAAAACTAGCGTTTTGTGTGGAGGTAGTTTATGCAAATAGCCCCTGTTTTAGGACCACCTCAAACCAAGAAGTTGGATCACTGTGTCCTGCGCCCCCACCTCTACTGTATGAATTTCTACATCACTTTAATATGTGGTGTACATGTGTCACCATCTAGAATCAAATATATTTGACACATTTTATTTGTTAAGCCATCTTGGTTTAATAATAAATATCAAGTGATCAACCATCATGTCTAGTTATTGTATTATTATCATAAAACCATTTACTGCTAATAAATTATATTATTTTTTTTTTTATTAAATTTGTTCATAAAAATACTTAATAAACAATTTTAAATTCATTCAATTTCTGAGTTACTGCTGTGGAGTGCTGATTTGCATGTAAATTGTTAAAATCTATTTATTTATTCAATGTCAATCTAATTATACTATCCTACTACCTGTTTTTAAAACATATGACATCATCTTGAGCATAGTTGGTGGAGTTCATTATCACTAATAAGAAAACTCAGTCTCTCCACAATAACATTTATTAATAACAGAGCCGCTTTCAACCTTGAGAGGTCATCCTCAGTGACTGCAAAGCAGTACACTCTTAACTTTTTTGCAGTCACTGAGGATGACATCTTATGGTTGAAAGTGGCTCTGTTATTAATAAATGTTATTTTGGAGAGACTGAGTTTTTTTATAAGATCAAAACACATATTTCTTTCCTTGCAGTTTTTATCATTCTCAATTAAATATTATGAGACAATTTTTTAAATTAATTTCTCTTTTTTCCGTTACAGCTAGTGTATCATCAAGCCAGTCATCAAGAGATGGTTCACCGTCAAGACTGGTTCAAAGTAACAATTATATAAACTCCGGTGGCAATCACATTGCTCATACCGGCCATAACCAGTATAAATATCCTGATCAAAACACTAATTCTCATTTAGATTATAGTCAAGCTGGAGATGGTTATAGACCAGGCATGTATCCTCCTAACAGTGTTGGTCAAGTAGCAAAGAGTCAAGCTAAAGTAACATCTCCTACCTACCCGTCTTCCAGACCTATACTACCCACCAATCCGTCCCAAAATTCAAATATTTCTCAAAAGCCTGAATATGAAGATCCAGTTTATAGTAATGTTGGACCCGGTCTTATAAACAGTTATCAAAAGAAACCTCCAACCCCTTCTTTTAATTATACCGATCAAAAAAGTGATACCTTATCTCAAGATGGCTACATCGGCGATACACCTAAATCTCCTACAGCAGGAAACTATCCTACTCAACCAGCTCAGAATTATACCAACCAGAATATTAAGCAAAGGGACCAGCCTATATCTTCTGGGCCTCCAAGAACTAATGCTCTTGGCATCATACCTTATTCAAGTGTAAGTCTTATTTTATTTTTTACTGAAATAGTTGTGCTTAACTTGTACATTAAGTTTCTCTTAATGTACCATAATTAATAAAACATTTAAATATGTTTACTACATATAAGTCCGAATTAAGGTCAAGTTAGAGGCCAGAAGTTTGTAAAAAGGGATGTTCTTCTAATACCCCTCTCCAAGTATAGCCAACCATAATAGTCAAAGTTTTTCCACACTTTCTTGTATTTTATCTGAAAATGTATCATCTATGCATCATTAATAACAATGTTAGTTGTAAATATTATATAATAAATAAAACAAATATAAATATTAGATAAAGTATTATAGAAATATGTT
This sequence comes from Microvelia longipes, assembly GCA_018340805.1. Taxonomy (NCBI): domain Eukaryota; kingdom Metazoa; phylum Arthropoda; class Insecta; order Hemiptera; family Veliidae; genus Microvelia; species Microvelia longipes. The sequence goes on from JACMZG010000008.1 coordinate 30,500,189, forward strand.
CTTTTTAAATTTATAATGTTTTATTTATTATTTAAAAATCTATACTTGATGTTAAGGGTGCAGTTGGATTTTCCCTGTGCTTGTTTTTATTAATATTATTTTTGTTTTTTAGGAGGGGGTAACGACAGTAGCTAGAAGTGCTGTTTCAACTGGTGTTGTCCCTCCGCAAAGTAACAACACTGGAAGTTATACTGCAAATGCCACTTTTCCTACAAATAGTGTTACACCTACAAATTCTCAACCCTCAAACCCTGTACAGTCTTATCCTGGTCAACAGAGTCAGTCCTATACTCAACAACCTACTGCTTACTCACAGGGACAGAGTTATAACTCTCAAGTAACACAGAGCTACACACAGCAGACCTACAACGCTACCCAGTCTCAGCAGTACCAGTATAATTCCCAGCAAAGTCAACAAGTTTATTCACAACAAACTTATAATACTCAGCCTTATTCACCAACATCTCAGCAAGGTTTCAATCAGACATCTTACCCACAGCAGGCACCAGCTTACTCCCAACAGCAGTACACTTCCCAGCTACCTCAGAGTGGATACTACCCTCAGAACTCTTACCCTACCAACCAGGCCCCTGGCTATCAGTCTAACTACCCTGGTTATACTCCCCAATCATCTGCTAACTTCACATCACAGTCATATCCTAGAGTTTCTACTGCTCCTGTTCAACCTCTCAGGCCATCATATCAACAGGTAACCATTTTTGCTCAATTTTTATATTCTTCCATAAGTACCATTTCCTTAAATAAAAAACAACCATCAATAAAATTCCTTGACATTATCTAATGTCAGGCCCCTTGTTCAGGCTTTAGTTATGAACAAATTCTTATTCAAGCTATTGTCAGTTGTTGATTTTTTACTTAAATTTAATTAATTAAATTCTATAATAATTTGTTATTTTGTTTTAATTTTTAGGGTTATAATCAAGTTGGAGGTCACTATAGAGATGATCTGTCTCACCAAATGTCTAACCTGTCAGTTGCACAGCAGGGTTTTAATCAAATTTGGGTGAGTCATCCATCATTAAGTTATTTTATTTTGAGCAATTTCCATTGAATAAAATTATCTAATGATGTAGTTTGTATAATTAACCAGAGAGTGTTACCAAAATCCCTTAAATGTTTTTAAAAACTTTATATATATATATATATATATTATATATATATATATATATATATATATATATATATATATATATATATATATATATAAAATATGTATGTGTGTGTGTGTGTATTTCCAGTCAACTATTGAAAACCAGGTTGTTGTGATACCCTTATTATGGTTTAATGAGTTAGCAAATTTTCCAAAAATAGGTTCTATTAGAAGTTATCAATTCTATTGATGATAAATAAATTAAAACAAGTCTGGAGTCGATTACGCCACTCTAAGTCATTAGTTGTTTTGACAGAGATTTTGTGGTATATGTTAAACATGGTTAATATTTAATACACTTGAGTTTAAAAAAAAAATATATATATTTAAATTGTCAAACCACAATACATAATTGTGGTACAATACACAATTATGTATTGTGGTTTGACAATTTAAATATATATTTTTTTTTTAAACTCAAGCCACTCTAAGTAATAAAAAATGAAATATTTAAAGATTTATAAGAAAACAAGATATGGGCCTCTGGCACTTAGTCGCTACAATTTTGTGTATTAATCACAAACTTTAACAATATGTTAATATTTTATTATTCAATTAGCTGATATTGATAACACTTTGTGATGGTGCATCAGGATTTAGTCTCTGAGCCTCTTTTTGTTGTACAAGATTTACAGCATGCTTTCTTCTATCTCTATCTATGACCATAATTTTGATTCCAGATATCTGTAATAACTTAAAATTAATAATCACATTTTACCAACAGACTGTACTGAATTTGGCAATAATCAGCAATACTAAGATAAATCAAAATATATGGTTTATTGTTTGACCTCTGGTTACTGAACATTATGATTGTGAATTTTCACAATTATTTTAAATATGACTTGTGAAAATGATCTTTTATTATGAAATTTACCAGCGTAGGATATTTATTATGACTGATTTCTTTGGAAACTTCATAAAATTATCAACATGTTTGGCGTTTGTTCACACACGGGGTTTGGCATGGGGTTCAACCCCCTTGAAAGGGTTTGAACACGGAGTTCAACCCCCACATTTTTTAACCTATAGTTTAGAGAGTTTCAGGATTAAACCCTGTTTACATTATAACTGCTAGGGTGTTGAGCTCTCTGCCAAACCCCAGGTGTTAAGGAAGTAAATGTGTGATATATCTAAAAGAAAGTCAAAAAAAGTTGTACATCATACATGTGTGAAGCTTATAAAACATTAAATTTGTCTTTAACAATATGAATATTTGATCTATGTTTGACTTTTTGGTTTAGGGTCAGGGTTCTGTTGATTTATTAAAAACTAAAGATGTTCTTCCAACTACTAAAGTGGAGCCTCCCCCCATCAGACTCCAGCAAGATTTTCTAGAAGCCAGCAACTGTAGCCCTGAGTAAGCTTTAATTTAATTGTTTTATTTTTTATTTAAAGCTTTTATTTCACATTTCTTTATACATTAAGAATAGGTACAATTTAGTTTCAGTAGTATTACATTCATTAGTTACAGTGTATATAGTCAAATTATTGTTGAATTTGATAGTTATTTTCATAAAATATTTTTTAAATAATATATAGTTAGGTATTAGGGGAGAGTAGGGCAAGATGCCACATAGAGTTTATTATTCAATAAAATTTAAGATTATACTTAGATAATAATAAAAACAAAATTATATAGTTTGCCTTCTTTACAAAATAAATAAAAATGATAGGATTGCTATAATTTAAGATAGTGAGATTTTTAAAAAACAGTTAACCCTATTGCTATCTCTCGCTACAGGGTGGGGCAATATGAGACAAGCTATGAGGTAAAATGGGGTCATTTGTATAAGTCAAAGATTTTCTCCATAACCTTCATCATTAGCATAATGTGTAAGTCATTGCAACATTAGTATTATTGAACAGTAACTATTTTTTGACCAAATTTAAACAAAAATCGGATACTGAGTACTTCAGAACTTTTTCTCACCTTATTCGCTACACTCATTTTCACTACTTCCTCGGTATAGAAAAATCACTTTATGTACTGCTGTATGTCTTCGGATTCTCTTCACTCACCTTCAAACAGTATATTATTTATCATTTGATACCAAGTTTTACAAAACTCGATTGTATCAAATGGTAAATAATATACTGTTTAAAAGCTAGTGAAGCGAGTCCAAAGACATAACAGCACTTCTCATACACTGATTCTCAATTTTTGTACTCAAGCATAAATACACTGGGAGATATCATGATAGCAGATACACACACATACAGACAGACAACTTTGTGAAAACCTTATCAGGAGGTCTCAAAAACACCTAAAACGAATAATTCAGGAGAATTCCCAGTTTCAGATTTTTTTGCAAACACATTAGTTTTCCTATATATATCAACAGTATAAATGAGAAAAAAACAGTATATGGTAAAATGGTGTATTACACATGTGTAATCTACACTAGAGACCCCATCTTGCCCCACTATCATATTTTGTCAAGTTTTCTCTTTATAATAAAATGACCATGTATTCTTGAAACAAGAATGTAAATTATTAGTGAAAACAGTAAATCTAGATGTTATTTGAAAATATATAGTTTTGCTGCAAGGAAAGAAAAAGGAGGAAGAAAGGACACAAAATATTATTTACCATATATTTTGTCTTATCTTCTACAATCAGATTTAATGGAGATTTGGGACAGTGCAATTCATTATTGCAGCTGGGTAACTTGTATTTTTTTTTTATTTTTCAGATTGTTTAGGTGTACTCTTACTAAAATTCCTGAGACTAAATCATTATTAGAAAAGTCTAGGTTGCCTTTAGGTGTACTTATTCATCCTTTTAAGGATCTTAATGTAAGTAAAATTTTTCTTCAAGTTTTTGAAAATTTATAGAACTTCAAGTTTATAACTTTTCTTTAACTAGTTTTTAAAACAGTTTTCTTTAAGTTCTTGATTTAATTTTACACTAATTTTAAAGTAGTGTAAATTTAGTAATTTTTCCATGTTTACTTTTTAAAAATGATATATTTTTAAAACTAATTTAGTTGTAGGTTAATTAACAGGATTAATTTAGCTATTAGTTGAAGAATAAACTTGTGGGTTCATGGATTTGTTTATTCTGCTGTAAACAAATTCTTATTTTGGTATGCTGCTGATTCACAGCTGATATATAAGTTGATTGTGCTGGATCAAGCATGCTAACACGATTTGATAATGTAACCTAATAGGCATGTGATGTAACCTAAGGCAGAGAGATGCTTTTCAACAAGTTAACTGATAACTACTATAACTATAACTACTATCTATGGCTTCTGAAATCTTAAAATTTGCTAATGCTTAGTTATATTGTGAGATATTAAACCCTATTCAGCCATATCCCAGTTTTGCATTAAGCTCTGTACTACTCTTTTGAGCTAAAGAAGTCTACAACAAAAATGTTATGTGATCATAAGAAGGATTTAGCTTAGGGTGCATTTACAAACGCTCTACTGGTCAGAGCATTCTGATCAAAGAGTGTTTGATCTGGTTTAGATGGTGTGGCCAGGGGATAGAACCAAAACTGATGGGTCATCTTGTTGTTAGTGGAGAATGCTGTACAACAGTAACATTTGGCTGTACAATAGTTACATGCCCAGTGCATTAATTTGTTTACTTATCCCCTGTTCCCATTGATAATAAAACCTTTCCTGGCAGGAAAATAAAAAATCTAATATAAAACTACAGCTTGTTCACATTTCTTTTTTATATTTGTTCTTGTTTTTTTGTGTGTTCTTTTATTTGTGATTGTGAATTTCATTTGTTTAAAACAACTTGAGCCTTAGAAATTGAAGGCTCATTTAAACACAGAAGGTATGGCTTCATAATTGTTATATATTGCTACTGATCACACAATACTGTTAAAACACTTTTGTGATATAAAGTCTGTTCAGTATGATGGTGGGGAAACTTTCATTCCCCCCCCCCCTACATCTAAACTTTTGCTGTGAACGTAGGGCATCGCAAATGCACCCTTGGCTATTAGATTATTTGTATTCTCATATTTTTTCCAGGTTTACTGTCCTAATCCTGTTAAGTAGATGAGACTATACTGTCTCACCCATTGCTATAATTTTGCATGACTTTTACTCCAAGTTTTAATTTTTAGTACAATTAATTTTAACTGTTCTTGATTAAATGTTATTAAATTTTGTTTCAGCAATTATCTGTTATTCAGTGCAGTGTGATAGTTCGTTGTAAATCATGTAGGACGTATATAAATCCATTTGTTTATTTTGTTGATTCTAAACATTGGAAATGTAATTTGTGCTACAGAGTTAATGAATGTAAGTTTAATTTTGTATTATTATTATTTTTTTAATATTCTACTAATTTGGTGGGGATAGCTACAGTAAATCAAGACAACACATATTTAGTGGAATAAAAGAACTTGTATGTTTCTTTTATATATTTTTAGCAAATTTTCTTAGAAAAAATGAGCTGAGGGTTGCTGAGGTTAAGGGTGGATATTTAAAAGGAGAGGCTTACTAATAAAGAATATATATTGTTGAGGTTTATATATATGTGTATATATATATTTATATATATGTATGTGTGTGTGTATATGTATGTATGAGATTTTTGTTCCTAGACGTTTCTATGGGACACGATAACTTTCGAACCCTTTTTTGGATTGAAATGATACTTCATACCAAAAACAACCTTGTGAATGTTCCAAACCTGTCAATGCCTGTTATTAGCCTTTCAGCCTATCAGGGTATCAAAGTTGGCAAAATCTTTTTATTACAAATACTATTCATATATTTTTAGAGCATAGCCTAGGTTGCAGACCTCCAGTCCGCGGAGCGGCTAATTGCCCAAAGGCCTCTATTTATTTCTGTTCTTTTGTTACACCAAAGTTTATTAAATGAAAGTACCACTTTAGTAATCCAAGTGCAACATAAGTTAGTTGCTCTAATAGACTGATTTCATTGCTAAAACCTCAATCCTACTTGATCCCTTTCCTTGTTGTTCAATCTCACTATTTTATTAAGGATCTATTATTATTTTTCCAGTGCCTGAAGAATTTCAGTACGACCCTTTAAGTAAAACCTATGGAGACCCATCAAGGAGACCTGAAATTAAATCTGCTACTATTGAGTTCATAGCTCCTTCTGAATATATGGTGAGTATTATCTTTATCTATTTGATGGACATTCAAATGAATACAGTATAGAATAAGTGAGACCTCATCTCATTCTCTCTTTATCTATATTTATTTTAAAAGGTTTTTATTTGTAGACAAATGAGTTTTTAGTATAAACTCTCTAATATATTGCTGTAAAAGTTCTTTTCTAATTCAATCCCTGAAATTATTTTTAGCAAAATCCACCATTTAAAATGAGTAAATAAATGTACATTAGGTGTGACTGGTACCACAGTACACTTGCCAAGGTTATTAACCACCTCTTTAGACTCACTTTACCATCTGTTGTATCCATCTTTTGGTCAATGAATAGTCTAAATCTGTATTATCTATCATTTGTAATGATTTGCACTTTGGACTATCTGTGTATCTATATTTCGGTCCATAAATGGTCACCATAGTCACCTTTGTCCATCTGTGTTATCTACTACTTTTAATTGCAGGGCCATTGATCATTCTCTTTTATTTATTTTTGTTTTATATTAGGTTCGACCTCCGCAGCCAGCTGCATATGTGTTTGCACTGGACGTGAGTCGAGCTGCCTGTGAGAGTGGGTATCTGCAAGTTGCCTGTGATACTCTACTTGATCAATTAGAAGCATTACCTGGTGATGCAAGGACTGCCATAGCTTTTATTACTTTTGATTCTTCTGTACATTATTATAGTTTAGCTGAAAATCAATCTCAACCTCATCAAATGGTTGTAGTTGATGTAGATGGTATGTAATTTATCTGTATAGAACTAGTATGAAATAAGAAAACTTATCTTGTTGATGTTTAAAACACATAATTTAGATGTAAACCTTATAAATAGTAGATTATGTAACTTGGCTCTAAAATGAGATTTTATTGCTGTCAAAATTTGTTTAAGCAAGTCAGTAATTCATTTCCAAAGCAATAAAATCACTTTACAGCTATGTTGCATATACTATTTTTGGGGGGTGGATAAAATTGAAAAAGATAAATATTTTACTTAATTTACTTTACTTACCAATTTGCCTTGTGGCAATAAAGTAACATTTTATAGCCGGCCGACATGAAATAAACATTTTATCAACATTGCTATAAAATTGTTCACATGATATTTTTGAGATTGTAAAGTAGGCTTATTACAGCCGCCGTCAAAAAATATATTACAAAATCTGTATTAGTTTTTAAAATTATGCATTTAACATTCACAAAAAGAATCATTGATCATTGAAAAAGGAATTGGAATATTGATAATTTTACAGTAGGATTTATCTGTTTTGTGTAAAGTACCTCAAAGAGTAGAAATGTTTGTAAATAATGCAAATCTTTTCTTTTTAATTTTAGAAAGTTATTGATAGATTCAATTATGAGATGAAAAATGCACAGTCTAATTAAAAATCTTGTTTAAATAACACAGAGCAGTACATTGGAAATTTCAACAGTTTTTTTGTTGAATTTGACAAAAAAACTCTACTTTTTTTGTCTTGTACTTTTACCTATGGAAATAAAGCTTGTTTTGAATTTGAAAAAAAAAAATGCTTCGTTTCAATATCTCTTTGATAATGTGTTTCAGATATGTTTGTACCAAGTCCAGATAACTTATTAGTTAATCTTAGTGAGTGCCTTTTCTTAGTAAAAGATTTACTGAAAGAACTTCCCAATAAATTTAGAGAATCTTTTGATACTGGTTGTGCCCTTGGAGCAGCCCTACAAGCTGCATACAAACTATTAGTAAGTATTTATGCTAAGTATCTATCCTTTTGTGATTTTACTAGAGAAAATCAAGTTAAAGATACATATTTTATTACTTAATCTCAGTAATATTTTACAGAATTTCTATCACAAAATGACTTAAGAGGTTTTATTTTAGGTACAACCCTAAAATGTTTAGGGTTGTAAGATTGATGTGTTTCATATTTGTATGTAAAATTTGATAGCTTAATCGTGGATTAGATCATAATTCTGTGTTTATTATCACAATCAAGCTAGTCTAACTAACTTGGATAAATTTGACTATCTTTTTATATAAATATTTTTTGTGGAGTACAGTTTTTTTAGACACAAATTTCATTTATTTCTTCACGTGTGCTAGCATTGCATCAAATGTTTACAATAAGTTTGCCATATTTCTCTTTTAACTAGTTTGTTACAACTTGTTCTCTCTTTGGGGCTTTTATGACCTTACATTTTAAATTGTTTGGTTGTTTTAAAAAAAATCTGTGACTATTTTTTTACTTTTCTGTGTTAAAAAGTTAAATAAAGTAGACTTAAATCCTTTAATAATCATCCATTCTTGTGGCCATCCTGTAGAAATTTAATGAAATAAAATTTATAAAAGAAATAATTCACAATAAATTTGAACACATTTTGTCAATTTTTTTATAGACTTATTATTAAAAAAAATCAAATTATTTATTTTTTAGACGGAATTCCATGAGCTATAAAAGTCATTTGTTAAGTAAAGTCGTCAATTTATCAAAGGCACCGAAAAACAACTAAATCTATAATGGAAGACCCATTGAATTGTTTCCCTCCATAGCTTTGTGATTTTGATGAAATTCTCATTTCATATCATATCTATAAGTATTATTGTTATGTTTTTAGGCTCCAACAGGTGGTCGAGTCACAGTTCTGTGTAGTAGTTTAGTTAATGTCGGTCCTGGAACACTGCAGCCAAGGGAAGATCCCACTCAGCGCTCTGGAGAAAACATAACACAGCAGTTACTTAACCCTGTAACTGACTTCTATAAGAAGCAAGCTTTAGATTGTTCTGGTCAACAAATTGCTGTTGATTTATTTGTTCTCAACAGTATGTTTGTTGATCTTGCTACGATAAGTAAGTCATATTTTTTTACTATCAGCCTTTAAAAGCTGTACACCATTTGTGTTTGTTGCAGTTAACCCTATCTGTCTGTCTAGAACTGTGTTGATATCTTACTTAAGAGTAATTTTTTATCTCATTAGAGCAAAAACACTTTGCCATGATTTAAAAAGTAAAAATATCTTTTTATAAAATCATACACTTTTCAAGATATTTTGCTATTATTCCTGTATTTCTTAATTCTAAAAACATATTTAGAATATTGCTTTAGAAAATTATTCATCTATAATTATATTTTTATGTTTAATTTTATTAATTTTTTCCCTTTTAATTTTGATGTGTACTTAACTTTTTATGAATTGTATTTGTTTAGGTGGTATATCTAGGTTTTCCGGGGGATGTATGCATCATTTTCCTCTGTTTAACATTAAAAACCCTCATATGGTTGAAATGTTTCACAGAACACTTCATCGCTACCTCTGTCGAAAAATAGGATTTGAATCTGTCATGAGATTACGTTGCACTAGGTAAATTATATAATTACTACTTATTTTGAATTATCTTAACTAAGGTAATTAAATAGCAATATGAAGGCTTGATATGGAGTGATATTATCTTTTGTGACCTAATAATTAGTATAATCAGCCCATATTTAAGTCGTTTCCAAAACAGATTGACTGATATTTATTCTTGAACTTAGTTTACTCATAATTACTTAAAAATACTATTATATTATATTTACAGAGTTATGATTTTTAGAAAAGTTCTGAACCACTCTCTAGTTCTTAACTACTAAACAAACTCTACATTTTTTGCAACTTACAAAACAATGCCATTTTGGCTTTAACTGTTTTGTAAACTAGATTGTTGAGGTTTACTGGGTGAAACATTTTAGATGCTGCAACATCATTAAGTCCTTAACAATAAGAGGAAAACAATATAATAGATTTTTTAAACCACAAGAAAGGAAGATTTTTAACAAAACTATGATAAAAGCCAATCAATACCTTAATAAAAAAGTTATTTATCAGGGTGATATTGGTTCGAATTTCTTAAGATTCAATGCAGTTTTTAAAATAGGTAATATTACAGTTTGCTCTCATTTAAATTTTAATAGTTACTGATGATCATATAAAAATTATATTTTGATAGTAATTATCATGGAAAATTTGAACTCCCAAGTGTCAATTTACTGAGAGTAGAGACTATTTCCGAAAATCTAGGACCATGTTTTCCTCTTTTTTTTATATTCTAAATTCCTAACTTCTTAATTATGAAACTCTGATTCTATTGTGAAATGTGTTTTTTGCAGGGGTCTTTCCATACACACATTCCATGGTAATTTCTTTGTTAGATCAACAGATCTGCTCTCATTGCCAAATATCAACCCTGACGCAGGTTTTGGTATGCAGGTTTCAATAGATGAGAATCTATCAGATTTACAAAATGTTTGCTTTCAAGCAGCTTTACTATATACATCTAGTAAAGGTAAGATCATTGACTTCTGTTTCATAAACTAAACTATATTATTTTTACCTAACAACTTGAACTGTAAATAAGGTTTTTTAAAAGTGCATTGTACACCTCTAAGGGACATAAAATGCACATTTACGCCCCTATGGATGTAAATCACAGGTCTCGGTTGCTATTTATGAGAAAATAGGCACACATCCTATTTAATTTGCCAAGTTACATCATGGGCAGGTAAAAGTCAGATTGTTAATTACATTGGTTAAATAGGAAAACAAAGCAGAGATGGTGCAAACTTTTGTCTATTTAACCTACTCATTCGTTCCCTGCTCTAATATCCTGATTCTATCTGTGTCAAAACAATTATTTTATTTTATTTATAAAATACCACTATCATTTATTCTTTTATACTTTATTTTAATAATAGGGTTATTATTTTATTTTGTACTACTACTTTGTACTCCTTTTGTACTACTTCAAACCAAATTTTTCTGAAAAATATCTTAAATTATGAATAAAAAACACAGTCCGCCTATCCAGAGTTGAGCCTTTCATATGATTGCGCATGCTCAAAATTTCATAAAATCGCACAAATTTCAGTTTTCTTGAAATAAGTGGTTCCCTGTGGGTTTTGTGCGAAACATAAAGAGAACATTTTGGTTGAATTTGAGAGATTTTCTGAAATTTTTAGAAAGCGCATACATATGAAGGGCTCCACTCTGGAAATGGGCAGATTATGCTTTTCCTTTATAATTTAAAGTATATTTTCAGAAAAAATTGGTTTAAAGATCTACATAATGAGTCACATTTTTTTATATAGGCTCTTGGACTATATAGTGGTGCGATATAAATATAAGTCGTTGGTTAAATTTAATACTTAACCCGGAGGGAAGATTTTAACACTCAATTTATTTAGGCTTCCTGGCTTTTCCTCGGTTGCCAAAACTGTAATTAACTCTTACCACAAGCCTCTGGATAAATAACTATTTCATTTATGGTTTAAGTAGAAATATTGTAATTTTCTTTCTGAAGTAACTAATTTAATTGCAGGAGAGAGGAGGATCAGGGTTCATACACTTTGCCTTCCTATTGCCTCTAACTTGTCTGATGTCCTTCACGGAGCTGATCAACAATGTATCATAGGACTTCTTTCTAAAATGGGTGAGTAAATATATAGCATTAATTAACTTTCTATTTTTTTCCTCTTTCATACTATAGGTATATAGAAACTATTGTGTTCACAAAAAAATCTGAAACCGGGATTTCAATGGCATTATTTGTTCAGGTGTTTTTAAGACCTCCTGTGTAGTTGTTAACAAAGTTGTCTGTCTTTATGTGTGTGTCTGTGCGTCTGTTATCATCATAGCTCTTGGTGTATTTATGCTAGAGAGTAGAACTTTGTGCAATAATCAGTCTACTACTCAAAGTTGTGCTATTCGTAAATTAATTTGTCCATCATTAACCCACAGTAATGACTCAGCAAAAATTTTGAAAAATCATAAAACGCGTAAAAATGTTGGGATGAATTTGAGATTTAGCACGCATGTAGTTATGTATAAGAGTAACATATTTCTTAAGTTTAATCTCAATAATTAGCATTAGTTTAATTTTTATCAAAACACTTGTGTAAGTTTTTTAAAAAACTGTGAAAATTGATTTATGATCCAATTGAGTTGAAATTCGGTACAAGTGTATTCGGTATCTTAACAAAATAAATAAGTACACTAAGTTTAGTTTTAATATGGCAAGTATATCTATGGTTTTTGTTGGAGTTTACTTACTCCTTCTTTGCTTAGTGAAAAGTATAATTAATTTAGGTATAACTTTAGATTTATTATTTAATGAGTTGCTGTGTTTTATTTAGCTGTGGACAGATGTCATCAGTCATCTCTATCAGACGCAAGAGAAGCTTTTGTCAACGTAGTCTCAGATGTTCTTGGTGTTTATAAATTAACCCAGTCTAGTTCTTCCGTATCCAGTCTCATGGCTCCTGTTAATCTTAGTCTTTTACCTCTCTATATATTAGCTCTTCTAAAACATGTAAGCTTCACACACACATCATAATATTATTTAATTGGTTGATTTAGAAGTTAAAAAAAAGGTTAAAAATGAGCTAGTGTTGCTTTTTATAGCCAGTTTTTAAAATAGTAAATCATTTTAGAATCAATAAGTGGAGAGACAAAATTGATTTAGTTTTATTTATTCTTTATAGGACCCTGTCGGATTGGTTTTAATTTGAATGGTTTTATTCTGTTCAAGTATAATAGCTAATATCTTGACTGTTGAAAATTAATTTGGTCTCCAGAATGTACAAGTGCTTCTACAAGCTCAAGTACATATCAAGTTATATTTGTCCCATTTTCTCAACTTCTTGGCTTATCTCTAACGCATAATGCTATAACATTGAACACCTAACACCAGTCTATTTGGATACCCATGTCCTATCTGTCGAATGCCATCTAGATCTAATTTTCTTAGATCAAAACTTTTTGTTTTCAAACAAAGTTACTAGTTACATTTTACTTTTGCCAATACTCTAAAAGATAATAGAAGTTAGATAATTTTAGATAATCTACCATATTATCCAATCTATTTGTTAGATTACCGGAAAACCTAAAATAAACAACATTTTTTAAGTGAGTTGTTTTCGATGTTTAAGCCTGTGAGTCTCACTCAAAGCTGGGGTACCTGGGTTCGAATCCTGATAAGGACACTAATTATTTATTGGTTTTTACATTACATAAGTTCATAATTACAAAATAATTCTGGTGAGGTGGTCGAATGCTGCATGTTGGGCGAATTTCCTATGGAATGTGTGTTTCCGTTCTGAACAGTCCATTTCTTGCTTAAAGTTTTATAACTTGAGCAGTTACTCAATTATAGAGCACTACTTGTGCTTATTAATAAACCTTTAAAAAATCCTTTACAAGTAGTGTTGATAATTGTGTAACTGCTTAAGTTATAAAGCATTAATCGGAACCTTATACAAGAAATGGATTTTTATGCATGGAAACACTCATTCCAATGGCAATTTGCCCGACATGTGGACCACTGCTCCAGACATTTATTTGTCTTGAGCTTATCAGACTTCAGTTGTACCAACTAAAAAGTACACATTTCTCTTAAAACTTGTTATGAATAAATTCTGAAAGGAATAATCCTTGCATCATCGTACTTCATAATTACTTATAAAATCATCTTTTTGTGGACAGCTGTAAAGAAATACCTTGTACAGCTGTGTAATTTTATGTACTAAGGGAATCAAGAATTTATATTTACAGCTTGCTGTAAATTATTTTTTATATTTTTTTTATTTGTCAATGCCCTCAAAAAAAATCTATGTGCAACATGGCTGTAAAATGATTTTATTGGTTTAGAAATTTATTATTGCCTCTCTTTACTTGTTGATAAAAAAAAGTTTTTGAGTTGCACAATCTACAATTTTTATTTGATTAATTTAATGAAAGTTTATGTTTTATTTGCAGTCTGCATTCAGAATAGGACAAAGTACAAGGCTAGATGACAGAGTTTTTGCAATGTGCCAAATGAAGACATTATCTTTATCCCAACTTATGCAGTCTATTTACCCTGATTTATATCCAGTACACAACCTTCATGAATATGTGAGTTGTGGTTTTATTTCTAAATATTTTTTAGAATTGGGCTAGGTTCCCAACTTAACCAAGTTGTGATCCAATATTGGTTAATTAAAATGAGTGCAATTTTTTTATAATTGAATGAACAATAAGGTTTTCTTTAAGTCTTATGTACTGGTAATGCTAAGCCACTTAATTAGCTTAATAATTTAAGGATTATTTTCATTGCTCAATATTTTCATTGTTTGGAATTTTTAAGTGGATCCTACTTAAGGTACCTGACACAAACTCCTCTACTGGGTTACTATACTGGTGCCAGTCCCTTTTGTAACTCATTCCAGTTAATGACATGTTAACTCTAGGTATAAATAAATAAATAAATAAATAACCATTTATTTGCAGTATAAAATACATTAATTAGATTTTTAGTTTTTTCATTCTACCAACATGCAAAGTCAGCGATAAGCTGTGGTACCCTCTTTCCAGGGTTTGGGATGCTACATCCTGCGTTCGTTTTTTGAATATTCTTTCTCTATAAATTTCATTTCTCATTAATATTATATTTTCTAATTTTAATTTCATGACGAAAACATAACAAATTTAAATAACAAATTAAAAATATAAATAACAAAAGAGACATTGTTTTAAATACATTACATAAACTAGTGGTATTTCTAAGACTTATAATTATTCTAATAAAGTTAATAATTGTTTAACATAAATAATAAAATAAAATAAAATCTTAAAATTATAATTATTAAACAAGTTAAAATATTAACAAACTGAAATGGTTCCTCGGCCTAATTGAAATAATTTAATAATAATAATTTATATACACTTAAAGATTTTAGGAATAATTTCTAATGTACACCCACATACATACATATACATATATCTATATACATACACACATACATATATACATACACACACACATATACATATACACATACACATACATACATACCTACACACATAAACATACATACATATATATAGATACACATACATTTTACATACACATGCACACATTTACATATATATACACAAATACACACAAACACATACCTATACATACATTACATACATTACACATTTATATATATTTTAATAACTGATTTGGACATTTATTTATTTTATTTATTATTTTTGTTCTTTTATTTTTTTTTTAACATCTAAAAATTATCTACTATATTCATAAAACTAAATTGCATGCAAATTTTAAATTAATTCATTTTTGATATTTAATATTATATTACAATTAAAATTTTGTGTTGCAATATTAATAATAATATGTTAATATAATAATTGTGTATTTATATCTAAATACCTGTTTTAGATATAAATAATTAATAATTAAGAAATAGATAGATTAATAATTAATAAAAGATTATAAATAATTTAATAACAAGAAACATACAAACATTACAATAGACATCATTAAACACACTATCTTAACTAAAACCATAGTAGCTATATTTTAATATTATGAAAATTAGTATTACTATTACAACCAAACATTTTTATACACCTGTGTCATTCTTGCCCATTCCATCCTGTCCCTTGCTACTCTTTGCCATGTCTCCTGCCCACAAATGCTTTTTCATTTCCTCATCCCAACTTATTTTAGGTCTGCCTCTGGCTCTCTTCAACTCTAGGATACCATTGTATCAGCTTTTTACTCCACCTTTCATCATCAGTCCTCACTATGTGGCCAGCCCATCCCCATTTCCTATCACTCACTATCCCAACAATATCTTCTAGTCCTGTTTGCTTCCTGACCCAGTCATTCCTCTTTCTATCCCTTCTGCTAATCTTTAACAAGCTCCTTTCCATACTTCTCTGTGCAACCTTAAGTTTTTGAATAGAGCCACTGCTCATAGTCCATGTCTCAGCTCCATAAATAATTACTGGCAAAATACATGTATTCCATAATTTTTTCTTCCAAGTCATATCAATGTCGGATCTAAAAACATGATTATACTTATTAAAGCTAGCCCAGCCTAAGCTTATTCTCCTTCGAATTTCTTTTTCATCCCCATTTCCATCATCAGTTATTAATTGCCCTAGAAAAATATACTGATTAACTTTTTCTAACTTTACTTCTTCAACTGATAATAACTCTAGGTATAGTTAACTTTAAAATAAGTTTACATATTATTATTATTAATTAACCTTTTGCACTGCAACTTTGAGTCTTTTGTACAAGTACCCTCGTGTTCTAAGCTTATAGGAGATCCTTTCCTTTTATTATTTCTAAAACTTTGTGTACTAAATTGGCATCTGGGTTTTCAATTCTGCTTAGTGTGGCTTCTCCAAACAACAGGAATCTCTTGTATGCTAGAGCTTCGCATTCAAAGATGATGTGTGATGATGTTTCAGGGCATTAGCCACAGAGTCTACAGACAGGCTCTTCTTGAAATATGCCGATTGTATGCATATGTTCGCGTAAGTGACAATGACCAGTTATTAAGCCCGTCACTATACTCAAGTTTTTCTTATTTAGCTTTAGAAGAGCATCTGTCAGTTTGGCTTGAGGACCTCTCAACATGAGTTTACTGTGCCTCAAACCAGGAGCATTATTCCAGTGTTGTTGGTGTTTACCTCTAAGCCATTCATTCACTGCCGTCTTGACTTGTGTTTTCGAAATGCCAATAACTGGTTCAGGTCCTATTGGAGTTTGATTTGAACCTTGTCTTGCTTAATCATCTGCAACCTCATTACCATCTATACCTTTATGTCCTGGAACCCATCTAACTGATACTTGATTTTCAGCAGCCAAACTGGTAAGGTTTTGTAAACATTCCACACCAGTTTAGAGTTAACTTTGTAGGATCCCAGGGCTTTTATGGCAGCTTGACTGTCAGTATAAATGAACACTGACGCTTGCTTAGTGTTTCGCTTGAGATTTTTGAGAATGCAGGTGTTAATTGAGAACACTTCTGACTGAAAGACTGAGGCATTTTTGCCTAGAAGGATAGAGATTTTATTTTCAGTGTTAAATTCATACACACCTCCGCCTGATCCGCTGTCCATTTTAGATCCATCTGTAAACCACACAACAGCATCGTCTTTTGGTTGGAAAGGAGTCTTCAACAAAGTTACAACTAAGTGAGAACGGTTTATCATAGGAGTAAGATATTGTCTTGTGGTCGGAGTTCATATCTAGTAATGGATTACGTATCAGTGTGATTATTTCAGAGTGTCCCCGGTGGATTTGATTTCCAGTTACCAGAAATTTGTAGTTTATATGCTGCTAATCGAGCTTCGCTTTTGATGACAAGTTCAAGAGGAGGAAGCCCTAGCATTACTTCTAAAGAAACTGTAGGACTTGTGCTCATAGATCCAGTTATTGAAAGACAGGCCAGCCTCTGAACAGAGTTTAATTGTTTTACAGCAGTGGCTTGGTTTGTTTTAGGCCACCATACCAGAGAACAGTATGTGATTACTGGTCTGACTACCATTAAGTAAAGCCAGTATAAAAAACGTGGTTTTAAACCCCAAATTTTTCCAAAGGCTCTCCTTAAGGACATAAGTATTAGTTTTGATTTGTGAATGACTCTATCTAGGTGAGGGTTCCAAGTCAGTTTTTTATCTAGTATCACTCCAAGGTACTTTACATGATCAGTTAACTGTAATCTTTCTTCAAACAGCATTGGGGTTCTTACAGTATTTGGATTTCGCTGCTTGGTAAAGATTATTAGAGCTGTTTTAGAAGGATTAACTGAGAGATTAACTTCTCGACACCACTTTTCAATTAGTGAATTTTTGCATAACTTCAAGAGCTGTATTTATAAATTTGCCTGTAATTATAACCACTATGTCGTCAGCATACCCAATGGTAAAATACCCATTACGATTTAAAGTAGATAAAATTTCATCTACCACCAGACTCCATAAAAGAGGTGATAGCACTCCACCTTGAGGGCAACCTCTTGTAACTCGTGCTTCTACAGCCTTTCCAGCTATACATGCTGTTATTTTCCTTCCTAGAAGTAAATTACCGATCCATTTGCAAATTGTGTCTTCAACTCCTCAATCCTTTAATGATCTAATAATAGTATCGTATGAGGTATTATCAAATGCTCCTTCAATATCCAGGAAAGCGCCAACAGCATATCCTTTGTTGGCAAAAGCAGTTTCTATCTTGTTCACCACAACATGCAAAGCACTCTCACATGATTTGCCTGCTTGGTAAGCGAACTGATATTTATTTAGTGGATTTACAGTGAGAGCAGTCTCACGAATATGCCTGTCAATAATTTTTTCCATAGTTTTCACCAGAAAAGAAGATAAGCATATGGGTCGGTAGGATTTTGCTTCTGAGTAAGAAGGACGTCCAGGCTTAGGAATGAAGGCGACGTTGGCTGATTTCCACGAGTCAGGAATGTGACCAAGAGCTATGCTGGCTCTGAAAAGACTAAAAATTAAAGTTTACATAAGTTGGCCTGGGTCTTTAAATTATTGACCTGATTATATTATTGACAAAGGTTTGTTTTAATTATTTTGATTTTCTCTGTTTAGCCCATGATGAGAGTAGGAGATGAAGATGTTGTTCAACCTCCTAGATTACATTTATCTGCTGAAAGGATTGACTGTACTGGAATGTATTTGATGGATGATGGAGACAATATCATGCTTTACGTTGGCCAGGGTTTATCTCCTCATTTGTTAAAAGCCATATTTGATGTTCCTTCATTTGCTGCCATCGATCCAGATATGGTAATATTTTTCAACTAATATTTGTTTGAAATATAACTTGGTTTATGGTGTGCATTTACTCATCATGTTTAAGTGTTGTCCTGTGAAAGCTATGAATGTCAAAATATTACATTTTATTTTGGAAAACTCTGTATTATTGAATGGTATACAGGGTGAACCAAAAGTTTTCCTGCCTCTTAAATGTTGAATCATTAGACCCAAATAATTGAAAAATTGGGGTACTTTTTTGTGTAAAAGGAACTTCTATTTGGTGGTATACTTAATTTTAGGTACTGCATGCATCACTGCGTTTTTTTATTTTTTTAAATTGAAAAATGTAGATTGAAAGGTATACTTAAATATTTTCCTTTGCATATTTTAGTCTAAGACTGCTTTTTTTAGTGGGAATAACAAATAGTAAACATCAGTTATTTCAACTCAAAATTAAAACTTCAATATTGACATTCAATAGAAATTGCCAAGAATAAAAATGCCTTGTTTTAGGCTGGAAAAAAAAAAAAAAATATATATATATATATATATATATATATATATATATATATATATATATATATATATATATATATATATATATATATATATATATATATATATATATATATATATATGGTGTGTGTGTGTGTGTGTGTGTGTGTATGTACGATTACATTCACTTCAACAACAGTAGAAGTGAAAAAAAAATGTATCAAAATCAAAAGAATTGGTAAATTCAGAAAAATTGGTAATCTTGGCAAGCATTTGAAAAGTTGTTGGCATAATGGAGTTATAAAAGTATTATTAATGAATAATTGAATAATATATTATAACGACAGTAGTCTACGATTACCTAAAATTAATTTATTTTATTTTATAATTATAAATTAATTTAATTATTGATTCACTGATCAAGAATATAAAATATATATATATTATTTATTTATTTATATACATATATGTATGTATGTATAATGAATGTATAATGATGTATATATATATATATATATATATATATATATATATATATATATATATATATATATATAATATATATATAAATATATATATATATATAATATATATATATATATATATATATATATATATATATGGATTGAAATGAAACTTCTTACAAAAATCAATAGAGATTTTTAGACATTAACTATTATTCTTAATGCCCCAAACCCACAATAATAACGCCACAAACATTTCAAAAAATCACTAATCTTCAAAAGTTTTTAAACATATACTGCTATGTATGGTTAACAAAAATATAATGTTACTTATTATCAGTATGAGTTCTGGTGTTATTGATTGACATATAGAACAAACACATTTTTTTGACTAATACATTTGAAAATTTGCTTATATCGTGGCAATATGCCACTTATATAAACTAGTATTATGACAAACTAATATAGGACAACAGCCATGTGGCTGGAGGGGTGTGCAATGCGGCCCCCTGCACTGCCGCTGTTTTTTTACAATACTGACTTAATGATTAGTGTATCTTATTGATGCTTTCAACATTATTATTTGATAATGCAAACTTACATTTTTAATCTGTTGATTTTTCATATTCAGTTATTAAAGTTTTTTTGTTAAATTAGTATTAAAGTTCTTTTATGAAATTTGTTTTTTTTTTACTTACAGGGAGATTTGCCCAAAGTAAACAGTCCTGAATCTGAAATGCTTAGAGGTTTTATAAACTACTTGCAGAATGAAAAACCTGTTTCTCCTGTAGTACAAGTTATTAGGTAAGTGTATTTAGATAATTGTCTATCAACTGCAGCCAGATGTATTTATCTTACATTAAATTAGAGCCTCTTTAAGGTTGTCTATCAAATACCATTTAAATGATACATGGTGCTGTAGACATTAAATTGGTCAAAATTTTATAAAACAAATAGTATGCTTTTAAGTTTACTATATAAAAAAATCATTAAAGCATTGGCATATTTCCCTTTTAGTGATTTATTTTCAGGGAAGAGTTTCCTAAAAGGGAATGAAATGTCATTGTACTAATGT
Source organism: Microvelia longipes (assembly GCA_018340805.1). NCBI lineage: Eukaryota > Metazoa > Arthropoda > Insecta > Hemiptera > Veliidae > Microvelia > Microvelia longipes. The sequence continues at coordinate 30,521,070 of JACMZG010000008.1, forward strand.
TTGGTTGGTTCATAGTTCTATACTATACAACTAACATGTGTTAATTGAGAAATGTATTTCGACTATCACTGTAGTCATCTTCAGGCATTAAAACACTAAACTAAGCTTAACCAAACATTCATCACATCAAAAATAATCTTAAACACTTCACAAAGGTAACAATTTAAATAAATACTTCAAAATCACAGATTTTAACATGACACAAATAACACAAAAATTTTTGTGTAATAATGTGGGAGTTCTACAAACTTTATAGTGAAACCAAAAATTCATAGATTGGGAATGAAGAGGCTTGCATAGTGAGCCCGAAGTACTGGAGTGAAATCCTGATCACAAAAAACTAGGCTTTGCAAGACTTAATGTATGACTGCTAGTTTTTACCATCACCCTAGTAACCTTTAAATAAACCCAGAAAATTATTTTATTTAATCTAAAACTTGCACCCAGCAAGTTAGCAAAACTGCGTGCTATAAAATGTATAATAAATTCACTGGCAGCTGTTGTGAAGTATTTTTTTGCTTTTAAAGTGTTACATTGTATAACATACATTATAGATTTTTAAATGCTCAGCTTATAAATTGTCTCAGAAGTAAATTAGTGCTTTAAAGAGTATACTGTATTATTTTTAATTTTGAATGTTATATTTCATCGATTAATAGTTAAATTTTATTTTCCTTGCAAAATATCTTGCCACTTGGTTGATAGGAGTTAACCTACTGATAAAGAAACCAAGATAAAGATATTATTTATTGTCAGCCGTAAGGAAAAAGAGAAATAAAGAAGAAGAAGAAGTTTTTAGCTAAGCACGAAGCACAAAGAACTTAAATTTGCACTTGTTTTTGGCACCAGAATCATAGAGTGCTTTTGTTGTTTTTTTATTGTGTTTTCTGATAAAAATTTCTGAAATGTAACATGTTTTTGGACTCACTTCACTCGTTCTCAGATAGTGAAAATATCTGTTTCATTGTTTTGAAACATCTTTTGTTGTTTTTTTATTGTTTTCTGATAAAAATTTCTGAAATGTAACATGTTTTTGGACTCACTTCACTCGTTCTCAGATAGTGAAAACATCTGTTTCATTCTCGGCGGTCACCCATACAGCACTGACCAAGCTCAATTCTGCTTAACTTTTATGATCCAACAAAAACCATAGATACACTTTTCGTACTAAAACTAAACTTGATGCACTTATTTATAATGTAAAGGTTTACCCTTGTACCAAATTTCAACTCAATTGAATTATTTCCCAATTTTTTAAAACCGTATACAAGACATTTGATAAAAATTGAACTAATGCTGATAATGAGCTGAAACTTCCCACATATGTTAGTCTTATACATGGCTACATGCGTGCCAAATCTCATTTTTCCGTGTACATGATTTTTTAATGAGTCATTATTATGGGAAATTTAGTACAAAGTTTTAACTCTCTAGCATAAATACACTTGAAAGTACAATCATGACATACACTCACTCACACATAAAGACAGAAAACTTTGTGAAAACCACTTAGGAGGGCTTAATAACACCTGAAACGGATAATTTAGGTGACATCCCAGTTTTGGATTTTTTGCAAACACAATACTTTTCCTATAAATGAGGAAACGTAAAAATAATGTGAATTTGATTGATCCAGTTGATCTGTAAAATAATTATTTAAATATGATTTCAGGAATGATAGTCCACAAAGGATGAAATTTTTAGAAAGACTAATTGAAGATAAAAATGAATCTGGCCATTCCTACTATGAATTTTTACAAAACATAAAAGCCTTTGTTAAGTGAAAAACATATTCTTGTTGCTTAGCAATTTCTGCATTTACACAGCCCATCGAAACTAAACTAAATATAAATTTATTTGTTTGTTACTATCAAATTACTTTGATTTCTATTTAACCAAAGAATGTTTTATCTCTTACCATTATTTTTTCAAATATTTTTGTTATTATCTGTTATTATTATTTTTCCACGGAATATTTTTTTTTAGTTAATTATATTTTACAATGATTTTGTCGGTTTAGTTCAATTTCTTTGACATATAATTGTTTAGAACTGATAAATAAATGCTGTATAGTAATCATAAAGAGTAAAATAATTTTAATTTCCATCACTATTATTTTAGAGGAGTGTTAAATTAGAATGTAAATATTTTATTTTAAATATTTTTTTTATAGTTTTAATGAAGCACATTTTACTAAATTATTACTTAATTATTTATAACACTTTATAAAGTGATTCATTCCCTCTTGTCATTTTTAGGTTTTAGCAGTAAGAGAAGTATTGTTATATTTATTACCTGTTTTTCTGTACAATATATCATTAAAAGTTTTGTAGATGAACCCTTTTAGGACCAAGGTCTTACTGATATGCTACTGATTTATAGAGACTCAGTCCTTGCATACTTACCATTAATTTGGTCTGAAAGTGTTCAGAGCCAAAATACATTTCATAGCTATTAGATTCTATTAATTTTTTTTAATAAGTTTCTATTATATTATTTATTTTTTAAAATAATGTAGCTTTATTCTATAATAAGCTTTTATTGCTTTACAATTAAATAGAATTTATATCCCCCCCTAAATTTGAGACTATAATAATAAAATATAATTTTATATTAATGATTGTTTATTCTTGCCCATCTTGTTTAACGACTCCTCTCTATTATGAAATTAATTTATTCTAACATTGCATTGTTTGAATAAAATATTAATATTATTGAATTATTTATATTAGGGATTGTTGTAAACAAAATGTATTAATTTAGTCACTGATTATTGAATTTTATGTGTACATAGGACTTTATTAAAGGAATTATTGAATAATATAAATTATTATTAGATTATGTTAATTATTGTTAAAAATAAATTATTATTTGTTTCATTTAGTTTTTTTATAAATATTTCTTATTATATGTTTTTTCCTTACAAAATTGTGCCTTAAGGTGCGGACACAGGCCTTTTAATTTTATAATTAATTTAAATTGGTTTGTTTCACATCTTTTATATTAGTATATAATTAAAGTAACCTATTTTCAATTAAAATAAATTAATAATTTATTTACTGGATAATACTGAATCTATTAAACTTTTGTTGGATTTCAGTAGCACTTTATTACCAGTCACTAATTTTGATCTGTAGTATTTATTGGATAATTTTGAGGTTACAGTCACTTTTGCACATCAATTTAGAATTTGTTGACTTCATTATTGTTTTTTGAAAAGTCATTGCCATAAATGTGTGCTTTCTGTTAACACGATTTTAGCTTCAGCATGGGTGTTTTAAACTAGTTATCTTTTAGAATGGTACAGACACAAGTCACCATTTGAATGACTATTCAAAGGGTGAATACCTACTATGATGGGTTGACTCAAAGAATATAATAGTTATAGAATGTAGGAAGGTGTATGAGAGTGTAAGACAGAAGGTAGGGGTGAATTCAGTGCTGGTCTCTAGTGGCAGCTCGGGAACTTAGCTTCTTCCCACTTTTCTAAGGTATTATTATAAAATCATCTTGTTCTTTATTACTATTATAATGGCACGAGTACTAGAAATTGGTCATTAATGTATAAAGAAAATATTTAGATGAATCTGTAAAGTGTTATATTCTTTGGGTTTACTTATTCTAGTGTAAAACTTATTTATTGTCTGGAAGACTATCCATTGAAACTACTACTTACATTTTTTGGCAATTGTTTAGTGTTTAGAATTTTTTGTTAATTTATAGTTTGATGGATATTGAGGTAATAACATAGTTATACTTTAATTGCAACTAAGTACTTCATAGTTCTAAATATGTAGTTGGAGTGACTTGTAATTTCCATCACTAATGATTCTACTCACTTTTCACCTTCCATATTAAATGTCAAAGTTATGCTTCAAGTGCTACTCTAAGATGAAGCTATCAGTAGAAACTTGGCTAGCTCATTATTTCTAACTTTCAATTCTCCTTCTTTTTTATATATTAATGTAACTAAATTAATCTTTTAGACTCATTTCTCTCTTCTCATATTCATGGGCTGTTTTCTTAAATATATTTTTTTAATTGGAAATATTTTCCAACTTTTTTTGTTATCATATACTTTCTGCAATGTTTTATATGTTTAGGTTTTATTATTAAACACATTTTCTATTATACCTGTATGCTTTTTCATACAAAATATCATACAGGTGTTCTTAAACTATGCTTTATAGTATAAGTGTTGTTTTGTTTAGGCTTTCTTTATAATAATATATTGTATTATGAATAATTATTTAAATAAAAATGTAAAATAAATTAAACTTTTTATATGATCTGTCTAAAATCTGACATTTATATGACCAAGCATAGTTTTATCAAATTTATGAGGTGAGTTATAACAAAGTCAAATACTAGTTAATTGAAAGGGTTTAGTGATTAAATATATTTTGCAAGAGTTGTGAATTACAGTGGAATAGAATTAACAAGTGGCTGTACTCATATATTTCAGGCTTTTGATATGACAGGAAATATCAAAAGAAGAAAACTTTGGCTGTTAAGGCTACTTTTAGCAACTATTGTAATCATAGAAGAAGTTATGCCTAATATCTTGTTGCCTGTCATCAATATTGTGACAAAGGTAACATAAGAGGCAAAGATTCATAAAAGAAGGTTTTATTGTGTGATAGAAATTCATATGTACCTAAACAAAATATTTTTATTTTTCGGGCTCAAATAAAAACAATACAGAGGGTTTGTTAACAAAGTATTATGACATTTCAATCTTTTACAGAGTGGCAGCCATCTTTAAAAAGATTGAGCAAACTCAATTATTTTTCAAAAATATCGTGAATTGATTTTTTGAAACTTGCTCTTGATTTTTAGGGGAGTCTGTTCACTTGTTATTCTATTTCACTATAGTTTTGAATATAGTAGAATAGAATCAACTACTGAAGTATTTCTAGCTGTCAAAACGTGAAAAGATAAAATTTTTGGCCATTAGGGCTACCTTAGCATCTGGAGTTAGTTTAGAGAAATTTGTGAAAAAAAACATTTTTATAATTTTTTGGGTATTTATTACCCCAAAAACAAAAAATACATTTTTCTTTTTGGGGTAAAAATAAAACAACACAGGGTTTGTTTACAGGATATTATGACAGTTGACTTCCATCTTTTATTCTTATCTGTTCTCTTAACAAACTGGCAGCCATTTTGAAATATTTCTTTTCTAAACTGTTTCACTTGTTATTCTATTCTACTATAGTTGTGAACTAGTGAATGTCCTTAAAAACTGGTTTTGAAATTTTGTAAAGGTATTAATTAATCATTCTTCATTATCTTCAGTAGTAATGAGGTTTTAAGAGTTATTTTTAATTATTCCCAAATTCTGTCCCTTGTCCTTTCTGTCCGTTGTAAATGGCCTTTACAATAAGATACTTTCTTAAAAATAATAAAAACACATTTTTTTTGTTATAATTTGCCTCAGTTTTGTTAATTATTAGTATATGTATATATTTACATACATTTTTATTATTCATTATAATATTCATCATAAAACACTCATTTGCTTATTATTATTTTTATTTATTATCATTTCAAAAATCATTATTTATACATATTACAAATAAGGAAATTAAAAAAATACACTTATGCAATTTTGGAACTGGGTTTATAAAATTTATTAAATGCTTAAAAAATAAAAAAAATGTATAATTTTTTTTAAATGAAAAGAAGGAAACTGCTAAATATTGTGTATATTTATTGTTAAGTGGAGCTCGACTATGCTGCTCAAATATTGTGTATAAAAATTATTATTATATTAATATAAAAATCATTCAAAATAAGAACTGTTAAATATATGAACCTGATTTATTGTAGTTAATTTTTATTCCTTTCTTTTAAATATTATGATAGTCCACTATCCAATCCTTTTAGGTTTTATTATTAGGTTAATAATTCAGGTGCGGAGATCTGCATGCAGTGCAAATTTCCTTTGGAATGTGTGTTTCCATGCTCAACAATCCATTTCTTGCTTAAGGTATCGGTTTATGCTTTTTAGCATAAGCAGTTACTCAATTATCAAAGGAAATGTGCATAATTATCCTGTTGTTGATACTACACTAAGCCTCTGAAATTGGCAGAGCATACTGCCACAATATCAGCAATTTTTTAAATGTAAAAAAAAGATTTGTTTATATAAGGATTCAAATAAAGGTCTATCCACAAATATAGTTTTAAGCATATAATGATAGTAAAACTGGCTTTCAACCAAATGAAGGTCATCCTCAGTACCTACAAACAAGAGTACGATCAAATAAATAAAATACAATAAGAAACAAATTTTATTTGGTTGAAAGCCAGTTTTACTATCACTTAAAAACTACATTTGTGGATAGACCTTTATTTGAATCCTTATAATATGAAATCCACTGGCGCTAAAGTCACTTATATTTGTTTATATTATGTTACATATGACAATCAAAAAAATCATAACTGATGCTGATAAAAAAAGTTAACTTTATACATGTGTTTGCCATACATATAAGTACACGCCTATAACATTTTAGTATCAGACAAATATTTGTGATATTTAGCAAATATTTAAAGAAATAGGGGTCGTGGAGGGAGAAGTGAATTTTTTAAAAGGGACTTACTGATAAATAATATATAAATATTTTGTTTATATATATATATATATATATTATATATTATAATATATATTTGTGTGTGTATAGGGGGTCGCTAAAAATTGCTTTGTTCGAAAAGGGGAAGAACTACTGTTTTAATTAAGTATATATATATATATAATATATATATATATATATATATATATATATATATATATATATATATATATATATATATACATATATATAGAAGTATGTATATACAAGATTTTGTTCCTAGATGTCTTTAAGGAAACACTTTCTCGAATCATAATAAAACTTATATGATTTACTTTTATTTCTTCTTAATAGAACTTAGTACAAAAATCGACCTTGTTAATTTCCAGAACCCTATTGTTTATGAAATATGTTTATATCATTAACCCACAATAATGACTGTGAAAATTTCAAAAATGGTCTAATCGTACTGAAATTTTGTATTTATATACTACGTATGGTAAACACCTATATGAAGATTAAAAATTATTATAAGCATTAATTTCGGTTTTATAAATTGACATATAAAACATGATTTAAACAAATCATGTTTTTTGACAACATTTGAAAATTGGCTTATATCATGGCAGAATGGCACTTATGTAAACTAGAAATAGTACAACAACTATGTGTTTCACATTTTAAATTATAGATGACCCAGCAAAATATGTTATCGTAGTCTGAAAAATATCTTATATATGACTATATGTGTACCAAATCTCAAACCATTCGACTCATTTTTCCTTGTTTTATAAATTTTCTAAATCTTTGCTGAGTCATTATTGAGGGTTAATGGTGTTGTAAAAATTATTTTCCGTGTAGCACAACTAGACCTAAAGATTGATTTTTGTACAAATTTTTAACTCCCTAGCATAAATACACAGGGAGATACGAAGATAACAAAGATACTTCATAAAAACCACTTAAGAGGTCTTAAAAACACCTGCAATAGATAATTCAGTTGACATCCGGGTTTCAGTTGTGTTTTTTTTTGTAAACACAATACTTACCTGCAGTATAAATGAAGAAAAGTTCAAAGGTGTTTTGACATAAATAGTTCATTTTTTAGCCACCAGACTAGGGATGGCTTATATGACTCGTCTATTTAAGTTCGACACCTCTGATGGAACTCCTGACAAGAGAGGAAACGGAGGATATAATTTATTTATTTACATATAAATATTTGTCAAATTATAATTAATTATAATTATAGCCATGTGTCGTAATTTGTTAAATTACGACACATGGCTAAAATCAGTTGACAGCGTGGGAATATAGTGTTGAGGAACCAATACGGTTGGCCTCATTTAACATTGAGGGCGTGGTTTAATATCCAGGAATTACCTCATTGGCTCCCTCGCATTATTTCCCACGCTGTCAACTGATTTTAGTCGTACTAATATTATAGACGACATTTTGTTACACGAGAGGTCTGTTTCTACAAACCTGGTTATTCAGGACAAATACAACTACGACAGAGCTGTGAGTATTTCTATGTTTAAGAAAAGAGCCATTCCCTACCAATATTTTAGGGAGAAAAGTTGTATTAATTCACTAATAATTTACCTTTTTAGTGTATTACTTTTTATTAAATTAAACATGTATACAACCTTATAAGCATCATTTCATGATAAAAAAAAACCAGGAAAAAGGGTAAAAATTTAGAGAATCATTTTAATTATTTTCAATAAATTATAATCAATATATCCACAATAACAAATTTATTTATAATTTGATCTTTATGAGAAAAACAAATACTAAAACACTTATAATATAAATGTATGCAATAAATTGGCTTGCATTATTTAATGTTAGAACAGCTAAGTTGTAGAAGTCCACACATAACTTACACTTAGAGAAACCAAACTAAGAGAACCTCAATAATAAATGAGCGAACAGAAAAAAACTTAATTAAATGTGCACCTAATTAGAATGTTAGGTATCATTTAATAAATTCTTAAATATGAGATTCATTCTAAAAACTGCTGGGTAAAGAAGACACACAAAATAATCTTAAAATAATACTATATACTGAAGGAACATAACCGATTGCAGCAAAGCTGATTAACTAGTGGGCTTAAGTAATGCTGCCATCCTAACAATATACAATATTCTAATAAAGTTGGCAATACTTCCGGTTGCTAGATTATTAAGTAATATTATTAATTAAAGCTTAATTATTATTAAATCCTAATATAAATATTGGTGCATAATAAGTTTTTAAGCATTTAAATGGTATTTTAACGAGTTTGATAAAAATATGTTTTAAGTAGTCCTTGTCAACTTAATGTATATTCTTATACTCTGTTAACCATTTTGTTATCTAAGACTGATTTCATTAAATACTTAGCTTGTTTTTTAAGTTATTATATTTGTTTTTATTTATTACAAATTTATAAAATAATGTTTTGTTGTTAAGGTTGTATCCCTACTTAAGACCACCAGTAAACTGACATGCTTGTTATCAGTGAAATTCCATTCTGTTTACGGTTCTACATTCCTCCTGTATTATTCTAAGAAAATAATACACTTATTATCCTTTATCAACTTAGAAGTTCAAACAATTCAATGTTTAACCAATACATCAGTTAAATCTATAAAATACATTGCACCATCAAAAACACTAAATATTATGCATAGTTTGAAGGTTATTTCATAATTGTGTCTGAGGATATGACAAAAAATTATACATTTATAAACATGTTTACTGGGTTATTATTTATTGAGCCTTATCATAAATAAAAATATTTAAAATTAAAAAAGATAAATGTAATTAACATTTTATTTTACTTACTATGGAGGAAGTATGAATCAAAATTGTCGAAGTACAAAAGAATCATTTTTATAATTTTTAATCAATGAAATCATAAAAAAGCAAGAAAAGGATTACTAGGTTTATAAAGAGAAATGGAAGAAATTTGGCAACACTTGCCCTAAATATAAAATTATATTAAACCATGATGAATAATATATGTGGTTTGCCTAGTTTTTTAGGCTAAAGTTTCACTTTTGAAATTAAACTCTAATGGTTTTCAACATGAACTAATGGTTGTATTTCTACAGACATTATAAAAGTTCTCAATATTACTCTCCATTTAAAAATTACCAAAAAAATCAAAAGTTTAAGTATTATTATTTATTTAATTACACATATTGTTTTAACTTTTATCCTGGATTTATTATTTATTTATCAGAACAAACTTTTGGAATGTTAGTTAGTTTATAAAAATGCAGTCATATAAAATAAATTTAGTATAAAAAAATAAATAAAACATTTTTAAAATGGAGTCACTAGATTAATAGAGGGACAAGTAAGTTTTTTTATTATCTGTTGCTAATTAAATATCACATATTGATTGAATGATGTACATGTATGATATTATCCACAGAAATATTATTACTATATTCAGCATAGCCTTTCATTATTAGGGGAAGTTTAAAATTCTTTATCTTGACTTCTTGTTACCTAAGCTTTAATATCATAACTCCCTTCTGAGAGACCAGATTGTTTTAGATTCAATCAATATCAAACTCTAGTAATAATATTTTTTGTTATTTATTTGATAATTTAAGGATCGAAGACTTAATTTTTTAAAAGCAGATACCATTTATTAAGAGGAAAGACAACATGAATCCCTTTTTTCTAATACATATATGAATAAAATTTTTTAGTAATAAAAAAATTTGACTGTTTAAATTTTCAGGCGAGACACGGAAAATTAAAATATAATTGACTAGCAAAGTAAAACCAGGGAAAAAAAGAAAATACTGAAATGTACAACCATTAAAAAAAAGAATATTTGGTGTCAAGGTTAAGGAAAAATATACAACCAAAGAAATCTTCAGCGATTTACTTCTAAAACTTAAATAAATATTAAAACACAGTGTTTGTTCAGTAGGCTCATAATAATAATAATAAAAAAAGAGAAGGGAATCAAAGATTAACAAATTAAATATCTACAACTTAAAAAAAATCTTATAAATAGATATAAAGACTTAAAATATACAAAAAAATATAGGTAACATAATATTTACTACATTAGAGGTTTTTAAATAACATATTTACCCGAATACACGCAATGAATGCAAATGTCGACCCAGTCATAAGTAGGTGCCATTCTCCAAAATCGTAAAAAAAAAAATAACTAAGATTACATAGATAGATACAAACATTTAAATGACATAAAAATGTAAAGAATACTAATCAACCTTTTTTTCTACATCGAAAAGTAAAATTGAAAATAAAATAACATGACAAAGAAAAAATAATTTAAAATTAACATGAAAAAATTATTAACTTCAGATCTTGAACTTAGTTCTAGTGTTTAATTAGCTAAATTTGGCAGAACAGGGTTGATTCTTAGGCTTGCAATTACTTGATATTAGAAGAGGCCAACCAACAATGAGAAAATAGGTCATGAGTGAGAGAGAAGTTTTTTTTGTGCAGCAAGTTTTTAATATAAAAAAAATTAAACCTACCTAGTTTGTTTTCATTATTCAAAGCTAGCTAAAGTACAAATAATCGGGTACGGGGTACCTCGGAACTTTTCCCTCATCACATCAGATTCACTTCATTCGGATGAGCATGAAAGATTTCCTACTTCTGACTCGCTTCGCTCATCCTCAAAATATACAATTCACCAAATTTATACTACAGCATGTTTTTGGACTCGCTTTGCTAGTCCTAAGATGGTAATACAGCTTTTTCATTCTCACTGGTCACCCATACAGCACTGACCACACTCAATGCTGCTAATTTTTATGATCCAACAAAAATCATGAATATACTTCCATATTGAAACCAAATGAAGTGTTAATTATTACACAAAAGGTAACTAAGTTGTGCTTGTACTAAGCTTCAACTCAATTGGATTGTTTTCCCTATTTTTTTAAAAAATGTACACAAGTCATTCCATAAAAATTGAATTAATGCTGACAATGAGATGAAACTTGGCACATATGTTAGTCTTTTACATAATTACAGGCATGCAAAATCTCAACCTGATCGCACCATTGTTCCGTGTTTTATATTTTCAACATTTATGCTGAGTTATTATTGCGGGTTTATGGTTTGCATACATTTTTTTCTGTAAAGCACAACTACTTTGATTTTGTACAAAGTTTCATCTCTCTAGCACAAACACATACAGACAACTTAGTGAAAACCACTCAGAGGGTCTTAAAAACACCTGAAACAGATAATTCCGGTGACATCCTGTTTTCAATTTTTTTTGCAAACACAATACTTTTCCTATATACTATGGTATAAATGAGGAAAGTAAAAATGGATTGAGACACCGTAAACATACAACACTGACTTTGGCTACTCAGAATTACTATCATACACACAGCAAGTGTTAACACTCCCCATCTATTTGCTAACTTCTTGGTTGTCTTCTACATAAATAACAAGCATTAAACCTATAAATAAAACAAGCCAGAATCTTAATTTAAAATAAAACAAACAAAAACAGTAAACTTAGAAAGAGTGTTGTGATAAAAGTTAAGTTGTATATGCTTCAACAACTTTACATTTTCCTAAATTATTTTACAATGTTAATTTAATGTAATAACATTATCTAATAATCCTAGTTAGTTTAACCAGGTATGGTACCAACAACCTGAATAGTAAAACTGTAATACAACTTTCATAGAAGAAAAGACCAAATAAAAACAAATAACTCATCACATATCAAATCAATAGCATAGTAGTGAAATACCATCAAGTTTAAAGTTGACCCTGCTGATAATTCTTAATTCTTTTAACAGAAATAGCGAGGTCAACTAAAAAGTCACTATTAAGTCATAAAAATATAGCTTTTCATACCCGTGAAACCAGGGTTATGCAAACATCAGAACCCCGAAAACCCCCATTTTAGTTGAATGCTACTTGGCAGAACCCCTATTGTTCTATTAACCCCCTCCTAATAAATGACATAATGTGCAGTCATTATTTTTTTTAATTTTCCTGCCAAATAACCCTTGTAGGAGGAACTTTATTACTGCATGGACCCAGTTTTAAAACATGAATTTAAAAACAAATACAATTACAGTTATTAACAGTGAGTCCATAATATTACATTGATAGATCTTAATGTTTCTTCACAATTTAAACTTAACAAGCGTATTTTAATGTGCAGTCATTGTTTAACATTTTTAATTGGGGTATGAGCAGCATCTTGAGAAATTGTTGTATTTTTTATGAGTAGATCCTGACATTCTAAACCATTAAGCCAATGCTTAATCAATCCCAAATATTTTCAGCAAACTTTCATGCTATCACAAATCAATTTAATAGATAAGAAAATAATTATAGTTAACACTACACACTCATACAAAGAGTCTGGTTAAAAAAATCCTGATAATTTGTCCAAATACAATTTCTTTAACCTTGGTTTCATTATTTCTTTCAATCAAGATGAAGATGAAATCTCTATGATTGTCAATACAACAAATAGTATTAATATAGAGAACCTCACTTTTCCTGCCTTCTTACTTACAACAGAAAAATTGGATGATTAATATTTATGTTTACCAATGAAAACTAGGTAAATAATTTCTTGACCTATGGATTACATCTTTTATCAAATACTTTTTGTGTTCACAGAAACTGTTAATTTCTTCACAAATTTTGCAAAAATAGTATTTATTATTAGCTCGCAGAGCCCCTAAAATCTTTTGACGGACTCCCCAGGGGTCCAGGTAACTACACTTTGCATAACCCTGCCTTAAACTAGGGGTTTAGTCTTATCTTTCTAAATTTTTAGTAATAACTCATTAAAACAATTAATTTAACATTAGGTAGTTCTCATCTAACCTGATTAAATGAAATAGCTTAAGCAGGTCAAGTTTAACTATTAGTTAATACATTAACACTTTAATAACAACATAAAATAAAAATTCAATCAACTGGAAATAGTTCTGTCAAACTGATTAACATCATAGACATTGCTTGGTAACTAATGGATTAAATTCATTTTTAGCTTGCATTTTATAATAATATAAACATGATGGCGGAGAGAAAAAAGTCTTTAAGTTACTACTAATTTTATAATTAATTATTTAGTTCAACAACCAAAATAATGCTATACCATCATATTTTATTTTAAACTGTTAATACATTTAAATAAATGTCAAAAACAACAAATTTCTAATTGAAAATGTTAAAGACACTCAGACATATAATATATTATAAGTATAAAAACTAGCTAATTTTTACTAATATATATTTTTAAAAAATAATATATTTCTAAACATTAAATAATTGGGCTAACATATTAAATTAAAATGCCATATAAAGTATAATAAACAAATATAATAATCAGTTAGTACACATATGTTTAACTTATATTTTAATTATGTTTACTTATGTTTTGTAATATGTAATACTTTTATCATTATTATATCAACATATATTTTTAAACTCAACTAGATAATTGTTCTTATCTAACAAAAATACTAACAAAAACATTAAATGCATATGTAGTAAATAAGTTATTTCAAAAATAATTAATAAAACAATATGTAAGTTCTTGATTTTGCTTAAATATCTCTTTAGAAGGGTATATTTGTTTTAGGCTGAGTAGCATTAAAACTGTTTGAGCAAAAATATAGACATGCCAATATGAAAACATGACTCGGTAACAGACGTAAACCTAACTAAAAAAAACCAGGAAAAGTTTGAAAACTTACCTGACAGGTGAAAAATGTATTTTTTTAAAATAAAATATAACTTTAGTTGCATTAAATTAAAAAACCTGCAAATTTTGATAATTTGCAGTTAACAAAATTAGAATTCCCAAAAAAAAAAGGATCATTGATTAAAATGACTTATTTACAACACTAAAACATTTATAATAAATTCGCTTAGTTAATTAATTATATTCTTTTGAACAAAGAACAGCAACAAAATTAAAATATAGTCTATAAATTATTATATTTTGGTCTAATCAATCGGAGATTTTAGTTTAATACAGGGGTTGGACAACATACATTTTACTCATTTGAAGGAAATAAATTAGAGAATTTTATTTCCAACTATAGTAAGGATACAGATTCACACGAATAGATATTTCATATTTTATTATAAGAAGGGAAGAATTGATAAACTAAGTTTAATGTTGTGAAAGAATTCCTTGGTTTTGAAGAGCTTCTTTTAACATGTAATACAAAGATAATTGTTGTTCTGGTTTTAATGTTGTTATCTGAAACAATTGTTAAAATAGTTTCTTTATAAAATTTTATGCAAAATGTTCTCAGGTAAAACTGCAACACACACATTACTTATTCTGAAGGAACAAATTTAGGGAATTTAATTTTTAGTATGAATACTGAGTGACATGTAAAATAATAGGGCCAGGTGAAATATATATTTCAAATAATATAAAAAACTATAACTTGTATATTTTCAGTTAAAATTTTTGCCAAAATGTACCTCTTTAACATAAAAAGCAAAAACAGAAATTATTGTCTCCCTTAGATTAGGATTATAAGAAGCAACAGAACATGACTTGTGTTTCCTTTTTTGAGTGGTGTTTTATAATCTTTTTTCGACCATAAAGCCTTATTATTGTATCACAATCTCTCTAGTACAATAAAAGAACCTTATTAAAAACCTTCAGTCTGCAAAATTTATTAGCTCCATAAATTCACTCTATCTTCTCCCTAAAGATGATTAAGACCCTTCAACCAATAAGAACTAATAGAGAATAAGCAATGATAAGTTACCTGTTGTAAAATTTTCTGTGGTGATTCTGTCCTAATAAAACTAGAAATGTAAACATTGACAAAAGTAGCCATCAAATATTGACAATCAAATCTGTCCATAATACCACCATGTCCAGGGATCACATCCCCAAAATCCTATAAACATGAAACAACAAAATTAACAAGGAGAGTCTACAAAAGAGCAGTAAATCGGTTCCTGCATGAAATATGGAAACAAGTGTTTTGTGAAGTATATCATTTGATACTACCGAGTTTTGCAAAACATGAATAGTTGACACAATATAATTGTGCGAGAGACACCTAGGAAATGTAACAAGCAAAATGCAATGCTACATCTGGGAACTGTTCCATCATTCGACATTCGTCATCATTGATGGCTCGACATTATGTCATGTCCCACTCTGTTTCGTTACGTCTAACTCATCAGGGCGCCGACAGAGCCTGAACTCACTCTGACCTTCAATTAATTCCATATATAATGTGTGGTAAGTACTTCACATTATATTCTTCGGAATTAATTGAAGGTCAGAGTGAGTTCAGGCTCTGTCGGCGCCCTGATGAGTTAGACGTAACGAAACAGAGTGGGACATGACATATTGTTGAGCCATCAATGATGACGAATGTCGAATGATGGAACAGTTCCCAGATGTAGCATTGCATTTTGCTTGTTACATTTCCTAGGTGTCTCTCGCACAATTATATTATGTTTTGTGAAGTGTTTTACTTTTGGCTTGATTTTTAATTCACCTCAAGCTAACCGGTGTGTGAAATCATGTCACACAGTGGATTTCATCTCTGATTATTAAGTCAACGGTGGATTTCAGAGTTGTTACCTCTAAGACTTAATTTGGCAAGCCCCCCCCCAAAAAAAAAATAAATAAATGGGATCTCAGGGACTTAACTAATTTTACTCACCTCAATGTGCGGAGGCTCTGTGGTGGTAACAAAAATGAAGCCTTCTCACCAACCACAAGTACACTTATTTCCTCCTTTCTTTTACCAACCACAACCAGTGGATTCTCAGATGAATTAAAAGGCAAGCTGTTTAACTGGATATTAAAGAACTCAAATTAAGATGGTAAAACCGGATTTAAAAAAGAATCTAATCTACATTATTATTATTAACTGAAATTTGCATCATCCACAAGAACTCTTTAAGTATAAAACTGAAGACTAATTTCATGTAATTTGTGTGGCAATAAATGAAATAATTTTATATCAAGTTTTATATTTGTGTCTGTTTACCAGTACACAACACTGGTTTCTTCTACACATCTTAAGCTTTTTAAACCATATAAAAATGCTCAATTTCTAACATTGGAAAAAACAACATACCTTAATTTTAAAAGCTCTTTTGAATCCACTAGCAAAGAAACCTCCAAAAGGTCCAATAAATGAACTAAACATGGACATGGATAGAGAATGTAGAAGGAATGGATACATTGTCACTGAACCTTTGAATCCAAACTAAAAAAAAAACATTGTAAAAATAAGAAAAAAGTAAAGTAATAAATACTAAAGAAGTAAGATGGAAATAAAACCAAGAGGGGTGAGAGGGGAGGTTAGTATTTAAAATATTAAAATTCTGGAGGGGGAACATTAGTGATCCAAATTTCCATTGAAATGTTTGAATTTTTGCTTATAACTCTATTCTTGCTTGATTTTTTGGTTTAGGGGTTATCCAAATCTCCTCTTAAACCTTTAACAAAACATTGTAAATAACTTTAAAAGGATCTGATGGTAAACTTCACCACAGATTATGATCTATGACTTCACTGAAGAATACATGCTTCATACTTTTCCAGACTCACTTTGCTCACCAAAATCTCCACTTACACTGAATAAAATATATTCTAAAGAATCCTTCTCAGCCTAATGGAATACACAACTATAATATCCACTGTTTTAACTTACAATAGCACCGACAGAGACAAGAGATTTTGGAAGTAAATATTGCTGAGGTCTAAAGAGTGGGCTTGGATCACATTCCATGGTCATCCTTCCAACACTCTCATTGTATTCAATGGGGCATACAAAGAACTGATACTGACACAGTATATATGATAGCTAGAACAGAAATAATTCAAAAAATAATAAAACAATTCTGTACAAAGTTTTTATTATTTATCGCAATATAAACTTTTTATCCTATATATAATGTATCATAGAGCATCCTATGTAGTTTTATGTATCGTAGTGATTTGTAAGAATTGTAAAATACAGTTCTCTTTGGGCAAGAAGGGCCGTTTGTGTAGACTATTGTTGCAAATCTATCCAATCTGCAAAATTGTCCATAGCATGCGCAACCGTTAATGTGATAAAACAATTGTTACTAACTTGGACAGGGGTCAAGTCATTCAATGTTGTTAAAATGTCCAGTATTATGGGAGGTATCAAATTATAGTTTTTCTTCAATTTATGAGCGATTAGTGATTCGTTTTTTTTCTTTTCTTTTTTTTCTCAAAGTGCTTTAATTTAATTAATTTTAGGGCGCATGAACTCAGAATCACTATTTCATAGAAAAATAGGGTTTAATGGGTTGTCACGAGTATTTAAAGTAAGTCATAAGAAGGTGAAAATGGCAATATAGTTTTATTTTATATATGGTAAATTAATGTTACTTTTAAATCACTTTGGTTTGCACAAACACACAAAATTATTTTTTGAATTAAATTGTTTAAATTAGTTGTAACAGGTATTTAAATTAACTGATAACAAGCTGATTTTAACCGTAATGGTATTTTAATTTATTAATTGTTAATCAATTTTATTTACTCACTAAAATAATTAATAACTCAATAAATAAACTTTTTTGTAAAATGTTTGTTTAAATTATCCATTAAGGTTTTATTATTTCTGGGATAAATCGGACAAATCCAAGTCTGTAGTGATAAGAGCGAGATTCTTTATGTAAAATCCTGGAATAATCGATCTATGAAATATTGGCAATTTTTTTAGCACCGATGGTCGTTCTATTCATTTTAACTCATTTATTACAAATAAACTAACAATAAAAAAATAAAATAAAAAATGTTTATCGGCTCCCATGCTAATCATATGACAAAAAAAATTGATCACCCTTTCGTTTTCCTGCCAATCTAACTATCTCTTTGAATCGCGAATAGTCACAATAAAATATATTTTTCAAATGAACAATTTGAGAGTAAAGAAAAATAGTGCACTCCAGTACATCTGCTGAACAAATCTATCACTAACTAGTCCTTTGTATAAAGTCCTGATAAATTTCAGATTTAATACTTCCCAATACCCATAAAACTACTAGACGTTACAGCGAGCCATTTGGTTAACACTTCTAGTATGTATTATCACCGTATAGGTAGGTATTTGAGTATAGCTAGTGAGAGAGGTGGGGAGTAATATTCTCGAGTCTCCAGCAACCAATAATCGAGAGGGGCTCGTCTCTATAATAATATCAATATCACCGTCAATCAGCAACAAATTAGTGTTTTGAAAATACTTAACAACCTACACTTACTTTTTCCAAAATATTTTTATTTTGCTATTATTCACTAATTATGTAGTTTTATTATTGCCCGCAAAAAAGAATTTTTCGTTTAAAACATTTAAAAAAAGAAATAATAGCCAAGGAGAAAAAATAATGTATGCAGGAGAAAAAAAGCCTAAACCAAGGATAAAAAATAATTTTGCGTTTAAACTTTAAACGCAAATAACTGAGAAACTCATAGACAACTACAAAAATGAAGACACAGAAGACACAACAAAAAGACATTTCTTTTACTGAATCAAAGTAAATTAATAGAGATAGAAGTCATCAGACATCAAGTTGTCTCTTCATTCATTGATTCAATGAATGGTTAGAAATCGAACCAAAATGTAGTATGAAGCAATGTATGATTTAAAAAATACTATCATATACAGAGAGAAGACAATAATTGATTTCAGTTTTATACAATTAAATTACTTTAAATTTATTAACTATATACATAAAGATACAAAAAATACGTAACACGCATAAATCGGAGAAGTAGACAAACACGATGATCAATTGATTAATATCAATATATTAATCAATTAAGATGATAAATAAAAGACAAGTCGCTTTGCGAGGTAGAATAAGGGAAGAACTGTAAAATGTGAAGGGGTAGAATAGAAAGAGCTTGTGGTTGACGAGGTGGGGGGACTGGAATCTTATAACTATATCCCTATCTCACTGCGAGCTGAAACAACTAATACAATATAAGTGTTAACCAAATGGCTCGCTACAACGTCTAGTCATAAAACTGATGCTAAATATGCATAGTATTGAATTAATTTTTAATTATTTTGAACTTACAATTGCACCAAAGAAGACAGTCGCAACGCCTCCTCCAATAAAGCCTTCCCATGTTTTCTTCGGACTTAATTTGATAAGAGGTGTTTTACCAAAGAAGAAACCAAACAAGTAAGCCCAAACGTCATTAATAACTATCATAGACACTGGAACTATAACCCTGTTAAAACGAAAAATGCATATTGAGACATCTCTGTATTGAAAATAATTATACAGGGTTGGAGTCAAGTAACTCGAAAACTAGAGCAGATAGAAACTTTGGACTTTCGAACACAATTTTGATTTTAGGAAATTCTCTTGAGTTGCACAGAGAGAAAGAACAGAGGAGTGGAAAAGTGAATAGGAAGCTATGCTTTTAAGACCGGAGTGTGGTGCAATGACTTAAAATAAAACTCTTTACTCTTAGGATTTTTTTGATCCTACCATTAGTTTAGCCTCTTGAGAGCACCAAACCAGAAAATGAGCATATTTCAGCCTTAAATAACTTCAAATCTTTCGGGGATAGATAAAAATTTAAAAGGCTCTTAATTTTAGCCCTAATCGAAATTTTAACCTCTTTTGAGCATTGGAATGAAAAATGGGCATAATTCAACCTTACCGGTCTAGTGCTTTCCAGAATTTAAATTTTTGAAAGGATAATTATAGATTGCGAAAGTATGGCTATAAATAAGAACTTGTTACGTTCTACAATTTTTTTCTGTCCCTAATGCATTAAAAGTTATTTAAGGTTAAATAATGCCCATTTTTTTATTCAGAGTCCTTTAGATGCCAAACTAATGGTCAGATCAAACAAATTCTTAGAGTAAAAAGTTCTTATTTTTTTCTTAATTTAAAAGTATAGTTTCCTAATCAGTTTTCTGTTCTTTCTCTTTGTGCAAATATCCTAAAAACAAAATTGTGTGATGTGCATCAGGTCTGAAGTTTTTATCTGCACTAGTTGTCTAGATATTTGGCTGTCCTAACTTAGCTGATACAGGCTGTAGAGAAAATTTTAATATCTTCACTCCACTGGAAATTAAAGCTTATTACAACTAAGACCATTCTTTCAGGTTACCATTTAAGGGGAAGAAGAACATATTATGCTGACAATTAAATAATTGCATTACTTATATTATTTTGGTATAATACTCAATGAGTATAAATAGTACCTCAGTACAGCAAGTATTGCAATGCCTGCAATAGTTTTCACATTTTTGAGGCTCTAAGCCTATATAGATCAGATTGCAAAGAGAGAGGGAAACCACTAGTTCAAACCCAAGTGGCCACTTATTGGGGGCCTTACATTCTAACTCTCTTGAGGTTTTGGAACCTTAACAGCACACCATGTGCCACTGAGGCAAGTGAGATAGATGCTGTCTTGACCAGGATTAAAAAAATCTATGCTTAAGCAAAGCCTTTCAGACCTCAAAACTATTTCACTACTGAGCCAAAGTAAAATCTTATTTATACTGTAGGTATATAGAAAAAAAATTGTGTTTACACTATAACTTCAAAACCGGAATTTCACCATAAGTTTGATTATCTGTTTCACATGTTTTTAAGACTTCCTGAGTGTGGTTTTTACAAAGTTGTCTGTCCGTATGTGAAAGAGTCTACTATCATAGCTCCCAGTGTGTTTATGCTAGGGAGTTAAAACTTGGTACAAAAATCAATCTTTAAGTCTAGTTGTGCTATTCAGATTTTTTTTCATTTGTCAATAACCAGCAAAACTGACTCAGCAAAAATTCATAAAACAATGACTGGGTCGTTTTGAAATTTGGCATGCATGTAATCCTATGTAATACCAACAAATTTGCTCAGTTTCATTTAGTAATCAGCATTACTTCAATTTTTGTTCAATGAAAAGTATACATTTTTTAAATCACTTATGTTAAGCAGTCAGTAACTGGATGGGTAACTTCAGGGAATAAAACAGATGTTTTCACTGTCAGAGGATAAGTAAAGCAAGTCTGAGAAGTACTGCAATATTAATTAGGTGATTTCCATATTCTGTGGACTTGCGAAACAATTACTAAGTAGTGAGAAAAAGTTCTGAGCTACCCTGTACCAGATTTTTTTAGTAATTCTGAACTTAAAAAATCACTAATTCAGAGGATTAAAACTTTCTGGTCCTGCACTCTCTGCATAATAAAATAGCTCATTTTTCCTTTAGGAAATTTCTAAAAAGAAATAATATTGCATTGACATCATTCTAAACTTATTTATTTAAAAAGGTATTATACACACCATATAAGTCCCTGGAATATATTTTGAATAATAAGATAACTCTGAGTGACAACAATAAGCAAGGCAACATGGGTCCAAGCGAAGAGAGAGAACTGCTTCATATAATATTTGTGTACCAAGGACAGAACGAACCAAACAAAACCAATAATATACAGAGAGAATGATATGAATCTGTGGTATGTGACTAGACCTCTCAGGAAATCCTAAAAAATAACAGATCATACAAGTTTAACAATGTGCAGATAAAAGCAAGAGGGAATCTTGACAAATGTTAGATCACTTGGGGGAAAAAGGATATTTAATAAAAGTAATGTATAGTTTATCACAAGTTGAATCAAGACAATACACCAATTATAGTCTCCATGTGAGAGGAGACTTAATAATCTTGGTGGATTAAAAAAATCAGATTCGGGGTACCACGGAACATTTCCTCATCAGATCGGATTCGCTATGCTCATCCTCTCTACTTCGGACTCACTTTGCTTGTTCACAGAATATACAAGTCGTTAAATTTATACTGCTTGACCTCTTACTGTAAATACATCAGTTTCATTCCCAGCAGTCACCCATCCCGACACTGAGCGCTCTTGAAGCTGCTTAACTTTTATGACCCAACAAAATTCATGGATATACTTGTGGTATTGAAACCAAACTCAGTTAACTTATTTATTACATAAAGGAATTTCAACTCAAATGGATTATTTTCAGATTTTTTACAATTACATACACAACTCATTTGATAAAAATTAAACTACTGCTGATAATGAGATGAAACTTGGCACATATGTTAGTCCAAGTGCACATAGCCACATGGGTGCCAATTCTCAAATCAATAGCAACATTTTTCCAATTTTTAAGATGTTTCAAAATTTTTGCTGAGTCATATTGTGGGTTAATTAATGACGTCATAATATATTAATAAAAATTATTTTTCTGGATGGCACAAATACACCTACAGGCTGATTTTAGTACAAAGTTTTAACCCTTAAGCATAAACACACTGGGAGCTACGATCATAACAGACAGACACACAGGTACAGACAGAAACCACTAAGAGAGGCCTTAAAACACCTGAAACAAACAATTCAGGTGTTTTCCTGGTTTTGGATTTTGTTACAACCACAATACTTTTTCTAATACCTACAGTATAAATGAGAAAAAGTAAAAATAGGGAGAGAAATATTTTATAAGACTTGTGTGTCTGTGAGCAAAACAATCAAACAAAACATTTAACACTTTCTTATGTCAGAAAGTTTCTTACCCATTCTTGAAGTACTCTTTGCAGTCTAAAGGTAACCGACAATGACTTGCTGCATTGAAATGAAACTCAGTATAATTTATTACTTTGTGTTATTACCTTTTATTGCGTAAAATATACCAAATTTCAACTTAAACGGAATATTTTTAACAACTTACATTTATTTTTTAACAAAGTCATTTGAAAAAATTGAAATAATGCTGAAAATGAGATGATTCTAGGCATATATGGTGATCTTATTTAATACTACATGGCTACAAAATCTCAAATCGATCTAAACATTTTTCCGAACAATATAAATTTTCAATTTTTTTTTTTTTTGCTGGGTCATTATTAATAGTTAAGACATTAAACTATTTTCTGGACAGCACAAATACGCTTAAAGATTGATTTTCGTACCAAGCACTGGTTCAAGATTTATGTAGCACAAGTACAATGAGCTACAATAAAGATTGACAAATTTGTGAAAACCACTAAGTAGGTCTTTAAAACTGTTGAAACGGAGAGCAACCTAAGTGCAAACATAATACTTTTCCTATACACCTACGGAGTAAATGAGGTAAAGTAAAAAAAATGGGTACAGGGCACCTCGGAACTTTTCCTCATTACATCTGATTTGCTAAGCTCATCCTACCGGCTTCGGACTAGCTTCGTTCGTCCTTAAATAATAAATACATTTGTTTCATTCCCAGTGGTAATTTATCCAGGCACTGAACATGCTCGATGCTGCTTAACTTTTATGATCCACCAAAAATCATAGATAGACTTGTATTATAACGAAACTTAGTACACTTATTTATTACGTCAACGGGTACACTTGTACCAAATTTTAACTTAATTAGAATATTTTCTGATCTTTACAATATACAAATCATTGGATAAAAATTGAACTAATGCTGATAATTAGATTAAACATGGCACATATGTTAGTCTTATACATGGCTACATGCATGCCAAATTTCAATCAGAGTGCATCATTTTTCCGTGTTTATGATTTATCAAAATTTTTGCTGAGTCATTTTTACGAGTTAATAACGTCATAAACAATTATTTTCCGAAAAGCACAACTACAGCAGAAGACTGATTTTTTACAAAATTTAAACTCTCTAGCATAAATACACTGGGCACTATTGATGATAACAGATAGACAGACAACTTTGCAAAAAACCACTCATGAGGCCTTAAAAAAACGCCTGAAACGCATAATTTCGTTTCATCCCTGTTTCGGATTTTTTCGCAAACACAATACTTTTCCTATATAACTAGGGTATACATACGGAAAGGTAAAAATATAAATAACTCTAAGATACCACTCTGCTCCCTCTCACCTTCAAACTAGGAAAGATAGAAATTTATTTTGATATCTTTACACAAGAGATACAAATTTAAAAATCATAAACTATAAGTTAACTTACAGTACGATTGATGAGTACACCAAAGTAATCAACAAGACTTTCTCCATAGAAAAAATAATTTGAACAGATTAAGAAATACCAGGATAGAGATCTAAACCATGGTAGACCATGAATCCTATACACTGCATATCCAATGTTAATTATTTCTTCAAAACATTTTACTTGAACTAGTAGAGTCTAAAAAATAAACAAAGAATGATTATTTTTATTAATCTAGAATAGCAGCTAATTAGATCCAAATTGTCATTTTAGATAGATAAAATTATGAATTAATTTAAAAAAGGAGAAAACTTGGATCATATTGTAGAATTAGGGATATTATGCTTCTAGCATGGTACGAGACTAATAGACTGTTTTATATATGTATATATATAAAGTCACATCCTCTTAAATTATGAACCATTAGACAGACATAAATTAATGAAACTTGGAGGCAGTGTAGTTAACTTTGCAATTAACTAGTTCTCAAACTTTGTAGTTTTAATATTTCCCATACACCACTGAATTTTGCAGATAAAAACAGAAAAAGTAAATTGAAAAGTAAACTTTTATGGGTATTTGAATTTTAAATTTAAATACCCAGGAATTCAAATGTTGCCCATTGCATATTTATGTCTAAGACTGCTATTTCAGCAGGAATAAGTGACCAATGTGTGAAAATTGGACATTTTAACTCAAAATTGAAGTTGAATTATTGAAATTAAAAATAATTTGCTAGAGTTAATGCCTTATTTTTGGTTCAAGAGAACATATAGTTCATTACCTTACCCTCATTTGAGGAATTTACAATCACTAATACTTCTAGATGAGGAAAACTGATTTTTTTTTAAATTGAAAATATAATGAATGATTTTTGTTCATAAGTCAAAAATAAGGCAATTTTACAATTGGCCAATTATTTCTAATCAAACTAAATAGTAAAGAAAGGGAAACTTTCTAACCCTAATTTATTTTCTCTTTTATATGTATTCCATATTAATGAAAACAGAAATAGTAAAGAATAATATTAAAATAAAATTATAGATTATTAGTAGACAATGTATTATACAAGAAATTTTATTTACATCCAAATAAAAGAATTATACATGGGAATTCTTATAATCTTTTAGTTTCCTTGCACTTAAGAAGCACAAATCTTTTCAATATCAAACAATATCAGAGGGAGTTAGAGGTGTTAATAAGAGTGGATGAAACAAAACAAGCAAGGCTAAAGATGTAATTAGCAAAAACAACTATATAGTTAATTTTGTTTGGCTCAGTTTATTACTGGAGTTAATAATTACACCAAGAGTTGGGGTAATAGCTAGGAGACAAATAGGCCTGTTATTAATCAGGTAATTATATTTATAGAGTATAAAACTCATCATGTAGGCTGGCATATACAGTTTTGATAATATTGACAAATTAGAATATAAGGTATTAGTTATATTATGCTACACAAGGCAGTGGAATATAATTTACAAAAATATAATGTAGATTTAAAGAGACTTTAAAAAGATTTAGATTTAAAAAACAAATTCTGGCACTGTATCCGCATGTCGGAAAATTTTTTTTAGTATGAGTGTTATCGTGCTTAACAATCTATTTCTTGCTTAAGGATCTGATTTATGATTTATAACTTGAGCAGTTACTTAATTATAAGGCACTACTGTGCTAAGAAACTGTGCATAATTAACCTGTTGGTTAAACAAAACTAAAATGCCTCTAAAATTGGCAGAGCAAACCATCATTTGCACTAGTTTAATGCTCAGTTGGTTTCTTTAAAAAAAAATAAAATACACAAAGGGAAAAATACACAAAAAATAAGTTACAAGTAGTGCTTGATAAGTGAGTAACTGCTCAAGTTATAAAGCATAAATCCGATCTTTAAGCAAGAAATGGATTGTTAAGCATGGAAACACGCATTCCAAAGGAAATTACTCTACATGCTGACCACCGCACCAGTATTGTTTTGTTGTTATAAACTTAAATAATAAAAAAATGATAAAAAGTTATTGCTCCTACCAGGATTCATACCTAGGTACCCTGGCTTTAGAGTGCTCGTATTGACAAAGGACTACTATCATTCAACTCACAGACCCAGAAAACCTTAAAAAGGACTCCTCACTTGAAATATGTTGTTTAGTGGCTGTATTATAGGTTTTCTGGTAATTGATCACCGTTTTTTTCAATCTTTTTTTAAGACTATGGACCGGTTTTACCAATTCAGCGCCCAAAAATAATTAGAAAGCGACACCCTACTCGGAATTTATTTTTAATCAACCGAAATTTTGGTTTCCGGTAATGTAGTATGGTTTTTTTGACTTTTTGGTCACTTTGTGTGGTCGTATCGACTTCAGACTGGTTTTATTTGATTCAGCGCCCAAAAATACATAGAAAACAACACTCTAGTTGAAATGTATTTATATATTTTATTTTTATAATAATTTATTTAAATTGGGAGTCAAGTTTTGACTCCCACCATGACGCCTATCCCATTAGCATTTTTTTTCAAAAGGAAATTTGCTAAAAGAGAAATTAAGTAAACTTAAAAAAATAATTTTGAGACAATCATTACAAAACTCTATTTTGTATAAATGATTGAATTTTTAATTGAAAATTGTGTAGTAGAGGCATCATCGTTTACAATAAAAGTTAATATAATGTATCCATAAGGCTTCATTTAATATTTTATAAGGTTCAATTTCATATTATATAGAAATAGGCATGAAGAAAAGTAACTTTAACTTTAAGCTGATTAGCAAATTGAAGATAGAAAACAAATATAATAAGACAATAAAAAAATATAATATAGTAAAAAGGTTAACACATGGACTTTTAGTTAATTTATATAAAATAATCACATTCATTTTTTTTATTATTGAAGCTATTATTATCATAAATTGTAGCCTCTATAGTTTATACAATTCAAGATTAAACAAGAAGTTTATTTTTGCTAAGATAAATTTAAGGTTGATTTGATTCCAATGACACTGTTAAATTAGACTAATGGGGAGGGGTTGAAGGGAGCAGACACAGTCTCCATTATGTTGATTAAAATATTGGTTTCATGACATTGAAATGAAAATATTGATTAGTTGTAAAGAGAAGGAACAAGTAGAGGAAAGGTGTGTTATGTAAGATAGAAATATAGGCACCAAATATAATCTTTAGTGAAGCCCTACTAATAAAATCTATTCTGATATAGTTTTTGCAAAGGTTTCACTCAAATACCTAAACATTCAGTAGCAATTCTGATACATTAAAAACTTATTAACAAAACAATGTAAAAAATAAGACTGAAAGCATGACTTTTTTAAAAAAAGTATTAACACATTAAAGTACTGATGGGTTAAACAACAATTACTCATGTTGTTTAAAAAGAAATTATTTTTTATACTTGGGCAGTTTTATCCATCATTAATAGTTGGCTCCATGTCAAGGTGCAAAAATGTAAAAGGACCACCAAAACATAAAAGTTAAAAAATAAAATGTATTATTGGTGTTTTGTGTTCTTTAGGTAAAAATAATGGAATCAAGATAACACTGCTTGTATTATATATTTGCTAGCAAATGTAAACAATTAGTACGTTCACACACACTTTAGATCCGTATCGTATGGGATACGATCTCTCAATAACGGTAATTTTAAGCTGTATGAACCATGCGAGGGGATCCGATCGCATACGCTAGAACTAGGGAGATGGAATAAATGGATCCCCCGATACGCTGTCTTTTGTGTGTGTACCTTTAGAGACGATCGTATTTAACGGATAACCTTCTCATCGAACTTTTATTTCTCTTTATTTCACTTCTATAACCGTTTTTGATCAAATAACTTTTGGAATATTTTTTTTTTGTGTAACTTTATTATTATGCAAAGAAATCACAATTTAATTAAATATATTTTTAGTTTTAAACTTCCTTATAACCAAAAGTGAAGGTTCACTATACAAGACGCCATGTTTTGGCGGGATCAGTTATCACTCGATCGACTAAACAAATACGCTGCAAGAACCGTGAAGTTAGTTGACCGTATTGCATACGTATTCTATACGATCCGCGGATCTAGAGTGTGTGTGAACGTACTAAATAAATGAATATACTGTTATCACTGCCTTGAACACTACAAAAATTAGTAAAAATATGTCCATGGTAATTAAACAAACAGATGTATTAACACACATTTAGGTTTAGAGCAATACCAAAATCCAAGTTTAATAAACATTTTGTAGAGAGATTTTGGTGATGTTTGTAGCAGAATTATTCAGCTCTACTACACAGTCTATCACAATAAGGTTCTGTTTTACATCTTTATTAAAAATTATTTTAAAAGTTTGTTTTATTTTTATTGTGCAGTAGTTAAAATAAAAACATTTTTTTTTTTTTGTTGATAAGGAAAAAAAGTAAATCAATTCAAATGAGGATAGAAATAACCTTATAAATAAAAATTATAATAATAATAATAATTAATAAAATAAAAATTATTCATGCTACCACATATTTACACAATAGTGAGAAAATAATAGCTTGAAATAGTCTTGGAGCTGGTAAGTATTAAAGTCAGTTAATTAAACTTTGTTTTGCAACTAAGACTATTATGCTTTTCGTCAAGAATAGATAATGAATTATTCATTCTTTGTCATGCCAATTATTATGTTCAAATCATTCCAAACAGTATCTACGTCAATACTATAGTCATTATAATAGATAAGAAACACACAGTTAATATAACTCACAGTTATCATGAGAGCAAGAGGTCCCCAGTAAATAACTAAACCAAATAGTCCAATCATTAAAATAGTAAATACTCCTCTGATCACCCAATTTCTCCATCTGAAAAAAAATAAAAAAATATTGTCCACTTTAACCTATTCCAATAAAATTTTCTGATATAAAAATGAACTTCTCAATTGCAACATATTGCAGGAGGTCCAATAAAATTGTCCACAATTCCAAAATGTTTTTCAGTAAATTACCTCTGAAATCATCATAAATGACTAAAATATCTTACTATTTAAAATAAAAACTAAGTTGCCAATATAAATTATAGTTCTTCAAATTAGTTAAAATTAAAACATAAAAAGTCAGCAATGGTTAGAACTCAAGACATTTTTACTAAAAGTTTAATAAAAATCACAAATTATAAGCCTTGAAAATAGTTTTCTTGGGAAAAGAGTTTCGTAATTAAAGACTTCATACGAAACATGAAACACAGGGAAATATTTTTGGCAAGGGAAGGGAAATTTTTGAATTTTCTAGGGGCCCTCCAATGTAAAAGAGAAGCATTACTTCAGTAAATTACACATAAATAGAGAATTTATTTTTAATTAATGAATTCCAAGCTCTAAAATATTTACTCTAAAAACACAATTTTTATGACATACACAGACCCTAGATAAAATCGAAGTGAAATAATAAATAAAATTATAATTAATACCTGGCAGGAAGGGCATCCAAAGCAAAATAATTAAAGAGTTCTGGAGTCTTATCAGTCCCCTGAGGAATTTCTTTAGCAACCTCAGGTTTGTCATCCTCAGAATCTTCTTTCTATAAAGTTTAAATTTCAAATAGTTATTTTGGAATCCAGTAGAAAATAATGTCTTATTTTTTATTCAATTTGGATTAAATTTAAAATATTATGCACTTATTTAAATTTAAAATTCAAACAAGGGCATTATTTTTTATATATATTATTTATTTATTTAAATAAATGAAGAGCTTTCATCCAATGATAAATGAAGAGCTTCACCCAGGGATCCTGGATGAACAAAAAGAAAGAGGTTGCAATCATACAATTATTACAATACAAACAATCTTAACACACTTAAGATAAATCAACTTTTATTTCTGAGTTTAGCTTGTTTATGTTATAATTATTGAATGATTACAACCTTTTTCTTTCTGTTAATTAAAGGATCTGATGAAGACCAGGATCCCTGGGTGAAAGCTCTTCAATTATTTAGTTAAATTAAGTAAATGATATACATAAAAAGGACTAAAGTATTCATTATCTTACCAATAATTTATGACAGTCCAGAAGCTCTAAAGTTTTTAAATATGATTTTAAGTTTATCAACTCAACAACACATCGAGAGGAGGCTATATAATGAGGTTTAATAGAATAAATAAATATAAAACAATAGAGACATTGTTACCGTCACTCTGTTAAAGAGATCTTTAATTATAGGATGACACGCTATTTTAATTTACAATTTATACAATAAAGAACACCTGTTGATAATAAACAGACATGCTTAATACAAACTATGCATGCTTCCTTGTACAGGTGAACGGGTTCCTATATTTTAAGTAGGTTATAAATAAATAGCCAAAAGTAATATAACTTTTCTTTCTAATAGTTTTTTAGCAATTTTTTTTGACTTTAGGAAAATTAAAAAAATAAGGTTTAGAAGTGGAGTGGGTTGATTCAAATTAGCTTCCTAATTCTTATATATATATATATATATATATATATATATATATATATATATATATATATATAATATATATATATATATATTATATATATATATAATATATAATATATATATATATATATATATATATATGTATGTGTAGTGTACAAGTGTTTCTACCAATTGCAATGGTACAATATAATAAACTTTCAAAAGATTCTTCAAATAAATGAAACTTGACACATGGCAAGATGTTGGGTTGTTTAAAAAGCCTTTTGTTTGTACAAAAGTTATGACAAAGTTTGTTGTTTCGACCGAGATCTTGTGATGATCGCATATTTTATATAATAAATAAAACACTATAATTTAAAAAAAACTTGTTTCATTTATACTTGGTCTAATATCACAATAAAATAAAATAAATCAGATGCGTTTCGGGAAGTATCCGCTCATCAGTGTATATATAAACTAAACTTAAATTTACTATTGCTATTTGTAGTTCCCTATGAGATAGTTCCCTAACTGTAAAATTAATCAAAAGTGTTTTCTATATGAATATATAATGATAATATTAATCTTAAGGGAAAAATAAGACATAATAAGTATGTGTTAGTACTTTAGGAACTTGTTAATGTTTAGTACAGGTGGTACAGGTACTAAACATTAACATTAGTACAGGTAAAGGTACCCTTTCTTTTGTTCCCTTGATCCAAGCAGTCTCCCACCCTTCTAACTTTACCACCACACATAGCAATAGTAAATTTAAGTTTAGTTTATATATACACTGATGGTGGGATACTCCCCGAAACACATCTAATTTATTTTATATTATTGTGATATTAGACCAAGTATAAATAAAACAAGTTTTTAAAAATTATAGCGTTTTACTTATTATATAAAACTTATGACTTCATCAACCCAAGTTATGATGTCATCAAATTGGTTTAAACTTAAAATTACGCTGAACTGAGAATCACATGTTTAATCATCTAGCAACTATGTCTTCTAGGATACTTATTACTAACTTCCTATGGTTGCAAAGATACTTTACATGTAGTTGTGATTACTTTACTTTACCAATAGCCAGATAATCCCAGATTGTATCATTCAGATCTATTAACACCCACCAAAAATGGTGTTAAAACAAGGAGTCAAGTGTAATGGTAAATGACAAGCGTTATATGTTAATGGTAGATTGAGACCAGTTACAGCTCATTTGGGCAATCTTAAGTAAAACAAGTGGCATACATATATGGAAATAAAATTCCATATATAAAGGGGACAATCGTAAAAAATTAAAGGAGGCTGTTCTAGACATAATTTGCAACAATTTAGGTACCCCATGGTTATTCCAATTCCTAAGTGATTCGCTGCAATAACGCATTTTGTTCACTTTTAGATGTCGCTACTTTACTTTAATATATCGCACAAATCAACTAGAAATTTAATTTTTAGAGCCACAAATTTAGTATCGTTGGAAAGTTTATAAAATTTCCTAAAAATTAATACCAGTAATAAATTTAATATTCCATGATATATGCCCTAAATTCTTAGTCATAGCTTAACAAATCGACACACATTTCACTCATCAGATTCACTACACTCATTCTAACTACTTCGAACTTGATTCCCTTGACCTCAGAATATAAAATCACCAAATGTATCAGACCCGCTTTGCTCATCCTCAGTCATCCATCCGGGCACTGATCTCGCTCAAAGCTACTAAACTTGCTGTAAATAAACAAATCTTAGTATACTAATTTATTTTCTTAAGGAATACACTCATACCAAGTTTCAACTCAATTGGATAATTATCCAATTTTTAAAAAAAAACATATATATACAAGTTATTCATTAAAAATTAAACTAATGCTGATAATTTGATGAACCTTGGCACATATGTTGGTCTTATATACATTTCTTACATGCGTTTCAAATCGAACATTTTCCTATGTCTACTTTTACTTGAATGTTTGATAAGGGAATTCCACCACATTTTTTACAGCGTATTTTACTAATGTACTTTATATGATCCGCGGCTTTAAAATACTGTGTGAACGTACTAAGTGAATGGGCAATTGGACCGGATACCAGCTCCTTTGTTTAATAGGATCTGACTGGATTTCTTCTGCATGGTCCATAGAGCGTATTTAACTAGTGCGCTAAATACCATTTGCAGATTTAATAAGCTGTGAGTACATAATAATAGCTAAAAGAAAGGAATGGTGAAACTATACAGATCCAGCCTGTTACTTTAGTTTTAATTAGTTGAAATCTTACTAAAAAGAGGTGCGTTCTTATTGAAGAAAATGTATTGGAACATGCAGATTTCTCTAAGAGGCAGGACCAGAATAAACCAATAGGCTTCCTTTCCTTATTCATGTTATCAGGGCTATCAACTTATCAAAACCAAAAATGTTACTTTTCACAGGTGAATTATTTAAACCCCTGTTTAATGTTATTAAATCATATTCCTAAAAAAAGGGAATTTATATACATAAATTTATAAAGAAATAAATATGATCTACGTCTTACGTTGTCGCTATCAAGTTCTTCAGGTTTTTCGATGTTTTCGTTGTCAACTTTTCTTTGCCTGATTTCTGCCATTGCTTAAGAATAGAAACGGAACTAAAATTGTAAAATAAACCTAACAAATTATTGATTAATATCTAAATCAGTTCGTAAGTCTTTGTGAATCCATATTAACTCGGTATTTTTTATGAAAATCCGCAAATAAGTTTTGAACAAGACAACAAACAAAATCAAATAATCGCATTTGATCAAAATCGATGTTTCATTGCAAGGTTAGCCACTACAACCACACTCATTCCTCTCGGTTCTTTCCATGTAAAATTAAAACATAAATAGGGTTTGTGAGCAATTATTTTACACGTAATTTAAATGTTATGATGTATAAGAGATTATATAAAATATATTTGGTTTAAGAGTTGATTTTAAAATGATTTCTCGGTTTTAAAAAATAGTATCAGGTTAGCCCCCAGATTGTATTGAAACAGCTGAGGCAGCTGAGTTTTGTCAAAGTCAGATCAAAATTTAATGACCCCAGCTGAAAACTTGTTAAGATACTCTGTTCTTTTTCGTTTATTATTTATTTTATAATGTGAATCTAAGGTTGTAGAAGTTATAGCTCAATTTCAATTAACTTTTTAGTAATAGTTTAGTTAGAATTAAGTGTTACTTCGATAAATGATTGTTGGTACGTTACAAAATACCCAGGTCATATTGTCAACGTCTGATCTATTTTTAATATGAGTGATAAAAAGCGTTTTTGTTTATGAGCAATCTGCCCCATATATTTAAGGTAGAAGTTTGTTTATTAGTGTTACATCTTACTACGACAGCCTTTCCCTACATTTGCCAATTACTGTGGGCTTTGAGAGTTATCATTTTTTTAGTATACTGTGTTGTTTGTGTTTACTCCAGGTTCATTACAAGCATGAAGAATATTTTTAGCTGCTTGTAATAATTATGCCATTACAACAAATTAATGTATCACCTGCGGAATCAAGCAAACATGCAGCTTTTTCTGACCAGCAGGTACTAATGAGTATTTTTTATGTTAAGTCTTTTATAAAAGGAGGGTTTAAAAAAAATCTCCTAGATGGGGTTAGCTTGGAGGAGAATGCTGGGTTCCTCAAGCTAAAATTGCAGTTTCTGGTTTTCTAAATGGTAGTAGTAAAGGTATTTTTATTAAAAAATTGAAAATAAGGGGTCGGTGATTGGTACAGTGTTCTGACTAAAATGATGGAAAAATGTATACAGTTGAGGTGGGGACACAGTATTCCATCTGCCTGGTTTGAGCTAGGCCTAAAACAGGGGCTAGTTGCATGAGTCATTTCACCAGGCGCTAGTTTTCACCTTGTTCCGCCTTTATCAATATTGTTATCAGTTTTAAATGGAGACGTTTATTTATTTCTATGCAGAATGTTTATGAAATTTTTGACTTGTTTATTAAAAAAAATTGATTCTTTTTAGTTGTTTATATGATTATTTGTTTATGAAATAGGATAAATAACACATCATTTGTATTTTTAAATTTTTTTATGTAAATTTTACATTTACATTGATTAGTTAGATTTTTAACACTGTTGAAAACCCCTTTAAGTAATTTTAATCTTTTTAATGAAGAAATAATTATTTTATTTATGTGGGACAAGGTGAACTGACCAACTGCAGTGGAGAAACGGCAAACTAAAAACTGGCCCATCTAAAACGGGTGAGTTAGATCACTGTGTCCTCCGTCCCTAGCCCTGCTGTATAGATTTTTACTTCACTTTAGTTCTGACTACCATTTGTTTCTGTAGATAATAAGAAAATTGAGTGCCTGACATTTTTAATTTTATTTCTTCTTTCAATTTCCACACTCAGCAAATAAATTTACTTTATACTAACCTCAGCTCTATACTTTTTATGATCTATTCCTTTTTATTGGCTAAGGAAAAAAATATTCATATCTCAAAGTTAAAAAAAAAATATTTTAAATTTTGATTGTTTTTGGGAAATTATGTTTTATCTTTTCCTCACATGGCCATTGTTTTGTATTATTTGTTCACCTATGGTCGTTCGCCTTTAATGTAGTAAGAAATTTTCTAAGAAAAAGGTGCCCATTTTTGCTTGCCATTGCTTCTTTGGGGCCCCACATTTTTTGGGCAATCATATTATAATTACTTTTAAACCATTTAGATCAACAAAATACGGACACAATTTAAAGTTTTAAATTTACCAAAGTTATTATAAATTTTACAGGTAATAGTTACAAAAATAATAATAGTAAATATAAATTTGCAATAGTCAATTTACTGGGGTAGAGATATTTTTTTAAAGTCTTGAACCATGATTTCCCCTTATTTTTTAAGGGTTTAATTTTGGTACATCTAAATTGTTCAAAATTTGTACACACACACACACACACACACACATATATATATATATAATATATAATATATATTATATATATATATATATATATATAATATATATATAATATATATAATATCTGTATGTGTGTCAAACAAATACCCCCCCCCCATACCCCTTTCCACAGCTTTCATTCCAACAACTTCATTTCGTTATAACCAATTTTAAAAGTATCTACTCTGTATACCTACTCCACTTTAAATTGGTGTGTACCTGATAAAGTCTTCTACTTCTTTTAAAACATGTATTTTTCATAGAGATAACAACAATGTTTTTATTTACACTGATCAAAAGGTATATAAAATTCTCATCAGAGTGAAATCACTGGATTGTTTCTCTTACCAGACTTCTCAAGCCATGAAACTATATTAAGTCTTATAATTGTTGTATTACTCGATATAAAATGTAAAAAGGATTATTGAAACTTAAAGGGGTTCTCTTGCTTGTCTGCGGTAGACGCCCTGATTTTTTCTCAAATGCTTAAATCAGTCTAAAGTTATTTATAAATCTTAACAACTCCCATAAAATCTAAACTACTGCTCATGACCAAATAGAATTTGCAAGGTTTCTTTCAATTAATTATGTATGTAAACATGTTAGCTCCATATCTCACATGGGGATTCATTTATTATGGTATAAATTGGATTATTTTTTTAAGTCATCTGGTGTACTATGGATAGGTATAATATAATCTATTTAACCTTATATTTAGTATTATCTAAATCTAGAGTCCCTGTCACTCACATTTTGTGCTTTATTCGCATGAGTTGATATATCAGATCTGATGTCCTCTCATATTTATATTTTGTTCATTTGGCTTGTCTTTAAATTCATCTGAGAATCCACCAGTTGGTTAGTCTTGGAGGTGTTAGATTGGAGTGGTCCTTTTACTAACCATGTATGTGGTTAGTAAAATGGAGAAAAGGAAATAGGGTGGGATTTGTAGCATGGTAGGTGAGGTTTTTATATTGTTTCCTCCATAACGAAGCCATGAGTGAAATTGTGAAGTCTCTAACTGTGGAACCATGGCAAATTAGGGTCAAAGGTAACACCTCTAAAATCAAAGATAGATTAAAGTCAAAGATAAAATCCACCGCATAAAGTGACTTCACCCACTGATGAGCTAGAGTTGCATTAAAAGACAAGCTGATTGTTTAATACTGTAATGGTTGGTTCTGCAGTAACCTTAGTGTGATTATCCCTATTTTTAGATTGACCTTGTTAACAAGAAATTGGGATTTTATAATTTTTCCAATTCAGTTTTTAAAAATTGTCATATTGTCCTCAAAATGTTTTAAACATAGATGATTGTCAAACCATATG
The DNA here is from genome assembly GCA_018340805.1 of Microvelia longipes. NCBI lineage: Eukaryota > Metazoa > Arthropoda > Insecta > Hemiptera > Veliidae > Microvelia > Microvelia longipes. Next base: position 30,558,284 of record JACMZG010000008.1, read on the forward strand.
CCAACTTCTAGAATTGTAGTCTTGTAAAGAAAATATGAAATAAGCCTGTAATTTTCTGGGGATGTGCCAAACATCAAATGAGGAAACCCTGAGCCAATAAATTCCCTGTTATGTAGTATAATTTTCTATTTTTATGATAAAATTTTGTTTACTTTATAAAACCCATCACACCATCTTAACTCTTAACAATTTCTTTATTTAGCAGGTATACCAACCAGAATTCACTGGTCGAAGTGAATCCCAAATGTCTAGTGAGAGCAGTGGATCAACAGGTGTGGAAATATGTAGGATATGTCACTGTGAAGGAGATGCTGAGGCAGGTCTTATAGCACCTTGCTACTGTGCTGGTTCTCTTAGATACGTTCATCAAATATGTTTACAACAATGGATAAAATCATCGAACACAAGGTGCTGCGAGCTATGCCGTTTCCAGTTCATAATGCACACCAAGACAAAACCATTCACAGAGGTAATTTACACCCTTGAAATAATACTTGAGTATTGAATATCTGTTTAGCTGGTTTTCTTGTTGCCTGGTTTTTTTTTTTTATTAAGGCTGCTGCAATAACAGCATACAATTTTCTTTTATTAAAGTTTTCAAAACTTCTAGTTGTTGAAATATTTAGTGCGATTATTATTATTATTATTTTGTTTAAAATGCTTATTGATAAACAAAGAATTACATAACACTACGATATAACAAATAATAAAAGTATTGCAATAAGGTTACCTCTCGGGAATAAAAACTGTGCTTTGAGCTGCAGAAACAGAAGTATTAAATACACATTAATTAAAATATTAATGTTAATTATCATATTTGATGTATTTTAAATAGTACATTAACGTTTTGAGTAAAGAATGAGTTAAATGAAGTCATCATGTACAAAAAATAGATTCTTGTCCTCTGTTAACCATTTTTTATTTTATTTTTTATGTTTTTTTTTATTTATGGACATTCGTGATACATTAATAAAAAAAGTTTTATTATAGTCTATCGTTTAGTTTAAAAATCCCAAGGTCATAAGTATTTTGGGGATTGACCAATCAGAGAAGCCGCTGCCAACCTATCACTTAAAAGAGAAAAAAAATCCCCACAACAATAACCGCTGTAGGGAAAAAACTTTCTTCCTGGCAATCGTTCACTTTGTTTGTGGTTCTTCTTTTGATTACATCGTTTTGAAAACTACTTTCAAACTAATCTTAAGAATGTTATTTTAAAATAAAACTACACAAAAGAAATGTAAAAAAACATCTCCAAAAAAAATATGGGTAAAATAACCTGATTTGTTTACATAGTTTTTCCCGCTCCCTTCTTGCAGGGATTTTTTTTCTTAAGAATCAGTGGTGTCTAAACTGACCTGTCAAGATTTTTAAACTAAACGATAGACTGTAAGTAGTACACTGAGACCACCAGTAAACTGGTTTCACTGTTATTAGTGACATTTCATCGTTGCAACAATAATACCTACGAATTTCTTAATTTATTGAATGATTATTTACTAAAACATGTAAATATTTCTTACTAACCATTACTTATTTACACCATTTGTATTTTGTTTTAGTGGGAACCACTTGAAATGAATGGATTTGAACGAAGAAAGCTTGTTTGTGCTGTAATGTTTCATGCTATTGCACTGACCTGTGTCGTGTGGTCGCTGTATGTGCTAATAGATCGTACTGCTGAAGAAATAAAACAGGGACTTCTTGAGTGGCCTTTCTGGACTAAACTTATTGTTGTCGCTATTGGTTTTACTGGTGGTGTAGTTTTTATGTATATTCAGTGTAAAGCCTATATGCAAATATGCCAACGATGGAAAGCATATAATAGGTTTGCTCTTACTTAATTATTACTTATTTATCTGCAGATAAAAAGAAAATTTTATGTGTTTCCTAATAATTAAATTGTATAACTATATATTATCTTTCTATTGTCCATATTATCTTCCAGCTTTTATTCATTTAATTTCACATTCACAGCATATGCAACTTGTCTTATCTGAAATTCAATTTTATGCAATGTTGAAGATAGCAATTCTTTAACTTTTACCTCAACTATTTAATATTTTTTTCTTTTGTTTTTTTTTGCAGAGTGATATATGTGCAAAATGCTCCTGAGAAGCAGCCACTATCAATCTCTCGAGTAAGCACAGCTCAAGCATCTAAGCAATCAGCTGACCATCACGGTGAAGCATGTAGGGATCCTAAACCTTACTCTGACTGTGGTGCATCGAGTGGCAAAGATGAAACTAGTATAGATTTAAAAGGAGTCAGAAATGTTCACATATTTTTTAAAGACGAGAATCAAGTAACTGTTCAAAATGGTTCGGATGGGGTGGATGATGCTGGGCCCTGTAGTGGATCTGAGGGAACAGCAGCAGGTGTCCCAAGAAATACTGCACGTTTGGATCCTGATCAAACTCCTGCTATGTGGCACATAAAAATAGGAAAGGGTGTTTCTAACGATTCATCATCTTCTCTAAGGTATTTTTAAACAGTTAACCTATATTAGCTATCTATATTGGTATATAGCTAATCTATATTAGCTTAAAAAAATAATCCTGCATCTTTTGAAATTGCACTTTAATCAAGCTAGAAAACTATTGGCACAATGGACCTAAGAGGTTTAAATGTTAAGGAATTTCCCATCTAGTATTAAAATAATAAAAAAGCAAGAAAATTACTTTAATGAAATTATTGTTTTATTTTTAAAGCTTAAGTCCGTGCACTGTTTATTATTGAGTAGCTCAGAGATTCTTATCGTGTTGTGAAGACAATAATGAAAATTACATTAATGTACATGATCTTAAAAAAATACATAAATTATTTGAAGAAGAGCCTGACAAAAACATTAAAATATTGGTAGAAATTTTGAACTCTTACTTTGTATATTATCATAATTCTATGTACTGCTGACTCATTATAGTCACTATCTAATCATTTTTAGTTTTGTCAGATGTATTAACAAATAGGTTTTATTTCATTTAAAATTGGCTCTACAAAGTAAAAGCACATTACTGAGTTCAATGTTTTTCAGTTCCTGGTGGGACCAAAGACAATTGATCTAGTAGGACCAATATTATAAAGCCAAAGCTCTGTGTAATGACAAAAATAAATATAGGGCTCCCAAACTTTGTAAATATAAAAAAACTTTCCTTATGAAAAAAATATTGGTACCAATATACTAGAAGATATAAAATAGGCTTTGAGTGGTATTTATAAGTTGAGTTTTAATTTAGTATTATGTTTGCTTTCTATTTATTTTATAATTCAATTAAATAATATTATGTTGTCCTATTTTTTGTACTTTGTTTATAATATAATTTCCCTTTTTTATTAAACTATATAACATAGTTATTACTCCCTAGTCATTATAGGTTATTATTGAGGTCCAAAGAGACTAAAACTATTAGAGGGAGGATACAACAGCTCTTATCATTCCTTGAGTAGCTAGGTGCCCTAACGGTACATTGGTGACGTCATTTCACGTAAATATTACATTATTTTTCGACTATTTTGTTTTAAATCAAGTAAAATGAATTTAAAATAAGTTTTAATTATTATCTATTGCATGTATTCTTTAATTGTTAGTTTTGAATAAAGTGGTTTAATGTGGCATCACTGAAAAATGTCCGCCGTCAGTAGAATGCATGAAGTTGTAGAGGGTAGGGGAGTATCTATTCTTTCTTTAGGGAGACTATAGTAGGGGTAAGTACAGTTAGGGCACCTATAGAAACTGTCTCACTTCCAGACCCCTTATCACTGTGTTAATCGGGTTCTGTACTCCCTCTAATAGTTTTAGTCTCTTTGTTGAGGTCCAAATGTATTTAACATATTATTCTACTAGTACTGGTACTATGCCTGACTGTTCATATTGAAATTCATAATTCCCACCTCTGTAAAATTGGAATCAAGTGTAAATTAATTCAATTTACTCTTAACTTGTTTATGAGGTCATAGCTTAAATAAGCAAATAATGAAAAATAACTATATAATGTTGCCTAACTTGGAATTTTGATTATGTGCAAAGTGGTTGTTAACATTTTAGCCATTATGTAGTGAAATTAATATTGCACTATTACTAGTCTCTAGTCATTAGTTATCTATTTAATTTGTGTTTAGTAATGGTGATTTGAAGAGTATGTGAAAATTGAGTGTGAATATTTTAATCCGTCTTCTTTAATCCTTTACCTTGATCCTATCATATGTCCAGGTAACCCTATCCTTTCATCTTTTACTTTCTTAAAGTGGTGTTATTATACATGAAACTTTATGTAATAAGCACAATAAATTAAGTATGACAAAGTATATTTTATAAAACCTATTATAGAATACGTTACATGATTACTACTTCTAAATAATCAAATTTCTTTGATTACTTACCATTCCTAGTCAAGCATTTTTATGTTTGACTGGAATGGTCTGATTGCCAGAAATCAAGAATAGCATTAAACAAAATTTGAATCTATGTGCCTGATGAATCTTTATATTAATGAAATATTATAAATGATTTAAAGAATGTAGGCATTTTTATGTTTAAACCGAAATATGTTAGTTTTCATGGCTAATGTTAATAAATGTTTTAACTTTGTCTCAAGTAATTACTCTGGGAAGTATGATGATATGGTATCTAGTCATTGAACAAGTTTCTGAAAAAAAAGTAAAAAATAATCCTGCGAATTATCAAACGTATGTTGTGTCAAATTGACATTTTTATGTACTTGAAATCAGTATTTATCAGTATGCTTATACTTTTTACATTATTGAAATTATTTTTGTTAAAAACAGGTGCAATGAAGCAGAGAATCAGGGTGAGGTTAGAAGTGGGAATGAGACAAAGGATGAAAATCACCAAGGAACTAGTAGATCTGAAAGGGATAACTGTGATCCTGTCCTCAAATTGCAGATTAACAAAGCTGAAATAGTTATTAAATTCGGGCAGGGAGAGGTCTCTTCTGAAGAAACATGTGATAAAAATACTTCTTCTAAAGATACATCTGTTAACATAAAGATTGACGATAAAGAGAGTGAACCAATCGTAATAGATTTGGTTAAAAAAGCACCTGTGGAACAGTCAAAAATTCGCTTTGATTTTACTGAAAGAGCTAATAGTGAAAATGAAGATTCAAAATTATTTGAAGAAGGTAACCGTCCTGAAGTTTCCGACTGTAAACTGGAACAGGTTAGGGAAGCACTGTATACGGATCTACTGGATCAACGTGCCGAAACCTCAGCCAACGATAGCTATCCATCAGGCACTGACTCTGGATCTCAATCCCCTCTTCTATTACCTAAAAATCTCGAATAATTCCCCAAGACTGAATTTTATTTATTTGATCTAATTTATCTCACACAATAACTTCTTAATAATATAATTATGACTTCTAATTTTTTAAGTAAATAGGCATTTTGTGTTCTTTTTTTAAATTTTTTTTAAGACCCCAACTTCTTGTGATCTTTTAAAAAAACAAGTAAATATAAATTATTAATTTAACTAAGTTAAAAAAAGATATTTTCATGTCATATTGGTGTATCTTATCTAAATTGAGACAATATTGTTAGAGCAATTAAACCAGTATGGTAGAAATAATTTTATAAAGTTTCTGTTCCCTAATATCTCATTTATCTAATTTTCCTACCAATGTTTTAGGAAGGTGATATAATTTCTAAATTATAAAGTAAAATACTTTAAAAATTATGAAATACTTTCTTAAACCAAGGCTCTCCTGCTAAAAGACGGGATGAAATTCATTTGGATCTATATATCTCTGGTTTTAAGTAAAACATTAGCTAGAGCTCAGGTGGTGTTTCTCTCGTAATTTAAATTTTACATCAGGGGTTCTCAAACTTTATGTCACCAACATAATATTTGACCTACCACCATTTGTTAATTACATATATTTTTTTGGGGGGGGGGCTGAGTCTAATAGTCCTTTTTCTTTAAATAAGACTTACCAGAATTATCATAATAATTATCTATACCAGAATAAGATAGAGCCAGAAAATAAAAAAATAAAAGTCCCTTGTAATCCAATAATGGCATGAATATTTTAATAGCAATAAAGCAAAAATTAAAATTAGCTAGAAATAACATCACTTCTTTAATTCTTGTGATTTTGGTTTATCATAACTTTTTTACAAAAGCTATTAAATTTACATTAAATTACATAAAGACACTTCTCAGGCTACTGAAAAAATATAACGGCTGGAGATGTTTATGTATTTTACCCTTTCTTTTTACCAGAGGAGCCTTACTATGATACCTAGAACTGAGTAATACTACTTTTACTTCTTATTTCTAAGAATCAAGGAAATTTATAGGTCTTAAAATAATAGTCATCAATAAAAACTTGTTTGAACAAAAACTGTTAAATATTTTACCTGATTTCAAACCAGAAAAATCTATGTTATTTCCTTTAATGAAATGCTTTTAGGACTTCATGTTTTTTTTGTGTTAGTCAATACTTAAGTAATATATAAACCAAGTAGGGAAACAAACGCGATTTCTGTCAAACCTGGCATGTAGTTCACATTTTGTCCCAGGGAGTTGGCCTAAATTGGAGGTTATAACCTGACTTTTTATGAATGGTGAGACGTCATTGCAGGAATCGGTATAGGTGGCTTAAATTCAAAATTATGTATAATTATCAATTGTAAGCAAAAAATTAGGCTGAGAATTTCTGAGATTATTATCTAACATTAGATTGATTAATTTACGTAAAATTTATTTATTTTTCACTTAGCGTATTTATGCTAGAGAGTTAAAACTTTGTACAAAAATCAGTCTACCTCTGTAGTTATTAACCCGCAATAATGACTCAGCAAAAATTTTGAAAAATCATTAAACACGGAAATATGATGTGCTCCAATTGAAATTTAGCATGCATATAGCCATATATAAAACTAACATATAAGCAAAGTTTCATCTCATTATCAGCATTAGTTCAATTTTTATCGAATGACTTGTGTACGTTTTTTAAAAAATTGTCGAAATCGGAAAACAATCTAATTGAGTTGAAATTTAGTACAAGTTTACATAGTAATAAATAAGTACACTAAGTTTGGTTTCAATACAACAAGTATATCTATCATTATTGGTGGATCATAAAAGTTAAGCAGCATTGAGCGTGGTGAGTGCCTTGGGATATACATCCCATACATACATTGGGATATTCATCCCAATTTACATGATGGGTGTATACATTGGGAATGTATTTACTATGGCGTATATTTAAAAAAAATGACTTGAAATTTAATGACTTGTATATTCTGAGGACGAGCAAAGTGAGTCCGGAGCTGTGAGGATAAATGTAGCGAATCTAATGTAATGAGGAAAAGTTTCGAGGCACCCTGTACCTGATTTTTTATAATAAAGTAGTTATTTACATCGCATTTGTATTGGAAAAAAATTGACAACCCACAAGTCTTTATAGTGTTGTGGATACGCACGCACTCAATTTCAAATTAGGAGATTATGGGTTCAATCCTCAGATTCCCAATTTGTTCTTATTAGAAAAAAATTATAACATTTGATGGATACTTTTTACTTATCCTCATTTATACCGTCGGTATATAGGAAAATTAATACGTTTGCACTAAAAATCCGAAACCGAGATTTACCTCCTGAGTAGCTCTGTGATAAAAGTGTATTTATGATAGAGTTGAAACTTGGTACAAAAACCAATCTATAGGTTCAGTTGTGCTACTCAGCAATAATTTTAAAAATTATAAACCTGATCTGGCACGCAGATCAGGCTTGACATGCGTATATAAGGCCAATATATGTGTCAAGTTTCACCTCATTATCAGCTCTAGTTCCAATTTTATTAAATGACTTGTAGACGTTTCATAAAAAAAATCTTAAAAATGACGTCACTTTCAGACTATAAACTAATGTGAAAAAAATTGTATTGAAAAAACCCTTCAATTGAATCACCTTAGTAATTCTATCAGCTTGAGTCAATACAAACTTTTTCACTAAATCAATTAATACTATTTAGGATTTGTTTGTGTGACAAATTATAAACATATGGATTTTAATTAGATTTGTGCTTGAGTATTTCGAATAGGATTATACTGACTGAATTCAAAATGACTCTTAAGTAAATATAATTAGATATTTGTTAGTTTTTTTAGTGTACTTTGTTATTTCGTAGCTCAGCTTCTATAGACTGCAACATTTTTTAGAAGGATGAATTGTAATGTTTTGATATTATGATGTAGATCTATGTGTTGTGTAAAACCAATAATATGTTTGTTTGTTATAATGATTGTCAATATTTTATACTTTATTAGTGTTAAAGTTGCTTATTTAAGGATCAACCAGTGAAATAATGGGTAAAATGTATCCAGTTTAAGCCTCAAAAAGTTTGTAACATAATAAGCATTTTATGATCTAAATAAAATTAAAAATGAGTTTTCTTAAAGACGATAGAGTTTTAAAATATTCACCTTGTTGGGCTCCATTTGAGAAATATTATATACTGGCTTAACAGTCTTAAATTCTCTCTACTATAAGGTTGAGTGTTGGGATATGAATCAGTTACATCAAATCCTTTAATTTAATTAACCAAGACAATGACTTAAATGTAGCCAACATATTTTTTGAAACGTTTTGTATTTTTTTTAAAGGTTGTAAATTAAGATTTATATACTTCCTAATCATATCCCACTCTGGGTTTGCAAATAAGTTAATATTTGCAAATACCAAATACAAAGGCAAATTTATGTATCAAATTGCACTCTTTTTTTTTGTTGTTTTCATGCTGACAACCTCATTAGCATATTTTTCTATCAAAATTCGCTAAAAAAACAGGAAGAACACCAGAGGGATTTGTCAAATTAAGTTTAGAAGTAAAACACAATAAGCAGAAAATGGAACAAAAAATAGTTAAGTACTCAGTGTGATTTCATTTCTATTCTTTTTTATAAATTCCTTAACCAAAATAGATTTTTCTGGTATTTTTATGTTTCAATGTAATAGATAATTGTGTAATATATGTGTAAGCATATTCATTCATATTTATATATTATTCAATAATATAAAAGAATATTATGTAAATATTTGTAAATAGGTTTTTTTTAATTATTTTGATTTGCTTGAATTCTTACAAGACCTGTGATGAAGGCAAATATGAGAGCATTATAAGTTAATTTAGTTGTCCTTTTTATTTGTCAGCTTAAAATTAAATTTTTTAATTATGAATTGATAATGTTGCAAATTCACTGGTGAACATATCTAGGTTAAACGAAATGGTATTATTTTGTATGTCTTAAATAAACTTAAAATAAATAAAAATTTTAAATAAAATATTTATTCAAACAGTCAACTTGATCATTGTTTAATGACATGAATAAAACTGAGTTTTAATACCAAGTTTTATTCTTGTTTCTGAGAATTATATATATATATATATATATATATATATATATATATATATATATATATATATATATATATATATATATATATATATATATATATATATATATATATATATATATATACATATAATATATATATATATATATATATATATATATATATATATATATATATATATATATATATAATATATATATATATATATATATATATATATATATATATATATTATATATATATATATATATTGTATATATTTTTTAAGTAACTAGTTAATTAATGATATTTTATGATATAACTATGACACAACAAATGGTTTTTAAATAATTATATACGTACTATATTCAATCGTATTTAAGGTTCCCATTTTGTTATGTATAGGGAAATTTACATTCTTGATCAAAGTTATATTGATACTGTATATTCTAAACTTATAGGTGTATGCGACTGTTATCATCGCAACTTCGGGTACATTTTTGAGTTTAAAATTTGGAACAAATTTAATTTTGGGTTTAGTTGTGATATCTGAAAGATAACATTTATATTAGTTTTAAATATTTATTTATAATTTTAAGTTTTTTTAATCACAAATCAAGGAAAATTATTGGATAAACTGGAATACAGGGGATATACTACTATATTTATAAGAGTAACTAAAGTGCAGAGTTTAATGGTATTATTAGCAGTAGTTCTAAAGTTATTACTACCCATTTTCACTTATATTTACTTTATAAAAAGATTGTCTAAGACAGTTAGAACTTACCTGTAATGGTACCAAACAAATCATCAAATTTCTTTTTATAATCAACTGCCAAAACCACCAGTTTTTATCAGATTACTTGTTATAAAGACAATGAAGTATGAAACTGAGCTTAGTTGACGTTGAGTGCGATGAATTGATCCATCAAACTGCTTTTGTGGACTTATCAATTTTGAAGACAAGAAAAGCAAATCTGTAGTGAAAATTAGTGAAGCAAAACTGAATTTGAAGGGAAGTTTTATGAGATGCCCTCTACCTATTTTTTTAGAAATTGTATTTTAATTTTCATAACAGAAATACTTTCAAACATTGCCATTAAACAGTATTTATATTATTTAACTATAAACTTTTTTTATTTCATAAATCTAAAATAATTCAGACGAATCAACTGAAATGACCCATTATATCATGAATTAAATATATCACACACACACACACACACACACACACACACACACACACACACACACACACATATATATATATATATATATATATATATATATATATATATATATATATATATATATATATATATATATATATATATATGTGTGTGTGTGTGTGTGTGTGTGTTCAATGTTGTAGTATTATAAATTTAATTTCATTAAATGCTAGAACTTGACTTTAAATATTTTTATTTAAAAAACAAATTTAAGCGATTCTTAACTTACTTCTTGGTGGTTTGTAGACATAGATATTTTGGTCACCAGTGAAATTTATTTTATTTTATAAATGAAGTGTTTTTCAAACTTTTGTTTTGAAGTTGAATAATTTTTTTAGTAACAAGTTTTTTTTGTGAGAGGTTTGTAATCTTCAATTGTTTTTAGATTTTTTTTAAATTACTTTTACAAATGCTGTGATGTCATTTAATTATTTAATATAAATTAGATGTAATAAATTTATGTTGTATTTATTTTCCTTTTGTGTAAATTACTGTGATGTTCACACCCTCTCTCTTCTAAATTTTGACATACCTTTAACCCCATACCTACAACAAACAACCAAAATTGTATTTAAACCATGACCTATATTAACATAGTTATATTTCTTGTTGTTAAATGTTATAATTTAATTATAAAATATTCTTCTCTCTAAAAGCATATAATTATTCAAAATTCTAAAATATAATTATCATTTATCTTCTTTCAAACTGAAGAAGATTAAAAATTATTTATAAAAATGATACTCAAATAACATGTCTTGTGTTTGGAAACCAGTAAGATGCCTGAAGTAATGTCAATCAAAGTATTCACAAAATCTATCTGGCTATAGAACTGAGTGGACCAGGGGGACTCTGTCTAGTGTCTAGCACACTTAATTTTCCGTTGCTGCTATCTAGTCCATTCTTGTAGATTATTATGTAATGTAATTAGCCCAAAGAAATTATTTATGACCTACAGGATTAATTATAAGTCAGGGTGTCAAAGGACTTCCATGCGTTGGTTAATTAAATTCTCTAACGAAACAACTATGGAAAACTGTGAGATTTATATTGAATTGAGTATCTTAGCTAAAACATGCTGCCAAGTATGGGACTAAACTCATGCTTCCCTGTACTATATTTTAAATATTATAGATATACAGAGGCTGCTTTGTAGACTTGGACTTAAGACTCACCCAGAGGAAGCATCACCTAAAGTGAAATGTTTCTTGTTCTGAGCAAAATAAAACATATTTCAGACAGCATTCCATTGTTTCAAATTTCGGCCTGGTTTCAACTTAACACTGGACGAAGTCTACTGACTTTATACTGCGAATAACAATTTAGGTGTGACTGATAAAAATTGGGGCAGTAGCTTATAAAATAAAGTAAAATATTATTACAATAAAATTTTAATGCAATAAAAATGGATGCCACATGCTCTTTAGGCATATATAAACAAATCAAGTAAGGAGCATGATGATTCAATTAAAATAAAAGGTATTTGTAATGATCAATAAATATTTTGCATTTTATATGGAGGTATATTTTCTGTTAGTGGCAGTGCACTCTTTCTTCTTCTATGAATTCTTTAAATTGATCTGTCCCTGTTATATAAATTTATCCCCATTATTGTTTAATTTAAGTTTGTGCCAAGTAAGAAGTTTTGTGGTCAAAAAAGTACTGATAAGTCTAGCGTCCTATGTCATATTCTATGTCATCCTCAAAAATACACTTTTTATTATACTTTATTATACTACTAACATAATGTAACAATACTTAACTCATTGCATTGGTAAAATAATGCATTCACGAAATTCAGTAATATTTATTGAAAATTGTGGTTATAGTTTGGAGAATAAAAATGGAGCTTGTATCCATTAGCATTAGGGTTAAATAAAACAACGATTTTTGCGTGATGTTTCGACCAATCTGGTCATAATTATACCTAAAAAATATAAAATATATTATATTATTATTAAAGAGCACACACAATAGAAAAAAATTAAAACTATAGAAAATATAAATGAAACTAAGGCTAAGAACATCATACAAGAAGTGCTAGTTGACGACTTACAAGTACTAATAACAATCAGAATATTTGTTCTGAGGAAGAAATAAGTCAAATATAATAACTAAAAAGACAAAGAAAATTAGAAAAAAAATATAAATTTTATCTCCTAATCAAGAAATAATTAAGGGTACAACCAACATCAATTTGATATATTCTTTAAATGGATTACCAACATTTTTAATACATTCAGTGTAAAACCTAGATATAAAAGCCTCTGCTGCTAGTCCTGATAACGGAGCGCCCATGGCAAGCCCATTACCCCCGGAATATAATGTTCCGTTAATATTTTAAATATATATTTTTTTTTTAAATTTGTAACATTTTAAATAAATTTTAATATCAGTGGGGAGACTTATTTTACTATTCTGATCATTATGAACTCCTCAAGCATTCATACTTTGAATCCTGATTATAAATTAAAAACAAGATAAGACAACAAGCTTAGTGTTGATGTAAGGTCAATTCAGATAATAAAATAAATTGATATTAAAATTATAAATTTAATTAATTTCTTAGTCAGAATCATAATTTTAACATTTTTTATTGAGTAATACCAAAGAATATAAATATAAGAATGTCAGAAGAAAGATGTGTGAATTTCGCCCCCCTCAGGGATTTGTCCCCCCCCCCCCCCTACGAGTTTAGGCTTAGTACGGGCCTGGTTACAAGTTTTAAAACTGATACAATTTTAGTGACTTGGACAGACTTTTTAGAGAAACAACCCAGTAATAACACTCTGGCGGAGGTTCTAATGATCAAAATTTCTACTTTGTATTCTACTTAAGCACTAAAAGGTATAAGTCAAGTTTTGAGCGTAAAGTAACATAGGTGAAGTTCATTTGTTCCTATAATACGTTTCCTTATCCAGGGTACATTTTATCGGGGATCCTGATAATCAGTGAATTTGAAAAAAAATATATTGAGATTGTTCAGATGGTAGGATTCGCTACGCTAGTACTTAGATAGTAAATACATTAGTTTCATTAGTTCGTTTTTTCTGTGCTTAACTATTATGTTCCAACAAAAACTTAATATAATTATTTTTTATCTCCAGACGGTGTATAATGTAAAGTTATTATTAACTAGTTTTTAGGGAGTAAAGAAGCACTTTTCACTCCCAAGGGAGAAAAAGTTACTTTTTTTCCAAGGGAGTGAAAAGTAACTTTTTCTCCTTTGGGAGTGAAAAGTGTTTCCTATTATTAGGTTATTAGAGCCAATTAACCATTTTTTAGGGGAGTGGTATTCTTTAAATTTATACAGGTGACCGATCAATTTTTTGTCATTTTCCCGGGGGTGGCACCCCCAAAATTTATAAGGGGGACCCGACCAAAAAAATTGTATTTATTGGCTCAAAATCTGTTTCAGGTCAAAAGAAGTTGTTTGGAGCAATACATTTTTTTTTGGGGGCAGGACCCCCAAAATTTACAAAGGGAAGCCGACCCAAAAAATAAGAATAAAATACAACCAAACATGTTAAAATAAAATCAACGTCTGGAGATAAAATCTTGTATGCACCTTGGGAGTAAATTGCTATTTTCCCCCCTCGCAATTACCTCCCTCGTCTGCGCCTCGGGAGTTAAATACTTTGGTTCCCTCGGCTTACGCCTTAAGAACCAACTAACTGCTCAGAGAAATAATAGCATTCTTTACTCCCTTGGTGCATAAATAACTATTATGTAAACGGATACACTAGTACTAAATTTTAACTAATATAGGTTATTTTTCGATTTTTAATATTTTTTTAAAAAACGTATCTTTGAAACATGGCACATATGTTAGTCATATATATGACTACATACGTGCCAAATCTAAAAATCGATCGAATCATTTTTACGGGTTTTATTAATTTACGTAATTTTTGCTGAATCATTATTTCCGGTTAGTAACGTTATATAAAATTATTTTCCGGATAGCATAACTAGATCTAAAGATTAATTTTTGGCCAAGTTTCAACTCGTTTGCTTAACTACACTAGAAGATAAGATGATAAAAGATACACACACCCATTCAGACAGACAACTTCGTGAAAAACACTTTGGAGCTGTTAAAAAAAACCTGAAGCGGATAATTCAGGTGAAATCACAGTTTCGTATTTTTGTGCAAACACAATACCTACATTATGAATGAGAAAAAGTAAATACATGTTTTTCTTACATTATGTTATATATGCCAATCGATGTATATAACATTAAATCACAGGCCCTCGGAGCGTGCCTGAGAGGCAAGGCGCAGAAAATTCTGTAAGGCGAGGCGATAAAAATTCCATGTAACAATAAATACTGTATAATAATAATAATAGAATAATAAAATTCTACTAAAAGATGTAAAAAAAGAAAAATGGAATAAATGTAGCTTGAGTCAACCAACTTTTTAATAAAATTATTTATAGAGGTATTATTAATAGAGGAGCCCTATAGGTTTAATTTTGAAACATCGAAAAAGTAACCTGACCACCTTCCCATTCCCTTATAATATAATCAAATAATCATTACAAAATTACAATAACTTATATGGTAGAACGTTAAAAATACAAATCAAAACCCAACAATGTTTGGGAGCCAAAAACAATTGATTTATTATAACCTTAACTCACTTTTGGAGGAGGTTTCAATAAGATTACACAGAGCCCTTGAGAGCCCCAAAAAGATATTTCAGGCTTCTCAATGTATTGAGATAGGCTATGCCCAGTCTAGTATATATCTCTATGCATTGAGAGGCATGAAAATCTCTTTTGGGCTCTCAGTAGTTCTGTGTAACCTCATTGAAACCTCCTTCAAGAGTGAGTTAATGTCATAATAAATCAATTGATTTTGGCTCTCGGCACATTGTTTGTGTTCTGATTTGTATTTTTAACTTTCTCCTATATAATTTATTGCAAATTTGTATTGATTATTTGATTGTATTTGTAATTGATGGTGGTCACGTTACTTTTTCGATGTTTCACAATTTAACTAATGGGGCCCCTCTAGTGATAATATCTCTATGCTTGTTATAATTTTTTTACCAGCTGTTCATGAATCGACAGATTTTTATTGCTTGTTTTGTCACTTACCTATTTTATTATTTGTTGAAGTTTGTTAATTTATTTTATTTTAAAAAAGTCACAAATGTTAATAATTACTAAAACTGTTAACAAGGTAAACTAATTTTGCTATGAAATGTAATAAATCAGAATAATAGTGAGATAAGTAACATAGAAATATTGTTAGTATTGACAAATTACAAGACCAACTCCACCTGATATTCGTAAGTGATGCAACAACATTAAAGCAATATTTGCAGCCACTAAAATCTCGTAGCACGTATTTAAAAACCCTTTTCTACAAAACACCTTTTCTTGTACTTGTTTATTTACTTTAGTAATAAGATTCTTATCCTAATTTAATAAGTTATTGTTATCTTAATTTTTTAGTATGACCGATAAAAATGAAACATAAAATTTCAAAGAATAATATTCTTGTTTATTATTTATCCGTAAGTAGATAAAATAGTACATGCTACTATGCAGCAAAGAAAATATTGCCGACTCGTTTTAGGGATTACCTGCGTCGGCTCCGTCTCTGCTGGTAATCACACACTAATAATTAATGTGTATATATTTCTAGGCTTTATTAAAGTATGTAGAGAAAGCTACGTTCCCGCCATAGTATCCGACCTCAGGTTTAAACAGACCTGTGTGAGCTAATAAAAACAATAATAAGGAATGCTAAAGAGAGAATGACTTAGCAAATTAGAAAATCGGGTACGGGGTACCTCGAAACTTTCCCTTATCACATCGGATTCGCTACGCTCATCCTCCCCTCTTAGGGTTCGCTTCGCTAGTATTTAGAAAATACAATTCGTCAAGTGTATACTGCAACACCTCTTCAGACTCGCTCCACTTGTCCTGAGATTGTAAAATATAAGTTTCAATTCCAGCGGCCAGCCATCCAGGCACTGACCACCCTCGATGCTGGTTAACTTTAATGATTCAACAAAAATCATAGATATACTTGTCATATCGAAAGGAACAATGGAAAAATTGAACATTTTTTTCCTACTTTGTTTATATTTTAGTTTATATATTACTTTTGTCCAGACTAGTCCAGACTTAAGAACAGTTCTAATGCTTCTATAAGCTCAACGTTAAAAATTATGTCAGACGACCTTAATTCCAAAACAGGTTTTAAAATTTGAATTAGTGATCTACGACGTCAAATGAAACCAAAATATTCGCGATTTAAAGAAATAGTTCTAAGTTTGGCAATACTAATGGCGGGAAAACGAAAGGGTGATCAAGTTTTGTTTTATCATAGGATTAGCATTGAAGATGATCAAAATTCTTATTTAGTTTATTAATTATTAGTTAATTTATGATAACTTATAATTAAATTTTTTTAAGAAAGTGTAATTTTAGAGTGATAGTTATATTTTAGAGTTATTAATCACTTTAAAGACGAAATAATATTTTTAGCAATAAATAAAACAAAACATAAAAAAGTGCTTGCTTTGCAAGCATTATAAAGGTTTCTCAGCTATTGACAAAAATAGCATTTATTCGTACTCTTTAAAAATGAAATAATGCGGATACAATTTTGTAAGTACTTAATTTTAGAGCATAGATAAAAAATATTACATAATACTCTATGGCTCATTTCCCTCGCCTTTATTTGAGTGTTTTTCAGTACCTAATTTAGAAGCAACGATTAGATATATAAAAGAATATTCCATAGCTTGTTTCACTTGCTGTTAAGTATCTGTCTATCAGCACCTAATATAAAGCATATTAAATTATAACAAAGTATTCTAGGGCTCACGTCCCTCGCCTTAATGTGCTTGTTTATTAGCACCTAATAAAAAGCATAGATTAAAAGTATATAAAATAATATTTTTAAGGCGAGCATGATGTTTGTTTAAGGGCGCACGCTATTTAAAAACATCTGTAATATACATCTAAAATTTTTGCTTGGAGATTTTCTATGGCAAATAAAGACTTAATTTTGACATTATTTAAGTTAGTTTAGGAGGAGGACTTGATATCCCACTTGATTTTTTCAAAAAATATTTATATTTTTTTTAATATAAATATTACGCGTGCGCATAAGTGCAATTTTAAAATTGCTAAAATAACCATTTGAAACTTTTAATTCGAAGTTCTCTCGAAGTTATTGTGCATTTTTTAATTTTTTAGGGCTTCTCCTTATAGGTTAGTTGGGGGGAGGGGACTACAATTTTTTGGATTTTTTTATATTTTTGAGTTGTGTAATGGTTTACATTTTGAAAAAGGATGCATATTTGTGTTTTACCCATCAATACCTACAATTTGATACCCCACTCGATTTTTTTTTAATATTTATTGTTTGCAATTGTGTGCATTCGCTCATAAATGAGCATGCTAAATAGTTATACAGTTATACAGGTATACTATATAGTTGAGTAAAATAGTTATACATGGGTACTAAATTTTAACTACTGGCTATCGTATTTCCGGAGGTGTGAAATCGGACAAATAGACGCACGACAAACAGTATAAGGGTTTCGAAATTATCTTCGAACCCCTAATAATGGTGAAAATCAGCTCGTCATCAGTTAAATACAATATTGTGATTTCTCTCCTATTTTTTTTCCTATTAGTTTATTTAAAAATTCATGACAATCCATTTAAAATGGGGATTTTTAAATTAATAATGACTTTAGTGAGTTTAATCATCCTAGAATGTATTAAATTAAGTTACATTAAAAAAATTGAAGGGAAATCACCAGAAAGAAGAAAACTTTATTTAAGTTTTAACGTTGATCACCCTATTGTTGTAAATTTCTTATCAGCAGCATTGGCGCTGCCACCGAGCTTTGAATCGCAAATATTGTTTAGGAAGCTGCAGGGATTGTAAAGTATTTATAAATTCCAAACTATTGTTCACCGAATCTTTGGGTTTAAAATGGGTAACATGTTGATGAAGTTTTATTGCAATATTTCCCAAATCTTCTGTTGGTAAACCACATAAAGGAAGAATTAGCCTTATTTCATTATTTTTCTGCACTTCGTTAATCCCGTGAAATCTAGAAGGCAAGGGGTTCATTTTCTTAAGACTAAGTGAGTAAACATTTTCTGAAAAATAGTTGTATATTCTGCTTTATCCATAACACTAGTACAGTTCCCTTTTCCGCTTTTACAACAATAAGATTTTCATTAGTAATTCTCTTCTTTATATTTTCAATTGTTATTTTTTATTTTATTGATTTAAGACTGACTGACATTATGGTTATTTTCTATAGACTTAGTTAAATAATCCTATAGACTTTGACGCATTTAGTTTTAATATTATTATCTATTTGAGGTATGAAATCTACTGATGACGCAAGATGAGCTAGATCATTATAAGTTGGAATAAAGTTTAGAAAACTTTAAACCATTATCCAGCGTACTTTTCTTTTCTTTGTTGAATAGTTAAGGATCAATATTAATAAACTGAGTGTGCGGATGGAAACTATAAGACTCTTATAAAGGAATATCTAACAGATATCAAAGATATCTGTTAGGTTCAGTAGTACTAAATGGTGGAAGTATTAAAGAGAGACCATTCTCTCGTGATCCGCCCTTATTAGCCTACTATCCCACATGGCAAAATTCCTCGAAACAGCAAATAATAATAAAACAACAAATAATACAAAATAACATCGATATGGCCGCAGGGTGCCCTCAGGGAGGCCTACGGGCCGCGAATCAGCCCAGAAGCGGCTACGGTCAAAAGGCCCGTATTACTGTTTTAGAAATCACAATTCTTTCAAAGGCAAATTTTTCGTACACCTTCCGTTTTATAATCATAATTGTTATATTTCGATTTTTCGGTATCGTAGAATGGACGAATCAATTCCGGACCGGATTTATTCTACTAAGGGCCACAAAATACAAGGAAAACAACACCAAACTCGATATTTTGTTTTACCGACCATAGTTTATGTTTTCGGTTATTTTGGTTACCTTAAGACGAGTCATATTTAGTCTGGACCGGTCTATTTTATTTTATTTGATTTTTTAGTCTATTTGTAGTATTTTGTACTAAGTGTCATTAAAATATGTTTTCCGTTTAAGCTCTATAGTGCTTACAACAATTGGCTGGAAAGACATTTATACATACAAACACAAATACTTACACGCACACTTATATAAATATATACAGAGAGAGATATAAGTAGTGTTAGTAGTATTAATATACAACCGGACGTTGCAGTGACCAAAATTTGTCACAAAGTAGAGAAGCCTAACGCTAAATGGTCCTGGGTAGCTTGTATACGATATAAATGTATTTCCCTTATGGTATCGAGTGCATGAAAGCTTAGTCTGACTGGGGCACGTGTTGTTTCTAGTTAAAGCTATTGAAACTAATAGTAAAGTCAAAGTCACAACTCTTCAGTGGGTTAGACGGAAAAAGGCACCAGAAATCATAGGGTAGAACACTATCTTCTACCTAAGGAAACATTTTACTCAGATCAAAAAGACCAATCTGCTTTTAGTAATATCAATTTTTAAAAACTGGTGAGCTCATTAACGTTTCTCATCAACCCTAGAGATGGAGACGACTATTGAACGAATCGTACGTATATTATACTCTTTTATTATTATTTTTAATTATGTTTAAGATCATTTATTTTTTCCTTTATTTTTATTTAATACAGAGAAGCTCTCATTTTCTGCTTTATTTTGGGCGAACACTTTCTATACAATTTTTGTATAGAAACCATTTTACATGAGAAGACGGGCAATTCAAAATTCTAGATACATTATACACTGTAATTAAAGAAAACTAACCTAAACATTTACTTGTAACAATGGGTTGAAAACAATTGTATTGAGACAGTTTTTTGAAAAATCTGGAAACTTTAATTGGGTTAAAAAAGCTTTTTTTAAATAATATATTTTCGTGGTCTTATCATGTTTAAACCACGCTTTCAGCGGAAACAGATAGAATAAAGCCTCGGCTGTCAAAAATCTGCCTCGACTTCGACTTTGCCTCTGCAGTTCTGGAACTAAGTACTAACTTCTTCCTTACTTACTAATTTCAATAATCATAATATTATAAAAATAATAAATGAAAAAAAAAAAACATAAAATCAATTTCCATTGTAATATAAAATATAATCCTAAAGATTTAGAGTAGGCCTTTTATCATTTGGGAAGGTTGAATTATTTTTGTTGGCTTCACTTGTTGTGTTATATCATTACGTAGAATGAAGAGATACGAGACAGAAATCTAAGAGATAAATGGATGCAGCACATTATTAATTATATATTTTAAATCAAGCTCTTAACTCTTTTAGGAAGACTTAGAGATAGGAAATGTTACTAAAGGTCAGAGAGTCTGTAGTTAAGTAAGGCTCTCCTTCTCCAAAGCTCGCCACTCGGCAGCCCGAGGTTATTGCGTAATTGATGAGTTCCTAGTCTTTTTTTTTCTTTTAGACCGGCCCGGCAAGAAAAAAAATATACGAAAGAGAGTGAAAACGAAAAAAAATTAAGGGTATTAAAAGTAGTTGTCTACCAGTGTTTCGGGAGGGCCAGAGAGGTGTGGAGGGGGTAGCGGCCTTGAAGTCACATAACCACCCCTCTACAGCGAGGCTGCCTCGTACGAACCGACTCCAGCCTCCAGTCTTGTCTGTAACGTTCAGTAGTACTCACGGCTGACTGCTGAGACGGGCGTGCGACGCGAGCGTGAATATAAATATAAACAAGCTCTGGGGGGAAGTGTACTTTCATGATTTTACTATAGTCTCCCAGAGGTGCCGCTCGTGTGTGCGATTATTTATTTACATTACAGTGTCCTGTGAAATACCTGGAATAAATAATAAAATTTAATTAACGCTTATTTATTTATAATAAAATGTCTACTGCGGTCATGTCCTCGGCAAGGATGTTTGATTTCAACGAATACTCCAGAAAGGTAATTTTTTTGAAAATACTCATTTGTAATAACATATCTGTAATTAAAAAAATAAATTGACATTTATTACATAAAATAGTTAATGGTTTTTATAATTATTATACAACAAATTTTAAATAATTTTTATTATTATGCATAATTTACTTATTTCTTATCAATTATTAACATAAATTAATCTCATCAATATTTCTAAGAAATTTTCTTTTTATTTGATTCATATTATTACAACAAATATTATTATATATATATCATACATTTATATATTAAATCATGGTATATTTGTTGTTTGTATTATTATTGGATATAATTAACAATTATGTTAAAAATTTGTATAGTAATATTGATAAATATTAGGGTTGCTGTACAATCTTCTAAATGCTCTTTGCAATAGCAAAGTATAATAGAAGTTATACAATGTTTTATTCCCAATTTCGATACCCAAAGTTTTTTCTGTTAGAGTTATATACATTTATAAAAATTATTTATAAATTCTATTAATTTAGACTATAAATTTAGAATTTGTGAACAATATATAATACTGAACATTATGATTCTATTTCCTCTCAAAAATATTACTATGGTTTTACAGATAACAGATTAACAGTGTTATCATTTTTGCTTAGTAAATGTATGTAGTGCATACATACAAAGGAGCAAGTGCATGGATAATATGTCGTACCCTGGAGCATCATTTATTTAGTAATAGTCATTAATATTCAAGAGCAGTAATTATTTATGGATCAAAAGAGAATTATGCATGAAGTTTAATAATGATGTATTCCAATGATTAATAAATGTATTGGGTATTCATATATTCCCAAATAGGTAGATACGGTCTCAAATAGTGTAGAATGTAAATCTATTCCCTTGATATTATCTGATTTAGCTAGTACAGTCTCATCAGATAATTCAAAAATACGTTTAAGCGATAACACCGTAAAAAAATTCAAACTTTACCAAGTATTACCTTAAGTATTTAAAGACCACAATAAGATATATTTAATAATATTTAATTAATGTTAATGGTTTTTTATTTACGTCAAATTAACTATAATTTAAAACAAATTTCTTACTATGTTTGTTTCATTTATTTTTTTTCCTAGATTTATTTTTATTGTTTATGAAACATAATTTTACTTAATGTATAAGAACAAATTCAATTGATAAATCCTTAGTATTTATTTTGTTATGCTGTATTTTAATGTATTATTAGTTTTTTACGCAGCTAAAGTTTATTTTATTATATTTTGAAAATATAAAGGAAAACATGTATTTTGTATTTATTTTATCTTTTAAAATTCTATACGAATATACATTTATTTAGTAATGTGCTATATTTTAAATTATTCTATTTATTTGTTAATTAATGTTGTTTTTTGCTTAAGACTAACAAGAGCTTGTGCAATGCTAATTAAAATTAAAAGTGTAGAAGTTAAGTTGTGAATGCTTAGATGTAGGATGTCAGTGTCCAATTGCCTTGAAGTAATAGTTATGTAAGTGTAGAAAGTAAACATTGCATTGTTAATATTCTTTTCTTTCCAACATTAACTTATTGTTATGTAAAGTAAAAACTAAACCCTGTTCTATTTTGTTTAAACTTGATGTTTCTTCATTACCACTTCGTTCTTTATTTTTTTTTCTTAAATTTAATGAAGATACAAAATTATTTATTGTTTATAATAATGTAATAATAGTTAAAATTGTTTATTGGTTATAAATAATTATATAATTCAATTATTACCCTAAGTTACTTCGTTCCATTCTTTAAAAAGAAATTTACTAAGAAAACCTCACTCTTTTTGTTATTTGAGTTTACCATATTTAGCTGATTTGTTTTTAATTAAGATTTATGGTTAAAGTTTTTATTATTTTTTTCTTAACTAAATTTAATACATAATAGTAGATGCATTTTAGTGTTCTTTTCTTTGGATCGAATCCTTCTAAAATAAATTATAAAACGAGTTGAGCAACCTTCCTTTTTCAGAAAATTCATAAAAGAAGAACAGAACAAACGAACCGGTTTAGTTTTTTTAAAGTCTGATTTCTGTTAATATAAAAAACATTCATAAATTTTTCTGAAAAAAATCTGAATTTTTTTGAAGAACTTTATGTTTAACTTTAACAAAATCTATAGAAATTTCAAAAAGAATGTAAAAAAATTAAATTTAAGATAGAGCTTGGATATTAAAAAAAAAGAATTCTTTATTTTAAGTTGATTCCGTTGTTGACTTTGCATACTTTTTGTTTTTCTTTTTTTATTAATCTTTTGTTTTGTTGATTTATTTTTTTTTCAGTACAACTTTAATTAAGTTTCAGTTTAAACATTGAGTTTTTAATAAAATTATACAGCAAATTTTGAGACAGACTTACTTTTTTCAATTATTTTAACCACTGTTTTTAAAATTAAAGTAAAAAAAGTATTAAATTAAATTTAAAAAGGAAATAATAGATTCAAAAATAAATGTTAGTAATTCTGATATTACATTTTTGAAATTGAAATAAAACCAGACAATAATTGTTCCTTTCTTTTTCTTAATAGTTGAATGAGTGTTAGTTAAAATAGAATAGAATTATAGTATTATTATAACGACTATGGACATAAATTCATTGATAACTTTTTAAGTCGTATTTTTTTTTTACTTTTATCAGCTCAGTGCCAAGTGTCAAAATGGCTATTAATAAGGGAATAAATGTGTTTCTTATCTATGAACGATATCTGAATTACCCAGTAGTTCTTGCAGGCAACTTGTATCTGCGTTTAAGAAAGCTTTTTTTATTGATAGTATCAAGGCTAGAATGCTCATAAAATAATATATACAGGTTTAATTCTAGTTCCTGATTTTTAATGTGTATTTTATTTACGTCAAATATAATATTTTAATTTCTACAGATAATTACACTTATATTTTATTTTCTCTGTTTCAATTCTTTTTACTTATAATTTATTACCCAATTTAATTTTTTTATATGAATTTATTTTTTTTTTTTAGTTCTCAATACGATTGAATTTTCCAATCTAGAAATATAAACTTGTTTATCTCGTAATTTCATCTAAAATAGTAAAATTTTATTTAAAATGTATTATGATTAATTTGATTGAGATTATATTAACATCTTTGACGATTAAATAGATAATTATAATAAACGAAATTATTAACGCTAATGGTAAGTCGATTCATTCGCTTAATTTCACGATGAATGATGGTAAGGCAGGATTTTTACTAAAATCATTTTTTTAAACGTTTTTAAACATAAAAATATTGAACATATTATTACATTACATATATTATCGATTTAATTTAATGTATGTATTGTTAATGACAATAACTAGCATAACATCATACAGTCTAAATGAGTGTTGACAGCCTATAACTGCTTTACTTAAAAAAGTTTGATACTTTTGTCATTACGAAATTTAAATTTTCAAGTCCTAGCTATCTTAAGTTTTTACTTTCAACCAACATTCCCCTAAATCTCGACAAACTCCCGGTAAAGAAAAAAATTGTGTTGTTTAAAGTATGTTTTCTTCCGTCATTTATTTCAAATCATTTATTTAAATTTATATAATAAAAACGCTTAATTAGTGGGATTAAGCATTGTTATTAAACGTCTGTATTAAAAATGATACAAATTCTTTAAAGGCAGTTCCACCTTTGTTTATTAAATTTATTTACCGGATAATCCTTGGATCAGTAACATACAGTTAATCCTAAAATGAATTCTATTTATGGGTCTTTCCGAAGCCTGTTCTATCTTTTACCTTATTTTATTCATTATCCCTATTTATGTCAGATAAATTCATTTCATGACCTTAGTAATTATAACGGCATTTTATCTGTTAAGATATACTTATATCTACTTAACTGTTTTTAACTTAATAAGAGCAGTTACAAGTTGTTAGGGATCTCTTTCTATAATATTCTTTATATTCTAATATGTTCAAGTACTTCTTATTTGCATGAATTTGCTATTTTTTTC
This sequence comes from Microvelia longipes, assembly GCA_018340805.1. Taxonomy (NCBI): domain Eukaryota; kingdom Metazoa; phylum Arthropoda; class Insecta; order Hemiptera; family Veliidae; genus Microvelia; species Microvelia longipes. The sequence continues at coordinate 30,583,817 of JACMZG010000008.1, forward strand.
ATTTTTAAAGTGCTTTAGGAGGAGTAAGTCTTCATATAGAAGAAGTATATCATTTTAATATTTCCGTGTATGACAAAGGGTGATTATCGAAACTGCAGCCCAAGTCTCTGTTTGACTAGCAATCTCTTTTAAAAAGCAGTTCTGTTTTTAAGTGAAAGTTTTAAAAATAATAATATTCGTTATAATTTTATCTTGTTTTCTTACAAAAAAAAGGTAAACGAAGAGTCATTTCAGAGTTGGAGTATTGATACAGGAGATTAGTAGAGTTGTTATCAAATCATTCAAACACGTTATCTCATGTTTGGTTTTTATGTTTGACAAAGGACTAAAACAAATTTTTGAAGAAATAAGACATTGAGAAATTATCGTTGAGGTTTCATCTCGCTTTACAAATATAGATGTCCAAATGGAAATAAAAACTAGTATCTCTTATCACATTGCTAGTGAAAATAGCGCAAAACAGCTTTTAGCGGTAAGGTTATCATCCACGGAGTTTTCTTAACGTTTTTATTGACTAAAGCACATAACGTTTCTGTATTCAAATAAGACTAAGAATACATTGCTTGTTTCATAAACTTTTCTTGTGAAAAGTCACGAAAAAATAAGATTTTTGTATAACTCGTTGTTTTCATTCAAATATATCGATATTTAAGCTGCCATTGAAAGAAAATTGTTTTTCTTTTTGTATAGGGTTTTTATGCCACTAAAAATAAAATAAATAAATGTTTTTATATATAAATTATGCATTTTCGTATTGAAATGTTAAAACATAAAAAAGTACTTTTTATATTTTTGAGTGAAATTTTATTCAACCATCAATCATTTTGTGAAGGTTTTTTTCAATGAATCAAAAATCAAAGAAACTTTGGAGCTATTGTGTTCGAAAATAACTTCCGATCTTAAGCCTTGTGGTTATCAAGCTAACCTTGAAGAGAAAATTTATTACATAGAACTTCACATTTTTTGCCTTATCACTTAAATTTCTACAAATAGATCGAAATTATAAAAACAATATGCTATTTCTTAGTTAACTGGTTGACAAGTCCATTTCAATCAATATTCTTTCAGTAGACTCGATTTTTGGGCAAACTATTACTTCTAGCTGATGATTTTTTAAGTCTTTAATACAAATTTAAAATATAAATTTTACTAAGACCCAGGATTTGTGATTTGCGATAATAAACCTATAGAAACATTTATCTTAAATTCTTTATGTTGATTAAATGATAATCAATTAAAGTGGATCATTAAATACGTATTATTTATGGTTCCAGCATGTTCTATTGTGATTAATTTGGACTTACATCATGTTAAGTTTAAACTATAGGTGTGTAGATCGTTATTTACACTAATAAAAGGGGAGGGCACGAGCGCGAATAGCAACAAAACCTGATGATTAGATAGGGACGAAAAGGTTTAGGGTGTGAGAATAAACCACCCTAGTTTAAAAAACTAGGAAAATTAGGGTTTACGCTCTGTTGAATCTACAAGGTTGGGGGTGTAACAGTTTTTAATTTGTATCAACCGCTTTTTAACATAACTGACCTAGGAATTCTAGTTCACTTCCTCTTATGTACATTTGGCCGATGTGGCAATAAAATGTATGTCTATATATATATATATATATATATATAATATATATATATAATATATATATATATATATATATATATATGTATGCAAAAAGTTTTGTTCCTAGACGCTTCTATGGCACGCAACAACTTTACAATGCTTTCTTAGATTTACTTGACACTTAGTACAAAAATCAATAAAATTATTAATGTTTAGGAGATTACCAAATGTGTCAGGATATCATGATTAAGAATAATGACCTAGCGATTAAAAGTTTGTGATCAAGCTGAAAATTTACATTTAAGATCTATAAGGTTCTTTTCAATTGTAAATGTGTTCAAATTATTTGATTAAAGTAGTTACATCTTAAAATTTTAAGCTATTATGGTGTATAAAATAAAACGTTATAATTTATATTGAGCCCTTGGGTTTAGAGGGATTAAAGTAATGTTAGAAGAAACAATTTTGAGCTTCTTGGCGTATACTTCTTGTCGAGTTACTTCTAGACTTAAGTAGTAAAAAGAAAATCATATAAATTAGTAATTTTTGTTTTACTATTTTATTTTATGTTACAGCCTTTGGTATCTCATAAAACCGCTATTATTTATACCTAATGTTTACTTGAACTATAATACTAAACTTATTATTTTCCTTTGTGTGATAGAATGATTTACCCCTACCTCTTTCCGTTTAATTAAATGCTATAAATTAGTTTAGTTCAAACAACCGAATGCAACGTATCTCACACGGACCTCGTACCGCCCTGGTATCTAGTCAATACTTTAGTTTAGTAAAACATTAGTTATTAAGCGTTTTTAAATAACTGTATTAAATCAAAAACTTCATCTTAGTGTTTTCGTGTCTAAGCCTATCGTTAAATTAAAGATCGCTATGGATTTTTCGTCTTCGGTTCTTGATATGGCGTTTATTGAGCTGGTTGCAGACTCTTATACGAAATTTATGTTTAATGAGGTAAAAATATGTAATTATTGATTTAAGATTATCATATAATAGGTTGAAAATGGTTTATATCTCCATTCAAATTTAAGAAAAGGTTAAAAGAAAATAAGACTTAAAGATATTGTGTGACAAATTAAAATAAGCCCTCGTTCATGACGTCATGTATCTAGCTGCAATAAAACAATTACATAGAAAGAGAGATTTTTTACTGTTTGACTCATAGACAGATATACTACTAGTAAGGGCATAGCCTATAATAGTACATTTAGAGGCTTGAACATTTTTTTCGTGCTTTCACGGCTCTTTGTAACCTCATAGTTACTTTCCTTAAGATTAAGTTAGGTTATGATACGTCAAACGTTTTCGGCTTTTTACACATTGCTTTTGTTTTGTATAATAAACGTTCTTATAATAAAAAGCCTATTACTTTAATTTGATTATAATAATAACAAAAGGTGTGCAGGTTACTTTTTTGATTTTTTAAAATTCAACTTGTAATAATATCTATTATTTGATCCTTATGTGTTGATTAAGGAACTTATATTAAGGGGATAGAACATATCAGGCCCACCCAATGTAAAATAGTTTCGCCATCCCCGATGCTACTACCTCGAGCGCTCAAAGCACTACTACATCCTTCCTATCGTTGGGTTGTAAACAAGTCGAGTTAAGTTTTAGTTTTTTATTATTGTTTAGTTGTTAAATGTACATGTTTAATGTTATTCTTACATTGTTTTAGGGTATAAAGTTATTAATTCTAATAAAATAAAAAATACAAGAGTTAAAAGTCTGTTGACATTAAGCGTGTTAGATCTTGAAAGTAAAAAGACACTAATTTTTACATTTCTCTAATACTATATTATATTAATAGAGAGGCCCTAATGGTTGAATTTTGAAACATCGAAAAAATAATTTGACTACCATCGACTATTTATATAATCAAATGAACAGAACAAAATTATAGTAACTTATATAGTATAACGTTTAAAATACAAATCAAAACACAAAAATGTACAAAAGCCGAAAACAATAGATTTATTATAACCTTAACTCACTCTTGGAAGTGAGGTTTCAATGAGGTTACACATAGCCCCAAAATTGTGTTTCAGGCCTCTTGATGTATTGAGATAGGCTATTTCCCCTCTATAGTATTTATCTCTCTTTGTTACTCTATATAGGACAAGTTGTCTTATGCCCATCTATTTTCCTTGAAACGGTGGCGACACTTCATTGCCTTAATGTTTCCCCAGTGGTTTTGCTTAAAGATTATAAACATAAAATATGTATTATATAGTCATTGATTTATAATGTTTGATTTTGATATAAGACACAAAAATTATCATTAATTATTCATCGTGTATCCCTTTCATTTTTCATTTTTCCGTTAGTGCAACAATGTTAAAATGAACGTGCTTAGTTCCAACATAGAAAACAATTTAATATTTCTTTTTGTCTTTCCAGCATACGTACCTAAAGTTGAGTTTACTTAATTGGTAATAAAACAAATAGCTAAGTAAATGTTTATAACTAGATTTAAATATTAATGTGTTTTTTTCTAACAATAATCTTATTTTTATATTTATCGTTATTTTATGTTATCCTTTTGCGCATTATTCAACGATAATTTAATTTGAAATTTAAATATGTTACCCATGTTTCTTTTATTCAAAAGCTTTAATGAAATTAATTAGTTTATTATGGCATTAGTTTTATCTGTTAATGTTAGTTTATAATAAAGCAATGCTGCTTTGTTATTATTTACCAGCGTTTATAATTGCTATGTTATTAATCGTCTGTTATTACTGCTCCAAGGTTAATGTTTAATGGTTTGTATTGTTTTATTCTCTCATACTAAAAGTAACTTTAAACTAACTCGGTTAAAAGTAGGAGGTATAGAACTAGTGAATTATTACTTCGCTTGTTATGATAAGGCTTCTACCATTTCCATATATATGTCCATTTATTTTCTCTAAGCTTTACCTAGAATCATTAATTATTTTGTTGTTCTTTTTTATATTTTAACTCCTCTTTTCACATTCAGATTATAGTCCCTAAAATTTGTTCCACTTCTAAATGGGTTTTTGCAAACTATTGTCTCTTTTTTGTAGCTGAAACATTAATAACATTTTTTACTGAAATATTGAATAGTGGAAACAATTTTATGACATAAATTTTATCTCTGTCTCTACTCTGTAAAATTAAAATATTATATATATTAAAAAATCAACAAAAAAGAGGGAAATTACAATTGATGTAAATATATTTTTTTCTATTATTAAAATTATAGCTCTCAAAGACAAATATTTAATTAATGTTCCTTAAAGAAATTACATATATTCCTTTTGCAAAATATGTCTTGTTTTGTAAGAGGACAAACATAAACGAGTTTTTATATTATGTTTTCTTCTAAAGGAAAACAAGACAATGAAAAATGATTAGTCATTAATACATTATTTTATTTACCCAGATACGCAAATTAATTTGATTTCTGATGCTTTTATTATTAACTACTAAATTTTCTGCTATACTTATTTTTTTTAATTAAAATATTTTTAAAAATTAAGTATTTTTAAAAATTAATTACTTTTTTTAAGATAAAATTACAATAGAACTTTAAGAAACGTGAAGCTCTTTTAATATTAATATTCGTTAGTATTATTTTTAAGAAAGGTCCCGTTTATTAAACTCTGCTTTGATTAAATTTAATAAAAATTAAGTGGTCTCGATTGTTATTATCAATTCTTATCATTTTTTGTTTAGCTCTCTTGAATATTTTCTTTATCAGTTCAAAAGTTATTATTAAAAGATTCCCCTTAAGTTCAAAGATCTCTTTATAGTTAGTTCACGTTGTAATCAGATCTCTTTTTAGAAACTAGCCTGATATCCTTCATTAAAACTTATTTAGTTTCAGGTCTTTATTTACTTCTTCCAAAGTTCAAGTTGCATTTATATTCCTTTAGAAATATAGAGGCTATTTATATTCTTCAAATCATGATCTATTGTATTCCTTTTCTGATTATTTGTTTTTGAATTATTTATATTAAACCCTTCCCTCCACTTTTGATGTTTGATTGTTAAGGCACTGGTCATGACTAAAAGGTTGATAGCTGAATTGTCTTATCTTACATGTGGAGAGACGGGAGTCTTACTTAACATTTCTCTTGTACTTTTTCTACTGATTAAATTGAAAAAAATAAATAATTAGAAATAAATCTATTTCCTCTTATAAAATCTGAGTAATACATATTAAATTGGTATTTATCATTGATACCTATGCATTTGTGTTATTTTTCCCCACACAGGCAGATCATGTTTCCTTTTGTTGTAAATAAAAATTTAAAGATTTTTTGTTACTATCTAATTTTACAAAATACAATCTTAACTAAAAACGACAGTTTAGTTGTTCATACATTTCATTTTTGTTTTTCCGTCATCTCTGCTCTAAAGAAAATGTCGTTGTAACAAGGTAGACAAAATCCCAAGAGCTCAGTTTTACTTCTGGTCACGTTCTATTGTATATTTTTGCAATAGGATCTAAATGTTATCTTGAAATGTTTTAGGAAATTTGTAATCTCTCTGTTATAGTTTAAAAACGTTCAAATCCCTGTTTATTTTGTCTAAATCCCGTTGTTATAATTTTTAGCTGTTACCAACTTTATAAAATGAAATAAATGTCTCTGCTTTGAACTTTTTTACTATATATTTCTATAATACAATTTAGTTTCTATTACTTATTACAATTATTTACTACTTTACTACTAAAATATCTATTATTACCTTCTATTCTTTGTACTGCAATTCTACTCTATTTTCTTTTATAAAACATAATAATAGGTGCTAAAAATAGTATCCTTAATTTTTTTCCTTTTTTTAGGTTCAATTACCCCTAGGGTATTAAGTTTAGGATAAAAAGAGAAGGTACCTGTATTATTTTGGGTACCTGAATTGTGTACCCATCATGACCTGTACCTATAAAATCCTAGCTGGTTATACCTGTTTTTTTTCTATTCCCTACCTGTTCCCTAACTCCACCCCCATAGCTGTCAGCTGGTTTGAAATATATTCAGTGGAGGTACCCTTCTTATTGTTATTATCCCTTTTAGAACCTTTCCATTTACTTCTTATGCTAGTAAAGTTTTTTTTCTATAGAAAGATTCTATTCTGCTCCACTACTCTTCATAAGATATTTCTCTATGCTTTTTATTCTTCTTTTTCTTCATCTCCTGTCTTTTTTTTGTACTCCTACACCTTTTTATTGCAAAGAATGACCCATTTTATAATTATTTATGTTGTAAAAGGATGTTAGAAACTTTATAACTATAGTAAAAGATTTCTTTTCTAAAAATATTAAGAATAGATCACAAGTTACATTGTAACTGTATAATTTAAAATTTAAAAGGTGACATCTGTCGATTAACTAAAGCTAAATTTTAGACGCAAAATAGTGGCTTTTTAACGGTTGATTTTTATGTTAGTTATATTTGATTGTTTCTTCTTTTTACAATTAAATAATTTTAAATAAAACTCTTATTAGTTTGTAACAATAAAGATAAAAAATATTCTTTGACATTGATATTAGTAAAAGTGGCAACTCTTAAATTTACTAAAGACTTCAATTATCTACAGAGTTGTTTTAGTATTTTATTTAAATGTTTTCTCAATTATTAATCATTAAAATAATTTCTGAAAATAAATTAAAAATTATCCTATAGAGTACTTGGTTTATTTCAATTTATTTATTTAATTTCACTGAATAATAATTAGGTGCAGCAAAAACTTATCAAGTTCTCTTTTCCTTACAAGCTGGTAGTTTTTTAGTTGATAAATAAATAAATAAATTTAAATTTATTAATTCAAGGATATTTGAAAGTGCAAAAAATGTGCGAATTGTTTTAGATAGTAAACATTAAATTAAATTATAATGGATTTATTTACACTTGCGAAACCTTGGATAATAATTGGGAAAAATATTTAACCGTTTAAGTTAAACGGTAAGTTATTGTATAGTAACAAATAAGTTATTGTTGCTCATAATAGCTTCTTATTTATTTATTTTATCTGCTTCTTAGTAGTTAGAAGTAGTACTATACTAGTTCTTAGTACTTATATGCTTTTAATATTACTGCTTATTTGCACTTATATTTTTATCTGCGTAAGGTGCTTATTGTCTATGCTGATTAGGTGTGCTTATAAGTGTTTTTTTGTTTCTTAATATGAGGGATTATTGATTGCTTAGCTTTATATTTTTTCATGTGTTACTTGTTGTTACTGCGTTTTAGTGAATTTTAAACGAATTTCCTTCCATTAGCTGAAATATTCGCTAATATATTGAGTGTTTGTACGTATTTTTTGTGCGTTGAGATGCACAATGCATGATTTTAGTTGATTTTAGAATCCAATTCCAAGAAGTTTGTTATTTTATGATTTGCTTAAAGAATTAACATACAAATTGGTTTTGAGTTTTGCTCATTCGAAAAGTTATTTATCTTGCAGTAACTTTAAGTTATTTATCTCTAAGCAACTGCTTTTATGTTAGTCTAAAGATACCTTTGCTATTTTAAAATGGGTTTAAACCCTCTCAGGTTCGATTGTATCTTTAGGTAAGGTGAAGGCATTAAAATGACAGTGCCTACTTGATTCGAAAACCCGTTTTACTAATTGTGAAGTAATTGGTCCCAGTATATAAGCTTCTTGCATTTCTCGCCTCCAATACTCATTTTTAAAGATTTAGCTTTACTGCCACCTTAATGTTCTGTTTCTCTATAAATTGCTTATCCTATGTAAATGCATTACACACATTTTGTTATAAAAAAATTAATGTTTGCAATTTCAATAGTTCTATTGCTTAAAAAAACTTAAATATAATAAAGTAATATAGTTGTATAAAATTAGGCACTTTTGGGGGGAAAAATTAATACTAGGAGACTATTAACTTTTACTTACTCCCTGCTAATGCGCCTAACAGTGTTACTATACTATTACCCCCCCCCTTTATAATACTATTTTTCATTGAGGCAGTCTCAGGCGTACATTACTGTTTTAATTACGATGTTTAGTTTAAATGATATTTGGTGTGATTGCTTGTTCTTATTGTGGAGTATAATTAACATTATGCATCTGATTAACATTTAATCAGATTTAGTGCAGCTTATATAGTCTCATTACTTCGCGGTGATATGAGTTTAGTCTGGGTTTCCTAATTTGGCATTGGGTTACATGTGTTTTTCTTTGTATAATTCCGTTTAAGATTAAATATAAACTTTAGTTAGGTAATTAGTTGTGTTTAAAACTTTACTGAAGTATTCTCATTAAAACTCTTAAACTTGTTAATACTTAATAACATTAAGTTTTTTTAGTCGTATTTATATGACTGTTTGAAACACGTAATTTGAAAATTTTTCTTGCTTTTTTTTTCCTTTGTAGTTTTCTTGTGTTATTTAACTTTTTGTGTTGTTTTATTAAAATACCTGAGGTTAGTAGGGACAGGTACAGAGGTTGATGTATACTTAACACTATTTGTTTTGTAGTTTTAATATAAATTGAGAAGTTTTACTTCATTTCATTTTCCTTGGAGACTTTAAACTTTAAAACCTAAGGGCTGAGTTTCCCTCAAGGTTTTTGAAACTTAGCTTGTTTTAACTTTCACCTGCTACCATTCCCAAAGTGAAAAGTTTAATTAGTTGTTGCCCCCCTATTTTAAAGACCCCCCCCGTTCCTACTTATTTTTTACTTGTATCGAGTGTTTTTCTTTTTCGAGAAGTTGTTATTTTCGAATGTGTTAAAAATGTTTTATATCAAGTATTGAGTTGAGTGTTATAGTTTTCCAAACCCGTATGGTTGTAGGCATTTAAAACTTACCCCCCATCCCCATGTGGGCACTCTTAACATGGGTAACTTAGAATGAATTATTACTCTCTGGCTATAAATTAATCCCTTCTCTTGTTCTTATTTTAGTTTCTATTGATGTTTTTACTCTTCACTTAAAGTCCATTATAGTTTAATGCATGGTTTGCTTTCTATAGAGTTAGAACCCTCATTCCCTGTTAAACTTAAGTTTTTGTAGATTTTGATAGTCTATAGAGGCTAAAGGTTTTATTTATCTTATTCCCTTTGATTAACAAATAAACAAAGGTTTCATTATACAAGTTTTATAACTCAGACCTTTGTCTATAAACAACTTTGTAATTACTTTTATGTAGCGATGATCATAGTTTACTTTTCTCTTTAAGATTTTTATCAATAATACCATGAAGCAAAATGAACCAACATACCAACATTTACCTTACACAAAGTTACTTTTGTAGGATTGGGTTTTCACGTTCTTTAAGTGTTTAACTTTTGAATAAAAATGGTGAAATAAATAGTACTTAAAATAAATGACTTGATCTTTTCATTTTAATAAAAAATGAAACTAAAATTGACAAATTATTTGATCAAATTTCCGTATTAATGAACAATATCTTAAAATAAAACTTAGAATTGTGTTTATTTTGAGAACATATTTTGGTACGAATAAGCGATCAAACCTTTCCTCTTTCTCAATCGTGAAGCATATCTCAACCAAGAGCGAATTTTTTGTTAACATAAAAAGTAAGGAGTATTATCCCTTGTTAAGTATTCTAGCAATTTTAGAACTGGAAAATTTAGTGATAAAGTTCAGGGGACCTGAACGAAATTTAAGTGAACTTCCCTTAATTTGCCTGTAGTCCGGAACACATTCCTCTATGAAATTTTAGCCAATCAAAATGTCTTTAAAATTGTTTCATCTGGTTAATTATTTTATTTTGTAAAAGAATCCTTTGCTAAATTATCGTTAAATAAAGTTGTAAAATAGTAACAAATAAAAACAGTACTAGCATAAAAATTTATATTTTAATTTTATGAACTTAAATAATTACTGTGAAACGTAAGAATTATAGTCACTTTGATAAGGTTTTACAGTGCTTTTCTCTTTATGTTTGGTTTTATGTTACTGTAGATATAACGACTATTTTAACTTATATCGCCTTTTAACAAGCCTTAGTTACTAACTAGGAAAGTAATTTTAGATAAAGCTAGTTTCCTGTACGAGTAAAATTACTGCTTTAAATATACTTTTCATTTCTATAAATAAGAAGTACTCATGCTAGAAGTAAGAAAAAACATAAATCCTGAAGGATGCTTTCTGATCTTATTATTGTTGCTATCAAATAAAAACAAAAAGGCACAAACTGCTCCCAAACTAATAAAAAAATATGGCTCTGGGTTACACAAAGTAAATTTTATATACTTTTGCTAAGAAAGAAATTGATTAAGCAATGAGAAAAAATGCTGTTGCTTACCGTAAAATTCTATTGTTTATTAATCAAACATGCACCAGTTTGTATTAAGTTATTAAGGTAAAAAACGATTAAGATTGGATTCCATTCATTGATAAATCATTACAATGAGAACTGGTTTTTGTGCACCATTCATAATTTTTCATAAACCATTCATGTATTTTGATCCAGTTTTATTCTTACTGAGATTTAAAAAAAAATAAAAAAAGTTGTTTAAATAGCAGAAAAAAATAAAACAGGTTTGCTCATCCTTATTGTAATTATTACGAACCCTTTTTAACGATTTAAAGTACAACGGTTGTCGTACCTGTCCGACCTGTATAGTATTCATGTTTTTAATAAATGCAACTAAAGCATAATGAAATAGCATAAATGCAAGGGTTGTTTTTAAAGGGAAACAGGTTTGCCAACATAAAAAAGTTGCACATTGTTCATTTATTGTTAAAGTAACTTTTTATAGAATGAAAGGTCAGTATTTTAACATTTGTCGCATAGATATAATTTTCCGTATGCTGTATATATTTCCTGGTTCCAAGCTGTTAGATCTATTCCTTAATATGACTTACTTTATAACTATAAGCTATTATACAAAATAAACTATGCTTGTACAAGAATTGGCTACAAACGCTGTACATATAGGACAAAATTAAAGTTTTATAGATTTTTAGGATGAAAAATTTATTACATTTTAAACATAGTTATACCACATTAATATTTACCACGTATTTTATTAGTAAATGAATTTTATTTTGCTATAGAGCGGTTTCAAACGGAATTATTTCGAAATTTTTCCCTACAATTTGTGTTTTAATCTACATCTTTAAATCGGCTAGATAATAATTTAATACTTAATCCTAAGTTTTACTTTTTCCCACTGTAAATATAATATTAATATAAATTTTCCTTTCTTAACGTATATTTTTTTTTTTTTTTGCAGGTAAGCAGACAAAAAGATTTTACTGAAGTCTTTGTAAGTAATTTTATTTTAATCTTAAATGAAAGCCTTAAAGTGTAAAATAAAGTTAATATTAATTTTTACTATATAAGTAATTAAAATATTTCTTAACTTTTCATATGACTAAGAAGTTGTAGAATTATTTTATTCCTAAATGAACTTAATAAATCAGCTACTGCCTGCATTTGCTGTTAGAATTATCCTGAACTAGTTGGCTTAACTTCATAATTCGCTAGCGAAGCAATACTCAACGCCTTAACTAATTAAGTTACATCAGTATTTAACATAATTAGTTGAGAGCTCTGCTGCTGATTGCATTACGCCGTAATCGGTTTAGGGATATTCAAATCCAATCGCTAGTATTGAACTTATTAGAAAAATATTGTTAATAATTATTTAATAATAATGTCATTAAATTGGTTATTTTTCTGGTTTAAAATCCTTTTTAACATATTCATGTCATTTAGTATTTTTATAAATATTTATATATATTATTATAAAAAAATAAATTTTATAATTGCGCTCTAAGAAAGGTAGGGAGCTGATCCACAATTCTTGTAAATCTTAATATCGCTCTGTACTTGTTATTGTTAGGAATAAATTTATCTTTAAAATATGATAATACATTGCGTTGAGAAGTATAATAAAAAATAATTATTGTATACAGACTTTCAGTTGCCGATTTGAGTATTGATTTATACTTTGCCAATATAAGTAATTAATTAATTTCTTTTGATAGAATTATAAGTTTAATGAATTGAAAATTTTCTATTCATTTATATATTTTAGATATGCACAAACTTTTAAATAAATAAAAGGGACTCGGGTCAGAGCAGAGGGACTGCAGAGGAAATTTAGTTCTGTGTGGGGGCGGTCTGAAAAGTCCGTTTATACACTATATTTACCCTTCTATAGTTATTAATTAGACCATTGAAAGATCTTTCATTACAATTATAATATTAAATTATTGATATTTTTAATTGTTTATTAAATTTTATAAATGATTGTGTTTATAATCACAAGTATAATTATACCTAATAAGGGCAGTTAGTTAATTTAATAATTTAGACAGATATCTCTCATGGCAGATTGTAAGATACTCAATGAGGCGACTTTGTTTTGACGAGAGGGATTAGATAGATTTTTATATATGACCAAGACCTTTTGTATGCAATCTGCAAATAAGACAAGTACTTTCATGTACTTCGTAAAGTTTTAAAATAATTTTACTTAAGGGTACCTGGGAACTCTTCCCCACCTTATTGGGTTTGCTGAGCTCAACTTCTCACCACTTTAAACTTGCTTTGCTTGTCCTTATAATATTCTAATTAATAATCTAATTAGAATTCAGTTGTAATTAATTCCAATTTATAATTCACGCATTCAGTCTCTCTGTGATCATCCTTAGACCATTAGGAAGGTCAGGTTTAAGCTCAGCGGTTACCAATCTACCTTCTGATCACGCTTGACGCCTTTAACAAAGGTCATCCAAAAATACCGTATTAAAATTAAACTTTGTGTATTGTATAAAGAAACACATTCCTATCAAATTTTCATTAAATTGGTTATTTTTCTGATTTTAAAGAATTATTAACATATACATGTCATTTGGTAAAAATTAAATTGTTGCTGATAATATGATGAAACTTGGCATATTTGTAAGTCTTATTAAGGATGCGTGCCAAATTGCTCTTCGATCTCATCATTTTTCTGTGATTTATGCTGTTTGAAATTTTTGCTTAGTCATTAATCACGGTTATTTGTCATAGAAAAATTATTTTCTATGACCTTTAGATTGGTTTTTGTAACAGTTTTCAACTTTTTTTTAAGTAGTAACAACTACTTTTTAAAACCTCAAGAGGTCTTAAAACCTGAAAATGAAAATAAAGTCCTTATTGAACTCTCGGATTGGATTTTAGGCGCTATCTCAATACATTTCCTATATTAAAATGTAAAATTTTAAATTACACCGGCATGTTTATACAAAATAATGTAGCTATATTTAGTTTTGGCACGCACTAAATGTTTTTATTATCTACCTACCGCGTTAAAATATTTCTATGTTTGATTGCCTTAATTAATTGGCATTGTTTCATCTCCCTGTTTTCTTTGAATAATTATTAAATAATTAAATTGGTCACCTGTTACTCAAGGCTTTATAGAGAAATTCTATGGAATGTATTTAATACTATTTAATCTTCAAAGGTTCAATTATATAGTAAACCTTTTATAATTATTTATATTAATAATTATATTTCCTTAATTATAAGAAATAATTGTTCATCGGTTTATTTATTGAATTCATTTCATAAATACCTAGATGAAATACAGATTGTTCGGAGGGGAAAGGGTTACCTTGTACTGTGAATGAAACACTATTAAAAACATTAACTTCTTAGAGGGGACAGCTAATTTTCTGGAAGGAAAAGTCCTTTTTTACATCGCAAAAAATTTATAAATGGCATAATTAAATTGAAATTTAGTAGAAGCTTTTTCTTAGTAGATGCAATTAATATGTATATGTATATTAAAGTATTTATTTAATTTCCACTATATCTATCTATGGTATATTTACGGCTTGTTGGATCAATAATGTTAAGCTCCATCAAGTAAGGTCAGTATCTGGATGTGTGACCTCTGTGTATGAAACAAATGTTTTTACAGTATAATGACAAACTAAGCAAGTCCAAAGTAGTGTTAAAAAGTTCCGAGGAACCTCGTACCCGATTTCTATAATTATTCCATGCATTAATTATCTTTGGACTGGCTTAGCTAGAAATTTCTTTTTCGCAATAAATTGTATTAAGTTAATATGGAAGTCTGGCGATTGGTCGGATGATGGCCGCTAGACCTTGAAAACAAGCCAGATATAAAACAAGTTTGTCAAGTTCTCTCTCGCAGAAAATAACTCGTTTCGACATCATTATATTGACATAGTTAGGCAACAAATTATTTAATTTATCTTTTAAGATGTTATTTAATTTCAAAAGATTAAGGTTCCCACACGATGACTGGTAAAGTCCCAATTTTACTTGATTAGGTTCATTAATAATATTTTACAACAGGAATTAATTTGTAAATTTAATATTCAGGAGCTAATTCTTGAAATTTGAATAACGTTCCCTATAATTTTTCAAGATAATTTTTGTAAATTTATACCATGTTATTATTAATTGTTAAATTAACTGAATCTACTTGACATTTCTTGTTTAATAATCTATTAATATAAATTTATATTTTATTTGTTATAAATATAATATTCATTCTTATACCTAAAGTAAAATACTAATAAATTACATTAAATTTTAATACGAAATTACCAATTTATAGTGGCTAATTACTTAATCTTATTCCATACTTCAGAAGTTTAGGATATGATGAGCTGTGTCAATGGAATGTTGTAAAATCGCATACTGTAAAAATGTAAAAAAATGTAAAATACAAAAATGTTAATCGCATACTATGTTTACACACATTAAGCAATTTTATTTTAAAGTACATAATAATACATTATTTGTATTTAACCTTAGTTAAAAATAAAAACTTAGCTTTCATCAGGGTTTAAAATTAAAAATAGTACCTATATAAAATAAAAATAACGATATACTAAACTTAAAATTAAACTAAACTTAAAATATACTAAACTTAAAATTAAACTAAACTTAAAATATACTAAACTTAAATATTGCACACTATGCAAATGCATATGATTTTTTTTACCTAATTTACATATGTATGTACAAGTATTGAAAAAATGTTCAGTGTTAGTAAGGTTGCCATAGAAGTCATTGACTCCCAATTCTTATCAATAGTAATCTTTATTTGCTCATTTGTTATTTCTAAAAGCACTCTATAAAACTTAAAAACACTTGCTACTCTATTAATTTTAATTTTTGTTGGTTTGACAATGTTTGCTTTTACTATTATAACTAGTAATATTAATAATTTATTGTTTAGTTTTTTTATTAATGTAATTTTTTTAATGGTAGTGTTAACACTTATGAATAGAATTGGTTCAACGACCTTCTATTTCAATTTCTAATGTATAATTTTATTTTCAAAGTGCTTTACTAATTATTTTTTATTGTACTCAATTTTATGCTTTTATCGGAAATGTAATTATAATTATTCACTTTTCAAATAACAAACGCGTTTTTGTTAGGTTTTAAATATAGAAAACTTAACAGTATTAAAAAAAAAAAAATTTATTAACTATAAAAAATTTTTTTTCTTATATATCACACTATTCTTATTACGTTTTCAAAAAAAATATATATTACACCTAAATTTTAAAATTAAATAATTAAAAAGGTAATGAAACATGATAGTAATGAACGATAATTATTTCATAATTAGGTACTTAGGCAATATATTTAAGTATCGTTTTAGAATCCAAATATAATAATTTTCACTTGTATATCAATTTTTAAAATATTATTAGCTTTGCTAATTTAGTAAAATGCTTTTTAAACAAAATAAATAACAACAAGTGAAAAGAAAAAAAAATAGTCATCCAATGTTTCTAAGAATAGTTTACAAATATGATATAAACGATAAGAAATTTAAAAAAGAGAGAAGAAAGTAAAAAAAAAGAAAAAAATATGATATAATATAAGAAGAAGAGTAGGGACTGTAAGGACATGCTGTTCTTTGCGATAAGCTTTCTTACTGTTTTCTTTTTTACAAAACATGTGATTTAGTATTAATGTTAATATCGCTGTGCATATGTATCTAGTGATAAACGTTACGCCGTTTTAAAAATTATGTCATCGCTTATTTAATTTTTTCTAATGATTCACAATAAGTACGCTATAGTTTACAAAATAATAAGCAAATGTCCACTTAAGAAATTATGTCTTATATTAAATTTAGTGTGTAACATTATTGAAAATCATGACTCTTTTTGATATCAAGCTTCAAAATACTAATTAAATAAACTATTTTAAATAAAGTAAAATTAATAAATAAATAGATCTATGTAATGACGTGTATGTTTTATTTTAATATAAAGAAATGTGGAATTATTAAAATAAGAAACTTGAGCTTAATAAACTAGAAGTCAGATCTTTTGATTAAAAAAAAAGGTTTTTTATGAATATATTTTCTATGTATAATTTTTCGCTTATTTATGTTAATGATAGTGCTGCTTTCAACATAAATAAAAGAAAGATATTTTTTGTTCAAAAGAAATGATAAAGCTTTTCACTCTTGTGATAAGAAATGAAAGAAAGATAACACCATGTGTTATCATTATTTATACTTTATAATTAATTATATTCTTAGGAAAGAATAAATGTTGATTTTAACATCAATGTACTCTTCTTATACATGTTAGACTGATGTAACATATGTAAGCGCAAATTTTAAAAAAAATACTTCGGTAAAAAAGAATTTTAATAGCAATGTAATAAAAAAAAATAAAGTTAGTATTGTTTTATCAATAGATAACATTAAATGATTCTATAAATAAATTACTTATTTAAAAAAATAACAGTAATGTTTTTTATGTTTCATGGGTGTTTTTCTGTTACACTTTTTTTTATATGTTTTAAACCTATGCGAAATTTATAATTTTTAAAATCATTCTTTTATATTTTTATTATACTTATTGATCAATTCCACATGGTAGTGTTCTTAAAACTCTATTTGATTAAGGTTTCATTTGAGTTCAAGTAGTCTCTCATACCGTAGAACCACATCAAACATCTTCATACCTTTGATAGATCTTCATACCTCTTCTTACAATACCTTTATTAAAATTTGGAGACAAAGAGAATGGAACGTTGAAATATTTCTACCTAAGTAAAATTTTGAACATATTTAACACAAACAAGTATTGCTTGCGTATTTGATAACTTTTGAAACCTAATATATTTAGGTTTATAATATTTCTGCAGTAAAGTTATTAATTTACTGCCAGTAATTAGCCTGACAATTAAAGTTGTATTAATACTTACAATACATGTTGTACTTAGTTGTGATAATTAGTTCTCTACTGATTCTTTAATAATAATTTTCTGACAGTTTAATTTGTTTTCTTTTATTATTTTTGCATTAAATAACGAGAATATTTGTATTAATTGGTTTTATCGTTTAAGTGTATACTTTTAGTTTTTTTTAAATCCAACTGTATTATGATTATTGTGAAAATTCTTTATGACAAGGCAGTGAATTATTTTAATTCTTTGATATATTTTTATTGTGTTATCGTTAATAAATGATGCCAGATAAAGGTTATTTTATTAGGTCTGTTAAAAATTGAATTCTAGTATTGAGTAAGTGAAGAATTCCACGACCAAACTACTTTTGCTTTCCTCTCACTTCTCGTTCTCTTTAACCTGTTCTTTTTCCTCACATTTTTTCCTTTCAGTTTCATTTTTTCAACTCTTAACATTACGCAACGTACCTTTCATCAAACTTAAGTCTCAAAGCCTCCAAGGCGTTTTAAAGAAATATAAACTCCTTATTATAAACTCATTTATAATTTGTTTTCTTTATACAAAATATTTATTAGCATTTTTTTCAATTTGTTTCTTATAATTTGCTTGTAATTCATTAATTTATAACCTAATTTCAAAATGAATTATTTTTTACAACCATTTTTTGTCATTGTTTACCATAAGGTTATAACACAAATAGGTTATATTATTAATGCTTAATCTCTTTAATTACCTAAAGATAATTTGTGTATAATAAATATTTCATTTTTACTAACCCCACTATCAGAAACTTAACTATTTTGCAAGTCACAATGACGTAATAAGTATTTATTAAACTTTAACTAATAAAGAAATTATATTGTGTTTTTACTATATCCCTTTTTATAAACTCATTAATATTTTTATCGTCTTAAAATTAATATTAAAATGCTTTGTTAATTCAAACATTTAATAAAAGAATTCTACTTATTATATAACTCAAGATAATTTCAGGACTTTATTAATATTCTTAAATTCAATCAATTTTTTTTTAAATAGTCGCTATATATTGCAAAAATATTTTCCTTTGTTATCTATTATAAAGCCCAGCTGTTGATCTATTATTTTCTTTTATGAGAATAATAACATGGCATTATGTATAGTTATAAATATGTATTATTGTGTTATTACTCAGTGTTGCCAAGGTCACTATGATACAACCATCTATGAATACATCTCTCTAAAAAGCCCTCTCGTTACGCAAAAATAAAATTCTATCTCTATTTTTTATTTGTTGTAGCAATTATGAAAATAAACTTTTTCAATTTACTTTTTGTAAGCTTTTTTTGTTAGTTGATATTTTATCATCTTGTGTTGTCTGAATATTTCATTTATATTTTATTAAATTTTATCGTATTTTATTAAATTTTATTATATATTATTTAGTTATTTATTTATTCAATTTCATTGTTATTACGGTTTGAATAAATACTGCTTGCTTTTTAATTTATTTTTTGTGCATTGTTAAAAATTAATTAAAATAAATTTTCAGAGCATTTATTGATACATTACTGACGTTAAGTTTAATAATATATAGTAAAAGTTAATAATAGTGTGGAATTTCTGTTGAAATCAGTTATATATTTTAAAGGCACAAAATCCAGCAACAGAAGCATTATGTCCTTTTAAAACAAACAATTTTTTAGGATTGATATAAAATAATGATACAACAAAATGTCATATTAATTTAACATCTATAATAAAATAAAAATTGAATATACTCATGTCTCCTACAACAGTTACAAACTAAGGGCTTTTGTTTTTTCCAAATTATATTGAATTGTAATTCTACTTAATCAAGCAGAACAGCGACTCTGTGTTTTTACAAATCGGTGTAAATTAAACCATAAAAATCACGTAAAAAGCTGTTTTTTATGTAAACAAGTATTGCCAGTTTTTTCCCGAGTTGCACAAGTCTTGATTATAGGTAAAAAGAACATTCGGGATAAAGTTGACCTAGAAACACGTTTTCTCATATTGTTCTTATGACATTTAGCTGTTTTATATTAATTTTTCTTGTTTTACCTGTTCTTAAGTCCTGTGTAACAAGTTACACTCGATTTGTAATCGTCTGGTATTTTATTGAGACGTAATTTCTGGATTGTAATTTTAGTAAATTATTTACGACTTTTAATATATTGTGGGTGCAATCATTTTTACGATTTAAATTATATAAAAATAATTGTGCAATAGTAAAATTATCGTAAAAATTTCAATCAGTTTTGTATATTATTTTTTATAATAAAATCTATTATTCTCTTCTGAAAAAGATAAATTTGAAATAACAAAAACAATAAAATTAATTAAATTATAATAATTTTTTACTGTCAATTCAAGTCATATATGTATATTACATTTTTCATCCCTGTGATTTGTTCTACTATGGAAGACATTAATGTGCGTATCAATTTACGTATTGGAATAATAACGTAATGATTGGAATTAGTAAACGTATTATTGAATTACGTTTGTAATTCTGGAGATAATTTTATAGTAAAGCTGAAGCTGATTTATACTTATTATTTTCCCGGATTAACCGCTTCAACAACTTAGCCCTCAGCGGTGTACTTGTTATTTTTTAAATGTTTGTTAAAATTTTTAGTTTAAAAAATCATAAAAACATTTTTTAAACTCTTTCTCACTAAATAATTCATATTTGTTCTAAATAAATTTCTTAGAAGGATGTAATGATTTTTAAATCTAATTTTTTTTTCGTTTCCCTGAAAGCTACATAGAATGTTTTCTTTCATGTCTCGTCGCTAATTTAAGTGGTAATGCAGATTCTATTTTTATATTAATTTAACCTTGTTAAAAATATTATTATATGATTATTAAAAATGCATTCTGTCTCAAGAGTTTTTCTTATCAATTAAAAAATATATCGTAAAAAATGTCCAGCAGTTTTTAAAATTTAGTTCAATTTTGCCTATCACTATCATTAACTGTATTTTTGTTAACTGTATTATTATATTTCTATTCTACAAATTACAAAGCTTCTAGTGTTTATATTGTATGTTGGACATCTTTGCTTATTATGTTATAAAAGCAATGCTGGTTGCTTGTGTTCTATTAGCCGGTTTAAACATACTTGTAGATTTGTTAATACAATAATTGATATCATTAATTTAGATTTTCTACCGGCCGACATCTTGTTTTATGTCTTAATTAATAAACATTATTTTTGTTAATTTTAGATCATTTTTTTTATTAAATTGTAAAATTATTTAAATGTTAGGTTTTCTTTTTATGTTAATAATTATTTCTTTTTTAAAATTTGTTCTTTTATATTATTCAGTTTATTTTTCTTTCTTTACTTTTAATGACGATTTATAATTAATGTTTAATTTATTTTTAATTAATTATCCTATTTTTGCGAAAATATTGTAGCAATTTTCTAAACGTAACAACAAATTAAAGGTTTTAATTTTAGTAAAGTTCAAGTATGAAGGGAAAGGCCCCTCTACCAAGGAAATTTTTAATGAAAATTCAAACAGTTTTTATCTAGAGATGTTTTTTCTTCACATCTATAGGAGAATAACATTAAAAAAGAGAATAAAAATACCTACATTTTTATAATCAAGTTTTTATTGCGTTGCTTATTTTCAGTATAATTACTTTTTCCCTGTGTTTTAAATAGAAATTATTGTATCTCTTGTTGCTTTTGATATCATTAAACAACATAATACGTAGTATCAAACAATGTTTAAGCTTAGTAAACAATAATTTATATGATATTTAAGACAAAATAGTTATACTTGGTTTGAAAATTAAAATAAATCTTATTATTATAATCTTATACTTCTTTTCTAATTGTGGATTTTATCGTACAAATTTATTTTGTCGACTACTAAACATTTTCTGCTATTGAAAAGAGACAAAATTGTAGTTAAGTGTTAAAAAACTAAATAAAAACTAAACAAACCTTTATGAAAACCAATGCCACGGGTTGTCAAATTCTTTTCTTTTGACAAGGTAACAAGTAAATGCTGATTATAATGATGCTAAATTTTCTTTTCAATCAATCCTTTTTTTAGCACTGCAATAGAATGTATATACTTATTTCCCACTCCCCTTATTTTGATTTCTCATTGATGGCGCCACTATTAAGTATAAATTTTCTAAATTCAAAGTTATATATTTATTTTCCACTATTTACTTTTTTTTTATTCGTATAATAATATAAATAGAATCAATAATGTGTATTCAGTTCAATATTTATTTTGTTGGATAATATCACTTACATTAGATGTGTATTTATTGGTGTTGCAATATTTGTATCAATTTTATAATGTATTGAATTTAAAGAGTACGTGAAAATGTTGACTTGGTTAAGATGTTTTTTATTTAATATTTATTTGCTCTTGAACTTTTTATCATTTCCTGCCACTAGATAAACAAGTTGTGTGATAGGCCAGGTCATATTGTACATAGTGTTCTGTTATATTTTCTTTACATAATATTCAGTGCTGTGAAAATAACTGTGCTTTAGTATTTGACACCTGATTTTCTGCGCCTTAGAAATTGGAGTAGACAATTATGTTACTAACTTCTATTTTAATTTTAATTAATAATAATAAAAAATGTAGGAAAAGTAAATATTTATTATATTTTAGTATCATGTAGATTCTTTAAAACGTTATGTTTGCACGTGTTTTATTTTGTGCATTATTTTTATTTAAATTGGGGTTAATCCCCAATTTAAATAAAGAGGATTTCAAGTACACTTGAAAAACTATAGTTAAGTCACTTATGTTACTAAGCTCAAAGCTGATTTAATTATTGTTACAAATAAATACATAAGAAGCTTAAACTTGTTGATGAATGTTTGCAAATAATTACTTTCCTATTAAACAACCTCGTCCTTATACTTTCCCCATGGAAATTCGAACAAACTTACACGTTTTGTTTTCCAGAGAAACCTTTTAACTATACCGCTTTATTAAAAACTATACCATATCAGAGTTCAAATTATTAACTTACTATAAACTGGAAAATATTATCAGTGCTTAAATTTTAAAAGCAGATTTTAAAAAAATCATCTTTATCAGCTAAAAATAAAAGCATAAAGAATTGAGTATTTATAATTAAAATGAAAAGGCTTGTTTGTATTTTTTCATTTTCAATAATAATTCATTCACTATTATTTCCTCTTATAAAAGCTCTGCTTTTGTTCTCTTTCACATTTTCTGGATTCATGCCTAAATTTTATATTTTTCATAAATAATAAATGTTTTTTATTATATAGTTAGACAAAAAAACCTAAATAAAAAGAATGGAAAATTCTAGGAAATGTTTGTTGTCATGCGTGATTGGGTATTTAATATGTCAATAAAAAATGTTTCCTGGCCGTTTGATTCTAACAAAGACTTTTTTGCCATTTATAATTTATTAGATCCCAATGACAACGAAAAATATAATACTTATTTCATTGAATTTGATTTGAATATTATTTGAGTTTATAGGACTTTTTGGGTGATTGCTTTTAAGTTTAAAATAATTCTGTAATATTATTTCGAATGTAATTAATCAGATTTCGATAGTTAATTATAACGCGAATAGGAATTGAATTGATTTTATTTTATATAGCCGTGAATAATATATTTTAAGAATATTAACGACTTGGGAGTAATGGTTGCAAACAGAAACAGGAGCATAAAAATGTTTTTATTGTTCCCACCTGTAGTTTGCTAGATTAATATGCCAGGATTCGCTAACACCTTGTATTTAATACAGGGAGTTTGATAGTAGGCCTCGCTACATTCCCTTTGTAATTCTAGCTTTTAGTACTCGTACTGAGTGTTTCATATTCCTGTCTTAGGGTTGAACTAAATACTGTCAGATATCTCTGACTATTTCATGTATCGAATCGGCTTTGTGTATTTGATTCTTACCTAGGATCATTTGAGACTTTAGTTTATGCTTCATAAGATGTTAAACTGTTCTGGACAATAGATGTTATATGATATAAAAAATAACAGAAGTCTGCTAAACAGTTTGACAATCATATTACATTTATAATAATTTTAACTAAATTTTTATTAGCTAAATCTTTAAAAAAAGTAATTCTCCTTTGCTGGCTTAACACCAGTTTTCCCTAACTTTCTCAAGACATTAAATCATATTTAATGTATGATGTACCTCATTATGTTGGCTCCCCTGGTCCCCTATATTTCCTCTAGTTTAGTTCTTACTTTAACTTCATGTGAATTCTTACATCATATGTTTCCATTCAACTTTGTTTTGATTTAATTATTTAATCATTAAAAATTACTAAAGATCCTTAATATTCGTTATTTTTGAAAAATAGAAAAAAACATCAAGTCGTGTCTTCAAGAAAATTGATAATATTCAGTTTGTGTTGCAACAAAAACTGAATATTATCAATTTTCTTGAATATATGACTGGGTATTTTTTCTATTAAATTTCTATCTGTTAATCCGAAATAGTTTTAATTTGGTTTAGTCATGATTTAGTGGGTCATGGTTTATAGTGGGTTTTACTTTGTCTTTAATGTCACTCAGACCAGTGGTTCTCAACTTGGGCGATATCATCCCTCGGAGGCGATGAGCCGTTAAGGGGTGTTCTTGACCATGATAAGTTAATGGTTGTCTTTTATGTTATAAATTCGTTGTCATATTGAGTCAAGCTAATTTAAAGTTTATCTTTTGTTTCAGCAGCAACATCAACACATGTCAATGCAACCTATGTTAAGTTCATCTCCACCAAGTTCGTCCGGTTGTTCGTCATGGTCGAGGTCCTCATGCAGCTCTGGTGATTTATCAAAAGATTGGGAACCAGGAAGTCCACCGGATAGACAGACACTTGCTTTAGATGACCTAATGCCCCATAGTCACAATCACAGAAAATTAGAGAGAACCCAATCAGAACCAGCCTCCTCGTCTCATAAACACTCTCAACTCGTCAATGCTTCAAGGTTGGTTTTGCCTCTTGCTGACTTTTATTGTAACCAATAAGAAAAAATTGCGTTAATTTGGCACAATTGCTAATTTGTTTCATAGATATTACAATAAATCATATATAAGTAATTTTAGGAAAACGTGCAAATTACTGGCGTTATTAACTTATTTAAAATATCTGGACACTAAAAATTTATTCGTTGAAATATTAAGTCCTACGTCGTAATTGCTTTTCTACCCTTTAGGGTTCAAGTTTTAAAGTAAACAATTTTATAAAACTTATAATTGATGTAAATCAATTTCGAACTTTAAAATAATATCAGTTTTTAATTAGATACTAAAAATGATTTTATAATGAGTTCTCTCTTGGAATGAATCTTGCAGTAGTTGATTATTTTACCTTACTTTCAAAGCGTTTATTAGAAGGGTTAAAAATATTTATAGAAATAAACCAATATAACATTTTCTGATTTACTTCCAAGTTTTTTCCAGTCTATCTTTAAACGGATTTATTTTTAATTTTAAAATGTTCTATGGGGTATAAATGGTATTAATTTTAATGAAAATGTAATAAGGCCTTTTTTGGTATCTTTGATGTTATTTCTTATTCTATTTTCTCTTCTTAATATCTCTACCTCTAAATCATTTGTAGAAGACTTGATTTAATTGTTGTTTTACTTTTTATTACATTCGGAGGAACTTTTAAAAGAAATACTGGTCTGAAATCAAGACCAGATTTCAATAAGACAAGAACTTATTACAGAAGTTTAACATTCGTGTTAAGTATGTTTTAAGACCCCGCCGCTTTCAATCAAGAAAAAGAGAAAACATGCTGTTTTTCTTTAGACATAAAAAGGTATTGCTTTAAGCATGTTTTTGTGGGGTTCATTTTAGAGTCGCATATAGTGATTTTTTATGTTCGCTTTTATGCTATTGCAGAAACTAATTTATCAGGTAATAAACAATATCGTTTATAAACATATGCGTTTAACTCATGCTTATGTTAAGGCTTGTTCACCATCTTAGACACATTTAGTATTATTTCTTCAACGTTCTTAAAGCAATTTTTGTTTTCTACTATCTTATTATTACGTCTTAGTTTCAAATGACTAATTTTTATTTTTGTTAGTTTTCCATTTTTTATTTCTTAATGACTTTCTGATTGTAACAGTGTTAGTGCATTATGTTATTTTTTCGCATTTAGAACTATATGCGGGTATGATAACCTTGGTGAATAATAATTTCCAGACTTTTTATTTCCGTTGGATTTTTATTTTTTGTTAACTGTCCTTGAACGTTTCTTACTTGCAGACACTGGTTGTAGTTTTAGTCATTCATGAGGGCTCCTATAAGGCTTTGATGCATTCTTTATTAAGTAGCAATTATATTACAAGTAAACTTTCTGAAACACATGTTTATGTAAACAAGGTTTAATTGTGACAAGCCTATTGTCTTCCTGTCATAAATACAATAATATAAGTCTAAAGCACCGTCTTTAGACTTTAATTATATGTTTGTTAAATTCACTTAGCTCTAAATATAATAATTAAAATTAAATGACAACGAGAGTCATATCTTGTTATATATTTATTTCTATTCAACGTTTTTATTACCTAATCTTTTGTATTTAAATTTTTATCTCTGATTTTCCTAATAAAAAAAACAGCTTATTCCAGATTTTGATTTTATTACCTAATTCATTAAATAATTTTACTACTTTATTTACAAAACAGGGGTACAATAAGTTATCAAAGCAATTGTCCTATTTATACTTATTTTTGAAGTTAATTAATGAATAAATTTTAACTATTATTCTACCTCCAAGGAACAGAATTTCGTTGCAGGCATTAAATTTTACTTTGTACCAGCTGTCTGCAAAGAAGATTCTTTACAGCCTTACTATATTCATTTTTCTTTTTGGTTTATTGTAGAATGTGTCTTTCTTTCTGGTCTTCTATAAATATTGACAAAAACGAATTTATAACATTTAGAGGATTTTTATATTTATTTTTTAAATATATATTTTAAGTCTAAATTTATAGAGGCTTTATTTATTTTACACAGGTGCTTATCTTAAGGTATACGTTTCGTATATAATTTTTAATTGGTTACAAATTAAAATATATAATATTTCCATATTTTTGCTGTTAAAGTCAAGTAAAATAGACATTTTTTAGTAAGAGCATTAAAACAATAGGATTAACTCAAACAAATACTTTTTGTATATTTATTTATTTTTGTAATTTTTATGAATATCCCTTTTTAATTTTAATACCCGTACTAAAATATTTAATAAACAAGAAGGGTTTAAAATTCAACGAAGGTACTTACTTTATTAAATCCACATTTGCCCTGGCTTTACCTAAAGTAGAAAAAAATTCGAAAAAAGAAATATTTTGAATTCTTTCCTTAATTAAAAAATATCACTTTCCTCTTTTTATTTTTGCTGGAAAGTCGTGTGCTGGTATTAAAAACTTTCAAAATCGTTACTAAATATTCTCATGCTTTGTAAACATTTGTTTTTTAAATATATAATCTTTTACAATTAATTTAACTTAACATTGCGTAAGGAAAACTTTTTACGCTACTTTGAGTCAAATATTTTAAAAAAGTTCAATAAAAAAATAAGCATTTGTAAGATAAAAATAGTATTAATATGATTAATAACTGTTTTCTATATTTTAATGACTTGAACTTTTACCTTTTTGACAGGGTTAAATTTTTGATGTAAGGAAAGGTAAAATATTATTCATTAAAAAAAGTTTAAACTAGTACGGCGTGTAATATTTAAGGTCAGTGAGGGTGGCATACCAGTGTAACTTTTTTAGAAATACTTTGATACGTGCTTAGAGAGAAAAATACTTTTTTATGAATTATGTTGTAATAATCGATTTTTATTATAATTTCTTAAACAGATGTAGTATAAATTTATATTTTTGTGCTACAAAGTACGTGGATTTCTAGAAATGTAGAAATAGTTCCTTCTTTAATTTAATCTTATTTATTTATAATAAAATATTTATATTCCAGTTTTAACATATCACGTAATATTGAATAAATAATATTTTTGACCTAATACTTTTTGGATTTAATAATATTATCGTATTTTATAGTTACTTTTATTTCTTTTTATGAATTATATTAACTTCTACGTTTATGTTATGTTTCTTCAAACTATTTCTTAATATTTAATGTAATAAAAGAATTTTAAAAAAATAGTTTTTGCTGACATTTCACAAGCAATCAATTTGTTTTTATATTCCCCTTTAAATGATATATATTTATGTAATTTTTTAAATAATGTATTTTTCTATTGACTATATTTTAAAGATTTTAATACGCATGTGATCTTTATTTCTTAAAATATTGATTTATTAATTACTCGACTTGCTTGTGTATAGATCCTCCTAACTTTCTTAAAAACATTTCTCCACCCATTTTGTTTTTCATAAAGAGAATAATTTTCATAAATTAACGAAATGTCTTGATTATTTTTTATCTCTCTTTAATTCTTTCTTTTAGTTCTATCTTTATGTTTCAAAAACATAACCCATTAAAAAGTGATTTGCCTTTCTAAACTGCCTTTTAATTAAGTTTAAATATAATGGTTACTATATTTTTTTCATCACAAAATTATCTACGTTATTAAATATTTTATACTTCTAGATTTTTATTATATATTATATATATATATATATATATATATATATATATATATATATATATATATATATATATATATATATATATATATATATTATTTATTTATTTATTTATTTATTTATTATTTATTTATTTATTTATTTATTTTATATTTATATATTCTTAATAATATTTAGTGAATTGATTATATTCTTTCATTGGAGTTTAATAGTATATTATGCTACTAGGCAGCAAAATGGAATTTTGCAGACGAGTTTTATAAATTTGCCCCGAGCCGAAGGCGAGGGTGGGCTATGGAAATTACCTGCAGAGGCGTAAGCCGAGGCAGTAATTAACCCATTTGACAGACGAGGCGAAGCCGAGGCTGGCAAATGGCGAATTACCTGCAGAGGCGTAAGCCGAGGCAGGTAATTAATTGCACGAGTCTGCAATGTTTCCTTTGCTGCATAGTAGCATATACTATTTTATCTACTAACGGCAGAAAAAATACACAAGAGATTGTTTTAAATACTTGCTGCGAGATTTTATAGGCAGTAAAGACTGCTTTGAAGTAGATGCAACGCTGACAATATCAGGTGGAGTGTGGTCCAATAACTCGTCAATGTCAAAATGTTTGTATCTTTATTCACTTCACTGTTGTTCTCACTCATTATGTTTTAGTAACTTAACTTTAGTTTTTGAAAACGTTCTATTTTAACTTTATATACTTAAACTACATATAACAACATGAAATACAAAATCTGACGACTTAAACATTAAAAATCTGTCGATTCATAAACAGCTGGTAAATAATTTAATTTAATGCCAAAATTATCAGTGTTGCCAATTTGTTTCCAAAACATTATATATTATTAGATAAACAAATATTAAAACATTTAATAATAATATCGTAATTTTAAGTAAATAAAGAAAGTTACATACTAGAAACAAGCTAGAATAAATCATAGTTTACAAAATAAAACAATACCGAAATTCACGCAATAATTTGTAAAATAATAACCTCCGCTCATTCATTTTCCCGCCTAGGGAGTTTTGACTTTTTTCCCATGTTATTTAAATGAGCCATAACTCCCTAGTACTTTTTCATTACCAAAACATTTTGCGTACTGTTTGAAACATTTTGGCGTACTGTTTTAAAATATTTCCCGTATTGTTTGACAGAGCAGGTAAATGACATTTTGCAGCTTAAAAAAACAGTGCAGTAATGGCTAATTTGCTGCCGTGAGCATTTAAACTTATTTTTCTACTAGTTTTAGTTACATTATTTGTGTCAATAAATAATTAAATCCTTAAAATTTTGGAGTTTTATCTTTTTCTTATGTTGGCCATTTGTTGCTTAATATAACCAGTTAAAGTTATGACGGTTGTTTTATATTTTAGAGGAAATGCATAAAAAATATTTAAAAATAATTGTCAAGATATTGTCAATGGACAAATTTCACTTTTATATGGACGTGAATTGTGTATTGTTTTGATCCAATGTAATATGATTACATATCGTAATATAAAAACATAGATAGTTATTAAAGGTTTGATTTCCTGACTGATTATTTCACCTGATTCGACCTGATTGTTCTGTCTCACTGTGTCTGTGTTACGCTGGCTGAATATTATCTTGGACACGGAGTGGGGAGTTGCGTAATCTGAATAAAATGTGTAACATTCATTTTTTAATATCCTGGGACTGGGAAAATTGGAGCTATTATTATCTTTAATTTTTAACTAAATAATTTTTTTCCTCGACAACTCTATTACGAAGTAAGGTAATAAAAAAATAATAAAAATATGAAACAATTTTAATAACTAAAATCTAAGATCAAGAAAATAAAATTAGAGTTTTTGACTCATAAAACTTTGTAAAATAATTTAAATAAATATAAAGGATCCATGAATATTATAACTTATACATTTCTTTAAAATATACTAATATAAAATTAATTTTACTTAACATAGAGCAATTTATAATTATACTTTTAGTTAAAATTTGGATTTTCTTAGTCTTTTAATAATTATTTAAGAGCTTTACTTTAAGAATATTGTATATAATGCTAAATATTGTAATATCATGCTCTTATATTACTAAACTTAATGCATTAATAAGAATAGACGAAATTTAAGAAAGAACAGTTTATTATTTTACTTGGTATTTTCTTAATTTTTTTTTAATGATGGAAAAATTTTAATAAATTTTTTATAAAATACGTAGCTCAGTGTTGTCTCATTACGTTTCTGCCTTTTCATTTTATAGTTTTCGTAATATATACCGTGTATAGTTCACAGTGTAATTCTTTTATTTTTTCTAAGAGTGTGACCTCCGTTTTCGTCACGCAAAGGCACCAGTCATGCGTGGCTTTACTGATAAATATAATCTAAACAAAGACCTGAGAAAATAACAATTTTATAATTGTATATAGTGTTATTGCCTGTAAACAAGATATATAATTTTGCTTAGTATAATCTTTAAATTTTACATGAAGTTGTAAAAAATATTAAGGCCTAATGAGATGCATAATTTTATTGTTTTAATTATCAATAAATCTTATTATTACTATCATAACTTTTTGAACATTGTTTTTACTTTTAATTGTATATCTGTTTTTCTTATTTGCCACTGGTTTTTTTCTTATTTCCTCCTGTGTATTTGTAAAATAATAGTAAAAGCAAGGTTGTTTAATTTAGACGTTCATACCACTTGACCCTACCCTAATAAAGTTAATAGTGTTTCTTGAAATGTTAGTTATCTGTCTTAAAGTTTATGACGTTCATTATATATTTAGTTTTGCTGTCTAGTCAGTTAGTTCTTTGATTTCAATAGCGTTATATTACCCAGATACTACTTATAACATAAGTGGTTATGAGTTAAAAAAATATAACTTGTCTGCAACATAGTCTTAAGGATTTCATTTATGCTATCATGTGAATAAGCTCTATAAAACATTGAATGTATTCTAATTAGCTTTAGTTTAAGTTGATTTACGTTTTTATAATTTTTTATTTATTTTTTGTTACAGATACAAGACGGAACTGTGCCGACCTTTCGAGGAGTCTGGAAGCTGCAAATACGGTGATAAATGTCAATTTGCTCATGGAGAGAACGAGCTAAGAGGTCTCGCAAGACACCCAAAATACAAAACCGAACCATGCCGCACATTTCACACAGTGGGTTTCTGTCCTTACGGACCAAGATGTCATTTTATTCACAATGCTGATGAAACAAGACGAAGCCCACCCCCGAAAAGGCAAACATCTCCCGTACCTACGTCTCCCTTTACTCCTCCTCATTCCCCTCCACCCCAGCCACCACTAAGTCCAGATACAAGACTTCCTGTCTTCAATAGGATCTCTGCTCCTCCTACTCCTTTTTACGCTCCTATTCGCTTGGGTGAACTGCTCGCATAAACCTCGTACCGTCTTCCTCTCTCCCAAATTCATCTATCCATCCCTTGTACATAACTTCCAAACGTTTCTCGGTTTTTTCCTTGTGTTCCCCCAAATCTTTTTTAAAGACATGTTCTTTTCTAATATATTTTTTAAACAAAGAAGACTTAATACTTTTTGTTTTTAAATATTTATTTTATTGACTTAATTAATTTTGTATATGATTATTTTTACCTCAGCCCTGTGTTACTTGCCTTTTTATTGTGTTAATAATAATTTTTTCATTCATATCCGTACCGAGAGACACGACTGTATTTTTGTATATTTTCGTTTAAGTTTATTTATTTATCAGTCGTGTCGATCCCGGCCCCTCATGAGAACCAGTGTTATTACTTTCATTCCATATCATCATTTTATACATTTTTTCTACATTTTTATTCTCTATATCACTTTATTGTTGAACCAAGCCTTAGTTCATTAATTTCGCAAGTAACATGGAATTAAGTGCCTTACAATTACGTTTCACTATCGTTTAATATTTTTATTACTTTGATTTTTCTTCATTATATTTTATTCTTGATTTTTTATACTTTTTTTTTTAAAAACTCATTTTAAGATTTTTTAAAATTACTTATTGACCTATTTTTCCTTTTTTTATTATCTCCATTGCTATTCGTTTATTTTTTAGTAAAAAGCCAAGAAACGACAACTGAGTTTTAATGTGATTTTGTAAATTTAAAAAAAATCCCTCGGCCTGTCCATTATTATATTGTTGTTACTTGAGATTTTTTTTTATTATTAAGGTTATTGTGTACGAATTAAGTATATTTGATTACCAGCAAGAATTAGTCAATTTATTTCGGGGGAAAACAAATTTAATCTTCTTTTTTGGTAAGTGGCTCAATTCGGTTTAGATAGTGAAGATGCCCTGAGCTTGGGATCGTTAGATAGCGTCATAGACATTACCCAGTTATGTTTATCACTAAATAATGATTAAGTTAATTTAGTATCCAATTTTGGCCATTGTCTAGATGAGATACAAGTTTAAATAATCATTTTAATTTAACTATTACTGGTTCCGGGCATCTCACTGGACGCTTAGGAGACAAGTTCTAGGTGACTAAACTCTTCTAGCGTCTAGCAAGACGCAGTAAATCAACACATATTTGATTTACATGCGTTTTTTCTTCTTCTTCTTCTTGATGTTTAGCTTCAACTATTTCTTACTAATAGAGCTGTTAAACATAAAAGATAATCGAAAATGTATAATTAAATAATTCGATGTGTGTATATTGTTTAATTTTCTTTTTATTAAAGCGTGATAAATCTTCAAATATTAATGAGAAAGAAAAAAAATTATGTTTACTTTGTATATCACTGGAATATTATTTATTTGTATTTTTTTATAGTAAGTTGTTAATTATTTTTTATTCTCACTTTAAGTATATATTATAAATATATTATTATATTATAAATATTGTATTTATTCGGACTGGAATGAAGGGTGCAGTTACTAACTTTTTTATACTTTTTCCGATAAAATTATTAATTATCAAGATTATTTTTGTTTCTTCTTCATTTTGTATAGATTATAATATAAAAGATATATTAATGTGTTCCCTTTATTAATAATACATGTCTCTTTAAAATTATATTCAAAATAATAAAATCTGTTAATTGTTCAAATAAAATATTCTATAATAAAAAAAAACTATAAAAATATAAAGATTATTATTTAAAATTACATATATAAAATAAAGAAATTAATTTATTTTTTGTTCTAGTTATTCGTTAGTAATATAGATGTATGGGGACCTAGCTGGTAGTACAATTATATATTTATTTATTTACAGTTCATACATAAATAAATAAAATATCCTTCCAAATTTTCATTTTTTAATAAAAAAAATTACAAAAAGTATTTTTTTATTCGTTCAATAAAATAAAATAAAATTTTTAATGCACGAGTTAATTTTCACTAACAAAATATTATAATAACAACATATATTATTAAAAAATTGTATTAGTTGATCTAAAAGATAAAATTAAAATTATTTAAAATAAATTTTGAAAAAATCAAATTCCTTCATAAAAATGATTCTTCTAATCTGCATATGATTGAATTCTGGCATGAATCATAAATATATTCTTTTACTACTTTGTTAACTGATCCTCACATCTAGTGAAATTGTAACACTTTCAGAATTCATTAATTTGGGGTAATAAGTAAATTTATAAAATTTAATTTTTTAATTGATGTGATACAATAAAGACAGTTTCATCTTTACAATTCTTGTTAATATTTTTTTCTTTTTTTTCATAAAATGTTTCTTAAATTTGGAATACTTTAGAAGTTTTTTTCTTTTTAAAAAAGAGCGCTTTTGTTTGTTTTTTTCTTTTGTTTCGTTACATTATTGTTTTTTAAATGAATAAAAGTTCTTTAAAATAAAAGTAACATAATGCTTTGAAAATTATAATATTCTTTTTTTAGGGGAGAATGTCTTTCAATTTATAAATTTAGGTCGTAAAAATAAAATAAATTATTTAAGATTAAAAACAATAAAATAAGTAAAAGATACCTACTTCAAACGCTTTTAATGTATATCCTCTTTCATTTTCAGTCAATATAATTATTCATTATTTGGTGGAAACATTTTCATTTGTGTAAAAATAAATAAATAATAAATTTTTAATATTATTAAAAATTTATTTTTGAAATATTATTTATCTCAACGAAAGGTTGTATAATGAATTTATTTATGATCTATTCATAAAAATTTCTGTAAATTCACAAAAATATTTAAAATTATAAATAATAATCTTTAAAAACTTAAATAGTATTTATATGTACAGATAAATGTTTATATTGTAGAATAATCTCAAATAAAATATTTACGTATTTATTGTTAGATTTAGAGAGGTGTATTTATGCTATATTTATTCGCTACATTTTACTATATAAAATCTTTTTACAATGTCCATAAGTATTAATAACACAGAGATAAAATATTGGTAAAGTATATCATGTCAGTGCTTAGTTGATGACTCGTAGTAGAGATAGCACCACTGTCGACTCAAAAGGACTGACAGTGTTGTCTTCCTATGATGAGTCTTTAATACTTCATGAATACAAATATATCAGCACAGTTATTTCAAACGTTGTGTTACTTTTATTGCTGTTTTAGCTGTTAAAAACTAATTTCCTTCTTCTGAAAGTGTTATTATTACATTTTTGTTTATATTACTTTTAAGATTTATTTAGTACACTGACAAACAACCAAGTAATTACTTTTCCATTTATGTTACTATTTTTACTTTTTGTGTTATATAAGCTTTCTCTTCTTTTTTTATTTGTATTTATATTATTTATTATTACATTGTTTTTTATAAAAAAATTTCATTTAATTTTGTTTTTTTCCTCAATTTTTTTTAAAATGGTTTTACTAATTTTTTTCTATAAAATGTAGCACAAAGAAAAATGGCGATACTATAAATTATTATATTATTATAAGTAAAATGAACCTGTGCGTATATTTAAAAATGACAAAATTATTTAAAAAATAGAAAAACCAAATTAAAAATATTATATTTAAAAAAATTAATTGTGAGTTTTTTTAATTATTTATCCTTACAATCCCATTCAAACAACAATTTTCTCTATCGAAGTGCCGCATGGTAATAATATTATTAAGTATTATAGAAAGTCGTCGACAGCTTTTAATATAAATGTGCTGCGTCATAAAAGTAGAATGAGTAATGAATGAGCTGATAAAACAAGTTTCTTACTAACTTATTTATTTATTTTTTAGTGTAGAAAACCTTTATATGAAGTTAGTAGTTTGCTTTAGTTTTGATTTTATTAAGCTTGCTCAATAAATTACATTTGCAAGTAAATTAAATTATTTTTCTTTCTTTGATATTTTTACTAAAGTTGTTTAGTTAGTTTTTGATTATATTGCAACTAAGGCTAATATATTTGAGTCATAAGTTATTAAATTTTCTTTTGACCGAATTTTATTACGTTTTTTGTATGGACGATTAGATGCTCAAAGATTTTTCTAAGCAACTACATTACACTAAATAAAGGCTTTCAAGAGTGCATTTTTCATAATTTTCTACGTTGAAGTAAAAAACTTTATTTTATTACTTCTTTTTTAATTTAAGAAATTAATTGTTAGGTATTTCGTTGTATCTTTAGGTAAAGGTATGGAAGACAGTAATTTTCCATTTCATTGCGTTCTACAACATCATTCTTTTAGTTTTTCATTTGAGGGAAAAAGAAAATAATTATCCTGATATGTAGTAGCATCACGTTTGTAAGATCTAGTTCTATTTTATGTTTTTATGTGACGCATGAAGACGAAGAAAGAAGAATCAGTTTTGCAGAGATGTGACCTCATTCAGACTCCCCAACGTGACTTGTATCAGCCACTAATTCTTTGCCACTAAATTGTGTTGCTAAAAATTTCTTGAAGATTAAATGAGTTAGCATCACTTCACAGAAATAATTTTTGAGGAAAGAAATAACTTTAGGATCATGAAATAACTAGATGAAAATAACTTTCCTGCCCTGGGGTTAGTTATACAATAAGGTCGCAATGTATCTAAAATAATTTGGTACACGCAAATGCATTTGATCGAATTAACTACAATCATGGAAGACCAAGTCTATCGTTTAAGTTGTTACTATTTCTTACTTAATTTTTTTATTGTTGTGAATACCTATTGAACTTAAAATAACAAAGATCGCTAAAGGACAATATCAGCAACCAAAGTAATACGTATTATTATACAACGACTGAAAGCTAAAATTAAAAATGGTATTAGAGTTACGTTATTAGTATCACTCAATTGACCATTATCCATTTTGGGTTAAATCCTAATGGATTCATTGGTCTCGTATCTTTTAACCCGCTGTCACTTGCATTATCTCGTTGCCGCTGTAATAATTTCATATTTCAATGCTAAAGGAGAAAGACAAAGCCAGACATAAGCTAAACGATCAGTTATATCTCCCCTATCAAATTTTATGTGTTTTTAGTTGTTATGTGAGAGGGAAAAGTTATGAAGCATTAATAACTTGAAATAATCGATGGAAAAATAAATTATATTTTTGATAAAAATAAAATAATAAATTTTCTCTTTAAAAGGCTGGCTTAGTTTGTTTTTCATGGGCTCAGTTAGGCCTATACGCTCCATTTATAGCAGTCAAGTTCATATTTATTACGCTCAATATATTTATAGTTATAAAGAATTTATTGGTCTACGACTAGCATAGTAAAGAAGGGGTATAGCATAGTATATAAGCTGAATGCATGTTGCTACAATTGACCCCTGTTAGCCAAGACGTTGTAGAGCCCATGGTTTAACAATTTGTATCAATTGAGAGTGGTTATAGAGCATTCTTGAAGATATCGAGCTGACAGAGTTTTGCTCTCTTTCTCTCTCCTTGCGTTTCACTGGGACCCCCAATCCTTTTGACTAATGTTATTACAACAATAGCCTTAATCTATAAATAACCCCATTGATTATAATTGAAATATATTTTTAATAATTAGTGTTAACGAATATTTGCACACCACGAACTATCTAAGATTTAACCCCACTTCCGTCTAGACCCATAGCTTTAATTTATCCCGACTAATAATTATACATTTTACATATCACTCACGACTTAGGCAACAAAAAAATCAAAATTTCCCTATACGTTTACCGAGTTTCTTCCACCCATTTTTGGCGCTCCATATAATTATTTTACTAAATAAAATTCGATCCTGATGAAAAACTTATTAATACTGATTTTTTTATTTTTGAAAATAAAATATAAGAAGTTAAAAATTTATAAGGTGATTCAATTCGATGTAAACAAAGAAAAAGCATTCGGAGGTTATAACCTGACTTTTTTTTATGAACAACATATGACGTCATTGCAGGAATCCGTAAAGGAGGTAAATATTGAAAATTGATTATATATTTCTGCAATTACGTCAATCCGGACTGTAACCTAACATGTAAAAAATTGATTTCATTCATAAAAACCCTTCAATGGGATCACCTTATGAACTCTATCAGCTTTTATAAAATCAACGTATCGACACAACATAGCTTGACATAAATTCCTATGAAATACATCAAATCTAATTGTTAAAGGAAACTCAGTATCATTACATAAATGCATTCTGGCTATAAATTCACGTTTATGTCGGCTCCACCAACAGAAATAATATTTGAGTGCATGGGCGTCCACAGGGGGGAGGTCAAACGGGTCACTTGACCTCTCTGGAAAATCAGAAAAGTTAGATTCTCCCGCACTGCAAATTAGTAAAAATTTAATGGTTATTATCCTATATTTTTAAATAAAGAAACTTATTTGTTTTAAATGAATTAAATGTAAGATTTAATTTAAAAGAATACATCAATTACAGTTAATTACCAACAGGTTCGCTTCGCTGGCTAGATAGGATAGCAAAATAATTTCACAAGAATAGCTTGGCTCTAAACAGATAATAAAGGCTCGCTTCGCTCACAATAAGCACAAGAGTCTCACTACCCTAGCAATGAGATAAAAGGCTCGCTTCGGTCGCAAAATAGCTAAAATATAATCGTAGGTACATTAAAGAGGGCTTGCTTTGCTCGCTAGATTGCTATAAATATATGCGTGTATGTTAGAAAAGGAGCTCACATTGCTAAAGTATATTATAAGTTACGTTAAAAGGAACTCGCTTTGCTTGCTAGGTTGATAAAACATACATCATTTTTGTCAATACATTAACATTTAGTTTTATAAATCCCCTCTCCGCTAGTTTGATCGACTCCTACCTCAGAATTTTGTCAAAGGCTACTGAAAACTAACGCCGCAGCACATGCGTACGCCCATGTTTGAGTGTAATGGATTCGCCTAGAGGTGGTTCTACGAATCCAACAGGTTCACTTCAGAAATCAGCTTCATTCTTCATAGCTTGTTATTATGTCCATTTTAATCAATTAATCTGAAATAACCACTATATAAGTTTTTGACTTCATGCTTTATCAAAAATATAGTTAAAAAAATTAGCATCGATATTATTACAATATGATAGTAATATTATAATTTAGTGATATATTAACGTTAATTTATTACATTAGTAATAATAAATTTAAAACAACAAACCAGACACGTTAATGTAAAAATTTATAATTATTTACTCTGTGTAACAGATTACTCCCAAATAATTCTATAAAATTACTCTCATTTTATTACAACTATTATTGAAACAATGAAAATGTATTGGTACTTCAATGTTTCCTATCTAGTTGAGTTGGCCGACATGACGTTCTTTGTTGTGTTTGTACTTGGCAAGCATTAACAGGTAAAGTTTGTCGAGTGGTTAGATAGAGTTGTGAAGCAAGGTTTACTTTAGACTTGTTAGAACAAGCTGCAAGCGGTAGCACGTTGTTCTCTCACGTGCAAAGTGTCCAATACACTCCCTTTTCTAAGTATATCTACACCTTAGAGATCATAATATCGTTTGTTTTCTTTACAGCTTTCAATTTTATGAAAATGTTAGATACTTAAGCTTAGAAAAAACAACGAGTTAGGCACCAATGTTTGATTCCCGTAAATTCCTTAAGGTTTCTCGGTGCAACGTAAATCAATTCCAAAAAATGCGTAAATTTACAAATAAAGAATATTACAAGTATTATTTGGTACTGGTGTGTTAGTGTTAGACCTCATGATAAGCTTACTCGGACGTTTAGCATATTTTTAGCTAATTTCCTAAGGAAAAATGAGCTATTTGCTACATTAATTGGGTTGATTTAATTAAGTCTAAATAGAATAATATATATAAATGAAAATGACGCTTATGAGGTTGGTTAGATGTCAAAAGTTAAAGGAGGAGAGAGGGGATTGATTTCGGCTTATTGATACCAAAAATAAATGTCCAGAAAAATGTGTGTAAATAAACATTTATAAATTATTGAATGAATACTTTCTGGAGTCGAACCAGCATTCAAAATACTCAGAGCCAGGGTACTAACGTTCAAATCTTGGTAACTTCTGGATGCTATGAATAAATATAATAGACAAGACAGCATCTAATATTCTAAAAAAGTAAGATTAACATAACAATGATTATAATGCTCAGATTATTTTAGATGAGTAAAATCCCCTGTTCCAGTGGTAATGGTAAGGCATAACAGCGTTATGCCTTACTTAATTGCGTTATCCCTCTTTTAGTGCGCGTATAGTTTTTAGTCAGTTGACATCTTAAAATCAGTATATCCAAGAAATAATTTAGCCAAGTTGAACCCGTTATACTGGATACCTATGGATGATTATTTTGTATTGTGCGCACACATTACAGATGCATCATAAAATATATTTATTGCGTAATTACTTGTTGTACCATTAATTTTCCAAACTGCATTGCTGCATTGTTCGAATGAGTAACAGTCTTTAATTTTTTGCCAAAAACGGTACAATAGCAGTAACATGATTATTTTAACTTATCTGTGTCATTTAACGCTTTTCAAAATCAAACAGCGCTGCAAATGGCCTCCATAATTTAGATTTAATGTAGGAGTCCTATAGCTCCAGCAAAACACGTAGTGAAATCCATAATATGGTTAATATGCTTTAACCGGCTCCATACATCGGTTATCTTTTATCAAGAATATTTTCTTATATTTAGTTGTATTATGCACTTTAAAAACTTTCCTGATTTTTTTTTGTTACATACGAACTAAGTCTAATTTATAACTTTTTTTAAAAAAAAAAATATCTTATTGGCTTGAAGTAAGAAGTAGGACTTTTGCTCGCAGCATTAGCTAAAAAAGCAGCTTTATTTTGTAACACGTTTATTGATTAACTTATTAATCACTCTTCAAAGAAATTTTCTCTTTTCAGTAATCACTAACCTAATTTTTATTATTATTTACCTAAACAAGGGTTCTAGTTAAGAAAAAATCCAAGAAAACATAATTAACCTACAGGCGTAAGATGAGAAGCTTATATTGAATGATGAAATTAGATAATTAACCTATTAATTTTTGGTTGATAAAAAACCGTTATCATTATCAAAACTCAATTTAGCTATTTAGGTCTCTGACTACGATTATTTCAGATATTATTATATTCTTCCCTAAAAGTTTAGAGAAAATAGTAAGAATACCATATTAATTTTATACACCATAGATTATAAAATTAACAATACCATTATCAGGTTAATTTTATACTCTATGGTGTATAAATTAAAATGGTATTCTAACTATTTTCTCTACTAATGATTAGAGTAGTAAAGTTAGTTTGTTTATGAGTTTGATCTTGCTTGTTTGATAATTTGGTTTTGTCGTCTTTTAGCGATTTTTCATATCTATTAATTTCCACTATTTCCAATGTCAGTATAATTAATTTTGTAATGCAGCTTTAGCTCTAAGTTGTGAAAAATGTAAATATCCTAATGTACGTAAACGTAATACTTAGTTGGACCATCTATTGCACTTCTATACCAATGGTTGGATCCGAGTGTTTTACTATATTAATATGCAGTAGTGCATTATCCAAACACTACACTTTAAAATCTCACTAGTAGAGATTGTAAAGAAGCAAATCACAATAGATCATCATGACAAATCATAATTAATACATTTTAGATTTATGTTTTCCCAAACATAAAAATAAATAAAACAGTCCCAATGGAAAAGATCAACCTAAATAGGGAAATATCCATAATCAAACAGATTGCTAGCAGAAATGGATACAAGACTGATATAATTGATAGACTGATTGATAAGACAAAGAAGAAATTTTTTTATAAGGAAATAACAGTCGCAGAACAGAGAGATGAGAAAACTTACAGAAAGTTGTTGTACAATGGGAAATTAGCTGATAAACTCATGAAAGAATTGAAGAAAATTAATTTAGAGCCTGTTGTTCACTCTATGTGAACAACACCTTACAAAGAAAGTTGTTAAATTCTAAATTAAAGGATAAAGATAAGTTAAAAGGAAGTGGATGTACAGGATCAAATGCTCTGAGCAGGTTGCGATGCAGAATATATTGGTAGAACAGGAAGGGAATTATCACAGATGAAAGAAGAACATCTTGGAGCAGCAAGAAGAATTAGGAATCTAGAAAAGAAAAGTGAACGTTTGCAGAAGTCACCAGAAGATATTAAAGATTTGATGAAAATTAATATTGGTATTAACAAAAGGAAAATCAACATTTAAAGGAAAAGAGTTACAAGATAAGAAAAGAGATACAAGATAATATTAGGAAAAAAGGAAGGTATATGAAAGGAATCTGAATCAGCATTTGCTAAACACATGATTGAACAAAATCACAATACTCAAGACTTCATAGTAATTCACACTCAAGATTTTGGTAGGAAACAGAAAGCTTTGGGGGGGGGGCTAGAAATATTTTTATCAATAAAAAATGAAGGGACTACAACTTTAAATGAGCAATCTGAAGTAGCTCCACCACTACACTACAAGGCCTTCTATAAAGCTATCAAATAGTCCACCATATTCAGTTTCTACCAATAATTAGCTGTTTTATGTATCTTTACTCTATAAAAATATGTCTATTACTTTGTTAACCCTCTCATATGTAACTGTTTTTGCTATTTTTTAAGTGTTTGTTTAGTTTATTTTACATTTTTCACTAAATGCAGTTGTTAAATAATCTTATGAGGATATAGTAAGTTTTGTTTTGTTTGTATTTAAATTTTAATTTAGCTACCTTCTTTATAATGTTTTGTTTTTGTAATGTTTTGTCAAATGTTTTGTACTTTTTATTTTTATTTGTTGTTTAGGCCTTAAGATGACTGAAAGGGGTTGAAATATATAGCTTTCTTTCTAAATCATTGTGGAACTAAATTCAACCTTGTTTTAAATAAAAAATAAAATTCAATTCAAGTTCCTGACCTCTAAATATATTGGGTTTTAGATATGTTTTAGAAATATTTACATAATCTAACTCGAAACGCTTTAATAAAGAAATTGTATTACTCCATCTTTACTGAATAGTCATAGCTCCACGATTTTTAAAAAATGTTCTGCTTCAGCAGTTATCAATTAGTCATTTATTTTTCGCTTGAAGACGTAAAAAACAAAGAGGCAGGTGCGAAACGTCCTGATACACGTAATCGCATCCAAGTCATAGTTCGGAGTGTGATAATAATGTGTTACGCATACGCAACTAGTCGAAACATATTTCAGCAAGGCACGCGATATACTTGTACAGACCTACTGCGATGAGTGCATTATGATTTTATGAATCATTTTAGGAAATACTCTATTGACTCTCATATAAGTATTAATAAAAGAAAATTAATAGTGTGAAACATGTCCTAATGATTCTAATTCTAACTAAAATAGGTCAGAACAAATTCCTTATATTCTCGAAGGCTGTAACAGGTGCAGAAAAGTAGAATAAAAGCGGAAAGGTTTTAGCATTTGCTAAAAATATTCCCGGATCTATGATTAGTCCGGAAGTTAGAAGTTACACTAACTTCATGACGCACAGCCTGTGAAGTGTGTCTATTCTTTTTTTTTACTTTTCCTCGTTTATACCTGAGTTATTTAGGAAAAGTAATGTGTTTGCAAAAAACATCCGAAACCGGAATGTCACCGGAATTATACGGACCTCCTAAGTGGTTTTCACAAAGTTGTCGGTCTGTATGTGTGTGATATCATCTTATGTGTGTGATATCATCGTATGTGTGTGATATCGTACCGTATTTATGCTAGAGAGTTAAAACTTAGAAAAAAAAACAATCTTTAGATCTAGTTCAATTGCGTCATTAACCCACTTTAATGTCGCAGCAAAAATTTTGAAAATTCATAAAACACGG
Source organism: Microvelia longipes (assembly GCA_018340805.1). NCBI lineage: Eukaryota > Metazoa > Arthropoda > Insecta > Hemiptera > Veliidae > Microvelia > Microvelia longipes. Next base: position 30,627,395 of record JACMZG010000008.1, read on the forward strand.
GAAAATGTTTTGATCGGGTTGAGATTTTGCACGCATGTAGTCATGCATAAGACAAATACATGTGCCAAGTTTCATCACATACCCCATACCTGATTTCTTTTTCTTTAACATCTAATTTTTACATCGAAATTTGGAGTGTAGTTACGAAATGTTATGGCTTCATTTATGACAGTATTAAGAGGTATAATTCAAAGATAATTGCTCAGGTTGAAGCTCTGGCATCATATATGCTCCTAAATAATTTTAAACGCACTCCCTCTGCCTAATTTAACAGAGCTCTGATGTTTAGTTGTGTAAGATATATGGGGCTAAAATTAGAATTTCCAATCAACTGACTACTTTATAGTTAAATAAAAGGGATTTGTAGGCAAGCTATATGTAAAAGAAATTTAGATAATAAACTAGTTGAAGTATTTTCTGTAACCAAGGCATTTGTAATCTTTCTGTATCCTTCGTATTTGTAATCTTTAAAGTTGAAAAGGATCGTTATTAGGTTTAAACCAGAACCCAAGTTTAGGTTATTACTAAGTAAATTCATAGTTATGGTTTAAATGTGAGATACAGGTTACATTATGTTTGTATAAATCATTAAGGATTTTAACAGTGGGTGTTATCTACAAGTTTCTCTGGAAGGTTTGCTGCCTCCAAGGAATCTACTGGTTGCTTGTATCTCGTTATTTACGGCCTGGAGCGGGAGGGTCGAGTTTTCTAACAGTGCACAAAGCACAAAATAATTATAACATGTGGTGCCGATGGGAATGGCAACCCAACAACCCAGGCCGCATCATAAATCCATTCTTTGACTTCTTCTCTCTAGTTTTTTTTAATTGTTGAGAGAAAGATAGTATTTGCGAAATATCAGTTTCAACTTTAATGTTTAAAATATAAAACAGAAAGGGAGAGAGAAACATACGAGCTTAATACGTGATATAAGAAACATAAAACCCAATTTAATACATATGATATAATTTTATATATTAATACCGTATCTACAATAGTATTACAAATATAAGATGGGATGTGTTTCCATGAATACAAGCACGTTGGTACTGAACTGGAGATGGATTGTTGTTGCAAGTGTTATAAGCGCAAGTATCAAAAACCATTGTTTTTAATTTTAGAATTCCAATAACAGATTTCAACTAAATTATCCATATCAGGTTTTCACCCAAGTTGTCTTTCTGTGTTGTGTGTGTGTGTGTGTGTCTGTTATCATTGAAGCTCCCAATGTGTTAGTACTAGAGAGTTAAAACTTAGCAAAAAATCAATTTTTAATCTAGTCGACTTGGCTGGAAAATATTTTTTTATGACCGTCATTAATGACCTAGCAATAATTTATAAAAAGCGGAAAAAGACTTGATCGTTTTACTTTGGCACGCATGTACTCCAAAATAATACCAACCAATGTGCCAAATTTTATTAAATTCTTAGAATTAATTTAATTATTATGTATACTTGTATGTATACATTTCATGTATACCTGAAAATGATAAAATAATTTTCACAAAAATACATAAAATACATTAAGTACATAAAACGATGACAAATGTATGGTCAAGTTACGTCACATTATTTTTACTAAATTGCAAGTATTCTTTATTTTAAGCAATTTACGAAATAAATGCGTCTTTTTTGAATTAAATTACTAATAAAAAACTTAATCTATGTTACAAAAATCTATATTTTGTTTAATTATTCAGCCAGCATTATGGCCAATATATTCAGGATCTTCAGGTGCTATTTTTATGAAAAAATATCTTTTATAACGAGTGCATTGGATCTTAGTGATTCAATCAAATGAAACTTTAAGATAATTAATTATTCTTTTTCATTAAAGCTGATGATTTCTGTAGCCTGTATAGAACAGGTCGAAAATTATAAGGCATTGAATCAGTTGACAAATACGGATCGTTATTATCATATTTATTTCAGATTTTTGAACACTTGGAAAAGTTACTTAGACGAAATACTTAAGAGGAAAAGTTAACAACTCTTGAGTGTATAGTGTAGGTAGGAAATTTAAAAAAGGAAATCTTTATTTTTAAGTTGGTTTTTCAGTTGTAATACACAAAATACAAATTAAATTTAAAAAGCCATTTCCTTTAATTACTTCTTTTGTTTTTATAATATTAACGAAAATAAAAAATCTTGTTTCATTATCGTGACTCTTTATTTTTTAAATAATCATACTTTACGCTTACATTAACTTAATTAAAACATTTTTTATTCTAGAAAAAAGCAAAATAATTTAATTAAACCAAAATAAAAGGTTTATATTTAACTTATAATTTATTGGTTTTTTGTTTAAAATTTAACAGCGGAATCAGATTAAAATGTCTCGAACAAATCAAGGCATCGATTTTTCAAAGAATTTCTCTTGTTATTTAATCCAAGTTTTAAATCCAAAGTTAAATTCAGTTTTAATTTCCATTAAAACTTCCATTCCATTTAAATGAACTGAATGTAGAAATAAGTTATATATTATTTTTTCTTTATTCCACTAAAAATAATATTGTTAATTAATGTAAACTGAAGAGTAGCTTATAACTGTAACATATCCGTATTTTCTGTTGTTTTCAATTCAACGAATCAAATTCAGTGTTAAAATGAAATCTGAATAAATGATTAAATTAATCGCATGTATGTTATTAAAAATATACCAGATAAACTGGATTACCTTCAATGTATTTAAATTTATAGTTCAATAAATCTGGAGCATTGAATATTTTAAAGTTCATTTGCAAAAATAGTAGTTATTTGTATGAACACGGATAAAGGGGATAGAAAATGTTTTGTACTTCCTCTTTTCCCTTGATTACAACTAGGTAGTATACGAAGTATTGTATTTATTCCTGGAATCCGATACCAAAGTTTTTCATCATAATTATCCGTTTCAGGCATTTTAATGACGTTTTACTGGTTTCATCATACTGTCTGTCTGTATGTCATGGATACTGATGTCTTGTCATGGATAACTCCCGCTGCGTTATGCTAGAGGGTGAAACTTTGCGCAAAAATATCTAGTTGTATGAAAAGTTTTACTCAAATTTATCACACAAAAATGGATTGAAAATTTCTCAAACAAATTTGAAACTTTGATTAATAAAGTTGAAATTTGGATCATATGTATATCTATCTATAAGTTATGATATGGGTCCACTAAATTTAAATTGCCATTTCGAAAATATTGACTTTAAATATGTTTAATGTAAACTTGAACGTATAATAAACGAAAACGTATTATATAACAATGAAATATATTGCTATTACTCATTAAAAGGTGTGAAATTAACTAAAAAATTAAGCTGTCCGAGTATGATCGGTGGTATTTATAAGGGTTTAGTAAACATAGAAATTTAACTGAATGGCTATCTACTGTAACACTTTTCGGTGCTTTGATCGACCATAAATTTACCACCAGCAGCATAGATATTTTAGTTACATAATAATTCTGACGTCGAGCCAAAGTAATGACACCTTAAACTTGGGTTATAATGACACCCTAAGGACAGCGAATCGACTCTGAAGTCATTACAAATTAGGCGTTGGATCAATCCTAAGGTCGTGCGCAAAGAGATCTAAGTAATACTTAGCTGTGATTAATCACGATAATCTGAGGAATAGTGAAGCGAGTTGTAATGAAAAGTACTGAGGTTCTGTGCTTAATACGTAGGTAATATGCAGTATGTATTAATATTAGAAAATCAAATGATATGTTCGTAAATTATAATAAATGAAACAAGAAAAATAAACAACCACAAATTTGTGATTGTTGACAGAAACGGTTCTATTTAAAACTACTGACTAAAAAAGTAAACTCTCATATTGCGGGCTTCAGGCAACTCAGATAAGGAGTCCTCCTGTGATGGTTTTAGATTTCTATTATTTTTTGTGTTATTATTTTTTGCACTTTTTGAAATGCATTTAGTATGTGTATATTTTAAAACACAAATATATAACTCCTGTAACATAAATTTTTATTTTTCTATATTTTGAAATATTAATATTGTAAAGTTGCAAGTATGCGTGTATATTTATAGTATCCACTTCTACCTTATATTCTATTTAAATTTTGTGCAGCTAAAATTTCACTACTTTTTAGTTTTGTAAAAATGTATCTTATATTGTAATTTAATTTATCCTTTTTTAATTTAATTTATTTTTTTCAAAAATATCAAAAATGTATAAAAACTTTGAGCGTGCGCAATTGTATGAAGGGCCGTTTAGGATATGCAGACTATATATTTTCTTTATCATTGAAGGTATATTTTTGAAACAATTTTAATTAAAGCAGTTAAAAAATGAGTCATATTTTTTTCAGGTCTGGCTCCGTGGGCAATCCATTAACTTACGATCCACTACCAAAACATAAACCTACGTTTGACGTCATGACTAACCAATGTGCCATTGAATGCTTAACACTAAGGTTGTTAGTCTGCTACTCCAAAGTAGAACTTTTATGCTAATCATAAATACCTAATACTTATAACAATCGTTATAAGTAATAAGTACCCTTTGGAAAAGTACAAATGGATTTCGATTCGTTTTATCACATTTTTATTAAAGCACTATTCTAACAATAATTTTAAAATTGTTGACTCTTTAAATAATATTTTGTTTAGTAAATATTGTTTGTCATAAATGATTTATCTTGGCACATGCTTTTCTTTTTTGAGTTTTTTTTTATTTTTCAGCAGAGCGCTTTTAAAAACATTTTACTTCAATGATACGGCATAAACGTGTTACTTCCTGTGAGCTATTAAAGATGTTGCTAAAAACAGAGTTGATTGCGAAGTATCGCTCGCGTCCTCTCCCACGGTCCAACATGACTTAGAAATACAAACGTGACAAAAACACATGTCTGCCAAACACTTATCATTGCGACGCAGTAGTTTTATTGTTTTTTCTTGAACACTTTCTCATTCTGTTAAAATTTTCATTCTTACAGTCTGGCATTCATTAAAAAGAAATTAATATTTATTTAGTTCGACCTAAATCGAAACGTTTCATTGATTTTTTTTAATACAATTTACCGTGCGAATGTTATTTTTTCTCTTGCATAGTTTTAAATTCTAAAATGTTTATTCAAGGCTTTTGTTATTGAAAATAAAATCATTCCTTAAAATTTTATTTTTATACAACAAGCTAGGATTGATAAAAGCTGATAAAAATAGTCTATTGTATTTACAGGATAGTTCCAACAATATAAGTCATAAGTAGAAGTATGTATAGATTTTTGTAATTATTTAAAGTTCAAATCACTTTTTGAAATGCCAAATTGGATTAACGCAAACATTTAATCAGTTCCTCTTTATAAAAAAACTTTTTGTGTGCCAAGTTTCATTCGGATCACCTGTTAGAGCTCTACCGTGGTTACAAATGTGTACAAAAAAATACATATGGACACCAATTTGTTTCAATTTTTTGGATTTGTAGATGCTGAAACGTTGACATTAGATGAAAAATGAGGGTGTTTCGCTTTTGGCTATTGGAATGCTCTTAGGGAGGTTAAGGAAGCAATATATTTACAGATTAACAAGATAATTGTGACAATAAACCCATTAAATGCATATTGAGGAAAGAAAGAACACATAGATAAAGATCGGGCTTTGGGTACCTCGGAACATGTCTTCATAATAAATTATTTGCTTCGCTTGTTCTCAAAAGAATTATTAAATTCCCTAGAAGCATTATGCTGGGAATATGGAATAAAACTTCTTCTAAGGATCTTCTTTCTCGGATCTAAATAAAATTTGGTAAAAAAAATCGACTTTGTTAATGTCCTGAACCCATTTCTTTATGATATATGTGTGACGTCATTAATAATGACTTAGTGACAATTTTAAAAAATCACAATCAAAACCGATTGTGATCGCCGTTAAATTAAAGACGATATTATGCGTGGTCTATAAAAATAAATTTTTTATCAGCATTAGTTCCGTTTTTATCAATTGTCATACATAACATAATGTAGACAAATCAGGATTTTTTACTAATAAATTTGAAAATTCGCTTAAATCAAGTGGCATTATGCTACTTATGCAAACTAGTATTATGACAAATTAATATAGGACAACAACCATTTTACCACAAAGCGACCAAAGAGAAAGGCCTTAAAGAGTCGACGTCGGACGCGGACGCCGGGTTGCAGCCAAGAGACCGAAGGCCCCCTTTTATAAATTAATGCTTTTTAACACCGATTTGAAATAAACCCAAAATCGAATTAGTTCTCAGTTCACACTGACCAAGTAATTATTTGAGTTTAAACTAGAAAGCCTCATTAGACGTGTTTTAAGGATAGATACGGTCTTAAATAGTAGGCGAATAATATAGATTAGTACAACTAACACTTTAAAAAATATTAATTAGCAAAAAAAGACATCAAATATTTTTAAAAGCGATTTATTCATACCCACTAAATACTAATTAAATTTTCACTAAAACGAATTCTTCACAAAGCCTCGTTTATTTATTTTTAATCGTATTTAATAAGCTGCGGTACCTTTCAAATGAAGTGGTCCTGTTAATGGCCATCCACGTTTTTCTTTAAAAAAATGATTAGTCCCTAAAACTAATTAAGTGAGAAAAAAATCACCTTATTATCCTTCTTATTTCAGAACTAATTTTAGTAATTTTCAACTATTTCTCGACAAAAGCAGCTTTTTAGTGCTTTTTAGGTAATCCAGATTCCAACTTTTAGCAGTATACCAGATTTCTTTTTTTAGATTCTAAGTGGAAACCATTATAGAAAGGGATTTCTGTTTCCGTAGATCTATAAGAAGGTGATGGTTTCTCAGGTTTTAACCTAACGGTACGTGAACAGAATACTACTTGACATCTCTTACCATTTTGTCTAGTTATACCTGAGGGTTTCCTATCTGGTGCCATACCAATATTTTTTAAAGGGTAGCTATAAAATAAATCCCTCAAGGGTTAGTTCTAAAGCCCTAAATCTTAAGAAAGGATATGGAATATGGACAACTCTAAATATAATCCCTTCTACAGCCTACTCACTCCACATCATACCAATCCTTTTTTTTGGGAAAAAGAAAAATAGCTGTACATTTTTTTTAGAGTGTAATTACTTTTTAAAACATTTTTATAAATTAAATCCCTTGAAATTCAACTAAGAGTTTTAATCCTTGTAATCCACCCAAAATTCCGTATGGTTGAAATTTAAGTGATTTAAAAGAAATTAAGCATCTACTTTCTTCTGTACTTCTCACGCATATTAAAGGCTAGGCGTAGCATTTATATTTAAAAGTATATAACTTGTTGACCTGTTAACTTTTAATTTTTTTAATTATGATTTATGACTATTTAAATTTTTTAAATTTATTTAGTTTTTGTGGTGGTTGGAGTGATTTTAAATTAATGTAATTTGCAACTAATTTGAATAAATAAGTCAATGTTATTTTATTATCAAGCTGCATTACATACATTTATTATTGCTGTGTAGTTTGTACTTATACAAAAAATGTTTCTGAATTTGATTTGTTTCTATGTTCATACGCATATTAAAAGGATACAAAATCTAACAAATTATAGTTAGATACAGGCAGCATTTCTCTCCGTGCACCTCTCATAGCTACTGATTATTATTTTCAACCTCAAACATTATTTAAAAATGATGACTTTTACTCGAAAAAAACCGGTTCTATAAATCAACCAGCTGACTTATTTTCACCTTTCATTATGTCCAAAACTTATATATATATCTTTAAATTTTTTTTTGAAAAATATACATTTTCTAAATATGGACATATTAATCTATGATGACTAAAAAAATAGTCAAGTATAAGCTTCTTAACGAGACAAAATGTCCGGACCTGTAATATTTTACGGTAGGAATAGTATTAAATCTTGATGTTTTCTGATTAATGCTGTTCATGAATTTTTATTAAAAAAGTTAAGTTATTTTACGATCTTCGTAATGGGATTATATAAAAATGATAATATGAGGATGCTCAAGGCATAGGACACACCCTCTATCAAATCAAGTGGGCGTTTCGTCGCGATCATTTACTGCGACCTCTCCTATAGATTATTCGCAAGTTATTGTTATTATAAATAATAAAAAATATTAGCATTCTTAATAATACATATTAAAGATTCAGATCAGTCAATATACCGATACGCTTTATTGATTCCTTAAAAAATATGTTACTTGCGGTAGTCATTTAATTTGAGGGCGGTCGTGTCTTTATTTTTATTTAAAGTAAAATTTTTAATATTTGGCTTAAAATGAAATAATGTGCTCCTAAATATTAACTGGAATAATGCAATTGCATGTTATATATGTTTAATATAAATTAGGTTAAATTTTAAACATAATGACTACTTATAAGTTGAAAGAAAGTAATCATTAACACAATAAATACTTTGAGAGAGACACCTAGGAAATGTAACAAGCAAAATGCAATGCTACATCTGGGAACTGTTCCATCATTCGACATTCTCAACATAATGTCATGTCCCCACTCTGTTTCATTACGTCTAACTCATCAGGGCGCCTACAGAGCCTGACCATGATGAGATAGACGTAACAAAACAGAGTGGGGCATGACATTATGACGAGCCCTCCATGATGACGAATGTCAAATGATGGAACAGTTTCCAGATGTAGCTTTGCATTTTGCTTGTTACATTTCCTAGGAGCTTTTCGCACAATTATATTATGTCAACTACTATTGTTTTGCAAAACTTGGTAGTATCAAATGATATATTATAAACTTGATTTTGACTAATTTTGACGTTATAATTTGATTGTCACTAAAAAAGTCAAAAAACTTACTAACCATGCCCTATTGTGCTAATAAATCGCATTGCAAAAGAGTGAGTGAAAACAAAAATTCCGGATAGCTCGACTAGACCTAACGAATGATTTTTGTATCAATAACCAACTCTCTAGCATAAACATACTGGGACCTGACAACATATGATAACAGACACGCCAATACAGATAGACAAATTTGTAAAAACCACTCTCTTCTTGGTTCTTTTAACCAAGTAACGGATAAAAAAATTCGTCCAAAAATTCACAGAATTATTTACTTATTTACTCACACCATTCATTGAAAATATTTAAGATTATTAATTACGACCATACTTAGGATTCACAAAGCTTAAGATTATTAAACGTATAAACTTATTATATCTATGCTACCATTTAGCATGGATAGTAATAAAAATAAATGAGTCATTAAAGTAATAATTATTTGCTTCAATTATAGTCTGCATAATATGTATTCAGACTCTATGATCCATTTGTATTCAATATTTATTACCGAGGGTAATGTTGACTCGATAATTACATTATTATTTGCAAATACAGGTTACAATTATCGTAAATTGTATAAATTATTAGTAAGATATTCAATGAAGTTTTTAAAATAATAGATGAAATATATGTTAACTTCATTGTTTTACAAAGCAATTATTAGAGATTTAATTAAAGTCCAATCTGTTTCGTTTATATTTTTTTACAGATAAATTATTACTTTGTTTTTTCACAGAATTGTAAAAAATAACCTACCATTATCACGCTAAGATGTTGAACACTTAACAAAATCAATTGGTTTTCTGAAATAACTTGGTTTGTCTGTTTGTCGAAAAACTTTAATTTTCCTTGCTCGGAAAGATGATTTAG
>JACMZG010000008.1:30637390-30670026 GCA_018340805.1 Microvelia longipes
CCTGATATATTATACTGGCAACACGTTTTTGGACATCGGGCTTTGCCGTTTGATAGTAAAAAATTCAATTGTGTTTCAAATCTCAGCAGTCATCCACCCAGACACTGACCAGCTTCGATGCCTGCTTCACTTATGATCCACCATAACCGTAATTTAATTCTCGTATTGAAAAGTAATATATTTATAATGTGAAATATAAACTTGGTACGAATATCAACTCAACTGGGGTTATTTTCCGAATTTTTGATAAAAAAGCTGACTAATGCTGATCATGAGTTTGAAAACTTGCACAATTCAAAGTTGTTGGACTCATATACGTGTGCCAAATCTCAAACCCGAACGACAAATTTTTTCGTGTTTCAGAAATTTTTTGCTGAAGTCCATTGTGGCTGGTTAATGACTAAAAATTTATTTCCTGATAGGCCAAATCAATACCTCGGTCAAAATGAGAAAATGTAAAAAGAGGTCCGTCCGAAATTAGAATCCGAATTAAGATAGTTTTTAGAAAATCTCCTCCCGCAATTGGAACAGTGAGCAAACCAATTACTGAAATGTCAATGGCTTGCTTACATAATGTAACTAATGAAGCATAAAATTGACCAGTTGTGAAGGAAACGAGGAAATGGAAAACGTGACTAGGTTAACATTACCCACACTATTACCAACAGGCATTACCACATTGAAACTGAAATTAATTAACAAATTTAATTTTCTGAAACTGTTTTTTTTGCGTTGGCCACTTATTTAATTCTTTAAGATTATGATACAATCCAAACGATCTCTTTTTTTAAAATACTCTATGAAACATTAAAAGTTCCATATGAATTAAATTACTTATAAAAATCTCATAGTGGTTTTTAAAGCATCTTCTTTAAAAACGAGAGATGCCTTTTGTCTGTAAACGATAATATCGATTGGTTTAAAAATGTGAGTTTTAAAAGTGACAAAGGGGCTATAGAGCTGGAAATTAATCATTCTTATATAGCCCAGGCGGGCCTTTCTCTAGAGGGTGAATTTTATTCGAATCTCTTATTTAATTTTTTCACTTATTGGTCAAAAATGTGTTTTTATTTGCCGACCTCTTTCTTGGTAATGTTTATTTTACTAAGCTTTAAATATCTAGGGATGGCCAACTGCATAAGCGGTTTTAATTTTTAAATTATTAGCAATTATTCGACTTAAAAAGGCGAATGGGTTGATATTATTATTAATAGGAAGCAAAAATAACATGAATATTTTAATAAATATGTAATAATTTCTCGTCATTAAGATAAGATTTATTGTTCGAATAACTTATCGCAACTTTAGATTACACCTGAGCTAACGGTTGCCAACCACAAGGTTGTTCCCGCAGGGTTATTCCTGATGGACCGCAGGCTCTAAACGAGTATTTACTTTTCCCTATCGTAAAAATTAGTTTCGGAGAAAAAAATAAATTAAACTAATACTAAGATTTCCTAGGAGTAACCAAAAAAAATCTGATGCAGGATACATCGAACTTTTCCTCATCACATCAGAATTCGTAGCGTCATCTCTCCAATTTCTACTACGTTTCGTCGTCTCAGAATTTACCATTTGCAAATTTATCTACTGCACACGTTTCGACTCGTCCTTAGATTGTAAATAATATTCATTTCATGTCCAGCGGTCCACCATACAGCATTGACCACGCTCATGCTGCATAACATTTATGATCCACAAATCATGGTATACTTTATGGATTGGTATTTCGTATATATATCATGGATATAACATGTTCGTATTGGTGGTACTTATCATGGTCGTATTGGTGGTACTTATCATAGATATTATACAAGCTTACAATAGTTTATAATGAACTTGCTTGTAAATAAAATTGAATTAATTGGTAATTTTCATATAAAATTAAAAAAAACGTACTGTTTCATTAAAATGAACAATGCTCAATATTTGGTTAAACAGTTAAATGGTGCCAAATCTGATCCGATCGCATAATTTTTTGATGTTTTCATGATTTTCGAAGTCAATAAAATATATTTCCGAATATCACAACATATGACCGATGCGTAGTAAAATACTCAGGAGGTCATAAAAACGCCTAAACTGATAATTCCGGTAACATCCCGGTTTTGATTTTTTAGCAAACACAATACTTTTTCTATACTCGTATACCTACGGTATAAATGAGGAAAAGTAAAAACATATTTATATTTTCATAGCAATTCAGTTTAGGACAAAATCGTATTCTGGTCTCTGGTGGTTAGGACTTACCAATTTATAAGGAGTGTAAAAATGTATTCCCACTGTAAAAGCCGTTTATGCATGCCATATTTTAGAATAAGAAAATTTAAAAGGGAATTTAATGATTTACTTTAATGGTTTCAGAGTATGTACAATATAATAAAATATCCTCTGTAACTAAATCAAAATAATATCAGGTAGGATAGCAATAGAAAGGTTAATTAAATTTAACTTGGAATTTTAATTGACATTTTTGTGGTGGCTATGGAAGAAAGCTCTAGATTATTAAACTAAATTAAGCATTAATAATATGAAGAATCCAATAAATAATTAGGGCTAAAGTGATGTAAAGGATAAATTAAGTTGCTATAATTAATCAATCAGGAAAGAATGTTATGAGGGCAATAAAACCAAGAGTAAAATTAAAATACAGAGGTAATAACGTTCTAATTTCCTACTGATCTGTTCTAGAAAGAACTTGAACAATAATACTAAAAGTTAAATAACATCCATACTTATTTGGCAATACAGCTGGTGATACGAGAAACGAGTTTAATTAGGTGTCTTACTTACACTGAACAAGTTATTAAGTTGAAAAAGAGTTTTGGGTCACCATATAATAAGTAGATAATAATAACAAGTTTCAAATTTAGTACCAGGTCACAGAGGTGCCTGGATCAGGAAGTATTAGATTATACAACAAAAACTTGATAATGTCTTAAAAAAAGTCTTGTAATATTAAAACACATCTCTTTGAAAATCCTGTACCTTTACACAACATCCACGTGACCGATATTCTTCCAGCTGCCTGATGCAGTCTCACGTTCACCTCTAAGCGATAAAAGATGAAAGTGCAAACATTAAATAAAAAGATATGATTATTATAAGATTTCTTGAAGTTACATTAGAGTAATCCACTTCTTCTAAAACACAAACCTTTCGTTTGAAATATTTCCAGATCTTACAATTGTGGTTTTTAATATCAATTTAAAATGTAATAGATCAAGCACCGTGAAATAATAGATTTCATAAGATTTAATATGAAGAAATACATAATTCAAATCATAAGCTATTCAAATAAATAAATAAATGCCGTATTCCATTATTATTTCTATGAAAAAAATCGTGAATTGAAGTAGTAGGATGTAAAATTAAGAAATCAGCTTGTAATAAAAAGTGAAAATAAAACATAGCCTTCAGGGTAAACCTGCTACTTTACTTTGCTGCTTCTTGATTCGATTTTATCTGTTTTGTGAGTAAATAATTACTGCGGAAATATCTTTTGTTGTTTAGTAGAACAAAATCAATTCATAAAAATGAGAAATATAAATGCCTACCTTTAATTTATAACAAATTAAGAAAATACATAATTAACTAACGCATTCCAAAATAAAGCTCTTCCGCAGCATGATGCCCGCAAGGATTCTAGAGTTAAGGCGGGAATCCTATCGCTCGAGAAAACACGCAGCTAATTGAGCATATGCTTCAAACCGCTGCATCCGTGACTTTTTATCTATTTCAATTTATTGTTGTATTTTTATTTTAATGAATTGATGTTCTGTTATTTTATTGTTTAATAAACAACTGTGTGCATGTAAAATATATAAACAAATAAATAATATATTTGATTATATTGCATACTCTGAACTCTATTATAAGATTTATATAATATATAATAATTTTATCTCCAGCCGATGTATAATGTAAAGTTTATTAACTAGTTTTTAGGGAGTAAAGAAGCACTTTTTACTCCCAAGGGAGAAAAAGTTACTTTTCACTCCCTTGGGAGTAAAAAGTAACTTTTCCCCCTTGGGAGTGAAAAGTGTTCCCTATTATTGGGTTATATAGAGCCAATTATACCAATTTTTTAGGAAAGTGATATTTTTTAAATTTATTCATGTGACCGATCATTTTTTTGTAATTTTACCGGGTGTGGCACCCCCAAAATTTATATGGGAGACCCGTACAAAAAAAAATGTATTGGCTCAAAATCCGTTTCAGGCCAATGGAAGTTGTTTGAAGCAATAAAAAAAAAATAATTTGTGGCAGCCCCCCTAAATTTATAAGGGGTCCTACCCAAAATATAAAAATAAAATACCACAAAACATGTTAAAATAAAATCAACATCTGGAGATAAAATCTTGTATGCACTTTGGGAGTAAAATTATATTTTTCCTCTCGCAATTACCTTCTTCGGCTTCGCCTCGGGAGTTAATAGTCATACTTCCTCGGCTTTGCTCGGGAATTAAACACATAATTCCCTCAGCTTCGCCTCGGGAGTTAAATACTTTGGTTCTCTCGGCTTACGCCTTAGGAACCAACTAACTGCTCAGGGAAATAATAGCATTCTTTACTTCCTTGGCGCATAAATAACTATTTTATCGATATGTATCAAAATATTTTATTTAAATTTGATTATAAACTAGGTTCCAAATAGAGGTAAGCGAGATTATTGCAGCAGTAGCAGGTTCGAGGGAAAGCACATGAAGTAGCTTTATTTTGAAAAGTGATGTACAAGTTAAGTTTGGTTTTGGTTTTAATGTACGAAGTTCAATTCAATATTGAAAAATCGAAAATGTAAAATGAGTTAGGGTTGGTTTATGATAATGCCTCAGTATCCCTAACGATCCTTATTTGGATTCAGTAAAACCTCGGAAAATTTATATCGCTTAACAATAAATATCTTACTCCTTTTAGTCAGAATAATGAGAGCATTATCGTGCAGAAAGAAAATAGATGTACTGTTTCAACATATTTTACATACTCTACTCTTAACCGTAACACCAAAAAAATAAACATTCTCCTTGGTAACCATAGAGTTAGTGCGTAGTTTTTAACCTTATACTATTTTTTATCTAACTTATTAATATTTAATAGTCTCTAATTAGTTAAATTAATTAACTCACAAAAATTGCATATTTTATTATGTAAAAAATGTAGCGTGTTTTAAAATTTAAAATATTTATTTAGAAAATTAATTGACTATTTCCTTATTTCTATATATGAGGTAACCAAGAATAGATATATTTTCCATTTACAAGTGCCGGCGAATGATGCGAACTGTGAATGAAGTCTCTTGTTAGCAAAGATAAATTTAACTAGCAATTGGATATTGTTTATCAGCATTGATGACCAAAGGGTTAAAAACGTGGAGTGGCTTTGGTGTTTTTTTAATAAAACCATTACTCGTCACTTTAGCTTCTTTTCGCAAAGCAATAATAATTTAAATTATTTAAGATAATTTGATTTGATAAGTCTACGAAATAAGGCTCATCTTCACATAATATCTATGATATTCAACCAATCAAAAGTTCAGGCTTGCTACTACGCCAAAACGTTTCTACAGCGAATGTTTATCTAACATACTCACTCAAAGTTTTTAAACCAAACCTTTATCCAATTCAAATCTAACTAGAATCAAAGCCTTGTTGTGTTATAAGAGTAAAAGAACTGTATAATCGGTTATATGTATATTTGAGATAAATAAAACGATTTGAAATAACTCGGAATGACGTCAGGATTTGTTATATTCAACAAAACAGTGTTTTCTCTCAACTCACATATAAACTATTTACATAGTCTCTCTTAGTTATCGAGAAATAACTATTGTCATTAAAACAACCGACTACACTTTTGTAACAACAATCCCAATTATATACAGATGTAATTTCGAGTTGCTTTTTTGTTGCTATAATTTTGAGTTATTGTTTTATTAAATTTCATTTCATGTTTTGTTTGAACCTTGGTTAGCAGTAAATTGGCTTAACTGTGTGGTCGAGTTTTGTTTTTATTAACTCTAGAGTTGCAAAGCTATTAATTACTTGGGTTAAACTACATAATAGAGCATAAATAGATTTTAATGTTACTAAATTTTTAGAAAGAATAAAAAAAAGAAAATATTGAGTGAATTGTTCAACTCTAGCCAAAGTATTTTTATTCAAATGTAAGCTACTTTTATAGCTTTTATTCTATGTGCAATACAAAAAAAATCATCGTCTTTCAAAAGTAGCTATACAAGCTAGTTAAAAACTATATTAAGGCCACCCAAGAAGTGTAAAATAGGAGTGTACAGTTTCTCGTACTTAGTTAAGCCAGTTAGTGCATTGGAACACTGTCATGTTCGGCCACATTCTTTTATTTTGATATTAATCGACAGATCTTTCAAAACCATTAATAAATTGGCCATGTCCAGATACACGGCATTAAGTGTTAAGTGTACGTTACGGCAGCTATGATGTGGCATTATGAAAATAAATGAGAACACTGTTTCACTTATTAGAGTTGGTGCCGAAACTTCTTAACTTGTGGAAGGGGGCACAACTTAGGATCATAGATCTTATGAATTCTTTCGTTTGCAGTTTGATATCATGCTAAACAACTTTATTTTCTAATAATTAGCTTAGAGCAGAGTAGACGCCAATCACCTGATTTGGTTTCCGCAAGGTGACCAATTTATTTATTTTAAGGCCCATAATTTGATTTAAACTAGCCACATTCAACATAAATAAGGTAGATAAGTATATATCAAACATCTGAAGTGTGAATGTGATTCTGAACACATTGACAAAGTAAATCAAGAGACATTTTAGAAAATATGCTAGAGAAAAAAAACATTTTTTTTGCCTGCATGACTTAAAAAGATAATTATATTAATTAATTATTAAGATAATAATCCCAGACTAACTTAAATACGAGTCATTCTTAAATAAAAGTCAATACAAAATAAAAGTCATACAATATTCTACATAATCGTGCAAACTTTAATTAAATAACCACAATTAAAATTTAATGTAATATTTAAGGGATTTTTATCTTCATTTTTTAAGGAAAAAGCTTATTTAACACAACATTTTTAAAATTATAATTTAAAGACAAAGTCGTCTTTTTGCCAAGTTTAAAAAAAACAACAATTTTTTATTGCTATTTTATTATAATGAAAATCAAGGTTAAATAAAAATATTAAAATAAAATCTTATAATTGCACTTTATCATTTAAATTTAATCTGGAATTTTATTAGCATTGAATTCATTTAAATATAAAGTTTTTGCTGCTTTTTGATACTTCTGTTATATAAACTAAAAAATAAAATATAATTTATTAACTAAAATTATTAAATTTATTTCGTTTTTAAAAATATCAGAGATGAGATATTTTTAGAAAATTTAATTCAAGTATAAAATGTTTCAAGGCGACGAAGACATTGTTTAATACCAGTTTGTTACTACTTATTATGTTGAATTTAAATAGTTTGATTGCGTAATTTATGTTTCTTACTTTTATTTTATGCTGTTAAACCGCATAACATTGAAGTCATGTGATCTATATCTAGATCTATGAAGTTCCTCTCAAGCATATGTTAAGAGAAAAACATTTTTTCCAGCATGACCTGACAAAAATAATATTTTAGTATGCTAGCATACTGGAAGATAAATGAAAATTTGCTATATTGCTAGTAATTTTTGGTTGAGAGCACCAACAAAAAATTTGCAAGTCATTAAATGACGGATGACGTTCAATGTCAAATTTACTTATACGAATATACAAGCTAGAAAAATTAACACGCGTTTTGCCTCAAAATGTCATTCCTTTAAAATAGTACACGAAAATAAATGAATAGACGAAAAAACTTTATCGATATAAGCTGCTTATGTTTCTATATGTACTCGCTTAGAAGCTATAAGTTCCAAAGTCTTGTTTTTTTTATTAGATTAACAATGACTAATGGAAACCGATAGCTAAGGATCTCAATAAAATTAAGTAAGCGTGGAGTAACGCATTACAAACCTCTTGAATTATTAAATTTGGGAGTCCACAATGCAGCCGGGATCTATTGTTTATGGGATATAAGGAACCCTTTTACCAATTTTGGATAATGACGTAGTAAGTTGATAATTGCTTCTTTATCTCGCACCCATCATGTGTGTGTGTAAGATTACCATATAAGATTAATGTGTTTGGTTTGGTAAAACGTGCATGATCGTAATACAAAATTCAAAATAAGTACATCCTCCATAAATAACTGGATTGTTATGATAAAGTAAAACAAACTCCGGAATGAATCTGCTTTGAAAAGGCTATGCATACTCTAGATACAATAATATCGGTGAGGGTTGGGGCTATCTTGATCTAGCTTTCAACTTACTACAGGAAACTCTTGACACTCTATCGTCTCACAATTACTATTTAATAGCTTTTTCTGCTAATAGAGCTTACGGCAGTCATTTCATTTGCTTAAAATTTTAAATATGCATTGATACTATTCAAAGCGTGCCATATTTCTAATTTTTAATGCAATGTCAAGAAGCCCTAGTGTACTGAGGTTTAAAAAAGTACCGTGATATGGATGGTCTAAGAGTCTAAGTGATCAAAATAATAACCGATTTTGAATCAAATCCCATGAGAATCGTATGGTCTTCAGTTTTTTGATTTAATATTTACATACATATTTACTGGGATAGGTATGTTTTATTTAGTAATAATACTTAAAAGAATAAGGCGTCATATGACCGTAGTTACAACATGAGACTGGCCACGGTCCACTGGATCAATTAGATAAGAAGGTTTTACAAGAATCAGTTTCCAGTTATGACAACCGACATTTCTCCATAGCTAGTATCACCATCATTTTTTTAGTTTATATTATTGTTGCCTAAACTACAGCTTTACAAAACCTGATCTGCAAGATGATGACTGTTATTAATAAAAGATCTGGGTTGTACAAGCCTAAAAAACAACTGCGGGTTATTCAATAACACTACTAACTGGTAAGAATAATATTTCGACAAAACCAAAATAAATCGATTTAAAGCGGTTAAAGATGAAGCTAAACTTAAAGCTAAGCTACATTCAAAAGTTTTAGTATCCAAAAACAAACAGAGTAATTTATAAAACAAAGGCAAAACGATAAAAGATGAATTCAGACTGATTTTAAGTTAAAAGTTTAGATTTGAAGAAAATGTATTAGGACCTTAAAAACTTAATACATTAGAATACAAATACAAAGTTAATTGTCAGTCTTACGTTATAATTTATTTTTGAATTAGTGCAACGTTATATAAGGTTTCTAAACCTTATTTATTGACTTTCATTTCATTTATTGAATGAGCCAAGCTGCCATTAATCATGTTTAATGCATTACTGACATTTACTATTGAAAATTGGTTATAATCTCCAAAAACAAGGGAAACCTACTAAAATTCTTTTATATAAAGCGATAGAAATTTGGAGTTATTAGATTCAGTCTAATATTGTGATAAAGAGTACTCAGAACGAGGACTGTCGCCATCGACTTAACGAGATCGAAATGCGTCAGTTGTCAGATAGTTTTGGATAAGCTTGGACTTGATAATTTGCACAATGATAGTTTTGTTATAACTACATCAGGGACAATTTAACTTGCCACGGTCCACTGGATCAATTAGATAACAAAGGTTTTACAAGAATCAGTTTTCAGTTATGACAACCGATATTTCTCCATACTTATGGTTGTCTTATGATAATGTTGGCAGCCACCACTAAGAAAAATACAAAATCCTTATCTATCTTTCTACACGTATACTTTCATCCATGGTACAGTTTACAACCCTAAATATTCGTGTTCAGTGATCAGCATGAAAACTGGACCAATAAAAATATCATCTATGTTAATTTATAAAAATCAAACATACCCCAAGTCTTTAAATCCGATATATAATTTAAACTTAAAATTTCAAGTTTACAAGAGAATATATTATGTTAATACTATTAAATGTTAGGTCATTTAAAACCTTTAGACGACTCAACTTTCTCTTTTACTCTGTCTTTGTTTAAGAGATTACGTATGATAGAGTTAAGTAATCATAGAAAGTATAGAGGGGTCAGTGTCATTAACAAATGAGTATCTAATGGGTCCCAACTAGTTTCATGAGGTGTGAAAAGCAGACAGGTGACTCAATAACCAATTACTTCTTGTACGGCTAGTGAAAAAATTATACTAATAAATAAATACTATTGGTTATTTTACTCGTGTGTTTATTGTCTTCATCTCTTTTTTTCTAAAACTATGTGTTTCTTTAAAGTATGCATAACAAATTGGGCTTAGGGTACCTCGGATAATTGTCCCACCTTTGTTGGATTATCCTCATACTCATCCTTACCTCTTCGGAATAGCTTCGCTCGTCCTCAGAAAGTGAAAATCACTTATTTATAAACTTTTCGGACTTGCATCACCCGTCCTTTCACTGGAAAGATAAGTTTTAAACCTAACGGTCACCTATCCACCTACTTACCAGGCTTCATACTGTAGGATACGTGTGATCCAACAAAAACTGTGGAACTGTATGCCAAATTGTTTTTTTTAAATATTTTTTAAAAATATTTTAATAAATCTTTTTTATACCATTAAATGTTAAAACATATTTTAAAAATATATAATTTAATACTTTACTAACAGAAGTAAACGAACTGCAATTTTCACGAATTTAAGAAACCTTGATATAAATATAAGTCAATTTTATAGTTTTTTATTAATATCCTTATGCCGAAATGGAGGACCATTTTGTCATAAGAATAGATTTGTCATATCAATTAATATATTAATGTCATTACAAGAGGTTCCATAAATTATTTAATTTTTCACCAAATATATATTAAGTTGATAATATTAAATTGTCAACTAACTATAGGATAAAGATCCTAAACAAACGATTTTGACCCCTTTTATTACTTTTTTATATTATTTTTATTTTATTATTTTTATTCCTCCTTTAAGATAATTCTTTTATTGTATTATATATATTTATGTTAGTTAAATTTAAAATAACTGGCATTAATAATCTTATCAGTCCACTTACTTTATTAGGACATCCTTTACAACAGAAATTATGTTGTATAAAATTATTTCCTTAACTTCTGCCACGAATTTCCCTTTTGCAAAACGGTCTAATTTCAGGTCTTCTTATTTTTCGCAGTAATATGACGTGATGTTTATCAGAATTGTTATAGTGTTTTTTTAAGGGCCAGGTGTTGTGTTTTTTCCTAGGATAAAGTGTTTGGTGAAAGCTACAGGTGGTTGGTAACACTGCCCTACTTTAGTTTTTAAAGGGGAGATGATCAACAGGTGCTGCCAACCCTACAGCTATACACGGCATAGGCGGGTTTTCCAACCCTTATAACTAACAACATAATATAATATTGACTGTTTGTTTTAGACAAAGTAAAATCGGAAAATTATTAAAATTCAATTTTTGTAGACAAATGTTACGCAAGTAAACATTAACGTTTATATATTTTGAGTTCTAATGCGTCATTGCAAAAGCGTGACGTCATAAAGTTGGTTTATAAAAAGTTACTATCTTATCTCAACATTTTTTAAACGTTAATCAAAAGCGAATAATCTAATTCATTAATTTTGTAAACAAACAACGTAATAATGTAAATTTTAGTTAAATCCTTTTCAAACGCAAAGGAAAACATTTTATAACAGCGTGGGATCACGCGTTCACTACCTCACTTTAAACGATTTTATGTTGAGTATTTGAATCATTCCGGGGTGATGTTTGGTTCTATTAGTATAAATTTAATAAAATATTCAAATCTAAATCCCGGAAATCTGTTATAAAAATACTGCATTATATTTAATGTAGACTTTGCAAAGCCTTTACTTGATATATGGTTGAATAAACCCAAGTAAATCCATTTTAATGTTGTCATAGAAATTAATACTCGTTCTCTGTGATCAATAATATAATATTTGAAGCAATATATTTTCAAACATTAATACTTGATATTCGTATGTCATTTGAAACTACCGAGACTTGCAAAACATGAATAGTTGATACCTAGGAATGCTACAAGCAAAACACTATGCTACATAGGTATCCTAGTATCTTCCAGACAATTAATTGTGTCAACTTGATATTCGATTGAAACAATTCATATTTTTATACAATTTTTATTTGGATCGTGAGGTCACATGTTAGGTGAAAAATATCGCTCCCTCGACAGTTAATTTGTGAAAGAAACTGTTTTTGGCATCATTAAGTGTTAAATTACTATATCGGTTATTCTGAGATAATAGGTTGTCAAGTTATAATACTTTAAAAATTAACTTAGTTTCTTATGATTTGTGGTTTTGGTCTCCATATCAGATTCTTATGTATTAAATATAAGAAGACTGAAGAGATTATAAATAAATTTATCAAGTCAGTATACTTATAATAATGCATGAGAACTTAATTTCTTATCAAAGATGCAGACTGCTGCTTTCAAAAGTATAAGACGTCTTAAGTTGTTGATTAAAAAACAAAAGTATTTTACCCATATTTATGAGGGAGTATCTTAACCCTTAATTAATTTTCCTCATAATTGTTTTATTCTCACAAATAAAACATTAATAGTTGGCTATTCTAAATAGGCTCTGAGTCCCAAAACAATATTGTTTGTTTTGAATCACAACAGGCCTTTCTTTAAGAGTCATAATGCAAAAAGTTTGCTCACCACTCTTTTACCAATAAATACTAACTTTATAGATATATCTTTAAAGAAGGGGTCAACAAAGAGGCCTTGTTTACCATTTTCGATAAGAAGCCAAAAAAATCCATACTTCTTGCCCTATTACTACTACTATTATTATTTTACTATTAAAGCTAAGCTCACAAAAACCATTTTCCTAATTAAAACTTTTACAAATAGATAACACAGTATTTTAAACTAATAATTTTTGAATACCGGACCTCAGGACCAATCAACTTTTATGTTTTTAAAAACAAACTTCCTTTCTTGTTATATTTCCGTTCCACATTGTTAGCCATTGTAATTTTATCTAAAAGACCTCTGAAGCTATTATTTTTTTTGAATGTCAGCTGCGTATTTTTATGGAAAAATTTCATCTGTCATCAAACAGAAAGTTTTTATAAAGTCTTTTGTTCTCATAGTTATCTCTATTTGTTTGAGTTTTCACTCTCCTCTAGTGGAAAAACTCTTTTTAAATTAAATAATTTTTGTGAACTCCATTGAACTTTAAAATTAGTTTTTCGTTTTATTCAGCCACTACTTAGTTTAAAACCACAAAATAAAAATAAGGTTTTAATTCAAATAAACTTAATAATTAGAATTAAATATTATATTCTAACCACATTATTAATTAAAGGAAAATAGGTGAGACAGATAATTAGTGGAAGAGGTGTTTAAAAGGGAGAAGAAATAATTACATCTTCTAATTACGGTGGAGGGTTCAAGGCTGTACCTTGGAAAGGAATATTTCATGGCCCTTCTAAAGAAAATGCCTATTTCTTCATCTTGCTTATTTTACTTTATTTTATCAATTAACATTTTTTTTTTCAACCACATGTATTTATCAATTCAACCAATCACATTTATATAAACATTTATATCAAAACAAAACAAATACTTAGATTTCTAGATTATTGCTTATATTTAATGTAGGCATTTTAATTGATATAACAATTTAATGTAATATACGTACTCTGCAACTATACCAACCAGTGAAACGTAATTTTAGTAAATTATTTTAAATTTATTTTTGTTTGAAATTTAATTATAGAATATAATTATTAAAAATTCTAATTTTTAGAATTATTTGTATCTTTGAAAAGTTAAAAAAATATGATAGTGGGTGCAATACTACTAATAAGTAACTTAAAAAAAGTCGATAAAGCGTCAGTTATTATACTGACCTTAAAAACAACGGAGGTCTGGGGTTCGCATCTCAGGTCACGCTCTCAATTTATATAAGTTTATTCTTCATATATATTATCGCCAACTTTAGATTGCACTTTGAGGGTAACGGTTGCCACAACAACTTTAGGTGGTTCCGGCAGGGTTTATCCCTGATTGGCTGTAAAGTTCTAAACGGGTATTATTATTATATAACTTAAAATAATAAAGAAATAAATTAACACGAAGAAATAAAAAGAGAGAAAAACAGAGAAACAAAAGTGAGGAGAATCCAAGAATTTAACTTATTTATTTATAGTACTTCCGTGAAACTAATGTATTGATTATTAATAAAAATTTTATCTATTTTTCTTTATACTCCTTTATTCCTCTTAGTTTTAAACCTTCACGAAACATACCATATACTGATATCTAGGGGGCTTTGAATGAATAAGTGCATAAGACATGCACACATATGATAAATCTTCAAACCAATTCGCAATATTTTTATACTTCCTATCTACTGAACTAAGTTATCTAACCAAAATCGTGATTTCGGAATTAGTTTTTAAAAAAGCTAATTCATTTTACATCCTACATAGGCTACTTAAATATATTTCATGAAAAATATGAGTGAAATGTTGAGTTCTAGAGGGTCAGAGTTATATCAATAAGGACTGGATGAAATTGTTAAAAAAATATAATTTTAAAGGTCGTATTGATTGCGTAAAACCTGCGCGAGTTCAAAACTTTTACTACAGCAATATTGACAGTGAACTGTTTAAAGAAAAAAACACGGCTTAATACACTCGTTATGTAAATGTCCTTATTATCTAATTTTTTCTTTTATTAACAAAACATCCTGAAACTGGGTAAAACACAAAAGATACCGGAAGTTGTTATGTCGAAAAATATATACTTTTAGGCTAATAAGAAATTATTAAACAAAAGTTTTATAATAGTTTTAATAATAAAAATTAGGTCACACACAAAAGTAGTTCGTTGAATACTAAATGTTCGTATTTTCGCAGACAATTAATTGAATTATGACACGAAAATGTAATTATGGATAACATTAGAAGTAGTAGGAGACAACCAAGTAAGTACTCAACCAGAGTAACCAACTAAAGAGACATAAAAAGTCATGATGCACTAGGGAGGCTTCCGCAGTTCTTACCATGATGATTTAGGTCTTCCAGTGGTATTCGCGTCAATGCTGACCAACGCATATCCTTCCGAAGACCTAAAGCTTCAGTATAAATTGTGTAGTATTAAATCTAGATTAATCAAATGAATAAAAAAATCATGGTTCTCTTATCCCTGAGAAGAACTTGGTCCTAATAATCTAAGGTGACCAAATATTTTGAACTTAAATGCAGGATATTTTTACACCTTGAAAACAGCGTTCATACTAACCCGTACTACAAACAAAAGTCCAGTATTCTAAAAAAAATAGTATTAGATAAAACAAAATACATTTTTAGGGGTATAAAAAACGGAAATCATCTACAACACTTAATAACAAATCCTTTTACTTTTGTGTTTATGCTTATATTTTTTGGTAAAATTAAATGTAAAAACGGTTTATTTACAATGAGGGACTTTCGCGGGACACTTTTCATAGCGAGACGGAAATCTAAAATGAGGAACAGTTCCGCGTAATCCCGGACGAATAGTCACTTTATCCTAATCTGATTCCTCCTGGAAAAAGAGAGTATTTGTACATATTTATTTGATTGTTTTATTTTAATGCAGTGGCGTAGCCAGGGGGGGGCTGAGGGGGCTTCAGCCCCCCCCGAATTTTTACATTAACTAAACCCGCAATAAATGTGTGAAAAATTAAACCCTATAAAAAATATTATAAAATAATAATTACATACAATATATTTTTAAACAATTAACTTATAATATAAATATCATAATATATAAAAAAATATACAATTGAAAGATATAATATATATATATATATATATATATATATAATATATATATATATATATTATATATATATAATATATATATATATATATATATATATATATATATATATATTAATATATATATAATATATATATATATATATATATATATATATATATATATATAAATACATATATATATATATATATATATATATATATATATATATATATATATATATATATATATCTATATATATATATATATATATAATATATAATATATATATATATATAATACATTTTTAACATTCAGCCCCTCCCGAAATTAAATCCTGGCTACGCCACTGTTTAATGTATATCATATGTGAATACACACTGCAAAATTCGTAATAATCAACTCCACTCTTATCTTTGTGTACTTGAGAGCTCGTGTCGACTCCGAATCATTTTCATTCATCTTAGAGCCCCAAAAAACGCCGAAACTATACCCTACTCGAAACTTATTTAACTTCCGTATTTTCGACCATTAGGTCACATTAAGTGGTCTTATTTACTTCGGATCGATTTTATTCCACTCAGAGTCTCAAAATCTATCGAAAACGACTTACCAAATTTTTTGTGTTTACTAAGCGTATTTTAGGTTTCCAAAGAAATTCCCTGAAAATATAATTTAGAAGATATCGAAAAACCAAAAATATATTTAAATGTGCCACCTCGAGAGCTTGGTGTGTGGTGTACTGGATCCATTGCTCCGTGTTCTGCAAGAGTCATACTTAGAACTATCTCTAAATAACTAAAAATACAAACTGTAAAACAATTAAACTAAAAAAACGCAGATAACAGGCACAACGATTTTTTGGTCGACAGTTTGCCTTTGGAGAAGCACAACGTGTAATCTCATGACTTTCTACCTAAATCCTAAAACCTTGTGAAAGGCTCAAAATAATAATTCTTTTTTTTCTCTTCACTCATCCATTTCCCATTTCCACTTCTTTAAATGCTTATTTCAACTATTTAAAATTGAATAAAGTGTTTACAGCTTAATATGTTTTTAACCATATTTTAATCATTAATGAACAAAAATTAAAAAAAAAAATAGACACGCATGGAACAATTTAAAGTTCATAAATTTACACAATAAAATTGTAAAAGTGATACATGTTTTGCAAAATTCAGTAGTATCAAATGATATATTCATAAGTTGATTTCAACAAAAAATTACTTATTGTTGATTTATGTTAATTATTTAAAATGTTTAAGAGATAAGGTTTTTGTCTAAAACCACATCCTACTCTAGGGTCTAGGCCCTAGAGTAGTTAATACCTAGACTCTAGGGTATTAACTAAAATGATTCTACACTACTTAGATATCATGAGTCATACAGAAACTATTGTTTCACCACATTAAGATAGCTCCATACTTGTTTAACTATCCATCATAATTTGCCTCTTAAAATAACTTCTTTACATCTACTTTGAGTGTAGTTTGTAGAATTATCACTATTTCCATGTCTAAACAAAGTAGTAACTAAAATACAGTTATTATTTCCTTCCTGGAGCTCAGACTCAGACACTAGATTATTTCCTCTGTTTTCATGTCCTTAAAATGATTCACAGCAACAAGGTCTTTTTTTATTTTCTGTCCTTCCTATTTTTAACAAAAACTATTATTATCATCGTTTGTATATCTTAATATTTTTTCTCTTGAATCTCTTATCATAGCTATTATATATTTGTCAAAAAATAAAAAATGAAGTTAATTATTCACAGCAAGATACTAGTTATTTATGCACTATGTAGAAGATAAGAAGGATATTATTTCTTTAAACAATAAGTTGGTTCCTGAGGCGAAACCCAAGAGAACCAAAGCATTTAACTACCGAAACGAGCTTAATGAAGTTACGTATTAATTTTTTGAGAAGAAACCGAGACAAGTAATTGTTACATTACTTATCACAATCAGTGATAAGTTTATTAGCTTTATTAGCACAGAGTGACATTTAATCCCATAGTTCATACATGACTTTTTTTTCAGACGTAGACGTAAATTTATTTTTGTTATATTCTTATTAATACAATTTTAATGTTATTTTCTTGATCTATTGATTTAGTGTCCATGATCCACAAAAAGCTTTTAGTCCCATAGGAATAAAAAGTACTCTAAGTACTTCGTTGCCCTAAGCAAGTAAAAAGTATTTTTCACTCTCTTAGAATAAAAAAGCACTTCTTTTAAACCCTAAACACTTATATTAAAAAAACATATTTGACATTCTTCCATCATACATAAAATGTATGCTTGTCTTCAGAAAGGAGGAAAGATTTGGGCAAAGAATCAGAGACCTCCTTCTTACTGTTTTATAAATGTTTCGCGCCACAAGGCTTGTCGCCGTCAGGCATCCACTTCAGATCTTGTCGTCGTAAGACAAGCCAAAGCCAAGATCAAAATCCATGAACTTGGAGTAGAAATTCTTACATGCATACATACGTACAAATTTGTACGTATATAAAATATTTTTTTTTTTTTAAATTTACAATATAAATATTAAATATGAATTTTAACATGAATGTATTTATGAGCGTCCCTAAAAAGCCAAGCTTGTGCTAGGGGACGGTCGCATTTTTGAGTATTCTTAATTTAAATACTATTTATCTGTAGTTATTATTTATTTTCGTTTAATATCTCTGTTTTTCTTATCTATCTGTCTATAACATATACATGTACATTATATATATAATATATATATATATATATATATTATATATATATATATATATTATATATATATATATATATATATATATATATATATATATATATATATATATAATCAGGAGGCCAAGTGCAATCTGACGACTGACTACCCTTCGTCATATGAACAACCCAACCCTAAGCGTCTTTTTTTATGAAAATCCGCTAAAGAAAAAAAGCCATTTTATCTTCCGTTTTCCAAGTTATAATAAAGTTATAGTAATCGCTTTAAGTGGCATGAGCGTTGATGTTGAAGCGTGAGTGTTGATTATAAACTCTGCCCTTAAATCATAATTACAATAAGCCTGTAATATAAGAATTCTCACTTTAGTGATTTTAACTAAAAAAAATCATGAAGCAGTTAGTTCTAGACTCTAACTTTCTTATATTTTGAAATAATTGAATATAATAAGTTTCTATTATGTTCTATAATAAATTTTTTGTTTAAAAACTTATGTGCATGTTTATTATTATACGTTTTTATTATTTAAGGAAGGCGGCCTTGAAAAAAAAGAAAAAAAAACTTAAAATAATTATTAATTGAATGCTCCTCTCCTGCGTAGCACGAAATATGCTAATATAAAATAACCATTCTTCAAAATAACATTTCCCGTCTCGTATGCTTTACTTTATTATTATAATTAATCTGTATATTGTAATTTAACATAGAAATCCGGCTATTCTTTACGTAATTTATAACAGACTTCACATAAATTAAACATAAATTAAAATTAATAAAAATAAAGTTAAAAAGAAAAAAAAACAAGCGAAAGTAATAAAATATGTGTGCAACAATTTCAAGTATAAATCAAAAAACGACATCATAGTTATTTATGAAATGCAATTTAAAGTTAGTTATATATATCTTTTTTAAATGCTTGAAAGAAGGATGCATAAGATTGGTGCAGTTAGCACAGATTATGTAAAATATTTTAACGTGATTAAAATTGCTTTAGCATAATTTAAATTAAAAATGTATTTAGTTTATAAGGAAGCTGTATTTAGCTTACAGTATGTTTGAAGTTCAGAGGTTTTTCGTTTTAAATTGATTAAATAATTCTTGCCAAATTGAAAATAAGTTAATGCATCCAGAGCTAATACATGGTACTGGACAGGGGAAAAGGGAAATATTATAAATAAACTTATTAAAAAAATTGATCATAATTGTCTTTAAAATGTTTAAATTATAGCACACAGAGCTAGTTAAAGTTTTAACGTGATAGATATCTGAAAAAATAACTAATGCTTAATACTTATAATGACTGAATAGATATTTAAGGTTTATTGTATCATATTAGCGAATTTTCAAAGAAGAGTGAGCTTATGAGGTTATATATAATATAGATATATATATATATATATATATATATATATATATATATATATATATATATATATATATATATATATATATATATATAATATATATTCTTATGTACATAATATAAGTATGTACAAAGTAGGCCCTTTTTTAAATCATTTTTTAAGGTAATAGGATGAAGTATTTAGTCCAAAAAGTAGGCTGTCTGTCGCGGGGGTCATACAGCGGACCAATTTTCTTTAAAACGTGTGCATTCTTGTTCAGCTATAAAATTTCATTCAAAAGTCTTTGGTTTATGCTTTATAACTGCAGCAGTAGCTCTACTTCTCATTGTGATGTACGACTTTTGATTTTATCAAAGGAAACGCGCATATTTATTTCTTGCGTTATAAAAATGTATGGTCATCATTCCAAAATCAGCACTGTTCAGCACGCACTTCGCTAGGTCATGCTATATTTAAAAATTTACTAGCGCATTTCCTTTGAAAAACCGGGGAAAATTGCGCAATAAGTAGTATTGCTAGTGCTCAGGTTATAAATCATTATCTAAAAACTAAATCAACAAATGAATCGTTGAGCAAGAAAGTACGTGTTTCATAGCACCTTTTGCTTTAGAATATTTTTTTCTGAGGTGGAGCGGAGCGAGACCGGAGGTACATCATCTCAAGCATTGAATAATCGGTATATTCTGAGGGCGAGTCTAACCTAGGAAAGAAAGTCCTACAAAGTGAGTGCCCTTTATCCAATTTTTTCGATCATGGATTTGAAATCCTGGTGCCATTTAACATTCATATTCTCTTTTAACTCATCTCAAATTTTTCAAAGGAAGTTCTCATATACAATTAATAGTTCACTATTTATATAGTATTCGCTCTTAACAAACAATAACGTAACATACTGAATTTTAAGTATGATGACATACAAGTCTTGCACTTGCATATATATATATATATATATATTATATATATATATATATATATATATATATATATATATATATATATATATATATATATATAATATATATACATATATATATATATATATATATATATATATATAATATATATATATATATATATATATATATATACAGACCATCGCAAAGAATGAAAAAATGTATGCTAAATTTGTCAAGTTATTTGACATTGACTAGGTGTTAAAAGCGAGATATATGACCTAGGTTAGGTGTAAATTTAAGAAAAGGCACCAGTCTTAAATTTGTCACGGATATACAATGGCATGTGAGTATTAGGACACAAGCACTAACGTACGAGGATGTTTGAAAAATTAATTTATTCGTTTAGCTCTTTTGTTAGAACTATTAAGCAAATTCTTTGTATTCCTATAATTATTTTTGACAAATTTTTAATAGTTGATTATTTATAGCTATTGTTTAACACTAATCTCAATCCGCCCATATGATACAAGTAATAGATCATAAAAAGGCAAAATAACTCCAAGGCTCTTTTTGTTTTCCGAATCGTATTATCGTGACCGGTGACTGTTTGGCTATTATATGGTAACTATCTCTATTCTTTAATAGCTATTCATCTCAGGGACATTATTTTATAAGTTTTACCTTTGCACTAGTTCAATCTTGTGGTAGAAAAATCACGTATTATATGGTTTCCAGATGATGGTTTTATTATACGAAATAAAATAATGCTGTGACCATGACTCAGGGAGTGCAGGTCTACTCCAAACACTGCTATTATTGTCAGTGTAAACACGTTTTTACATTTATTTTGCAAATATTTTCTATTCCTTCCTAGTTAGGAAAAATAACAAATTTCGTGATTATGAAATTTAAATTACAAAGTCATGCCTATGTTTAGGTCATTATTAAGATCTTGACATGGAACTACATAAAACATTTTTTTTATTAACTAAGACGTTATAGTAATGATTGGTCCTTAGGAGATTCTAGTTTTCCACCGCACACTATCAGTCGCCTTTCAATCAGACAAAGTTGTTTTTAGCGTACATACGCAATTATACTTTTAATTTAAGGAAAGATGTTTCAAAAAAGCAAATTAGTAACTTTTGATAGTTATACTTGATAATATCTCATAGGTTGCCCAGTTGGAAAAACACAGTGACGTAACAAGCTCATATACGTACATACATACCATATATAATATATATATATATATATATATATATATATATTATATATATATATATATATATATATATATATATATATATATATATTTGTACGTAATGGAAGCATATAAGATGTCTACTCCAAGTTCATGGATTTTGATCTTGGCTTTGGCTTTGGCTTGTCTTACGACGACAAGATCTGAAGTAGATGCCTGACGGCGACAAGCCTTGTAGCGAAAAGCATTTATAAAACTGTAAGAAGGTCTCTGATTCTTTGCCCAAATCTTTCCTCCTTTCTGAAGACAAGCATAAATTTTATGTTGGAATATATACTTACAATAAAAAAGACAACGTTTTGAACACGTATATTTGATTATTTATACGTTTTAGTACAAAGCATATAAAGCAAGCATATACGTCTTATAACAGTTATAAAAATAATAATTTATAACTATTTGTTAACTATTTATAAATATTTGTTAGATTTATAAAATTATTATAAAAATAGTAATAAGTAGTTAATGGGATTTAATTTAAATTAAACTGTACACTCATTTTGATTATAAAATTAAAAAAAGAGTTTGAAAAGAATACTTTTATGTTTATTATTATTGAAATATAATAAGTAAAACTGCAGGTTTTAAATAATTGTTTGTCGAGGTTTATTGAGAACAAAATTTTCTATCAAATCGTTAAATCTCATGTTTTTGCAGTTTCTACTTCAATACTTAAGACAGTAAGTTCAGTTTGGCGTTCTTAAAACTTAAAACTGCGCAGTAATGTTTTATTAATTTTAACTTAAAAAACATTCAGCCGAAGCAGGGGATATAAGAATAGAGTAAAAAATATTATAAACACACTTCAGTAATTTGTTGGACAAAGTAGATTTGACACATATGATTACTTTTGTCAGCTGTACGATATGCTCGGTATTTGTTATTTGACTAATTAATATAGGTAAAAAATAAATAATTTCTTTGAGCCATTCAGGTTTTATACTGATATTTAATTAGTTTGCTTTATGCAACAGGTTACATCATCAGATAGATTAAATAAATTCTTGGGGCATACCATGTTTCATTGATTAACTGACTAAAAACTTTTAAACCTCTTCAAGAATATTTGTTAAAATATCTCGATTGTACACCTCGATTTTAAATTTATATTCTGTCTTTCTTGGTTTCGGAGATAATTTTCATCATTATGTTTACACTGTATACGTTTATAAACAGAAAAATTCTGACAAAGAGGTTCGCAGTTTGGGAAAATTTATTGTAAATACTTACTTTCTTGCTGATCTATCGAGTTTTTACTCAGATTTTTGGTTTATGCTTTGTAGTCAGAAAGCAACACGTCTACTTGCTTATCAATTTTCCAGGACTTTCAAAGAAAATTCTCTAAAGCATGGTAAAGATTAGCATTAAGTGAGCCCCGTAGTAGTTTCCACATTACTGTGTAGAATCTATTTTGTAATGCATGTCACAAGCTTAGTTTTGTACAACCTATTAGATTAAGAGATGCATTTTTCTTTAAAAAAATACGAATAAATAGAAGTGTTACTGTTCTCTCTGTAAAGCATAAATCGGAAACAAGATCAGGATCAAGAAAGCAAGCATTTCAAAGGAAATTCGTCCAGCTTGCGGATCTCCGTGCCAAAATAAAAAACCTCCAAACAGAATTTACTAACACATTTTCCAACCTCATTTTCTATTAGTCAGACTTTTGAATAATAATAATAAGCACTCTTAAACTGATAAAAAATTACAAAAATATTAAGAAAGGAAATGGAACGAAAAATAAGAAAGCAGGACAGTACTTCACAGTTTTATCAAAAAATAAACAATAAAAGACAGACTGTCTATTTTCATTTTTGTAGGGTTGATGTTTTCCTGGTGAAGGTCTGGTTTAGACGCTAGAAAGAGAGATGTGAGGTATAGCGTAGTTAAATATGCAATAAGGGTTTGGTTTATGTCGGTTTTTGTTGACAAAACTTGGTTCGGTCCTGTGCTTAAATAAACTTATCCTTTATGACAACGTCAACAACAATGTTACCTAGACATCTATGATAGGGCTTGATATAGTTTCTACCATATCCTATGTATTGAAAAATCTACCGAACACTCGTACTTTAAAGGGAAATACATTATTTAGACAATTTAATTTCCCAATTTTTCCGATAGATAAACCGGGTAGGGGTTACCTCGGAATTTTTTCTTACAATATCAGATTTGCTAAGGTCATTCCACCAGTTCGGATTCGCTTCGCTAGTCCTCAGAATATGATAAACACCTAACTTATATTACAGTACGCAGTACGTATTCGGACTCGCTTTGCTCGTCCTTAGATTGTTCAGACATCCCCAGGCCCTGACCTTGCTCAATGATGCCATTTAAGTGATCCATACGGCAATAAGTACGAAACTTCATTTACAAATGTATTATCTCAAGGGAAACAATTGTACCAAATTTCCTTTTAATTAGATTATTTCTCGATTTTTAACAATGTAAGTGTCAAAGAATTGTCAGTTTCTTCATACCCATGGGTATGAAGAAACTGGCAATTAAGAAAGACTGCAGTCTTTCTTAAGTTTGTATTTGAATTCACCTGAAAAATTGAGCACGTACCTGCATAAGACGCTGAATTGGCAGGCTTTTCATAAAATGGAAGCAAGATTTTCATTTTTAGAAAATTAATAAATTGAGTAAAACAATTCTAATTTATAATAATACCATGCTAGACTAGTAAGTAACAGATGGATCATAGATATATTTACATGTGTTATTTTCTGTTTGAATATTAAATTTTGTATTTAAATTCATTAACAAAAAATTGATAGGAAGTTTGTAAAATGCATGTTTATAAATAATTGGGGGCATGCAGAATGATTCACTATCGCTATAACCTCTCACCCTTTGGGAAAAACACACACACACACACACACATACATTCAGGAAATTCCCAGTATCGATTAGTGCGTACAATTGTTTTTATATACCTAAGGAATAATGAGAAAAGTAAAAATTCTGGTACAGGTACTTTGAAACTTATCTTCTGAACTTTGAACTCGCTTCGCTCGTCCTCATAATGTCAGGTTGGCGATAACTTTAAAGGAAGTATTACTTCGGTTTTGCTACGCTCGACCTCAGAATGGAAAGTACTTCCTTATGTCAAGCATGTTATTACTTCGGTCTCGCGATGCTTATCCATAGATTTTCATACTTACCCGGCCTAAAGTAGTAATGCTTTGGTCTGCTACGTTTAACGTCAGAATTTAAACGTTTTACGTACTTTATTACTGTGGTCATATTGGCAGCCTTAGTTTTACAAATAGTATTTTACACCATAAGTATAACATACTATATTTTTACTAAATGAGACTGAAGTAGAATCACCTTAAGCTTTGGGTAATCATGACACGCTGGAGATAAGCGAAACGTTGTCGGACAACTTCGCAAGTTGTCGGTGACCCAACAATGAATAATTTTTTACTGTCACAATTTTAGTGGTAAGAATTTTAGAAGAAACAATCCAGTGATAGTACCCAGGAAACTAAGTCTCTAATCAATAACAATTATTCTAAAACTCTGCAATAAAGGGATATGAGCATCTTTTAAAACTAATTATTAGTCAATTATGCCTTAAAAATTGATTACTTAAAAAAATAATTAGTAGTTCATTTTTTGAACCTTACATAATGTGTAAATTTAAAGCTAATAAAATAAAATTAAAGAATAAATAAAACGTTTTTGATCCAACACTTTCACTAGGTTGGTTTGTTGTGTCAGTTTGGAAGTTAACTCTCTTAAAGTCACTTTTAAAAAATTGATTAAATTTTATTTACTTAGTTTTATTTGTTTATAAATTATTTATTTATATGGTAATAAATTGAGTCATTTTAATGATTAATATGTAATAAATACCTACATATAATACAGGAAGATGCTCAGATAACTATACAAAAATATATCAAGAAGAAGATTTATTTTGAAACTTGTAATGGATTATATGATTACAAGAAAAACTTACATAAAGTAAAGAATATCTTGAGTAAAGGAAAACGAGGCGGAAGAGAAACTTCAAACCAAATATCATATTTCACTGAAGAGATAAAAACATGAACATTTCTTATTACTAAGAAATTATTCTTTAACAAAAAATAACGTCCGTCGCATTTCGCTTGAATAATTTTATAATGGATGGTTTACTGAGCACCGAGCACTGAGCGCCCCAGTCGGACTCTTCTTGCGACCCGGGGACCTTTTAACAAGTTAATATTGTTCCCTCTCCGTCCTCCTAGGAAATACAAACATCTTTATCATGAATTGCTATTTTTTATTGTCTATCGGAATTAAGTTCTTTTAAAAAGGGAAAAATCCTCTTAGTGGAATTAATGGCTTAAAGATTATTTCTGAAAAAAATATTCTGGTATCGTGACAGAGAATAAAAACCGGGTACGAAGTACCTCGGAACTTTTCCTCATTTTATAAGGATAAATTTATACTATAATACATCTTCGGACTTACTTCGCTCGTCCTCGCATTGTGAATACATCAGTTTCATTCCCAGTGGTCACCCATACAGGGACTGACAAAGTTCGAAGCTGCTTAAATTATATGATCGATATTTAGTGCACTTATTAATTACGTAAAGGTGTAAACTTGTACTGAAATTTAACTTAATTAGATTATTTTCCAATTTTTTAAAAAACGCACACAAGTCATATGATAAAAATTAAACTACTGCTGGTTAAGAGAAAAAAATTGGCACATATGTCAGTGTTTTCCGCGTATTTATGATTTTTCTAAATTTTTTGCCGAGTCATTATTACGGGTTAATGACAGGATAAAATATTATTTTCCAAATAGCAAAACTATACCTATAGATTAATTTTTGTACAAAGTTTCAACTCTTTAGCATAAATACACTGGGAGCTACGAAGTTAATAGACAGACACACACAGACAACTTTGTGAAAACCACTCAGGAGGCCTTAAAAACACCTAAAAAGGATAATTCCGATGACATCCTGATATCGAATTTTTTTACAAACACAATACTTTTCCTGCCTATTTATACCTACGGTATAAATGATTAAAAGTAAAATGTATACATTGTAATAAAGAAAGACTAAAAAATAAAATCGTAAGTTTTCTAATTTTATTTAACAAACGAGGTGGGAGAGGATCCCTCTCCCTATTTTGAGGTCCAGAACAACTCTTTAGTGTTATTATCCGAATATTTGTTTAGTGTTTTTTTCTATAAAGGTGATAATATCACGAAGTTGGTCCTTAATTTAAAAATAATGGCTCCTCCTACTATTATTAAGTATAAGTATTAACACTGAAATTGTATTTCGTATTAGGATCCGATATATATTTTATTGGAAATAAAATCATTACGTAACTAATCAACATTTCTTGAGTTAAGTTCCTTGAATTATTATCTGCCTTTTACTACTTAAATCAATCATTTCTGGCAGAAAAAATATTTAATTAAAATACAGCAGATGCACGACTCAAAACTTACCAAAATAATAGCCTACTAGTTAAAGTAGCCTGAAACCTTAAAGTAAAGCCAATAATAAATAATAAATGGATGGTAACATAATATTAACAACACAAACTTCGTCTTTCCACCAATAAGCTTTAATTTAACTCTGAGCAATCACAAGTAACGTTACTTTAACAAGTATAACTTAATATAAAATAACCTTATGTTAACACACTAAATAAAAGATCCAAAAAAAAAAAAAATACAAAGTTAAAAATTTAAAAAAAGGTTAAAGCGAAAAGAATCCATAAATAAAAAATAAATAAATAAGTATATATAAATTAATAAATAATTAAAATAATGAATATGATAAGATAATAACCAAATAAAATAATTAATAAATAATAATGGTAGCATATTTATGTTGTTTCAACATTAATATGATGGGAACAGAAACCATGACCTAGGAAACACTATATATGCAAATCTAATTACAAAGGAAGTATAACCTGTAGCAACGAGTACATGTAACAGTAACATGTATAATTTTTCATCAGTCTATCACATGTTATTGGTTTTTTATTATTTTAACACGAAGTAATGTTACTCCTTTATGCAATTAAAAAATTTGGGTACGGAGTACCTTGGAAGTATTCATCACTTTATCGGATTTGCTACGCTCATTATTACCACTTTGGACCCGCTTCGCTCGGCTTCAGAATATGATAATGCGCCTAATTTATAATTTAGTACATCTTGGGTCTTGCTTTGCCCATCCTCAGATCAGAAATATTAGTTTTATTTTCAGCGGTCACCCATCTGCCTGATTACCTAAAGCCTCTTATTAAGAGTGGTCAGACAAAAGCTGTAGGTACAAGTACACAAGTCTTATTAAAAATGAACAATATATTTGTAAAATATATATTAAAAAGTACACTCATGCAAAATTTAATTATTTTTCTGATTTTTTAATTTTTATTAAAAATCTCAAACATGTCGCTCGATAAAAATTAAATTAATGCTGATAATAAGATGAAAATTAAGATTTTTCGGTCTTTATGTAGAACTAAATGTATGCCAAAACTGACATCATTCCAATTGTTCTGTAATTTTTGAAAATGTTGCTTAGTCAAAAATGACGGTTACTGACGTCATAGAAAAAAACTTTTTAGATAGTACGACTACCCTTAAAGATTATACCAAGTTCTACAGCGTAATGATGCTGGTAGCTACGATAATAACAGATACACACTATACTTATACACATACAGACAGACGTCTTTGTAAGAATCACTCACTAACAATGAATAGTCAAATTTGATCCCCGTTTCGGATTTTTAAGTGTAAACGTATTACTTTTCCACTACGGTATAATTAAGAGATAGTAAAAAAACCTATCATCCCAAAAAGTATGTATGAACAGTAATTCATGGCTGTGTATGTTTTATATTTTACAGTACATGGTATCCTCTTCATCAGATTGCCTTCAAAGAGCAGATGAACAATTTCATCCTGTGCAGAAATAATTTGAGTGTTTTTGTCTCCCATGGATGCCACAGCGTCTATGAAGAAGTAAAGCTAGATATAGAAGTATTTCGCTTGTTTTAGTATGATAATTTTATAAGAAATTTATATCAGTAAAACATTGCATTATTTAACAGAATATAAGGTTAACGATTGAATAAGATTTTACTCACTTAATACTTTTTACTCTAATATTTTTACAATAATAGAATCTTTAAATCGAGTGAGAGAGTGAAAAGCAATAAATTTCATATTCTAATGCCTTATAATATAACATTAGTAGTTTAACGTTGATGAGGCCATAAACAAGATCCAGGCATAAGACAGAGATCATTAGGACACGGTCATAGAATGACCGTTAGAATGAATTTATTGATTTATTTTAAGTAAAACAAAGCCAGCTTTGATGTAACAAATTTGTTTTCAAAAAGGGGATGACAAGCACTCATATATAATTTCAATAAAACCCAGCATACCGGCTAAAATTTAAACAGGGAATAAGTTCATTGGTTGAAGGGGGACTTCTCTTTAGGTCTTGAGATCCTAGCAGGGGGGGGGGTCCTTAACGACTGGGGCTTGTAAAGGATTTAAATAAAACTATGACCCCAACCTCGTTAACTCATTTTTCTTTCGAAATTCGCTAAAAAAACCTACATTAAAAGACTCACCAGGTGAATTACAAACGTACTAAATCTTAGAAATAATGTAAATATTTATAAATTAAAAATCTATTTAAATAATCGATAAAACTAATATAGAGTCAATAAATCACTTCTTTGCAACTAGAGTATTCTTAGAAAATAAAATTAACTGATACCCCCGTACTAAAACAACAATGCATAAAAAACTCAGCTGGGAAAGTCAATATGCTAATATCTGGATGGCCTTTACAAGATTGTTTCAAACAGATTCAGAGGCAACTAATTTGAGAAGTAAATGAGTCTGAAAACAATGGAAACGCAAGGGAGGTCTGTAAAAAATACTCAAGATTCAAGGACTTGAAAACATGGAACACCTCTTACATGTGACGGGGCTCGACCCCACGGCCTCTATTTCCTTACCCCAGTAACACTCTAAACTGTTTTTTATTTATTCGACACAAATTGAAGGCTTTATTAGTTTATTTTTAGGTAAAAAAGTTTCCTACATTTATGTTAAGCTTTGAATAATTGTATATACTTATTTCTCTTTCACTGCACTAGGGAGGAAAGCAGAGTTAAGCCAAATAAAAGACAACAAACTAAACAAGATAACAAATTAGTATCTTTTTTTACAAGGTTTTACTTCAACGTAAAATGTTATACGTTTTATCATGGATGGAATGCAATTCAATATTTATTTTAGGCTTCAAATAGTCTGACTGAATGAATATATTTACAATAAAAAAGCTCAACAAAATAACATTGTAGCTAAGCACAGCAGACTTGTCCGTCACAATTATAGCTTAAAAAGAACAATCTATAAATAATTAAGTCTAAATAATTTTAAAGGAAAATAATATGTTAGTAAAAATAAATAATATAATCATAAACAGATTAGAAAGATAATATAAAACATGCAATAAATAATTAATAAGTACGTGATATTAGAAAAACGTTTACTATAATATAAAGATATACAAGGTGGACCAAAAGTTTCCTCCTTCTCCATGTGTAAAAAATGGACATTGCAACTCAAAATTGAAGCTTAAATATTGACATGTAAAATAATTTTCTAACAATGAAAATTATTTTTTGCCTAAGAACGCAAATCCATTATTTATAACCCTTACCTTTTTATGGCATTAAAAGTCACTAATAACGCTAGATTTTGGGAAAATAGTTACCCCAGATATTTTTTGTATTGAAAATACAATGAATGATGATAACATTTTTCCTCTTGGCCTATTATTTCTTATGTCAATGTTTAAGCTTCCAATACGATTTAAATTTCCAATTTTAACACTTTGGGGACTTATTAAAAGTGGTCTTAGACAAACATATGCAAAGGGAAAATGTATTGAATCTGTCCCTAGAACAAAAAAGTGTAATAAAAGAATACCTTCCACTTTACTTTTTTTATGTTTTATGGTTCAAAATTTAAGAGGGGACTTTTGTTCTACCCTGAATATATTGCTGTTTCAGTTGTGATGAGCATCACTTCTTGTTGCATCTAAAACCTACTTTTAGTTTTCTGGGGAAATAATTACTATTAATACCTCTGTGATTGCTTTTCAATCACCATTCACAGCTCAACAAACAGGTATAAGCTTCATGAATATAGATTGATAACAATGAAATTGATGAAGACTTTAGTCCTTTTAAAGAAATTTATTTAAAATAAATTGATGAAGAGCTTTAGCCCAGGGATCCTGAGCTTCGTCAGTTCTTAAAATTGACAAAAATGAATAAGTTTGAAAATTAATAAAATTTTAAATGTTTTTTTATGTCACGTGTCTAACTAAGTAAATAAATTTAAAATAAAATTAAAAAAAAATGCGTGACATTAAAAAACATTCAAAATTTTATTAATTTTTAAACTTATTCATTTTTGTCAATATCAAGAACTGACGAAGCTCAGGATCCCTGGGCGAAAGCTCTTCATCAATTTATTTTAATAAATTTCTTTAAAAGGACTGTAGTCTTCATCAATTTCATTGTTATTACAATTTATAACAGTCCAAAAGCTCTAAAGTTAACAAATAGATTGATAACGATAACAAAAGGATCTAGAATAAAACTGATGATATCTAAAAATAAAGACTATCTAGATATTTTTTAATAAGTCAACCCGGCTGTTAGGTCGATGACATTACCTTGACATTTTACTCTCAAATATTTCCTTTACATTTAATAATAATTATTATATTATAATGATTATTCCTAAAAACCCTAAAACAATCATGTATTCAAGTCACGCCGCGCCTCTTGACTTCATGTCATATCCTTTCTTATTTATTAATGTCTTATTTGTGTGAATGGATAAAAAGTACATTCAAAAATAAATGTAATTCTAATGATGGTTTAATACTAACTAATTAATAGTAATGTTGACATTGAAGCCTGTTTCTGAAAAACTATATCCCTATAACGGCTGGAATTATTTTTAATTGGTGTTTTTATTTTGGTCCATCCAACCAAATTAACCGTTTAATCCACTTTCTTTAAAAATCACAATTTAGATCGAATCTATTTGGCTTAATAAATCACAGCAAAGCATAACTAATACTTAGAGTTGTCTAAAATTTTAAGTACGTGCATTTTTAAAAATTAAGACATATTATTAACATTATTATTAGTTGAGTATTATCTGAACAAAATTTCCTTTTTGTTTCAGTCTTGTTTTGACGAATAGAATCAGAGCAATAAGGAAAACTAGAAAAGGTACTAGAGAGTGCAGCCTCAAGACTCTACAGTCAAATCCTTAAAGTTTGATTCATCCTATGACTCTTACAATTTTATCTTATTTGTGAAAAATCTGGGACACTATCTTGAAGCGTTCCTGCGTTTTAATTATTTTTGGTCATTTTCTTTGGGATATCATTGGGTTTCTAGACATAGCATAAAGCTTGGAAACAGGAAGGCATTACAATAGTCAATAATTAATAGTTAAAATGGCAAGAAAGTTGATTTTTACGTAGGTGAAATAGAAAATGATTTTTTTGGTGA
>JACMZG010000008.1:30670763-30925763 GCA_018340805.1 Microvelia longipes
TGACTTTAAAATAATTAGTATGCTATATAGGGTTCTTGTATGAACCTTGAACCCGTTTATTTTATGTTAAATTGTGACTTTTATTTGATTATAAAGTATTTTGAACAGGACGTCATGCCAAGAGAAGCATTTTAATCTATTACCGGATCTAAGCAAATTTTATTTTAAGAGAGCCTGCACACGCGCAGTTGTAACGCAACAGTAAATAACTGAGTATAGAGATATTACTACTAAAGAGAACCTCTATCGGTTGAATTTTGAAACATCGAAAAGTTACCTGAACACGTCCGATTATTACAATAATCATATAAAAATATACATAAACGAAAATTTACATTAAAATTAATTTAAACAATTACATTAACTTATTTAACAAAACGTTTACAATACAAAACTAAACACAAAATATGTGCCAAAAACCGTCAACGATTGATTTTTTATAACCTTAACTCACTCTTAGAAGAGGTCTCAATAAGGTTACACAGGCCCAAAAAGATGTTTCTGGCTTCTCTATGAGATAAAGTATGCCACCTCTAGTAATACATCTCTATGACATAGGGTATGCAGTATATGTCTCCTAAGAATCGATTTTTTTGTTTAAAGGAATTGCTGCTAGACCCTGTTCTAAATTCCCTTCATTGCTACTCTGCTCAAATTAGCTAATTGTATTTGCGTACCTATTTAACAGCGTACATTCGCAACACAAGTAAACCATCAAATCTATCTTTTCCTTTTCTTCTCTCAATATTACGTGAAAAATAATTAGGTCAAAAGGTAGTAATTATGATCGGTATTCAGGTCGATTGCACTTATCTAACTTTTTATTTCTTTTACAGATATAATCATAACTGCATTGCTATGTTTTTGTACATTACTTATAAAGATAATTCTTAATATAAAAAATAAGTATTACACAAAAGCAAGAATCGAGTAAGAAAGCGCATCGAGTAATAAAAACATCTTATAATACATTATGCCTTTTAACTTTTTTGATGTAATACTGTAATAATAAACAAAAAATAAAAATACAGTACTGTTTTTTCTTAAACAAAAATGCTATCTTCCTACCTTGAAAACATTTCCTAAAGCAAAAATATTTTCAAAAAGAAATAAACAATAATTTAATATAGAACATGGCATTTAAAAATCAATATCTATTTATTAGAAACTATACTTAACTACAACTACTTTCTTTAAGCCCAGATAAGTTTA
Source organism: Microvelia longipes (assembly GCA_018340805.1). Taxonomy (NCBI): domain Eukaryota; kingdom Metazoa; phylum Arthropoda; class Insecta; order Hemiptera; family Veliidae; genus Microvelia; species Microvelia longipes. The sequence continues at coordinate 30,671,976 of JACMZG010000008.1, forward strand.
AAGTTGAGTTTTAACTAATGCTTCGTAATATTTTTAGATTCCCCGTAAGATTTTGTTGTTGAGTGATATTTTAAATAGACCATTAATATTGTTTTTTTCTTTTTTGCTTCTACTCTAAAGAAAACATTACGGAAGTAATGTTATACGGATGAAATTTTTATGTTTAAAATAAAACCATTATTATTAAGAACACTGCAAAACTACAGACAGTATATATAAAATTGGGTACGGGGTTACTCGGAAATTTACCTTAACATATCAGATTCGCCTCGGTCATATTTCCTATTTCGCACTCGCTTCACTCGTCCTTAAATTATACAATTCAGCAAATTTAAACTGCAATACGTCTTCGGACTCGCTTAGCTCGTTATCAGCATAGAGATATATACTAGAGGGAGCATAGCCTATCTAATACATTGAGAGGCTGAAGCATTTTTAGTGGGGCTCTCAGGGGCTCTGTGTAAACCTCATTGAAACCTTCTAAGAGGGAGTTGAGGTTTTTATTATCAATTGTTTTGGGCTTCCTACAGATGTTTGTGTTGTGAGATTGTGTATTTTAAACATTCTACTACATAATTTACTGTTTTTGTTCTGTTTATTTGATGATAATGATAATCGAATGTGGTCAGGTTACTTTTTCGATGTTTCAAAATTCAATCAATAGGGCCCCTCTAGTAATATATCTCTATGGTTATCAGGTATTAATTACATTAGTTTTCAAAAATCCAACAAAAATCATAGATATACTTGTTGTATTACAACGAAACTTAGTGTACTTATTTATTACATAAAGGTATACATTTGGGCTGAATTTCAACTCAATTGGATTATTTCCTGATTTAAAAAAAACGTACGCAAGACATTTAATAAAAATTGAACTAATGCTGATAATGAGATGAAACTAGGTACATATGTTAGTCTTATACCTAGCTACATGCGTGTTAAATCTCAAATTGAACGGAGCATTCTTCCGCGTTTTATGGTTTCTGAACATTTTTCTGAATAATTTTTGCATAATGACGTCATAAAAAATATGTTCAGGATAGCACAACTAAAGTTATAGACTGATTTTTGTATAAATAGCATAAATACACAGATAATTTAAGTGACATCCCGGTTTCGGATTTTTTTTTGCAAAGACTATCCTTTTTCTATATACCTTCTAGTATATATTTCTGCTAATAATATCTTTGTGAACGTCTAATATCATCTTGTTCTTCATTTCAGTTCTTGGTTCTTTTTCTTCATATTTCCTATATACGTAATTCTTGTTCCGGGATTTAATTCCTTCGTTAAAAAAAAAACATTGGCTAAACAAAATTGGCTACAAATAAATGGAAGCTTTGTAACCATTTCAATACATTTCTTGACAAAGATTATTATCACATCCTATACGTTACATCAGTAAAGAAAGTATTTTTTAGTCTTATTTTTTTTTTGGGCTTATTATATAATAATAAATTTAAGATTATTAATTTGCTATGAATGCTGTAAGTTCAATAGTCAAATGAACTTTCTTGTATTAACTTTCACATTTCATTTATATTTGTTAAGGTTTCATTAATACATTTCTTCAAATGTAAGAATAAGTTTCAAAATGTTATATGTAAGTTGCATTTATGCTATGTCACAATCATACAATACGTACGTACAATACGTATCACTATGAACATACATTCGTGAAATAAATTTATTTATTTATTTACTGGTAGTTTATTAAATAAATAGTAAATTCCTTTAATAGCTTTGTTAAATAATTAATATTATTTTCTAGTACAATTTAATTAATAATGCTCTTGAACTTGACACGTTTTTCTATATATATTATATATATATATATATATATATATATATATATATATATATATATAATATATATTATATATATATATATATATTATATATATATATATATATATTATATCGCCATCATCAGCAGGAGGGAAAACACTCGAGCTCTCAACTAATAAATCAGTAAATAACTTTCTTCAATTAGCTCGCCAGCCTCAGACGATAATTAGATATTAATTTTTGTGTAAAGATGGGGAACTTCTATTTGGTGGTGCGAACAGTATTACGGTAATACCGAATTGCAACATCCAAATACTGCGAAGAATATATATATATAATATATATATATATATATATATATATAATATATATATATATATATATATATATATATATAAATTATTTAATATAATTTCTTAATATATTAGTATTAAGAAAGCGTTCTTTGTAAAAATTGTGTATCATACAAGGGCACTTCAGGTCCATGTCGCCAGCCCTCCTATGATGGAATTTCAACATCGGACCGGTGCCATAATTTTGTGCTAATTTGTGCCGCAATTGGTTTATAGATGATTTGATTTATTTGTGCCGCTTATTGATTTATAGAATTAAGAAGGATAACGCTTTCAGGCAAAAGATGTTAAATATATGTTACAATTAACAATGATCGTGACTTGGGAATTTTTTGTCACCTTTCAAAAGAAATTCTGGGAGGTGACAGGTTTCTTGCCACTCTGTCCGTCCCTTAAATAAATAACATTAAAACTAAAATTACCTCTCCGTGTAAAAGTTGACAACAATATACTTTTTCACTAAGCTTTTTTCGTTCTTTATTACGAGAGGAATTGTAATAAATAAGTACAAGATTAAATTAAAACCAAATATTACATAACTATATGTGATTAGTAATAACTCTAAGGCATTGATAAATTAAGAGTAACATTTATAATATCCTTAATGTTTTATCAAAGCATGGAAATCTATATCCTACTTTGGTTAAATATTCTACGAGTGTAGTTATATAATTGTAATGTTATCATTAACATATTTACAATACTATTTATTAGACGAAAATGTTTGAAAATGATAAAGGATTATTATGCGATGTGTATCAGAGATTAGTGCAATACAACGTTAATCTAATGGAATGTAGAGTATATGTGTTTAGTATCACATGTGTAAAGTAATGAATAGATTCATATTATGAATGTATTAAAAGAAAATGAATGGGTGATAACTTAAACTTTGAAAAGGCGTCGAAACACTTATGTTCGAAGTTGTCTTTGATATCAAACGTTTGGTATTATCGACCGATATATATAGTTAAACGAGTTTAATGTTTGGGATAGTTGAGATAGGATTCACTATGGGGTTACGTGGAGAGCATTTACAGCTGTGATGGAAATATTCACGGTCCAGTTGTTAATGGTTCAAGCTGGTCAGCTGTATCTGGACCAGCAGTGTAATGTCATGCTTACCAAACCTCTATATGTATATTAGAACAGAGAATTCCAAATTAGAACAAAACCTCCTAAACTGGGTCGATTCTACATAACCATCTGAATTGAATTTCCTTCTCCTGTTATCAGTTACATTTCAATCAATCTAGCTTTCGCAGTGACTAAGAGTGACAAATTTATCAAACTTGGCTAAATCTACAATTTTGTAATGCATGTTCCCAGATTTCTACAATTCACAAAATTAATTAAATTTATGTGGATTCAAAAGATAACAATTATTTTAAATTTAAAGTCAAATAAGATATCTTGATGCTGAATGTCGAGAAAACTAAATGTTAATTAAAATATTCTGTATTCTTGTATTTTAAGCATATAAAGGAAAACAGACGCGTGGGGCAGGTATATTTTCAATTTATACTAGAATTTATTACATCCAGCTATGATTATAACCTATTTCCTTTTAAAAAATTCTAAATATAGCTTTGAAATTAAATCTGTAATTAACTATTCATATGCCTTTAAGCCATAAATGTATTTCAATAAAAATGAATTTCACAGATAGCATAATGCACTGAGGCTTTGGAAAGTATTCACTCTAAAATTCTATTTCACCATTTTTTTAATCCGATTTATTTAATATTCTATATTTTTAGTTCAATATAATGAAATATGTAAAATAAAATTTAAAAATGAATTTAAAAAAAACATTACACGTATAAAAATTGCATACCCTATAACTTCACAAATTAAAAAAAAAAATCATTAATATTTCTTAGGAAAAAAATTTTCTGAAAAATATACATCTAAAAAAAGTTTTTATTTTATTTCTTCTTTAAAGAACACTCTTCGAATGCGAAACAAATTTCAAAAATAATCATAAAGTTTTATTAAGACGAAATATAGTCTGGAGAAACTTAGTTATTAATGTTACAAAATACGTTGTATTTACAGCTACATACTTTTGTATTAAAAGTTAATAATATACAACCAACAGAACATCGCAGAAGTACCAGATGCTGCTTTTTAATAATCAATGGTATATAGAGAGGAAAAAGAAGAATATTTTCAGCTAAAACCATGTTGATGTGTCTCTTACTGTTTGTTATTCTTTTTTTTCATACATATTCTCAAGTTAAAACTCACATATTGTCGTATGCAAATGTAAAATACATAAAGATAATGAAAAGTCCCTGGGGAGGGATTTGCAAATAGAACATCAAGTGAAGTTTTATCTATACGATAACTAATGCTTTAGTGGATTAAAAGTTATTTTAACTTGATTGCTTTGTAAGCTATCAATAGCAGTGGTGAAAATACGAATACTATAAGAATCCATCTTAAAAACTTTGTTTGTTAAAATAACAGTTGTGTCGCTCTCATCCAAAGCATAGCCACAGCCGCTAGTAGTATCTGTCACGTGCATTGTAATCTCATGGCTATTAGAATCATATTTATAATACTAATCTACCGAATGGATGTAAAATATCAAACAAATTCATTGAATTCCATAAAATTAACATGTAATTTTACTAATATCTGCTTGTTGGCTCAACCTGTACAACAATCTTAAACTTGTTGCATTTGTTTTCCGCAGTCGTTAAATGCTTTCGCTTCTCGCTTATTTTTGACACACAAGGCACAGATTTGGCTCGTAACTCGAGAGTATAACGCCTCTGAAATGCTTGCGAGGTCATAACCCTCGCTTTGCTTGTTGTAAACACCCATACTGACAAGATGCTCTTATTAACGATATGCATGATGATCTTGTTAACGATATGCACTATTACATCAGCATAAAGTTTACATCAGGGAGCTAATCAGTTTTAATTTGGAAATTATATTTAACATTCTCTCTTAAACAACTTTATGTCTGGAATTTAATTTATAGTTGTGCTTTATTACAAACTACTGTTTCTTTATATGGAATGTGAAGCCATCTTCCACTGTAAAACCAATTTCCTTATTAGTTTTTCTGTTTTTTTTTTCTAAACACAAGCAGAACAAATATTTCCTTAATCACCAATCAAAATTAGAGCAGAACATAATGGTTTTCCAACATAATCTTTCCCCTCTCTTTGGACATTTAAAAGAAATAAAAGAAAAATAAAGAGTCTCTCCACTGAAAACGTTCTTTATTTACAAATTACGCCAAGCGCTTTAGACCTAACAAGAGGTCATCATCAGTGCCTGACTAACAAATAAGAAAACAAATTGTATTTTACCGTTGAAGATGGACTCTATTTATGGCTCATCCTATAATTATTTAAAAGAAAGTTCTAGTATTATCTTTAACATAGTATTATTATTTAGTATTACCTGGTATTATCTTATTAGGAATTAATTAAAACATTTTTTAAAAATGAATATTTAGTATTTTATAAAATAATGAATGCAACTCTTGAATCATTTTACAGGAATATTTATACTTTTTAATTAGCTAAGTTATTAAAGGTACGGAGCAGTAGACACTTGAGTGATTAACATTTTTATTTAATAAATTATATCATATAAAGTGCAACTGTGTTATGTAGATATTAAATTATAACTTGAAATAAAGATTACATAAATTTTATCTGAAATTAGCATTTGATTTTAAATGTTATATCTATTTAAATAATAAAATAGATAGAGAAAACATCTGATATTTTATTTGATTAGAAGGCTTTCTCGACTTGTTGTCAAAATTGTTTTTTTTTCGAATTCATAATTTGCTATTTGAATATATAAAATTAAAAAGTTATGTTATTTTTATATAAGGAGGCGCCAGGTTTGCTAAAGAGTGAAACCCAGTACCTGTTTTACCAGGTTATGGGCTTGGTTTTATATTTAAAAAATCTATCGAGTTAGGTAGATGATGACCCCATGATATTTGAGACCAGTATTCCTGAGTGCTTCGGTTTTTTAAAGAAACTTGTTAACAAGACTATTCCCTTCTTCTTGTATCTACTTCAAAGATATTTCTCTCTTGTCATTGCAATAAACTTTAAGAAAGAGAAGGCCTCCTTGATTTTTTAAACTCTGACACAATCAGTTTGTGTTTAGTTCTTTTTTATCTTCTTATGAAATATTTTTTTTAACAAACTGCCGAAAATAAATTATCTCTTTTTTTCAAAAAAGGTTTCAGTAAGAACAAACTGCGTTTTTATCTGGTCGTAGATTAGTTGTACTCTAGATATCTTAAATGAAAAGAAGAAAGCTTCTAAATTAAACAAATTAAATTAACATATCGTATTGTAGTACAATAAGTTAAACAGTACATGGCTATAAATGTCTATAATAATTCTAAAAGTTTAATTTCTCGCCTTATTCTATATTTGTTTTAAACATCTAAAAATTTGTTTTAAAAGTTAAAATAGACATACCGATGTCTATTTTAAATATCGGCAAAAACTGCGGTCAAAATTTAGCTGAACATTTGGTATCGTAAAGTGAAGTTATGCATCCTAGGTTTGTAATGTATTGAATTGTATGTATTATTATGTATTGCATTATTGCCATCTTTAACTTTTTGGTCAGTTTACTAAATAATGTTTATAAACGAAATCCATTTTTTACTAAATAATTTTAGTTTACTAAATCCATTTTTTTGAACAATTGAATAATTATTATAATAAAAATAACTATTAAATTGCTCTGATCAATTTAGTAATCCCCTGAAACCCAGCAGTACGAAGTGGGCTGAGATTTGTATCCTATTAAGTGTATTGTTCATAGTACTTAACATTAGGTGTTCTTAAATAATGAGTTTTTCAAAAAACGCAAAATTAGTTATTCTTTCATAAAAATGCGCAAAACTTACAGCGAAAATGCTAGAGAAGCTTTTTTCTGGATACATAACTACATTGATCGGCTGAGAAAACTACTTACCATCGCTGAAAATTTAATTAAACCTTGTATAATGGAGGAGCTTACTTGTGGAAGAAGCAGCTAAAAAATTTCAACATAGTGTTCAGACAGCACTCTATCTGATCGGCTTCATAATATGCCAGAATTTTAAAAGTAAGCTGATCAGCAGGCTGAATAATTGTGATGCATTTGTATTGCAAGTTGATGAAAGCACAAATGTTGCCAACCTACCAATACTGTTAGTTTTTGTAAGAAACAGATTTAAAGCAAAAATCGAAAAAGATTTACGTTTGTAGACTCCTTTGAAGACTTTCATTATCTACTACTGTCAAAGCCGAACAGTGGCTTATAAAATAAAATATCTTGCCGACATTTAGGAAAATTTAACAAAGTCAGTACGACTCTATAGGAAAAATCAACTTTATCATTTATTTAAAAAAAAAATTATTTCTTCTTTAAAATAAAAACTATACTTTTGGATCCAATGCATACAAAAAGAAGTGTCCAACAATTTCTTTATTGCACGAATTTTTACCAGAAAATACAATGTCATCACCTGATATTCAAAGAACCCTCACTGAACATTTGACTACTTTCAAAGGATCTTTGTGAAAATATTACATAAATAGCGACGACGACAATACCTTTGACTGGATACAAAATCTATTTGCTATTAAGGAGGAAACAGCAATTTTATCTGCACGGGAGTATGAATCTCTTACATAGAACTTGGAAGTTCATTTCCTTTAAAACGAACACTCCAGATGGCGTGTCGAATTTTTCAGTAGTAACGAATTTTCGTTTGTAGTTAAAATATGGCAACCCTTTTTTGCCAATATGTCTATGTAAGACAGGATTCACCTCTTATGGGTACATTAAAAATAAATTTAGATCTAGATTAGATGTTGCTCCAGATTGGCACATTCTACTGAGCAACATAACTCCAAATTTTTTTTTATAATTAAATAAAAATGATAAGAGATTCCATTTGTCAGATTTAATAAAATATATTTGCAGTTAAATAGGAATAAGGCTATGTTTCTAAATGTCTATGTTAAGATTGAAAATGTCTTGATTGGTTTAGGGTGCCCAAGAATAAAAGAGAATCTACCAGGGCTCTTTGGTCAAATAGACTGCTTTATAATATAACTAAATTTGTACATGCTTTTTACAGACCGAAGATAGAAGAAAAATAGTAAATAAAAGTATCAATTCTGTTTTCATCGAATCTTTTCAAACATATTTTGATGAGGGGAAAGAATAGAATCAGTGATGAGATGTTGTCATTATCAGGTCCAATACTACCGAGGTCATACTGAGTTTATCACAGACCCCAAATCGTTATTTTTTCCATCATCTTATCTAATACTCCAGAATGATAACCGATAAAAAACACATCATAGAACAAGAGAAGGGGAAAATAACTAAAGAAATAATAATAATAAAAATCAAGAGTTATGCGTTTTTTATTATCTCAAATAATTATTTTATTTATACATGAAGATGTTAATTAACTAATATTTGTTAGTTTGATTACATTTAGTTTAAATGATTTTAATCAGTCAATATTATCAGTAATGTTACTTTTGGATTAACTGTAGTGGCGTGATGAGTCTTGTACAACATATTATAGAACATACTGCCATCATTATATTGACTCAATTATATGACCAATAAAATTATATATCTTATACAATGCTGTTATGTAGTTGCATGTAGTTTAAACATGTAGCTTATACATTATACTGGGCAGTGGCGGACTGAGCCAAAATGGCCCGAGGAGGGTTTGGCCTAAAAGAGCCCAAATCTACATCACAAGGGGCCCAATGGGGGGGGGGGTCCAATAATACATCTTAGAGGGGTCTCCTTTTAACTAGAGTAGTAGTTATATACGTTACTTGGACCTTAAAAGGCCCAAGTATAAGGAATGGGGGCCTTAAAAGACCTAAATTTAGGAAACAAATTTAGAATATTTTTAAGTAATTTATAAACATTTGTCTCTAGGAGCTTTTTTAGCCCTACCTTAGAGTTTTGTGCCCCTTTGACTCTTGTGTTATGAATTTATTTTTCTTTGTCTTTTCTTTAAGCTTATTTTTGGCTGAGGGGCCCAAGGAGGACTGCCGCCCTCGTCCTCAAGGGCCAGTCCGCCCCAGATACTGGAGAGCGGGGAGCTTTCCATTACATTTCATTCAATACATGCCTTATTCATAAAGAATGAGTGTTTATAAAGAGAATTTAAAATCGCAACTGAACTTCATAATAATCATTAAGGGTCGGGTACAGGGTACTTCGCTCCTTGTCCTCACAACTTGACGGACTACCTTACTTTGTCTTCAAAATGAGATGTTTTCACAAAGTGTAAGGTGGTATTACTTCGTTGGTATTAATTATAAATAGTTCTGAAAAAATTAATATTCTACATGGCTCAACTAGACCTGAAGTCTAACGTTAGTGCCAAGTTTCAATGATCTTGCACGAACACAGCGGGATTTAAACGTGACACTGATATAGAGACAAACATACAATAGACTTCTATTTACATCGTGATGAAACACGCCACTCAAAACCGCTTAGAGCCGAGATGTAAAAGCGGTTACACCCCGCATAAAACAATCAAAACATTTCAAATGATGATTTTTATGAAATCTCGGTTTAGATTTTAAATCTACTGTAGAAAGTTTAGAAAAGTAATACGAGTTCAGAATTTTTTAATAATCGACACATGGGTTCCTTTTGAGATATCAAGAGGATTAAATAGGGTTCATTTTCTGATAATTAGATTAACTATGCAAAAATACTCTAGAATTTAGTGGTTACGGGAGGATAAAATCAAAAAGTACGGGAGGTAAGTACGAAAATAAATCTACCAGTTTCTTAAAATTGCCAAATATATAATATTGTTGTAACCAAACCCGTCTTAAGTCAATTGTCTTGACAATTGTGTGCCTCTCTACCTATTTCTTTCTTATCTACTATGTTAAAAGATAGACGTTTGGCATCCTGGGCTTGGGCCCATCAGACCCATAATATTAAGTACTAGTTGTACATACTAGTATTAAGGATTGGTGGTATTATTTATACCACCAGTCCTTAACACTAGTACTTAAAACGATTACTTAAAATTATGAGTCAAATTAACCACTGTTACTATATTTTTTTAATGGTAAAACACAAATATAAAAAGATTAAAATCCTATCCCACAAAAACTTAAGAGGACACTGTCATTAAAAGAGTTCAAAATTTTGGTTTTTTGAATTGACCTTAGATCGTCAAACCCAATATCTTATCTTATTTATTTTAGATTGAACATAAATAACCAGATATGAGGTAGTCACATCGCAATTTTTTTTTCATTATAAAAAATCATGAGCGAGTGTTAGAGCATCATGTCGCGATCCTCTGGACTTATAGCTTCATTTTTAAGCATCTGTACAACTTTTCAAGTCATTACAATGGGGAGAGAGCTAATTTGATGCTAGAAATTTAGCCTGGCACTGCTTAAACTTATATATAGGACGATCGGATGATAATTCTTGGAGGCAGTAAAATAGAAACTTGATGAAGATTTCTAAATTTGCTTGTGTCATAATACATTTTGTTTCTTAAGACAAAACAATCTCGATTTAATAAAACAAAGAAAAATGTTGTAAAGTTTGCTAAATATGACTCTTAGATAACATCTAGATAATGTTAACTAGTATATCACGACTTCATCTATTTAATTCATTCAGAACTAAATTATTCTGTCTTATTTAAGATCATAAAGATTAGTTACATCATTATCTAGGTCCTTCAGAAAATTAAAAAAAGCCGAAAAGGATATAAAACCTTTTGTTGATTATTATCCTTACGAGGCACTTAAAACCATTTTTGAAGATTGAACAAGCACTGTACCTACGTTTTCTTTTTATCGGTAGAGGTAAAGTTGGGTTCTTAGGATTCGGGTACCTGCAAATTATTACGAGGAAACATTTTCCTTTTGAATTTCTGAAGAATAGGAAGCCTGGAGCCCTCCACGCGATATTTTTTTCAAGATTCACTTTATTTCCATTCAACGATCCTTAGTTTTGGTGCTATGATGTTGTGAAGTTTTGCTACCCCGGTTTCTAAAGTCGTGGGCTTTTCATGAAGGACCGGGTTAATCTTCTCTACTAAAGACTAATGGCCCCAAAGCATTTCTACACAGTAAAGGCTTTTCCAAGTATTAAATCCTCTCTTCAGAGCGGCTTCGGGTTTAAACTCTTCTGAAAATTTTCAATGCTCCAGCAGAAACACTATAAAGGTTTTCAACTATATTGATGGTCGGGAAAAGCCTCTATTAAATGAAGATTTATCAAAGGATTTAAAACAAAGTATAGGTTTTGTGTTGGCTGTTGTGGTTTCCACTGTTGTTTATAATGTAGACCTTGCTCAAGTGCAACCCTACAACTGGTTTGCTTCTCGGACCTGCATCCAGTACTATATATCATAACGGATAATCTAACAATAGAAAACACGAGACTAAATACTTATAAAGAATATAATCCTCTCAAAAAACCCTGAAAATATTTTTTACTAGGTATTTTAAATATTGCAATTGCTAATAAAACGAAGTTCAAAGCGCTTGGAGAATTCTGATTGCGTCGTAGAAAGCTAGAAATATTGTTTCAACAGTAGAATTTTCCAACAAACGATATCTTTGGGACGTACTTCTCTTTCCTGCAATTCTCATACCTTTAATGTTTTATGAAGTTTTTATTCAAATGCGACTCACTCATTGTTTGCCTTTATTAATATCTATAAGTTTTAGAATTCTGAGAAAAATATTACACTTTTCGCTCATTTGTAAATTATTAACTAATATATTTGCAACATACTCACCTCTAAACGAATTTTATTAGAAAATTGCGCTTTTTTGTGTCTTCCTGATTAAACGAAATTAAAACGAAATAAACAAAATTATCACAATATATATAAGCCTTTTTATTAGAAAATCACTATTTTAATTTCCTACGATTGTTTAAACTAAAACTGTTGAGCTGGAAAGACAAAACAAAAATAAAAATGTTTATCTCAAAAAAGGGAATTTTATGACTCTATAAAAATTTTAAGCTTAAAACTTCAATTAAACTTAGGAAAAATAAAACTTGTATCCTAAAAGTTCTTGACAACATAAATTTTCAGGATAAGCAGCGAAGGGTTGCAAGCTGGGACTTCGCTATAAAACTTGAACCTACGTATTATTACTCCTCTACGATTAAAATTTCTTTTTTAGTAATTATTTAAATTTTAAACATAAAAATGTCTTTTTTTAGCGTGACGATATTTTATCTTGGAAGTTTTATTACAAAACACAATAACAATAAGGATAAATAAAAGCGTAACTTATAAGTTTTTAATTCTTATATTTATAACAAAAAGTCTTAATACGATGTATTCTGGAAACACTAACAATTTGGGTTTATGGAAAACATTTGCCGTACAATCATGGATACTTAAAAAAATAAGATTCATCGGTTATAAAAGCCATACAATAAAATATTTAAGTGTCCCAACTTTTGTGTGTTATTTACAATAATACAAGTTAATCATGTAGAAATAAAAAGAAATAAATGTGGTCCATATACATATAATGCGCTGTCAAACTTAAAAAGTTTCTACCCAGGTACTGCATTCCTCCTCACCAATCCATTAGGACTAGAAATGCAATTATCAATAATTATAACATAGAATTTATGATATTTAAGACATAGTTTATCTATGAGGTGATTAAAATTCAGTGGTTCTTATTGTCAATGAGGTGGACAATAAGAACAAAAATCGAAAAGAATGTGGTGCATTTTCAAATACTAAAATACCTTAATAGGGCATTTTCGTTTCTGATTTGGTAGTTAGGACAATGTTGCTCAGTCGTTAATTTAAACGCAACTGTCACCAATTAATGAAAGCTCGGTACAAACTAAAGAAATCTTCCCCAAACCATGAATATAAAAAAAATATTTTTCAGCAAAAATGTAGGTTAAAAGTTTTCAAAGAAGAAAATTGAAGTTCAAAATGTGACTTACTCACGCGTCTTACATTCACTCCTCTCATACTTTTAACGATTTCAAACAAAAACTTTTAGCTTAATTCATACAATTTAGAACCAAGAATTTCTCTGACTTATTTTGTACTTAGGGTAGTAACGGGTTGTTGATTTATTTTTATTGTTGATTAAATCACATCACATATTATACTTTAGCAATTCAATATATTACTTTTATTTGTATTTTTCCATCGGGTTTTTAAATCTAAGAGCTGTCTAACTTCATAACTTTGAGACACAAAACTTAAAGAATCGCTTAAGTCCAAATCAAATCAATTCAAGTAAATCGTGAGATATAAAACGTTAGGATTCCAAGTGGGTCCAATACAAAATAATTCTAGCGCGGAGGTCCACATACCGGGCGAATTTCCTTTGAATGACATGTTTCTGTGCTTAAAAATCCATTTTTGCTTAAAATCCGTTTCTGGTTTAGGATATATAACTTAAGCAGTAGCATTACTACTTGCAATTCAAGTTTGTCTGCATTTGTCGACACTCTTCTATTATCTATATATAAACCCATGTTTTTGTAATATACATTGTTATTGGCCTGGGTGTCCGTGCCTTGAGTCCTTTGTTTGCTCACATGGACTCCGTACCGTTTTTATTCAATTTTCATTATGAAAATGACGCTTATGAGGTTGTTCGGATGACGGAAGTTGAGGTGGGAGTGATCGAATCGGTTCCTATTGGCTTCCTGATAACAAAAATAATATGTCCGAAAAAAGTTATATATATATGTATATATATATATATATATATATATATGTATATTATATATATATGTATGTAAGAGTTTCTACCCTTTCGTATGGCGAACGATAACTCTCGAAGGCGTTCTTAAATTGAAACGAAACTTTGCAGATCGCGAGATGTCGAGGAGGTTACGAGGCCTATTGTTTATAAAAACATTATGACGTCATCAACCAAAGTTATGACGTCGTGAAAAAAATTTTTTTTGAAACTTGAAATGGCTTTAAAACAAGGTATCTCGTATTAAAGTAGACGGCTAGCTGAGTCGATTAAGACCGATTTCAGCTCAATCGAACCATTACAAATGGCGCAAACGGTATACATATATATATAATCTTGTATATATGTATACGTCTAGGTCAAAGACTCGTACGATATCTGTTGGGTTCAGTAGTGTTAGAGGGTGGGATATAGTATAAAAGATGGGCCTCTACATCTTACTCCATCCTGGTAAGCCTACTGTCCTAGAGAGACAGGTCAAAAATGGCTTCCACTAAACCACGCCGAGCAAAGCAGGCCCGTAAAGCGGAAGAACCTCGAAGTAGTTATTATATGGTCGAAGTCATTCTAAAAAGATTGCGACCGGTTTCAGCTCAATCAGACAATCTTAAGTGACGGAAACGGCATTTTTATTTAAAAACTAAAATCATGAATATATTTTTGTTTATAATTGTCGCGGCCGCCGCTAGGTTTATTTTTAATCTATATTTGTTTTGTTTTTTTTTGAAATGTTTTTGTTTTGGACAACACTGTCAGGAAAGAATTATGTTTGACGTATTTCATTCTAGTTTTTCGATTCGTTTCAAGATTTATTAGTTCAGACGGTAAAATATTCTTTTACGGGTTCTAACTAGGGTTCAAATGGGTTTTTACGGGTTCTTGTTCGATTATTGTTCGCGAAAACGGGACGTTTTATGTTACAGTTGTTCCTTCTTCGTATCGATACTTATACAATAAAACTCTGTGAAAGTTAAAGCTGTCTGACTTTAAATTTGTGTAGCCAGAATGAATTCCGTGACGATTGTTGCGCGATTGCCGGCACAATAATGCTTCTTAATTTTAATATTATAGCATACTATTAATAATAGAGTATGAATAAA
This sequence comes from Microvelia longipes, assembly GCA_018340805.1. Lineage (NCBI taxonomy): Eukaryota > Metazoa > Arthropoda > Insecta > Hemiptera > Veliidae > Microvelia > Microvelia longipes. Next base: position 30,686,991 of record JACMZG010000008.1, read on the forward strand.
ATCTCAATTAGCAAAATCAAATTTGTGAGAACCTCTCAGGCCCGCGAAGCGGCCTGTGTGGAATGGCTGTGAAATTCGCTAGATACATGGCAAAATGCCATGTAACAAGAACAACACATAATACAAACAACAAAAATGTGGCCGCGAAGCGGCCACAGGGAGGCCCCCGGGCCGCGAAGCGGCCCGGTGGGCCGACGCCGTGGAGCGGACGAGGCGCGAAGCGCCGAGGCCGTAGCGGCTACGGGCCGAAGGCCGTTTTATTCAATTAAGATCCCCAATAAACACCGAAAACGACACACTACATGAAATTAGTTGTTTATCGTCCGTATTTAAGTTTTCCGGTTAAATAACACATTTTTTTACATTTTGAGTATAGTCGTACAGGCTTACCTGTTTCATTCGTCTAAGATCCTAAAAGCACATCGAATATGACAATCGACATTTGTCGAATATGACATTTTTAGTCGATTGTCATATTCGATGTGTTTTTAGAAAGTCAACAAGACGGTCGATAAACATAACAATTAATTTTATATTTTTGTTTGCTTATTTTTACCGTATTCTAGATTGTCCAGTTATTAGTTTTCCTTACCTACTAGGCTAGGTATAAGAAAAAGTATTGTGTAAGTCTGTGTTTTCTAAATCGTTGTTTGTCTGTCACGCATAACTCTCGTTTTGTTTATGCTAGAGTTGAACTTTGGAACAAAAATTACACTATAGGTCTTGTTTTGCTTCCCGGAAGGTGATGTATTTCAGATTACGATAACCTATTTTGTTGAGTTACTGAAAAACTGTCGTGCCCTCTTATTGGTTGGTTCTTGTACTATGTTTGATTTAAATATATTACTGCAGTTAAGATTTATATATTTATATATATATATAATATAATAAATATATAATATATATATATATATATATATATATATAATATATATATATATATATTATATATATATATATATAATTCCTGCCACACTGCCAAATTTGACTCAAACAATGTCAACTATTCCATCAGCGAATTTGTCAAAGAAAATTCGCCAAAAAGGAATGAAATAAAAAGGTCCTATCCAATAGAAAATGGGATTCGGCATTATCTTGAGTATCCTTCATGCTAAAAATTATCTCTAACACGTCCTCGAATGCGAAGTATTTCGACATATGTTAACCAAACTGTTTTCACTCGGCCTGACCTAAACAACTTAATCGCTTATATTATTATATTTCTTTCAGAAAGATAATACTATGAAATTATTCAAACGTCCTGCCATCTGTATATCAGCTGTAATTAAAAACTATTGGACAGCTTTTTCTCACTTCGTTGATACATATTACAAAAAGATTGTATTACAAAGACTCGCACGTATAACACACAAAAAAGTTAATCGTTGCTATTATCTACACTGCTAATGTCAGATGTAGGCTGTTTTGTAATATTTAGTATACAAAACTTTTTTTAAAGTAGCTTTTATACAACATTATAAAAATAAATTATATTTTTTTCCTCAGCTAACATAATTATAATAAAACATACAAGCTACATCTTTTTATCAAAATGTGGGTCTAGAATTGTAATTAAGTCAGCCTGAAAAAGGCCCTCCTTGTACAAAACCACACCAGGCCTCGCTGTCAGAAAACTGACCACATCAGACAAATAATTACCACGGCTGTATACAACCCCTTTTGAAAACGTAATAACATAAAGTCACCAAACAACATCTAATACTGTATTCATAAAGGGCTCTCTATCTTTTTTGACTTTTTGACCCTTACCAGCCAATATACTAAATTCAACTCTAAACATATTTAATTCTTGCAAAACATTTTTATGTAATATTAATTAAAATTAAGTAAAATGTAAATTTATTTTGCTTTCTACTATAGTAAGCAATTCTAGTTCTTTAGAAAAATAAACTCTAATGGTAATGTTATAAATTATTATTTAGGTCAAAACTACCGTCAAAGTACTTACTATAAGGGATTTGAAGTTACTAATATACGCACACGTAATATATATATATATATATATATATATATATATATATATATATATATATATATATATATATATCCCTCGTAATAAATGACTAGTTAGTAGCTCCATAGCTTACAATTGTATCACAATTGTCATCAATCATTTTGTGGGACTGTTATTGGTTATAATTCAAGACATCTGACAATTTAAGACACCATGTTGAATAGTGCCCTAAACCTTTTATTAGGTTTTTCTTTATTAGGGCTAAGTGTCTTTGGATTTTTTAAGGGCTCAGCCCTTTGACCTGCATCATGTATACAAAAAAGTGCACATAATGTTTACAGACTCAAATGTTTCCAAGAACTGTAGGAGCTTAAAAGTGGACATACAGTGAAAAAAAGTACAGTCTCATTTTAACTCACCACTCCTGTCTTTTATTGAAGATAGGGAAGCAAAATATACTAATTAAGTTTATAAAAATAATTATATTTTTTTCCTCTGCTAACATAATTATAATAAAACATTCAAGCTACACCTTTTAATCAAAATGTGTGTCCACAATTGTAATTAAGTCAGCCTGAAAAAGGCCTGACTTAAGGTGACGTATTTCCAACAATAAATTAATAGCGTTGCCTTATCGAGAGCAAGAATAATTATGTTTTAGTGAGACCCTCAAATCATTTGACCATTTATTCTGAAATATATCTCAGAGTTAGTTCATATGACTTTAAACTTTAAATATTAAGGAATACATAATATTATATTTAAATTTATTTACATCAAGTTGGATGAATAGGCTCTGGAGATAGCTGAAAGTGAAGTTTATAAGGCTGGTAAGCTCTAGGCATTGTCTGTTAGAGGTTTACACGACCTCCGGAAAGATTTATACACCACCACATCTAGGCTCAGGCCTTCAACTGTAAATATATCAACCCCATGTTAAAACAAGTATAAGACACAGATGTATGGACTCGGTGAAAAAAAAGAATAACCTTATTCAAAAAGGAAACAACAAGAGTAGTGAGATAATTAATGTGGAAAACAAAACAACTTAACAATGTTATAATAACAACAATCTCTGGTAAGTTAGGTAAATCACACATCTGCAATATGTCAGTTATACATAAAATAACCAAGACGCAAAAAACTGACTAACAAAAAATTCTGATTCTATATCTATTTAGTTAGTTATCCACCAAACAATATATATTCATAAATGCCATGCATCATCGATCATCTTTTTTAAGAAATCTTGTGTCCTAATGACAAGATTTTAACTATATTTAACTAATTTTAACTATAACATTAGAAGACATTTTATAGTTGATGTCAATCATTATATTTTGGAGATATCAAATTTTGTTTTTCCTCATAAATATGTTAATCGCGCAAAATTGAAAAAAATGGAGAGGCCTCGCAAAGATGCTGATATTTATAAAAGAGAAAGGGAAAAAGTATTACCAAATTTAATTTTGTCTTTAGTTAAAATAATGAAATGTATAAAAAAAATTATTTCACTTATTTTTATAAGGTTGAAGCGATTAAAGAAGAGAGAGGAGTAATGGGTGCGACAGTGGAGAGAGAGAACAAGACTAGTGTTTCATGGTCATTCTTTAGCGAATTTCCTTTGGAAATTCGCTTAATGGAGGCGTCATGGCGGAATTCGAACCTCGGACCACGACACAAATCCGTTTCAGAGGTCCCTAATGACGAAAAAATAAGTTTCGCAAGACTTTATATATATATATATATATATATATATATATATATATATATATAATATATATATATATTATAAACTAATATATATAATATATAATATATAATATATAATATATATTATAATATAATATATATATATATATATATATATATATATAATATATATATAATATAATATATATATATAATATAATATATATATATATATATATATAGAAATATAAGAGAAATAATATATATATTTCTATAAAGAGAAATATATATTCTCTTTATAGAAAATACTCTTTCTAGTATTCTAGAAGAGTCTAGAAATACATACATATATATATATATATATATATATATATATATATATATAATATATATATATATATATATATGTATTTCTAGACTCTTCTTGTAAACACTCTATCTTTCGAACGGATTAATATTTTTTAACCAAACTTGGTACAAAAATCAACCTCGGAGGACACGAACCCTATGAAAACCAGGTTTTGGTGACGTCATTACATATAAGGTTAATCATGACATATAAGATTTGCTGAGTCAGCGAAATTTTCAAAAAATCGGAAAAATTCAGGGTTAATATTTTTGCCGCGAAAAAGGTCAATATTTATGTTTTTTGAGACGCTGAATCGAATGACACCGGTCCGAAGTCGATACGACCACTCTAAGTGACCTAAAAATTAAAAAAAAAACCATTGTAAATTACCGAAAACCAAAATTTAGGTCGATAAAAAATAAATTTCGAGTAGGTGTCGTTTTCTATGTAATTTTGGGCGCTGAATCGAATGAAACCGGTCCGAAGTCGATACGACCACTTTAAGTTACAAAAAAGTCGAAAAAAACCACAAAAATTATAGAAAACCAAATTTACTGTCATTGAAAAATAAATTTCGAGTAGGGTGTCGTTTTCATTGTTTTTTGGGCTTCTGAGATGAATGCCAGTGGTCCGGTAATAACCACTCAAACGCTGGTACCTGGGTTCACATCCTGGAAGGACGATAATTTTTTATCGTTTTTTTTACTTAATATAAGTTTACAACTAGAAAATAATTCTGGCGCGTGGTCCGCATGTCGGCGAATTTCCTTGGATGCGAAAACTCAAACCCAGAGTACCTAGGTTCAATCCTAGTAGGGACAATAATTTTTATCGTTTTTTTACCTAATATAGGTTTTCAACTAGAAATAATTCTGGCGCGGTGGTCCGCATGTCGGGCGAATTTCCTTTGGATGCGTGTTTCCGTGCTTTTTACATTATATAAGTTTACAACTACTAAATAAATAATTCCGGCGCGGTGGTCCGCTGTCGGGCGAATTTCATTTTAGAATGCGTGTTTCCGTGCTAAACAACCTATTTCTTGCTTATGCAAGAACCATGCCCATTGCGTGGTTCCGGTTCATGCTTTAGAACCCAAGCAGTTACTCAATTGTCAAGCACTGCTCGTAACTCACTTTGTCTGTATTTTCCAAAGGAAATGCGCTAAAACCTTTAAAGATAACTGACTAGCTTAAAGATAAGTAACTAAGCTTTAAACTAGTGCAAAATAATACTGCGTACTTCTAATTTAGAGGCATAGTTTTGTACAACCAACTGGATAATTATGCGCATTTCCTTTGGAAAATACAGACAAAGTGAGTTACGAAACACGCATTCTAATGAAATTCGCCCGACAGCGGACCCCGCGCAGGAATTATTTATTAGTAGTTGAAAACTTATATAATGTAAAAAGCACGGAAACACGCATCCAAAGGAAATTCGCCCGACATGCGGACCACCGCGCCAGAATTATTTTCTAGTTGAAAACTTATATTAGGTAAAAAAACGATAAAAAATTATTGTCCCTACTAGGATTTGAACCCAGGTACTCTAGGTTTGAGTTTTCGCATCCAAAGGAAATTCGCCCGACAGCGGACCACCGCGCAGGAATTATTTATTTAGTAGTTGAAAACTTATATAATGTAAAAAGCACGGAAACACGCATCCAAAGGAAATTCGCCCGACATGCGGACCACCGCGCCAGAATTATTTTCTAGTTGAAAACTTATATTAGGTAAAAAAACGATAAAAAATATTGTCCCTACTAGGATTTGAACCAGGTACTCTGGGTTTGAGTTTTCGCATCCAAAGGAAATTCGCCCGACATGCGGACCACCGCGCCAGAATTTTTTCTCCCTTTTCTTACTGAAGTTTCAGTTAGCAATGTCTCACTCATGAGAGGTTTGGATATGCAATCTTGCTTTGTATTCCTCATACGTGGCAGCCACCTTCTTTTTGACAGGGAAAGGTCCTGAGAGTGTTTTCCGCTAAAAGAACATTTTTTGGGATTGCACTTTTTATTACGTTGTATAATTTTATCATTATAGTATTTTGCATTGAATTATATCACATATCATACTTTCAGAGACAGCAATAAAAATTATTGCAAATACTACATTAATTAATGTGAAATTGCTATTTACTGATTTAACTTAAAAAAGAAGACTACAATGTCATGAGCTCATTTTAGCGTCTTTCCAAACAAATGTAACTAATAAGGAAAATATTTAAAAAAATAACTTAACCTGGACAAGTTTTCGGATAAAGTAGAAATTTAATATGTTTTGTATACTTTCATCATTAATTTTGATTGTATCGATTGATGCAATCAGAACTATTTTCACGGTTTTCATACAATACAAAAAAAACTGCTGCAGGACAAAAACCTTTTACTATAAAATAAATAAATGGCACCAAACATTCATGAAATAACGTAAATTAAGTACTTGATATCCAATGACTAGATGTAAATATTTTAGGTTTAATATAAATTGTTTTCTGGGACTGCGTTTTAGCAAATTATTAGAGGAAAAGCATTTAACAAATTGTGGGAGGCGATAAATTTTCATGCGATCAAACAAATAGTTTCCATTAGCTTGAGAATGAAGAAAAACATCAACTCTAAGTTATAGGCAAATAGATTTAGCTATTTCTCGCGAGTCTAGATGGAAAACTTGTCAATCGCTACACCTAGGAAAACAATCAACTCACAGAGTTAAATCAATTTCATCGTCATTATTTCGTTCTATTTGTTTGCTCAATAAATGTTGTTTTTGACAGGTATTCATTGTTGAAAATAAAATCAATACAAAGATTTGTCTACGAGGTAATATTAATGCTGATGAAAGCTTTTAAACCAAAAAGGGTTTCTTATTATTACCGTCAAATTCATTCAAATTGAATCTTGTGTAAGGATGTAAAGGGGTAACAAAATAGGTTGCAAGGTTTCCTTCTTCCAGTTCAGGAGACACCCCTACTCCGTCAATTTCTCTCTCCTTTCTTTGCTTTCCTCATTAACTAACTCTCTTCTTTTTATATTAAGTCCTTCATCAGAAATGTTTAGATTCATGAAACCTTACAAATCTTTATAAAAAAGCTTCCACACCCAACAGGTTTTTTTACTATTAAAAAATAATCTACCTCCTAAACTTCCTTAACTATGCATAACTTTTTAATCAAATTACTCTGTTGCATAATTTATAAGTTCTGTAGTATAATGAAGATATCATCTAACCTAGATGGAAAAATATGAACCAGATAAATATGACATAATTTCCTGATCCTTCTAATTTAAATTTAAACTAAAAAATTGGGCACGAGGTACCGCGGATATTTTCCTTACTTTATCGGTTTCGCTAAGCTCTCCTAACAACTTTGCTTCTCGCTTTGCTTGTCTCAGAATATGCAAATCGCTTAGTATATAATTAATTGTATCTTTGGAGTCGGACTCTCTTATTTCATCCTTAGACTATAAAAAATCCGATTCATTCCCAACGATCTCCTTTATTCATGCATTAATTGACCACACTTAAAGCAGTTTAACGCAAGTGATATGACAAACACCGTGGATATAAATATAACATTTTCTGTATCTGTTTATTATTATACTAAGAGAGACACCAAATTTCATCTGGATTGGATGATTTTTGCTTTTCAAAGATTTAATGTAACCTGTACATGTCATAAGATAAACATTGAACAAATGCTGATAATGAGATATAAAGAGATGTGACGGCCAATTTAAAATCCATTCAGTAAATGGTTCGAGTTTTATGTATTTTCAAAAGTTTTCATCGTCCTAAAGGAATATTAATGACGTCATAGAAAAATTATTTTCCGGAAAGCTATAACTATCTAGCATACAAAAACTGGGAGCCACAAACATACAAGATGATATTAGTCACAAACATGATGACAGAAAACTATACAAAACATTACCTGAGACAGGTGAAAATCTCAAGACATAATTCAGGTTGAAATCTCGGTTTTTGGATTTTAGAGCAATCACATTACTTGTCCCATAATACCTATAGAGTAAATTAGGAAAAGTAATAAAGCAAATAAAAAAACAAATATTATACTCTCACAAGAACCAACATGAAACTATTACAATGAATATATAAATCTCTAAAATATACGATTTTAGTTATATCATCAATGCTTTTTATAAACATTTGTTGACAATTGTTTTGAACTAAAAAGATTGCTATCAACCTGTAATAGACATTTGAGCCTACGAAAAATGGTTCTTTTCGGGGATGGTAGCTGCTTTATTACCATGTACCAATATTAATATAAGACCCAAGAATAGTTATTTATGCAACAAGGGATGAAAGTAAGTTTTACAGCTCAAGTTAAAGTTTCGTCCTAAGGCAGCGCCGAAGGAGGAAACTTCATTAGCTCACGAGGCCGGTAGGGCGAGGGAGATAAACTAGTTAGCTCCACTTTTCCTCCCTAGGGAGTAAAAGTACATTTACAGTGTGAGGTAACAAGACTGTAAGTAGAACTTACAATACAAGGAGTAGATAAATAAAAATTTCTTGCCATTCAGGTCCATTCCTATGCCTCCTCGACAGGGATGGATCTCTTTAAGCATTATATTCTTTCTTGTTGTCTAGTGTGCTAGTATAGGAAGTGTATTATGCAGAATGGGCTGGAACCAGGGACATAGATACATAATAGTATGTTGTGTAAGTATATCAGTCTAGTAAAGGGATTTTTGCAAAGTAATGTCGAAATAACTCTTTTCATCATTCTGTATTGATCTGAAGGGTTCACATCCTAGCTAGACTTCAAATCTTCCAGGGGAGGACTCATTGTCTGATCATTGTTACCAGCCTTGGCCTAGAATTATGAAGTTGCGAAACAGGCATGAAATGTCTAAAATACTGAATATTGAAGCATTTCAACAGAATGCCCCATTCAGTAAAGTATAAGTGACTGAATAAATAATTCTACATCAAAGAACATCATAGCTCTTAATAGGATAAAGATATTAAAGTTATTGAGCCAACCATGACTCAGAAGTTGAAAGGCAAAGTTTAGGGCTTAGGTCGAAGAAGTCAAAAACTTCTCTTCATTGATACTTAGTTTCTAAGGTATTAAACAGCATTTAATTATTTACTTTACTAAGTTAATCGGAGCTCATATAATGCCAGTGACAGTTGTTTAAGATATCAAGGTGAAATGACGACATAAGAGCTAGAAAGTGGCCTAAGCATATCATAGAATAAAGTAACCAAACTTTATAATCAAAAATCGATCTAACTTGTGTACATGACGCGTTAAAGTAATTTGCTAGTAAAGGATAAAAAAAAACCAGCAAAAAATTGTTTCCTGCATCTTAAGATCATTTTCTATTAATATGTTTACTATATATTGTTGTAATTTTTTATCTATAATCATTATTTGTGGAGTTTTAAAACAAAACCATTTGTATCTTTGTTCATATTTTGTCAATCCCATAGTGTTCAAAGATATCACTCTAGACTGGACGTCATCCGGTTCTTTAATTCGCATTACAATCAATTAATGTCCATAAGTAAAACTAAGCCATTAGTTATTAATAGCAGAGCAGCATTATATATGCAGATCAGCTTTCAATAAGACACTTTAAATTTATTGTTCGATACAACTTAACACAGATTGAGTCACGAATTTGTCATTATACAATTAAAATTACTAGGTATCTATTTAGATATATAGAGTGGAAAATGTGTAGTTCAGGATATGGAAATTGTAATTTCTTCTATTAACTTCAAATAAATTTTATGAGAGTTTCATGATCAGCCTTCAATTACTGTGTTCAAGGTACTCATCCATTTTTAGTGGACTTTAGAAGTAAAAAATGGAAGAGGATCCAATTAGGAAATTTAAAATATTACTTCAGTTTTACTAATTTTTCAAAAGCAGCAATATATTTTGACTATGACGTGGTTATCAGACACAAATGAAATAGAACCAAAAAAATAGGACTTAAACTAAAATTTAACAAAAATGGGTATAATACCATATTATAATACATCACAAATGTAATATACTTATATCATAGTACATATTTATAGAACAAAAGCCATTTTTTTCAAATATCCTAATCGTGGAGTTCTACACAAAAAGTTAAAGAACACTAAACAATCTGTTGAAATGCAACCAATCAGACTTAGTTATTTGAGACAAGCCAAAACAAATCAATGAAATTTGTTTATGACGTCAACTTTTTACTATTATATGTAAAAATGTGTGACGTATTTCTCATAACATTTTTAAAATCATAATATGTCATTTATTCAAAGTAATAATCGTAATAAAGGGTAATTTTAACTGCATATTATACAATCCATACTTAACTTTAAAGCTACATACCAGCTTTACAGGCCAAACACCTATTACACTTGTTTTAGTGTCTAATAGTATTTGTAAGTATTATATTTCACAACAGGAAAAGTTATAGTAAATTAACGAAATAGTTATTGGACTGTTAAGAATTAAATTCTAATTTAGATTAACTTAACTTAAATTAAATTATATTAACTTAGAAGTTATAGTAAATACTTGTAACAGCAAAATAATTAATATTGAACCCTAAACCTGTATGAAGACTAGTTTGGACCTAGTTGATATTCTACCAGTATTACCTACTAAAGATCCTTTGTAAAGATACGGAAAAATATATTTTGATTACTATATTAAAGAAGAAAATAACCATAAGTAGATCATCATGAGAACAATAATCAAAATAATATAATAAATGTGACGTTTCGCTTCGGAGGAAAATAATGTTACAAAACTGAACTCAAGATTTGTAGTAGTGAATTGTTTCTAGCGTTGTTTGTTTTCATCCATGATTTCCCACAGACCTGAAAATGCTTTTCTTATAGTAAAGGTAAAACATCGTATTCATCGTCTATATTGACGCGGTTACCACCGGAAGACATATTTTTTCGTAGTTAGGACCTTTTCGTAGTCAAAACGAATTTATGCAGCATTCCGAAGTTCGACTCCCGCCATTTTATAAAATAAATAAATAAATATATATATATATATATATATATATATATAATATATATATATATATATATATATATATATAATGCGTGTGTATATGTGTTTTTCATGTTTTGTTTCAGCTTCAGTCAGTAATAAAAAGGCGTCCCTTTAGTACCTGTCAAAACAATTTGTCCGTGAATTTAATTACCTTGATTTAATTTTAAATAAACAATTTAATGCCCAAATCTGTTTTCCTTAGCGTAAAGAACGTTAATTTTTAATTAAAGTATCACTTTAAAATAGTTATTATAATGGCCATTAAAACGTGCAAAAATTAAGAAAAGAGATCGGGTGGAAGGGAAAACGCTCTGATCAATACAAGGAACCGGTTAGTTTTTTTAAATTTTTTTTATTAAGAGAAGGCTTTTATAATTTTCAAGTCCATAATGGTAAAGACATAATACGTCGTTTCGTTTGCCAAGTCTTTTTAATATAAAAACACTTGTACATAATATTCTGAATATGGTCTTAGTAATAGCCTGAATAAGGGTGTGCCCAAATAAATTATTGTTTATAAAAGATTGTTTTTGCTCTAACAAATTTCCTGTTTACATAACGTGATCACAGTTTTATTGAATTTCTCGTTTTTTTATTTTTAATTTTTACATTTCACGTTGCTTCAACTATTTTTTCTGTAATTGTATTCCATTCGTATTTAAAATTGTTTAAGATTTTATATGTACTTTCCTTATAAGTATGGAAAATCGTGATATAAAGGTTAGAATGAAGCATTCTTAGAAGTTTAAATTATCATCGTAGATGAATTTATTTAATAATAATGTAGCTATAAAAGATAACATATATTTCCTTATGGTTTTTACTAACTAAACAAATGGTTAATAGTTGAAAACTATTTCATAGAAGTTTTCCTTATGCTCTCGAGCTGTCAAACAATGATTAAGTTTTAAACACTATCTTCGCATGTAGGCTTTCATTATAAATACTGTTACTTCAAGTAAAGGCAGTCATTATAATGAATCAAAGAGCCTCATGGAAAAAATTCTGGCACGGTGATCCGCAAGACAGGAATATTTCCTTTGCTTGCTTTCATGCGCACCAACCAAGTTCTTTCTCAAGTTTTCGGTAGGTTTCTGGTTCATAGTCAGATCACTTTTACTTGTTAGTCTATTTTTCTGGATTTTTCATCCAGGAAAAGTGGAAAATCGCATTTTTTATACCATAGTTTGTTTAAATTTATGCTTGCCCTTGTTGAATCTGTTCTGAACAACATTTAGGGCAGTCATCAGCCAGAAAACTTAAGAAAGAAGTAGAATGGCGCGCAAAAAGAAAGCGTTCCACAGAAAATTTGCTCGGCTTGCAGACAACCTCCGCAACAAAGGTTCGAACCCGGGCCTCTGTGTTTAAATACTGGTCCGGACTAGTATTATTCTACTCAGGACTAGCCCACCAACAAATTGAAAACGACACCCCACAGCATTGTGTTTGCAAAAAGTTCGGAACCGGTATTTCATCTGCATTATCCCTTTCAGGTGTTTTTTAAGATCTCCTAAGTGAATTCCACAAATGTGTCTGTCTCTATGTGTGTATGTTATCATCGTATCTCCCACTGTATTTATGCTTGAGAGTTGACTTAGTACAAAAATCAATCTAGGTCTAGTAGTGCTATCCAGATAATATTTTTTATGAAATCGCTAACCCAAAATAATGACTCAGCAAAATTTTAGAAAATTCATAAAAGACGGAAAAAAGTTTCGATGAATTTGCGATGTGACACGTATGTATTCATATATAAGACCAACATATGTATTCAATTTTATTTCATTATTAGCATTGGTTCAATTTTCTTCCAATGACTTGAATACATATTTAAAAATTGTAAAAAATGTAAAAACAGTTCAATTGAGTTTAACTTTAGTACAAGCATATCCTTTTACTTAATAAATAAATATACAAATGTTTTGATTTGAAAGTTCCTCAAATCTCCACTAGAAGGGCGCTAGTGGTTTACTACAAAATTATAATATTACCTTCTTCTTAATTTTCTTTTGTTTATAAAATAAATAATCGAAGTTTTTTTCAGAAAGTCAGTTATTAATTACTTATTATCAAGTGTAATAATTATGGATAGTGATTCAGACATTGAAAATACGCTGCCAGAATTGAAACTTTTGGCCAACAAAACGAGGCGATCGAAAGAGGTGTACTGACAAGTTTTTATACATTATATTGTTTTTCTATTTATTTGGTGTATTTATTTATTAGCTTTTATTTATTATTTTTTCGTTTTGCAGCTTTTTATGTTTATTTTGTTTTGTTGTTAGGCACTGATGATGAATTGCTAAGCTTGAAAATCGGCTCTGTCAATAAATATATACTAAGTGGAGTGACATCTTTCTTTTTTCCCTATTTGGGAACTCCACAACTCATCTTAATATCATGATTGACTTAATGTTTCTTTAACAGGCACTGCCATGTTTATGTACTATGCCTCAATGGTTTTAATACGTAATGCTCATCAACAATCACAAAATTTCCCTCTGACTCAATATTATGGTAGCCATGATTATTATACATTAATTATTTTATCAGAGAATAATCCATCTCTTATTAGTGAATAAGATTTTGAAGAAATTAATGCTTCTTTACACAAGGTTTAAAATATTTATTGACAGAGCCGACTTTCAAGCTTAGCAGTTCATCATCAGTGCCTACCAACAAAGTACCAAACAAAATAAACATAAAAAGCTGCAAAACGAAAAAATAATACATAAAAGCTAATAAATAAATACACTAAATAAATAGATAAAAGATAAATAGGCATGAACTTAATAAATAAATATATTGTTATTATTCTAAATAGTTGTTTACTATTACTACGCCCAAAAAATAGCATATGCTACACGACAGGGAATGGTTTTTTTTACCTTGGCTCCTTTTACTGTCGAGCAAAGCAAGACAGTAAATATAGTCGCCACGGTAAAATAAGACCTCCTTTACAGTCTTGTAAGATGACTTACTATTTTAAATCAACCTTGACTTGGAACACGTTACAAAATTATTTTATAATGATTTTCAAATGAACCGTCACTCGTAAGAATATGTTGTAAGGTTAATCTTCAATATTGTTTTAATTAACGAAAGGATTGTAATGCTCTTTAGATGCTTGATTGTATACTTTGTATTTTAATGTGCTTAAAGGCTTGAAAAGAAAAACAAAGGAAAATACTTATAAAGATATTTAACTGCTGATTAATAGGATTATTTATTAGAAGGAATTAAATGAATAGAAGGTGAGTTGTGTTTATGGGGAGGTCGATAGAATCTGATTACAAGGAGATGACGAGGCAGTTTTATTATCATGTGTCTGCAGGGCGATGTCGATAGTGAAAGTATGCGATTAAAGGACCCAGGTGAGCGCTTGTCGCAAAGCCTGCAGTAATGTAATCCTTGCTATATCGCTACTTGGTTTCAGAGTCATCTATTTGTCACTGTTAAGGAGTTGTAAGAGCACGACATCTTTACACCGAGTATCTTCTTGCATAACGTTTCTTTCCTCTTGTTCGTTTTACTTTCTCCCCGTGCGTCTATAGGGGGTTCGCTTCCTTATACCACACAACTCTGAGTTGCGTAACCAAGGCTCGTAACAATCCTCAGCTAAGTCTCCCAGCATTCACTATCTTACTCAACTTCACCTGGCCACTGTCCGCTCCAACCCTTTAACACAAAGAATACAAGCAAAGCTCTATTTTAAATTTTATTGAAACTTCCGATATTTAATGAATACTATTTAATAAACACATAATGAATAATAAAATAAAAAGCGTGTTATGTGTCTTTCGGTCCATTATGGTATGCCTCGTGCGGGAACCACCACATCCAATATGCTCTAATAATTATTCAAAGTTAATGCAATCTATTTTAAACTGAAAGCATAGCCCCGGCTGCAAACCCCGCACCTCCGGTGCCGAAACCAAGTGCTTATACGTTCACGGTCACGAAGACATACCGTGGTCAATTCGTTAATACCATATTACTCAACAAATAATACAAAAATCAAGAAAGTAATATTTCTCCATCAAAGCCTTGCTTTTAAAAAAGAGGTTCCAAAAAAGAAAATGACTCCGGCTCAAATTTATAATATAATATATATATATATATATATATATATATATATTATATATATATATATATATATTTATATATATATATATATATATATATTATATATATATATATATATATATCTACATACACATATATATACACATACATACGAAGGCGAAAAGGAAGTTAGAAGTTCCTCCTTATTCCCCCTTCCGCCTTCGTCATCCGAATAACCTCATAAGCGTTAATTTCTAATAAGAAAACGCTGAAAATAAGGCTGCACTTCTGTCAGAATTTTGAAGCACTATTTAAACTTGATTTAACTCATTGTTTGATAGTCTATAAGGAGGCATGATAAGTCAACTAAATTAAAAATAATAGTGACAGGATTCATACTAATCGAGTACGGTACACATTTGACTCATTATCTTGGATTTCCTATGCATATTTTCTATAAGTAAAGACACTATAAGTAAGGACACTTCGTTAAATCCCCCCGTTTATTTTCAAAATGTATAATTTTTGAAGACGTATAATTTTTTTAAACCACATTAGGCCTGCGCGCACTATAAGATGAAGCTATGCCCAGTTTCATTACGCCTTTAAATAAAGCGTTCTTGAGTTACTTGTGAGACGAGTTGGACCAATCTTATGGAATCTTAGATTTGGTAAAACATTTCAAAATAATAATTCAATTATTGTACAAAATTTGGGTAAAAACTTGTTTAAAATACCCATTTTTAGAAGAAAAAAACAAATTTTTAGAATAAGGTAATGGTTAAAATAATTAAATTAATAATAAAAAGAGAATATATGGATATAAAACCCACATCATCAAATTGTAAGTTCTGGGTATAGCAATTCTTGACAATAATATTTGCTCTAACGCTAAGGAAGCCGCAATCCATGCTAAGGTGATTTAAAAAAGGACCTTTCCTGGTTTTAAATTAAAATGCTAATGAATATAAATTAACGATCTTAAAGTTGAAAATTTAAAGTAATAAAATGTAAAAAAGGATATAATTAGTAAGAAAAGGTTTTTAGAAGTTTCGAAAAAAGATTATAAGTGAGTTGATTGAAATAAAGAGTTATCCAGATTGATTTAAGTCGGGCTTACCTCTAAACCCTCGGGTCTGACCTTTACACATTGATTAAGCTAGGAGTCGGAAGGCGCTACAAAAAAAGCTTCTTTTAATTGAGGTAGCAGAAGCCGATACAAAGCCTTCTGTATAAATTACTGAGACGCATTACATAAAAAAGCTTTAGCCGGGTTATTATTCGTTATATCTTCTAATTGAGGAGATGCAATAAAAGGAGGTTACGGGTAGGCTAGCAGGTTACACCGCTGGCATAATTCCTAGGTGAAGCCTCCTAGCTCCAGGGAGAAAGTGTTTGTTATTACACCTTGCATTACCTCACACTACCTAACTCCCCTGACATTCTTTTTTTTATTGAACATTTTTTGTTCTCTTCCTTAAAGATTGAGTTATTTGTTGTATAATTTTCTTTCATAGTAAATGACACTCCTTTTTAAAATGCTTGACCTGAGACTAGATGGTAGAGGGCCTGTTGGCCGCTGTAGTCAGTATAGAATCCATCTGTATCTAATTCAATGATTCATCTGAATACTATTTTCAGAAAAACACAAAGAAGGAAGTGTCTAGTTGATACTTCCTATACCCCCTAGTTACCTAGACCCCGAGACATAGTTATTTTACCAGACGCCACCATATTAAACCTTATTAAAAGAAATCTATAGGATATTTGTTTCAACTAAAAGAATTCTATTCTTCTTCTTTTCAAAGCCCGTATATATTCCGTTTCATTCCGGTTTGTTTTTAAAATCATCAGTTATCGTTATGATGAGTTTTTAGCGAATTTTTATTAGAAAATGTCACTCGCGAGGCAGTTTGTAATTAATACTTTTCTTACGACTTTATTGTTTTGATTTTGCGAAAAACCATTTTTTGAATCAAATATATTTCAGATGCAAATAAAATTGTATTTTTTCTAAAATACAAAAAACAACTGTAAGTTTACACGATTAATTCATTATAAACAATACAATAATTATAAAAATTCAACAAATTAGGTCCTAACTCAACTATTTGTCGGGCCTCCGTTGAGCCTGTTATTAATAATTGTTAAGTTAAACTGGTTAATACTTTTTTTCCGGTGGAATTTATTTCCAAGGCACTTAAACCTCTTATGTGGGTCCATCGCAATCTAAGAACGAAGCGTGCGGTGAATAATGATTATCATAGGTAAAATTATTTTCAAATATTTTAAGCTATTAATAAATATTTTGTTTCATTATTTATTGATTATTTATTTTTCATAAATAAGGGAAGTAGTTGAGAGAGAACCTCGAATAAATGCATATTTAAGATGTTCTTATGATGGAAGAGCAACTAAAACATCTCAGAGTAGGCAATTCTGAACAATAACAAAGCGGGCTGAAACCAATCTATAGTGTTTTCTTTTCTTTAGAGTTAAAAGGACATTAGCGTGTCCAAAATTAGCTACTCCACAGCGATCTCCGCCATCCATGAATGCGTAGAGTGCCATTCTTGCTATGCGTAGAGCAAAGAAGGACTTAATTATGTTTCTTCTCTTTAGTGCACTCTTTAACACGGCTGTAAGTTCAAACTAGTTATTATTTCAAACAGTTTACCTTATCGGTACTACTATCATCTGTTTTTGGCAGCCTATTCTTATACCTATTCCAACTCGCAATGAAAAGTAATATAATGCCCTCCTAAAATTTATTTTAAAGGATTGACAAAGTTGATGGCATGATGTTTGACGCAACAAGTATGGAATTTGGCAATATTTAGCCTGACATTTGATTACATATTATTTGATTGAGGGTGTAGCATACCATAAAATATGAACTCTTCGTATTAAAATAGGAGGATTTAATAACCTAGCAGAAAGTTACTAGTTTCCATTGAAGACCAACAAGATGTCTACTGTTCTATATATTAGATTATTTGTACTTGTCGGCGTCAAAGGAATGAAACCTGATCCTTTCCAAAGCCAATCCATAAATTTTAGACTTAATTTGCGAGTGATTTCTTTCTTGCGCGAACACGTTTTAACACTCGCAGCAACAATATGAAATGTCAGCGTAAAAGCAGCAACAATATGAAATGTCTACGTAAAAGCAGCAACAATATGAAATCTCTACGTAAAATAAATAAATTAAATAGGTAATGAATCAAATTGCTATAGGGTGATATTGAAGAACATTATTTAAGGTTGTTATTCCTATTTAAGTAAGACTTTCCTATTCCTATGCTACCAACATAGATAATGCATTTCATGAAATTTTCGTCAATTTAGTGTAATGTCCTTGAATACTTCACATAATCTCTACAATACTTGATTATAACTTTAACTGAATTCTAGATCATTTGTTATAACTTTAACGGAAATTCGAAAACCAATTTTCAAGGAATTATTTAAGCAAGAAGGAAGAAAAAACTTATTGAGTTGTTATAAATGATAAAAAACAACACCATTGATGCTTATCCTGATGCAACGAGGCCTCATTTATGTTTAAAACAAGTTACAACAATAGAAGCCTCATTTAAATTTTCGAAGTAAAATTTATCCCTAACAAATTTGTGTTTTCGTTGAAAATAAAGTTTCGCGTAAGACTTAGCAAAGTTTTTACTTGTTAGGGAAAAAAGTTTAAAATACTCGATGATCTCAGAGCCATTTTTAGCTTAAACAAAGTTGTTAAAAATTTTATACTTCTATTGTAGGAATTTCCCAATTTTTAAACAGTGCCAATTTACTTTGAGTTTCTTCATTAAATAGAAAATAACAAGTATTATTATCATTATTATTTTTTTTATAAATATTTAGTTTAATCCTACAGTCGTGTATTGAATATTACATCTTTATTATACAGGGATACTTTGTATCTTTAATCTGTTATAATATATATAAAAAGAATCCTATTAAACCATAAAATAACTCATAAATATATCTTATGACTTAAAATATTACAAAAGTTTTAGCCTACAGGTATACATACTTTTAAAAGAGTATATTTAAATTTTTTACGCATATGAAGCTATAAGATTGCAATAAACAAAAATAAACCCGGATATCAATAAATTAGCAATGTATTAGGAAATATTTTCCAATTGAAATACTGTTATAACTTATAAATCATAAATAGGAAAAAGTAAGAATATTATTATACAAGCAATTTCCACTCAATAAATAGTATTGAAAAATTATTTTGTTTTTGGTACCTATTATTATTGCAACCAAAACAGTATCATGCAATATCAATAAATATTAATTCTCTTTCGTTTACCAACTTATACTATTGGTATATAGGAAACGTAAACTATGCTCAAAAAGTCCGCAACAGGAATTTCGAAATCTTAACTATCCGTTTTAAGAATTATTAAGACCTCCTGAATAGTTTTTACAAAGTTGTCAGAATCATCGCTGCTCCCTGAGTGTTTATGCTAGAGAATTAAAACTTGCAATAAAAATCAATCTAGGTTTAGGTAAAGTAATTATTTTCAGATAGCATATATGCAGATATATGGTCAGCCATATATCAGATATGGTTAAAGACGTCATCAACCATCAACTCAGGAAAAAAAATTATATAACGCTGATAAATGATCGGATCGATTTGGAACATGCATGTAGTCCTATGTAAACCAGCAACTATACTGTTTCAGCCATTTGCTGCATCCTACCATACACCACACACACACACACACACACACACACACAAGCACACACACAATATATATATGTATACCTTTATGTCGATGACCTCTACATCTGTTGGGCTAGGTTAGGCTTTGCAAGAGGGCGGGGAGGTAAAAAAGGAAAAAGGTCCCCTTTCTTTTGATCCACCCTAGTTACTCAACTATCCCAGTACAAAAAACGGCCACATACATTTTTCATATATGTGGTATAATACTAAAAATAATGTATTATAATATAAACAACAGTCTCACCACTAAATGTAAAAATTCATTTACAGAGCCGGCTTTCACTGTAAAAGCCATCATCAGTGCCGGTGAGGTGCGAAAGAAAACGTTAAAAAATTAAACAGTTTGTTTCATTTGAGACAGAGGTTTAAATCTGACTAATTAGTCAGATTTAAACCTCTGTCTCAAATGAAACAAACTGTTTTATTTTTAACTGATGTTTATATTTAATCATTTACTCCACAGTTCAGCGTTTTATTGATTAATGTATTATAGTTAGCATAAAAACATGAATTAAGTAAATACGTTAATATAATTTAACATGTTACATCATATTTACGGGTTCTTGAAACACATCTGAAATTCTATTAAGTTTCAAATGCCAGCAACAAATTGGAAATATTTCAAACAATTGTATATTTTACATTAACTCAAACAAATATTTGAATTACAACATAAGTTTGTCGAACATCTAAGACGTCTAAAGCAATAATTAAGCATTTTACGTCTTGTGATCTAAACCTATTGGTTTAAACTGTAAATATTCATTTAGTGTTTTATTTAACTTAGAAATTAGTTAATATCAAAATTTCACATTCCTCAAATATATTGTCAATATTTATGTTCTTTAAAAAAGTAGAAGCAATATTTTATTATTTATTGTTGTTACCTTAACTGTAATAAAACGAAATACTCTCAACAACCATTACAGTATTTTTTTGAAAAAATAATAGTTGTAAAAAATACACACAAACAAAAAAAGACCATTAAAAAAAGTGGAGTGGGTAAAACAAACCCTTCATCCCCAAAAAAATATACAGGAATTTTGTTATGTTGGACCTTCAGAGCTGTGAGAAAAATGCTTCTAAAAATGTTTGCTTTATGGAGTTGAAGTGTAAAGTTTTTCTTGTGTTTTTGAGTTATATTCCCTTTATAGAAGTTATTGCAGTATATAGTAGGCGGTGTGTTCGAGACTTCTCATCTCGCACTTCCTTCCTTCCTATGAAATACTCTCCAAACCCAAAAAGCCATTAATAACAATGGAAAAAAGTTTTTCTCTCGCTGGATCTGGACAATGGACAAAAAGCTCCTCGGGTAGTTTCTCTCTCTTATCCTCTCCTACACCTTCCTGCCAATACGAATTTATAAAGTTTTTATATTGAAATAAAATATAGAAAAGGAATTATGTTGTCAGTCTATATTTTATTTAGAGAGTTAACGTGTTGTTTATTTCAATTATAGGTATAAGTTTATATACTTTTTACCTCGTTTCCAAGTTAATAATGTAATGTAAAACACAGCATAACGAGAAAGTACAATTTTAAATTATAAAAACAGACGTATTTTTGTGTAACATTTTTTACATAAAACTATAAAAAGTTTTAATTAAAATTGCTTCTAATAAAACTAAATTTAACTAAACTAAAAATAAGAGGTGTCTTGAAGTCAAGTAAGACTTTTAAACAAATGCAGGCAGACTGAAGAATAACACATGGTTAAAATCAGTTGACAGCGTAGGAAAATAATGCGAGGGAGTCAATGAGGATAATCCTGGATGTTAAACCACACCCACAATTTTAAAACCAGGCCAACCTCATAGGTTCCTCAACACTATTTTCCCACGCTGAGAATGCACTGCTATAAGTAAGATCACTTCTAGGAATGCACTGCTATAAGAAGATTACTTCTAGGAATGCACTGCTATAAGAAGATTACTTCTAGGAATGCACTGCTATAAGTAGATCACTGATTTTAACCGTGAGTCATACTTTAAGGAAAATCTATCGGTCAAATATATAGAAAATATTGATAGCGCTAGTCTTTGAGACTAATAATAAATCCGTTTAAATAACTTATTAGCAAAAGCAGTAACCTTTTAGAGTCCATAAATGTGTTAAGATCATTTGCGTAACACTTAATAACACCTTAAAGCATTAACTTCAAACTGTATTTAAACTAATTAAACCAAGTATTAAACAGCACTAAAGACCATAAAAAGGAAAGCAATAAAAATAAAGAATATTTACAACCCCATTTTTATGTAGCAGCTTGTACGTTTTGTACGATGCTGCAATAAAACCTAATCCTGTTATATTACTGAATGTAATTTAATTCAATTCCTAATAGTGTTAAAAAAATTATAATATTAAAAAAATTATATATCACGGAGGCAATGGTTAATCCATGAGGTAAACTCTTACATAAACACAATAGGGCATTAAATAAATACTAGAAGTTTACATTACACGCACTACTATCTTTATAGTAACTTTCAGGATCTATCTGAAGTTATGAGCATCAAAAGACACGGATGTGATTTGAAATTGAACGCCATCGACTGAAGCGCAAAGAGTAAAGATTTATAAATATATAAATACACACACACACACACACACACACACAACACACACACACACACATATATATATATATACGTATACTAACGTTAACAGAAATAATATAGCGTATCGGGGGTCGAGGGTTCAAATCCAGCCGGGGAGGACCTCAATATAAGGTTATCCCTTGTATCGTACACTCGGGAGGTCTTGAATACAAGGCCGGCCAACCCAGCCCAGGTTTTACGTGGTTTCCTTGGCTACTAATACGCAAATGCGGGGTTGGATCTAGTTTCATCTGAGACAAGTCTGGGTCCACGTTTCCGTTGTCTCCAGCTCACGAAAAGTTAATGTTCTGCGGGCTGGAGGAGATGAAGGTCGGAAAGATATACTGAGCCTTTGTATGTCCGAAAACTTAGTCAGTGAAAGTGATGGCGGCGACACGAGTAACGTAAGTGACTAGGAACAAAGTGCTCGGTTCTTGAAGACAGACGTCTCCTAGTAGCACTGCGGAGCTTTGACTTTCAGGTCAGGGCTATAGAATGAGTTTGTACACGCTGACATCTGGGTGCTAGAGTTTTTTGTCGGGTGCGCTGGACTGGTCGCAGATTGGTGAGACTGGAAGGACGAGGTTAAGTAAGACTAACGTGATCAGAGGAGCTAGTAAGACTAGATGAAACAAGCACACAGTGAACTAGTAGTCGGCGCTAGCCAGAGCGGTGAGCCTAGCAGAGTCTAGATGAACTAGGCACACTGTAAACTAGTCGCGGGCACTAGCCAGAGCAGTGAGTTTGGATAGAGTCTGGTTGGGCTGGATAAACTAGACTTACTGTGAACTGGTTATATGTGCTACCATGTACGGAGAGCGTGCTTCCTAGATGATTGGATGTGTACAAACTCAGGGGTTAATGTTGAGTGAGATTTGAGTGAGGGGAAAACGCTAAATGACCCTGCGGGTTAAAGCGTAAAAATGTAAAAGAATGTAAAGAGAGGAGTCTCCAAATTAGGGTACGTATACCCTAGGAGATACGTCAAAAATAGAAATAAAAAATAAAAAAATAAAAAATATTAATAAAAATAGAATAATAAAATATTAACAAATATTAAAAGTGATCAAATTATAACAAATGTGTGAAGGGATTCAAGAAGGTGATCAAAGATGTGAAAAATATTTAAACTAAGAAGTATAATAGATAAGATAAGCCTTAAATCAAAGCCGCCAAATTACAGGATGTAGTTAATATATGAATATTTATTTTTTGTACCGCCTCTTTTACTTCTTTAATTTTATCACCAAACATCTAACTTAATTTTGATAACTGATACTTTACATTGATATCGATTTAGTCTTAATTTTACTATCGTGATGTTTAAACGTGATTATTATCGCTCCATAGTGTTTTAATGTTTTACAGTCGCATAGTGTTTTAGTGTTATTCGCTCTATTTTTTGAGCGAATAGGTTACTAACGGTTACTTTTAGATCTACTTTTAAGTGGTTACTAACATTTTGTTTAGTTTTAAGAAAAGGTATTATTGATATATTTAAGTGTTAAATAGTTTTCCATAAAAGTGGAAATTTTTAAAAATCATAACAAAAAGCTTTGGGGGGGGGGATGCGCAAATGTTTTGGTCTACTTTAAGGGGTATTTAAAAATAAAAGTTTGTAGATCCCTGTAGTTAAGGGAATTAAAGGGTCGGATTTAATGGTTTTCAGAAACTGATCACTTATTTCAGTTTTCTAAAATAAGTGGTTCCCTGTGGGTCGTGTGCAAACATGAAGAAAACCCTTTTTTAAAGGTGATAAA
Source organism: Microvelia longipes (assembly GCA_018340805.1). Classification (NCBI taxonomy): domain Eukaryota; kingdom Metazoa; phylum Arthropoda; class Insecta; order Hemiptera; family Veliidae; genus Microvelia; species Microvelia longipes. The sequence goes on from JACMZG010000008.1 coordinate 30,711,229, forward strand.
ATGTTATATAAAACGAGTGTTGAATCATCAAAATCGGATAACTGCAACCAAAGTTATGGCTCTTTCAAAAACACAAAAAAATGGTTAATTTATCCAAAGTCAGCGAATTTCCTTGGAAAAAGATTGGCTTTTTGCATTATTTTAGACATTAAGAAAAGTCATAACATATGTTGTATTTATCCGATTTTGACGAAAAAACACTCGTTTTAAAGGAAATTTTTTCAGCTTTAAAAAAGTTCTCTTCATGTTTTGTACACCACCTACAGGGAACCACTTATTACAAGAAAACTAGAATTTTCTTGTGTGATTTTTAAATATTTTGAGCGAGCGCATTCATATGAAGGGCTTCACTCTGAATAGGAAGACTATGCTTTCCTTCATAAATACAGGTATATTTTCAGAAAAATTTGGTTGAAGTAGTATAAAATGAGTCACATTTTTTAGGCCTAGATTTTGGACTATATGTATTTATCTAGGAAAGCCTCATTAGAGCAAATTCTTACTCCTCTGAGGCCTAAATAGAGCGTTTTTGGGAGTATTGAGGATGACAATTGAAAAAATGAAGGTATTGTAGCAGGAGGATGGTTTTAAGGAAGTCATTGGTGTCTTTCATGTAGCCTGAAAATATCATCTTTTTCTTTATACCTACTGTGGAAGGCGAGGAAAATTAAGAATGAACGATTCAACATTGTATCATTATAAGGTATAACATTGTATCATTATGAGGTATAACATTGTGTCATTATCAGGTATAACATTGTATCATTATCAGGTATTACCTATTTCTTTAACGAATAGCGTATATTTTTTATCTTTAGCTTTGCTAAAAATAGTTGGTTATTACCGTAAATAAAATTTATTTTATTTTGTTTGTTATTATTGCGCCTAAATGTATTTTTTTTAAATATTTAACTAAGTGTATCTGATTAGGTAGATGGGTCTCAGGTCACGTATTATGTCGAGTTCTGTCACTTAATAGTTTAAAACATAGATACATAAGTACACATAAATACTATTAAGTTGAATTTTAACTGAAGACTGTCATCTATTTGGAGTAAAAACAGACAAAATTATTGTTGTGTAGTATTAGTTGATGTAACATGGAATTTCGCCATGTAATCAGGAAATTTAAATGAATGAGACATAATTGCCATAATTCTATTTTAAAAAACTAATAATAAAATTCGTACCTCCTATACCTATACTGAGCGGAGCACTCAGTATAGAGTGTATCGTGAGTGTTTTGCATGATTCCTTTTAGTACGAATTGTACCAGTTAGTATCACTCTTCCTAGACCAAAACACGTAATTTATATTTACTCATTTTTTTGAGGATGGTACCCAAAAAATTTATTAGGGGAACCAAATGAAAAAAAAACAACTATTAGCTAAAAATCCGTTTTAGGCAATAATAGTTTGTGCAATAATGAATTGTTAACTGCTTCAATAATAGTAGTTTTGTGCAATAATGAATGTTAACTGCTCCAATGTATTTGTGCAATAATGAATTGTTAACTGCTCCAATAATAGTAGTTTTGTGCAATAATGAATTGTTAACTGCTCCAATAATAGTAGTTTTGTGCAATAATGAATTGTTAACTGCTCCAATAATAGGTTTTGAGCAATAATCAATTGCTAACTGCTCAGGAAAATAACAGCATTCTTTACTCCCTTGATGCATCAATAACTATTATCTTAACTGATTTGACATCAGTGGAGAGACATGTTTCTTACTTGCAATACCTACTACAATTCGTCATTGTCTTCAATTATAGTAACTCATGTTACCTTTTATAATCCATTAAAATACATCAAGGTTTGTAAAAATAATAATAATAATTTATTTTAAATCCCGTTTATAAGCATTTTAAGATTTCCGCCATGCTTTAACGTTATCATGAATAACCTAATTATTACAAGAAACATCATAAAATTATAATAATTAGTTAACGTATTGCGAAAGCGACAATATCTTATTATAAATGGAGGCGGTAATTAGAAGTAGAATATTAATTAAGTATTTTATTAACATAACTCCTTTTATTTACTCTTCCGCTATTTTAGTATTTGAATAAATTAAAAAGTTTTTTTTTTATTATCCGACTTTGTTAATTATTAAATTTGTTAATTAATACTTATTAAAAAAATAAAGCTTTTTGTCTCATTGTTCCTAAATTGGAGATTTTGTTTTTTATAGAACATACGGAAAATTAGATATTTTATAAGGAACTTTCGTTACTGATGTACAAATATTGGTTATTCTGAATAATTACTCTTCATTTGTATTTTTAATTTTAAATGTTAATAAAAAATAATTTCCAATACTTTTAGAGAATTTTCATCATGAAAATGACGCTTATAAACTGGTTTGGATGACGAAAGTTGAGAGGTGGAGTATAGGGATCAATTCAGTTTGACTTCCTGATACCATATATATATATATATATATATTATATATATATATATATATATATATATATATATATATATATATATATATATATATATATATATAATATATATATATATATATGTATATAAAAATAAAAATACAAATGAAGAGTAATTATTCATTTTATATATATATATATATATATATATATATTATATATATATATATATATATATATATATATTATATATATATATATATATATTATATATATATATATATATATATATATATATATAATATATATATATATATATTATATACCAAGAAACACATGTCTATTATATAAATAAATAAATAGACATATTTTTATGTAGAACAAGTTCTACTTTTTTGTACGGCAAATAACTTTGAAGGTTTTCTTAAATTGAAACTAGACTTGGCATATGGCAAGATGTTGAGGAAAAATTACGTGGCCTATTGTTGGTAAAAAAAATTGATAAATTTATGACGTCAAAACAAATGTTTTAAAAATTAAAGTTCATAGAACTGATGTCACATGAGGAATAACAATTACATTAAAAGAGTTGCAATTAGGAATAAAGAGTTATTATTATGTATATATGAAAACATCATATCTGATTTTTGTGTCTGATTAATGTTAATTAACTTTTGTTTTTTTTCAGACTATGAATCAATTTGTGTAATTTTAGTAATTTATTAGTTAAACTTTTAAGATTTGAGAATTTATTTAAAATGAATTAATTAATAATATGATACACGCACGTGTCTGAAATAATCATAAGTCATATACAAAGGCTTAATAGGAAGTATTATATCACTATGTGGGGATTCGCTGCAGAAATGAATTTAGCAAGGAAAATAGAATTTTATTCCTGAGGTAAAATGTTAGTAATAAATTAATTATTATTTTGAATGTGATAAAATATTCCATTCCGCTCGGAGATAAAGAAGGGGTAATATAATTTACAAAACGCTGTATTATCTGATAATATAAAATACATAACAGAGATAGAGGATTGCCTGTATCTGTGCTGCGAGGATTTACTTGGCTTGTCTAAGCTATGCAGGATTATATGGAAGCGAGAGAAGGAAAATCCTCCTTTTCTGTAGGAAAATCACTAATGACTTAATCCCACAGAGTCTAATTAATCACTTGATGTAATCCCTAGTCGAGCCAATACTTGCGTCGTGTTCCTTTAAACCAAATCCTGCCGTTCCTTTTAACTGTGTTGACGTAATGATCAATGACCCGTGCTACCTTTGCTAGACATTCCCTTGGTCTTTCCAACATCAATACTGTTGCAACATCCCGAACCGCAAAACTTGGTCTGAAATTTCCCTAATTTATTAGTATTCTATTGTCAAAGACGTTGTGAATACTAAGTGAAACTCAAATAACCGATGGCTCTTCAATTAAAGTCTTTAGGCTGAGTCTATACTTTAGTATTTATCATAACTGTTCTAACTGTATCTTGAATCTCATTTTGCATTTATCAAGTTCTGATAAAGGATAAATCATAACCTTGTCTACAAAAATTTTTAACACGAAAAAGAAAATGACATTATAACCCTTAAAATATACGAGTATGTATTAATAGGATCCTAGAACGGCTATATAGCAGCATTGATATATATTTACGTTACCATAGTATCAATGACAGTTTAATAATAATTTTTCATAGAGATATATACTAGAGGGGGCATAGCCTATCTCATTACATTGGGAGGCCTGAATCATCTTTTTGGGGCTCTCAGGGGCACTGTGTAACCTCATGAAAACCTCCTTCATGAGTGAGTTAAGGTTATAATAAATCAATTGTATTCGGCTTCTCAAAACATTCTAGGGTTTTGATTTGTATTTTAAACATTCTCCTATATAAGTTATTGTAATTTTGTACTGATTATTTCATTGTATTTATATAATCAAAGGTGGTCAGGTTACAATTACGATGTCTCATAATTTAGCTTGAAGTAATGGCCGATGACTCATAATGGCCTCTTTAGCAATAATATCTCAATGTAATAATCTGTAATAATGTTTTGTTTCAATAAATCGAATTTTAAGTTGTGTTAATGTTAGTTTGAGTTACGTTACTATGGTAACGTAAATCCAATAAAATACTTATCCAATAAAAATTATTGGATAAGTAGTGACTACAATAATTATCGCAGAAATAATATAAAGAGTTAATATTTTATTTATGCGCAATAATATGACTTAAATGTTTTGGATGAAGTTTTTCAGAGTTGTACGGGAAATATAGTACTTAACGTAGCCGTTGGGAAAAAGACTAATATGTACATAACCTTAAATTGAGGGATGAGGAGACTATGAGAGATTATTGTCCTCGAGTACTGTCACTATCTATCACTAAACAAATATGCCTGTGTACGTCAGAATTGTGACGTCTCTCAATATTCCTCAAATTTCAGAAGGCCCTAAGGGGACAGAGATGAAATTTAAAGCCAAAAAACAAATGATAAAGAAATTGGTTTAGTATGTCGCCAGCCACGCGAAACACTGAAATAATGTCGACCAGACTGAAACAGGGTATGTTTAAGGTGGGAATTACCCCCCGGAGCAACCAGAATACCTTCCCGGCAGGACAAATTAAATGTAACCTTTCTCTAGGGTAAAAAATAGCCCCTATTAGTAAAAATATGTGTCTTGCCAAAAAAACTAGTTTAAATCAAAATTGTAATCTACCATTATTATTTTGGTAACTATAATCCAAATATTTTAATTTTGTTTCGACTTTAAGTATCTTTACAAATTTATGTTATAGGATAGTGTACTATTACCGTTTATAAATCGCAATGAATTCTAAGAAATTTGATACTAATATCGTTATATTTGAGTAATTTTCCATCACGCTATTGTTTGACATATATCATAGATTTATATTAAAAATATTTCTTTTTTGTAGTTTTGAACAAAAATCTAGGATACTTGTCAAACAATAGCTTGATAAGAAAGTATCCGAATATAGTGATAATAGTATTAATGTTTTAAAAATTTAATGAGGTTACTAAAATAGGTAATATTACGGTATCGTATAACTTTTCGAAGTTACCATAAGTAGTAAAAAAATTATCATAATTGGGTAATTGTTATAATTATAACTATTACCCTGTAGGATAACTAATAACGCTAATTATGGTATTATTATTATACCAACATAATAATGATAAATTTGAACTCGCAATATTCAGTTTACTAGGGGTAGAGACCATGATCGATAGTCTTGGACCATATTTCCTCTTTATTTATGAAGGATTTTATTGTTGGTGCATCAAAGTTATATCACGCTGTATTATAGTATCTCCATTTTATTATTGGAAATTAATATTGAGTTAGTTGTTATAAATTATTATTGTGTTACTTATTAGAAATTATTATTTTGTTATTTATGGGTACTTTGTTTTTTGTTAATTTAATATTTCTTTGGATAAAACTTTACTTGGTTGGATATATGTAGGGAAAAATGTAAACCTAGATTTGCAACTGTGTATACAACTTTTGCGAAACCTCCGGCAGAGAACCTCTGAAATAAACCTGGACTGAAAGAACTTCCCAAGGCTTGAAAACTTATTAACCTATAGATAAGCTCGCCAATGGCAATTTAAGAAGCATAAAAAATAATAAGAATGAAATAATCACTAATTAGATAAGATAAAAAATAATTCAATGCGGGACAGCACTGACCTGAGATCAGGCCATCATGGGCCACTAGAATTGTTTCTCGAACAGACAAATAAGTTTTCTCCAAGTAATATTACAGGAACCCCTAGCAGATTTGCCATTGCAAGTGGGCGCATACTTGAGTACTGCAAATTAAAGACATTAATATCTGCCATAACCTTTATCGTATAATCACGATCCGGTACTCGCAGCCTAGCCTATGCTTTCATTTTTTTTAATTAAAAACAGTAGCTAGAGGAGTTCTATATTTTTATGGATAAAAATGAGTCTCTCCACTTAATTACTTTGTTAACAAAGAATGTTGGCTTTTAACTCTAATAAGGTCCTCATCAGTGCCTTACAAACAAATAGATATAACATGATAATAAAACAACGAGTAAATAAGAAGTAAAAATACACTAAACGAACTACAAAAACTACAAAAAGAAATAACGTAAACATAAGTTTTTCTTGAAATCTTTAATAGCACTTTTATGCTATAAGAGCATAGTTGACGCGACCAACCTGAGGTCATTATCTACAGGTGAGTACTTAGATACTCTGCAAGGTATAAAATCAAGTATTTTATTTATATACAAAGAAATAATTTGATATTTATAAATTATTTATTTATTTTTAGGCGAGACTTCATTTTAAATTTTGTAAAATGTCAAATTTCTATTATAATTTATGTAATTTTTGTACTTTACAACTAGCATATTAATTTGTTAACTATTAAGTGTATTTTGCTTAAATTCGCTATATGTCTGCGTCTTATTTCTCTAGTGTAGGTAGAATATAATCTTGATTTTATAATAATTATAGGTTTTTGGAGTAATTTATACGTAAAAAACAACATAATCTTATATGGCTAATTACTTGAACAGGTTTTATGGATCCGAGGCGTTATATACTAAATGCATAATAGTACAGAAGGAAGCAGGTGAGCTTCAAAAGTAATAAAAAATAACTTTTTTGCCAAAGATCATTAGATAAGTTAGCAAGGGTTAAAGACGAGAAGGCACGACTGGCCTCCGTCTCTCTAATAGTTCTTACGAATACCACCTGCAATCAGAATCAGCTGGTGCTTTAAACAAAACTATTATCTCACGAACTTTTTCAAATCATAATTATTTCTTTAACCTATAATGCAGCTTACAAATTTATAGTTAATACCAATATGTTTATGAATCAACAAAGTTAGCAAGTTCATATTACAAATGTTAACAATTTTTTTGGTGAAAATTTACACATTGGTTGTCATATAAAATATATTAAGTGCTTTTATAAATCACACATCAATATTTGCTTCCATCAAGAACAACTCGCGTGGTCGGCTTAATGCTTCCGAGCTTTACTGCGTGAAAAGAAAGTCATACAAAAGGCTTTTTGCCTCTTGGTTAGTTCACTGCCAAGACGCTGAGGACCTCTTCGCTCTTAAATAGCACACTGCCACCATATGAGCGAAATTTCAAATGTATTGGTCTTAAAATGTGATTTTTTGAAATAAATAAATAAAAGCTTTTTTCCATTAAATTATTGATTATAACAAAAGGCTTCGTCAAATAAAAATTAAAAATTAATACAATTATTGTCTCATTAAAAAAAATTCTAAATATTCTTAAATATTATAAAAGAGGTTATTAGTTAAAAATGCTTTTGTTATATTTTTAAAATCATAAAAGTCTAGTCTTCAATGATCTGGTCATTCTAAATCTAGTCATCATTAAGTCTAGTCTTTTAAATTCTGCTGGTAACTTATTGTACAGTTTAATGGCCAAAACATGTTGGCCAACATCTGCCTTAACTAATATATGAACAGGAGTGGAAAGTACATTTTGATTTCAAGTGCTATAGCTGTAATGACATCCATAAATTTGGGAATTTAAGTCATTACATTTAACAAACAATAAAACATTATATAAAAACAAATTAACAATAGTCATGAGTTTTAACTTTTTAAATAACGGCCCTCAATGTTCCAGATATCCTGAGAAGGTAATGATTCAATGATTTTTTTTTGTAGAAGAAGAAGACTAGTAATGCTAGTGTGAGCCCATAAAATAATACCATAAACAATAATTCCATTCTATTTTTAACCATTGCTAAATAAACTACTCATAACATATTATCAGGTAAAGAATTTCTTAGTTTATGTTGCAATTTTACTATAAAGCATTTGGATAAGCGATGACCAGGTCAGCTTAGAGTCGAGCATTATTCCCATACATAATACAGAGTATTATGTATGGGCGATAAATACATATTGCTCTGTACTTACATAAATACGGAGCAATATATGCATATCAAAATTCAGTCCAATCTAAAGAAGCAGTTAAATAATATGGAGTCTCATAGAAACAAACGTCCATGGACAATATCATGCACACACACACACACACACACACACATATATATATATATATATATATATTATATATATAATATATATATATATTATATATATATATATATATATGTGTGTGTATGAGATAATTTTTTTGATCAGAGATTCCCCCCTTTTAGAAAAATTACCACTCCCCTCGCCCCTCCATCACTAAAACTTTGTTAAAATATTTATCCATAGAAAATCCGACACAGATAATATTTTGGTGTGTTATTAAATCCTGTTTTAGTAATGTATTTAAAATAATAAAAATTCATGTGTATAAAAGTAGGACTAAAAAACACAATTCAAATCTAAAATTTTAAGATTGAATGTCCTCTATGTCCAAACATAGTTTGAAAGATAACATTTATTCACATTTTAACTTGTCGAAAATTCTCTGCTGCCAGAATACATTGATGGATAGCACTTGAATATTCTTCTAAATGGTGCTGTATCGATCAATTCTGATTAAACCATCTGTCTTGTCCTGGACTATTTAAACCGACACTTCCAACATCATCTTTATTGATGATTCGCCTGTTTAACTTCATTAAAAACTTCGTTCTACTGCACGGATAAATGTTTAAAATACAGTTTTATGATGCTATATTTATAAATTTATCAATAAAAATATTACATAAATGAAATATTAATATTACATTAAAATAATTTGACCCACAAATTATTATAAGATTCATATATTATTATATTCAAGAATGTATTAATTTGGCGCTCGTCGTCAGCATATAATAACCACCCAAAGTTTAAGGTGGTATTTTCGGTTTGGTCTCGCTCCACCCTGCCTTTGAATTAATAGATAACCCAATATCAAGGAAAATGTAAACTAAGGTTTGTTAAAAATTCGACTTTACAGTTCGAGTTTTACAGTTGGTCGTAGGTGAGGAAAAGTAGAAAAAATGAAATATGTTAAAATGGTGCTATTTTTATGGTCGTGTTAAACTACGTTAATGGTCCTGTTAAACTACTTTAATGGTGGCGATAATCTGAAAAAATACCAAAACTAGAAGAGGAGTGCAGTCTTAGATTCTTGATATTTTTGCTCAGATATCGATTTAGATATAAAACAGTTAGATATTAATTTAGATATATATTTCTATTTAGATATTTTTCTATCAGTCAGATATTTCATTTAGATATTTTCTATCAGTTAGATATTTCTATTAGATATTTTCTATCAGTTAGATATTTCTATTTAGATATTTTCTATCAGTTACATATTTCTATTTAAATACATTTTATCCCATTGTAACAGGAAACTTAACCCAGCCAACATACAATAACATTATGTTATACTAAGAATTTAAAAATATTACAAACCTCTTTTACCTATATTAATGTATGCTTGTATAAAAATATAATATTTGGGTCAACCAATATAAAATAGATTCTAATAAAAAAAAGTGTATACATGCGAGTAATTTTTATGTCCTAAAATTTTATATTCAATTATAAATATTTTTGTTTGAATTTAGTTCTAGTAAAATAAATAGATTATATAAATAAATTAAACGTATTTTTCAATTAAATAATTGACACAGATAGACAACACTACTCAGAGGATATACCCGCAATATGGGTTCAAATATATTTTAATAGATAAAATCAGACTTCATACGTCTGTGTCATTTTACTTCTGTATTTTCTACAAGAGGGGAAGCATTGTAATAAAAAAATCAGGTACAGGGTACCTCAAAATTTTTCTTTGCAACTTAGAACTTGCTTCGCTCGTCCTCAAACTATTATTTTTTACTCATATAAGCAGTATTAATTACTGTTCGACCTTAGAAATATAGAGTAACCCAACGTTAGATGGCAGGGCGGACTGGATATTAAGGGCGAGGGCGGCAGCCCTCCTAGGGCCCTCAGCCATAATTAAACTTAAAGAAAAAACCACGAAAATTAAAAAAAAATATTATCACATTCAATATTTGACATATTCAAACTTGGGTCTTAAATGTGCCAATCGGAAGACTAGAACTTCAAGGAGCCCTTAACATACTTGATAAGGGCCCTAAAGCAGTACAAAAGGGCCCTAATGATTAAGCATAAAATAGTTTATTTAAATATTTTATTTAAATTAATTAACTTAAGTTTATTTTATTCTTACTTATTTATTTTATTTACTTAAGTTTCTTTTAAGTTATTTAATTAAAATAATATCATTCCATTTAATTTTATTAAGTATGAAATTAAAATCAAATAAAAATAAAATTAAAAAAGCAGATTATTTTACAGCTATTAATTAGATAGCAGATTAATTAGACAGCTATTTTAATAAGTAATACGAAAAACGCTTGGCAATCACTATCGTCATACTTGGCAGCCTAGTTTTTATTTATATTATCACTTTTAAAGAATGATAATATTTATTATCATCAGCAATATTTTATAATCATACTCTACTTAATAACATTTTTTATTTTTTTGCGTCAACGCCTTATTTTTACACAGATTTAAACAAAATTTTAATATAATTTTAATAAGTATCCCACTAATAGCTATACCTATTATTATTACTAAAATCTTTAAAAGCAAAAAGGTATATACTACCAGTTTGTCTTCGAGTTTAAATGTATTTAATGTGTCAAAAAACAATCTAAAGGTTGAAAATGAGCGGGTCAAAATGTAAACGTTCGAAAGTCAACATATTCAAGTTGGTGGCCTATAAAATACAATTAATGGATCTGACTAATAAGTTTAAGAGGTATATTTGTTTGGAATTTTCACTATATGTTGAGTAAAATGGGTTAAAATTGGCCAAAAGTGTTTTATTTTTAACTACCTAGTTTTAAATTTAAAAAATGAACTCAACGAGAGTGTGTGTGTGTCAACTGCGTGATACACACAAACACAAACGTTATTATGAAAACCACTATGCATGTCTAAGCAACGTCTAAAACTAATAATTCTCATGAAATCTCGGTTTCAGAGTTTTAGCTTCAACAAAATACTTTCCCTTTATACCTTCGGTAATAAGGTCAGAAAAAGTAAAAATGGAAAACCCATTTTTTTCATCAAATGATGTCGTTTAAGCATCAACAGATCTCAATAATCGAACCAATCATTTCTTGTTGATTGGTTTGATTTTATTGATTTATTGATTGATTGATAAGATAGACTTGAGAGCTAAAAAAAAAGTTAGATAGAACTTCTTACAAACTCTAACTAAAAGAGGAAATCGAATGTAGTGCCTAAAGTAACGGCCACTTTAAACTTAAAAAATTCTCTAAACATTTAAAACAAATGTAATAATAATTTTATGGTATGTTTTAAGTCCAATATGACTTCAAACACACTTACAGTCTCGAGAGTTCTAAAATTTAAATTCTGGCGTTGAAGAGGCCGTGTTTTTTATTGATTTTGACGAATGAGATAGGGAAGCTATGGTTTATTATAAGTGGGAGCTTGTTAACTTCGATATTTTTAACAAGGCTGTGAAATGACAACATCATAGTCAAAAAACATAGTTAACGTTTATTTTCTCATATCGTTGACTTAAAATTTTTACATCTTAAAAGGTAAAAATTATTTATTATCAGTTAAAATAAAGTGATATCTTTGATAGTTTTCAAAATCACCGTAGTTTTAGTGCTGCAAATAATTTAAAAACCTTTTTGGTTAGTTAAAATTTATTGGTAAGTTACTTGCGTTAATTACTTGCGTGTTAGGTCTATTTAAATACGCTAAAACGTAAAAAGAGGTTAATTTGTTACCCTTATATGAAGATAAATTTTAGTTTAATTTTTGTGCTAACTTTCAACTCTTTAGCTACAGCGGGAGTTATTCGTAACTCACTCACACACGGCACTCAAAACGGTGGATCGGATTTAAAGAAACCAAATACTTTTCCTACATAGCTACGGCAATCAGGTAAGGAAAAGTAAAAAGAGTGTTGAAAAAAAAGAAAATTTTTAAGAACTTAAAGCATAAATCTAAAGCTGAGCATTTTTTAGTAACGTTTATATTTTATAAAATTATAAAAACCTTATTACGGCAGATAAGATTAGTTTAACATTATAAGAAGTCAATAGCTATGCATAAATGGAAAAAAAACTAATTAAAATTCAAGATAGTTTGCCAATTAAATAAATTTTCTTTTTTAGTAGGATGTCGGGTTGCAAAGACCGCAGACTTATAAAGTACATGGTTTTTTGAGACATTCGTTTTAACTGTGAAAAATACTTCGTTTCTTTTAGTTAAGAAGAAAATAGATATCTGAAATTATTATAATTGTATTTTAATTTCTTTTAAAGTTCTTTTTAGTTTATAAAACTTCCATTTTTTGTACTTTAAAAATAGACGATACATTATTTTGTAATTAACATTTATGCAATTTCTATTTTTTAGTCTTTTGTTAGAAACTAAAAGTCTAATTTAACACTGTGGCGCACTCAAATTATGTTTGTTTAAAAGGTTGATACATTTTTACTTTTCCGCATTATTACCCATATATAGGAAAAGTAATGTTTTATAAAAAAAAAACGAAACCGGGATGAAAACCGGAATTATCCATTTCAGGCGTTTTTAAGGCCTTCTGATTGGTTTTAGCAAAGTTGTCTGTCTGTATGTGTGTGTGCTGTTATCATCGTAGCGCCCAGAGTATTTATGCTAGAGAATTGAAATTTTGTGAAACAATCTATCTACCGCTGTAGTTGTACTATTCGGAAAATAATTATTTATGACGTCATTAACCCGCAATAATGGCTAGCGACACCATTTCAAAAAATCATAAAACGCGGAAAAATGATACGATCGGATTGATATTTGGCACGCATTTGACTATGTATAAGACTAACATATGTGCAAGTTTCATCAGCATTGTTCAATTTTTATTGAATGACTTGTGTACTTTAAATAAAGGAAAATAATCCAATTGAGTTTAAATTTGGTACAAGTGTATATCATTACTTAATAAATACGTACAGAAAGTTTCGATTCAATACAAGTATCTATGATTTTTGTTGGATCATAAAAATTAAGTAGAATTGAGCGTGGTTAGTCTTGTATGGGTGACCGCTAAGAAGGATACGGATACATTTACTATATGAAGACGAGCGAAGCGAGTCCGAAGGCAAGTTGTAGTGTAAATTTGGCCAACTGTATTTCTGAGGACGAGCGAAGCAAGTCCAAAGCAGGGAGGATGAGCAGTGTAGCAATGTAATAAGAAAAGTTCCGGGGTACCCCGTACCCGATTTTTTGTTGTAAATACATCAAGATAATTTTCAGCTAATGCTTGGCCAAGATTTATGATCTTCGATTTATACAATTATAAATTTATACTTCTTACTCACACGTTAGACTTCATAGAAACTACCTCATGAACTTGTATTACTCAGTAGTTTTTCAAGCAAGACTGATGTAGGAGGACCTTTTAGAGACAATTTCATTAAACCTTTTCTCTGGCATGGTGAAGAAAAAAAGCTTGTAAATGGACTAAAACATTCAGCTACAAATATTTCAGGATACTCCAACAAGGATTTGAAAGGATTCGCTTTTCCGATGAATAAAAAACTTAGTAAAAATATACGAGGAGTGAAATACGAGAAAGGTATTAACACTTCTAGTACATTAACAATGGTATGGAAAGCCTCAGTGATAAAACACCTCCAGAATACTTGAAACACAGGTTTTATATTCCGTCTTATCAGCAAGGATTAAGCGTAAATAACTCTCACGAGTTAATGCTTGTCAGATACATAAATAAATGGGTGCAATATTGAACGCTTCTTTTATAGGACCATACTTAAATGTTTAACGCACCATAGAGAAAAAGAATTGGTAAAACTCTCAAATCCTGGATTAACTTTGTTCTTATCTTTTGATTGTTCTTGGTTAAATCATCATTTATATAAATTCATTAATAAGAAGAAAATGAAGGTGAAATTTTATATTCAATTATAAATATTTTTGTTTGAATTTAGTTCTAGTAAAATAAATAGATTATATAAATAAATTAAACGTATTTTTCAATTAAATAATTGACACAGATAGACAACACTACTCAGAGGATATACCCGCAATATGGGTTCAAATATATTTTAATAGATAAAATCAGACTTCATACGTCTGTGTCATTTTACTTCTGTATTTTCTACAAGAGGGGAAGCATTGTAATAAGAAAAATCAGGTACAGGTACCTCAAAAGTTTTCTTTGCAACTTAGAACTTGCTTCGCTCGTCCTCAAACTATATTTTTACTCATATAAGCAGTATTAATTACTGTTCGACCTTAGTAATATAGAGTAACCCAACGTTAGATGGCAGGGCGGACTGGATATTAAGGGCGAGGGCGGCAGCCCTCCCCCTAGGGCCCCTCAGCCATAAATAAACTTAAAGAAAAAACCACGAAAAATTAAAAAAAAATATTATCACATTCAATATTTGACATATTCAAACTTGGGTCTTAAATGTGCCAATCGGAAGACTAGAACTTCAAGGAGCCCTTAACATACTTGATAAGGGCCCTAAAGCAGTACAAAAGGGCCCTAATGATTAAGCATAAAATAGTTTATTTAAATATTTATTTAAATTAATTAACTTAAGTTTATTTTATTCTTACTTATTTATTTTATTTACTTAAGTTTCTTTTAAGTTATTTAATTAAAATAATATCCATTTAATTTTATTAAGTATGAAATTAAAATCAAATAAATTAAATAAAGCTATAATCATTAATTACTCTAGTTAAAATTAGACTCCTCAGAAGCAGATTATTTTACAGCTATTAATTAGATAGCAGATAATTAGACAGCTATTTTAATAAGTAATACGAAAAACGCTTGGCAGTCACTATCGTCATACTTGGCAGCCCAGTTTTTATTTATATTATCACTTTGAAAGAATGATAATATTTATTATCATCAGCAATATTTTATAATCATACTCTATTTAATAACATTTTTTTATTTTTTTGCGTCAACGCCTTATTTTTACACAGATTTAAACAAATTTTAATATAATTTTAATAAGTTTCCACCAATAACTATACCTATTATTATTACTAAAATCTTTAAAAGCAAAAAGTATATAGCTACCAGTTTTGTCTTCGAGTTTAAATGTATTTAATGTGTCAAAAAACAATCTAAAGGTTGAAAATGAGCGGGTCAAAATGTAAACGTTCGAAAGTCAACATATTCAAGTTGGTGGCCTATAAAATACAATTAATGGATCTGACTAATAAGTTTAAGAGGTATATTTGTTTGGAATTTTCACTATATGTTGAGTAAAATGGGTTAATATTGGCCAAAAGTGTTTATTTTTAACTACCTAGTTTTAAATTTAAAAAATGAACTCAACGAGAGTGTGTGTGTGTCAACTGCGTGATACACACAAACACAAACGTTATTATGAAAACCACTATGCATGTCTAAGCAACGTCTAAAACTAATAATTCTCATGAAATCTCGGTTTCAGAGTTTTAGCTTCAACAAAATACTTTCCCTTTATACCTTCGGTAATAAGGTCAGAAAAAGTAAAAATGGAAAACCCATTTTTTTCATCAAATGATGTCGTTTAAGCATCAACAGATCTCAATAATCGAACCAATCATTTCTTGTTGATTGGTTTGATTTTATTGATTTATTGATTGATTGATAAGATAGACTTGAGAGCTAAAAAAAAGTTAGATAGAACTTCTTACAAACTCTAACTAAAGAGGAAATCGAATGTAGTGCCTAAAGTAACGGCCCTTTAAACTTAAAAAAATCTCTAAACATTTAAAACAAATGTATATAATTTTATGGTATGTTTTAAGTCCAATATGACTTCAAACACACTTACAGTCTCGAGAGTTCTAAAATTTAAATTCTGGCGTTGAAGAGGCCGTGTTTTTTATTGATTTTGACGAATGAGATAGGGAAGCTATGGTTTATTATAAGTGGGAGCTTGTTAACTTCGATATTTTTAACAAGGCTGTGAAATGACAACATCATAGTCAAAAAACATAGTTAACGTTTATTTTCTCATATCGTTGACTTAAAATTTTTACATCTTAAAAGGTAAAAATTATTTATTATCAGTTAAAATAAAGTGATATCTTTGATAGTTTTCAAAATCACCGTAGTTTTAGTGCTGCAAATAATTTAAAAACCTTTTGGTAGTTAAAATTTATTGGTAAGTTACTTGCGTTAATTACTTGCGTGTTAGGTCTATTTAAATACGCTAAAACGTAAAAAGAGGTTAATTTGTTACCCTTATATGAAGATAATTTTAGTTTAATTTTTGAGCTAACTTTTCAACTCTTTAGCATACAGCGGGAGTTATTCGTAACTCACTCACACACGGCACTCAAAACGGTGGATCGGATTTAAAGAAACCAAATACTTTTCCTACATAGCTACGGCAATCAGGTAAGGAAAAGTAAAAAGAGTGTTGAAAAAAAAAGAAAATTTTTTAAGAACTTAAAGCATAAATCTAAAGCTGAGCATTTTTTAGTAACGTTTTATTTTATAAAAATTATAAAAACCTTTATTACGGCAGATAAGATTAGTTTAACATTATAAGAAGTCAAGATAGCTATGCATAAATGGAAAAAAGAACTAATTAAAATTCAAGATAGTTTGCCAATTAAATAAATTTTCTTTTTAGTAGGATGTCGGGTTGCAAAGACCGCAGACTTATAAAAGTACATGGTTTTTTGAGACATTCGTTTTAACTGTGAAAAATACTTCTGTTTCTTTTAGTTTTAAGAAAATAATATCTGAAATTATTATTTAATTGTATTTTTAATTTCTTTTAAAGTTCTTTTTAGATTATAAAACTTCCATTTTTTTGTACTTTATAAAATAGACGATACATTATTTTGTATTAACATTTATGCAATTTCTTACTTTTTTTAGTCTTTTGTTTAGAACTAAAAGTCTAATCAAACACTGTGGCGCACTCAAAATTATGTTGTTTAAGAGGGTGATACATTTTTACTTTTTCGCATTATTACCTAGGTATAGGAAAAGTAATGTGTTTATAAAAAAAAACGAAACCGGGATGAAACCGGAATTATCCATTTCAGGCGTTTTTAAGGCCTTCTGATTGGTTTTAGCAAAGTTTCTGTCTGTATGTGTGTGTGTCTGTTATCATCGTAGCGCCCAGAGTATTTATGCTAGAGAATTGAAATTTTGTGAAACAATCTATCTACCGCTGTAGTTGTACTATTCGGAAAATAATTTATTTATGACGTCATTAACCCACAGTAATAACTCATCGAACATTTCGAAAAATCATAAAACGCGGAAAAATTGTGCGATCGGATTGATATTTGGCACGCATTTGACTATGTATAAGACTAACATATGTGCCAAGTTTCATCAGCATTGTTCAATTTTATTGAATGACTTGTGTACTTTAAATAAAGGAAAAATCCAATTGAGTTTAAATTTGGTACAAGTGTATATCATTACTTAATAAATACGTACAGAAAGTTTCGATTCAATACAAGTATATCTATGATTTTTGTTGGATCATAAAAATTAAGTAGAATTGAGCGTGGTTAGTCTTGTATGGGTGACCGCTAAGAAGGATACGGATACATTTACATATGAAGACGAGCGAAGCGAGTCCGAAGGCACG
This sequence comes from Microvelia longipes, assembly GCA_018340805.1. Taxonomy (NCBI): domain Eukaryota; kingdom Metazoa; phylum Arthropoda; class Insecta; order Hemiptera; family Veliidae; genus Microvelia; species Microvelia longipes. The sequence continues at coordinate 30,729,300 of JACMZG010000008.1, forward strand.
TTGCAGTGTAAATTTGGCGAACTGTATTTCTGAGGACGAGCGAAGCAAGTCCAAAGCAGGGAGGATGAGCAGTGTAGCAATGTAATAAGAAAAAGTTCCGGGGTACCCCGTACCCGATTTTTTGTTGTAAATATATCAAAGATAATTTTTAGCTTAATGCTTAGCGAAAATTTATGATCTTCGATTTATTTGTGTTAACAATTATAAATTTATAATTCTTACTCACTCGTTAGACTTCATAAAAACTACCTCATGAACTTGTATTACTCAGTAGTTTTTCAAGCAAGACTGATGTAGGAGGACCTTTTAGAGACGATTTCATTAAACCTTTTCTCTGGCATGGTGAAGAAAAAAGCTTGTAAATGGACTAAAACATTCAGCTACAAATTATTCAGGGATACTCCAACAAGGATTTGAAAGGATTCGCTTTTCCGATGAATAAAAAACTTAGTAAATATATACGAGGAGTGAAATACGAGAAAGGTATTAACACTTCTAGTACATTAACAATGGTATGGAAAGCCTCAGTGATAAAACACCTCCAGAATACTTGAAACACAGGTTTTATATTCCGTCTTATCAGCAAGGATTAAGCGTAAATATCTCTTCACGAGTTAATGCTTGTCAGATACATAAATAAATGGGTGCAATATTGAACGCTTCTTTTATAGGACCATACTTAAATGTTAAACGAACCATAAAGAAAAAGAATTGGTAAAACTCTCAAATCCTGGATTAACTTTGTTCTTATCTTTTGATTGTTCTTGATTAAATCATCATTTATATAAATTCATTAATAAGAAGAAAATGAAGGATAAATTGTTAGTTAAACCTACCTCCAGACCTTGGTTTGGTTTGATATAGGATAGTATAGGAGTGACAGTAAAAAATAGAAGGGGATTTAAAGAAAACTTGGTTGTACCTGGGGTAGAGAGCAGGTTTTGCTGTCCCTTAGAAGTTAAATAAAACAAACAAATCTTGATAAAACAGGGAATGGAAGAAAGTTTTAAAGCTCAATTTTAAAGTTTCCTCCAAAGGCAGGGGTTTGCAATTTTTCGTCACCACATACCAACCATTCAGTATAAAATCTGGCGAACCATCAAGTAATATATTTAATATGAATAAATATTTTTTAAATAAGGAAACTAAGCGGAATTGATCCTTACCACTCTCCTAGGTGACTCCACTTTATAAGTGTCATTTGTTGATGAAAATTCGCAAAATAGAAATAAAATTTATAATTGATGATAATAATTATGAATACAAATCCGACTCCCACTATGCCACCCATACCATTGCGGATTTTTTCAAAGAAACTTTGCTAAAATAAAATAATATGTACCCAAAATATTCCTCTTTCAAAATAAAACAAGCTGCCAATTCATAGAGCAAGGCATCCCGATCGACAGGCTTTAGAAAGAGCATATAGTATGCATGATTTCCAACTGTGCTAGACAAATGTGGCTGGATTCACCCCGTGATCAGATCAGTTCTTTTTCTAGTAAGACTTGATTTTCGACCCAAGTTTCATTGAAATTAGATTTTTTTTATACAAGGAATGTGCACAATGATATACATACATCATAATGTATACATCATTGATGTACACATAAATCATTATGTATACATCAATGATATACACAAACATCATTATGTATACATCAATGATGTACACATAAATCATTATGTATACATCAATGATGTACACATACTTATGTATACATCAATGATGTACACAAACATCATTATGTATACATCAAATCAATGATGTACACATACATCATTATTTCATCAATGATGTACACATACATCATTATTTCATCAATGATGTACACAGACATCATTATGTATACATCAATGATGTACACATACATCATTATGTATACATCAATGATGTATACATACATCATTGTGTATACATCAATAATGTATAACACCTTTTATTAGATTTCGTTTTATCTTTAGGTTGCGAAACCAATAAAGAACCAGTAAATAAATTTCTTTAGTGGTTGTTATGTTTTTTCCTAATAATACAATACAATAATACTTCCTCTTCCTTTTAGGAGGTAAAAGCAATATAGAATATTTTTAATAATTGTTCTTTTATCATTTTTTCCAAGGATTTTTTACCAAATGTACTAGATTTTCCGTGTATTACTTTAAAGTGTTTCGCGCATTACCAGTGATATGCGCACCACACTTGGAGAACCCCTGCCCTAAGGCAAAGAGTAAGTGGGAAACATCATTAGGGAGGTAATTTAGTTAGCTTGCGAGCCCAAACCGAGGGAGGTTACTAGCATATTGGCTACATTTAGCGAGGCTCTACCGAATAAGATGATACGAAAGCTGGATTTTTCCATACCTGTTATAAAACGCACTAATAGACTATTTCTTTTATATATTTCTAAGAATGAATCAACACAAATCTTAACCTTCAGTATTTATGAAATACGAATCATCAGGTAAAACTGTTAATATCAGAAAAGGCTCACAGAGTTTTGAGTGACGTCACTGAAATTTTTATTGAAAAATCAGGTTAATCAATTTTGTCCAACAACAATATCAATAGAAAATGAGACAACTAATTTTTTAAGAAACAATGTGTTAAGCATTTTTATAATTCAGTATCGATATTCCGCAACCTATGTAAGAATAAGTAGCTCTGAGGAAAAGAAAACAAACTGTATACGTATAAGGTAACAAGAGAAAATAAACCATTAAAAAGAAATAAGGAAATACAGGAACCTAAATATACTTTGCTAAAAACACACTGCATAATTAATATTTTGCTGAGATTAAACACGCTAAATCATTAATATATTTAATTAAGAAACCTCTAGAATCGATTTCCTTACATTTCTAATTATAAACTTGCAGAACATTTTTTTTTTTACAAAAGATCTGGAATATTAAAAAAGAAAATAAGAAGTATCTTAACAAAAAAAAGTTGTTATAACGTTAAAAATATAGAAAAGACTTAATTGGATATCGATCCTTTTGATATTTTGGCCCGAAACCCAAAACCAGCTTTAGAAATTGGCAACCAGAAATTATCTTTTCAACTTATTTCCTCTTTAAGTGGAAAGTTAAAAGGCAAGATATGGGGTTTTGGGTTTAAAGTAACTATACTATTAGTAGAATCTCAGAGAAACTGTATTGAGAAATAAGAGAGAGTATAAAGTTTTCAAAACTACTCTATTTGACTTCAAACTATTGTTATTTCGAAATGTTTTATTTGATTTTATAATTGCGTGCGTGTCTATATTACCAATATTAACTTCCAGAGGTTAAATTAGTTTTTGAAATATAGTATTAAGAAGGTGGTGTAATTTACAAAGAGCAAAGTAATTTTTATATTACGTATACTAAGAAATAAAACAAAGACAAAACAAGTCGGTCATTTGATTATTGGCTCGAAAAGGTGTTACACAGAACCTTAGGGTTCAGCGATGGGCGCTAGGGGTTCCGCGATATAGTGAGTAGTTTAATGGATTGGAAGGACATAATAATTACTCAATAAGTAAATTCATTCCCATTTACAGTTCCTTTAAAAATTCCTGGCAATTTAAAAAATTCTGGCGCGGTGGTCCGCATGTCGGGCGAATTTCCTTTGATGCGTGTTTCCGTGCTTTTTATATAAGTTTACAACTACTAAAATAAATAATTCCGGCGCGGTGGTCCGCTGTCGGGCGAATTTCATTTAGAATACGTGTTTCCGTGCTAAACAACCATTTTCTTACTTATGCAAGAACCATGCCCATTGCGTGGTTCTAGAACCTAAGCAGTTACTCAAGTGTCAAGCACTGCTCGTAACTCATTTTGTCTGTATTTCCAAAGGAAATGCGCATAACTATCCAGTTGGTTGCACAAAACTATGCCTCTAAAATTAGAAGTACGCTCTATTATTTGCACTAGTTTAAAGCTTAGTTACTTATCTTTAAGCTTAGTCAGTTATCTTTAAAGGTTTAGCGCATTTCCTTTGGAAAATACAGACAAAATGAGTTACGAGCAGTGCTTGACACTTGAGTAACTGCTTAGGTTCTAGAACCACGCAATGGGCATGGTTCTTGCATAAGCAAGAAAATGGTTGTTTAGCACGGAAACACGTATTCTAAATGAAATTCGCCCGACAGCGGACCACCGCGCCGGAATTATTTATTTAGTAGTTGTAAACTTATATAAAAAGCACGGAAACACGCATCAAAGGAAATTCGCCCGACATGCGGACCACCGCGCCAGAATTATTTCCTAGTTGTAAACTTATATTAGGTAAAAAAAACGATAAAAAATGATCGACCCTTCCAGGATGTGAACCCAGGTACCCTGAGTTTGAGTGGTTGTATTGACTCCGGACCACTGGCATTCATCTCAGAGGCCCAAAAAACATTGAAAACGACACCCTACTCAAAATTTAATTTTCAACGACCGTAATTTTGGTTTTCTATAATTTTTGTGGTGTTTTCGACTTTTTGGTAACTTAAAGTGGTCGTATCGACTTCGGACTGGTTTCATTCGATTCCGCGCCCAAAATTACATTGAAAACGACACCCTACTCGAAATTTATTTTTTATCGACCTAAATTTTGGTTTTCGGGAATTTAGAATGGTTTTTTCGATTTTTAGGTCACTTAGAGTGGTCGTATCGACTTCGGACCGGTTTCATTCGATTTAGCGTCTTAAAAAACATAAATATTGACCTTTTTTGCGAAAAAAATATAACCCTGAAATTTGCCGATTTTTTTGAAATTTCGCTGACTCAGCAACCGGGTTAATGACGTCACAAAACCTGGTTTTCAATAGGGTTCGTGTCCTCCCGAAGGTTGATTTTTGTACCAAGTTTGGTTAAAAAATATTAATCCGTTCGAAAGATAGAGTGTTTACAAGAAAGTGTCTAGAAATACATACATATATATATATATATATATATATATATATATATATATATATATATATATATATATATATATATATATATATTGATATATAGATATATAATATAGATACGATTGTTGACACAATCGTCATCATTGAGCCATCAATGATGACGAATGTCGAATGATGGAACAGTTCCCAGATGTAGCATTGCATTTTGCTTGTTACATTTCCTAGGTGTCTCTCGCACAATTATATTGTGTCAACTATTCATGTTTTGCAAACTCGGTAGTATCAAATGATATATGTTTTGCTTGCCATGCATGATGGCGGTAAGAGAGCACCGCTCGTCTCTGTAAGTACTCACATTTCCTTCGGAATTAATTGAAGGTCAGAGTGAGTTCAGGCTCTGTCGGCGCCTGATGAGTTAGAGTAACGAAACAGAGTGGGACATGACATTATGTCGAGCCATCAATGAAACGAATGTCGAATGATGGAACAGTTCCCAGATGTAGCATTGCATTTTGCTTGTACATTCCTAGGTGTCTCTCGCACAATATATTGTGTCAACTATTGTTTGCAAACTCGTAGTATCAAATGATATATGTTTTTGCTTGCCATGCATGATGCGGTAAAGAGCACCGCTCGTCTCTGGTAAGTACTCACATTATATTCTTCGGAATTAATTGAAGGTCAGAGTGAGTTCAGGCTCTGTCGGCGCCCTGATGAGTTAGACGTAACGAAACAGAGTGGGACATGACATTATGTCGAGCCATCAATGATGACGAATGTCGAATGATGGAACAGTTCCCAGATGTAGCATTGCATTTTGCTTGTTACATTCCTAGGTGTCTCTCGCACAATTATTGTGTTACATATATATATATATATATATATATAATATATAATATATATATATATATATATATATATATAATATATATACATATATATATATATATATATATATATATATATAATATATCTCCCACAGCTCAACTCAGGTAATCGGTCAGTAAATAAAGACAAATTTCACTTAAGCCGACGTTTCGGTAACTTTATTACGCTACCATCATTCAGGCGAACTAAAACACAAACATAGACTATAAGTAACAGTAAAATAAATACAAGAATAAATTATATATATATATATATATATATATATATATTATATATATATATATATATATATATATATACATATATTATATACATATATATATACATATATATATATATAAATATATAAAGTTTCAAAAAAAGTATTTTTCGTCATAAGGGACCTCTGAAACGGATTGTGTCGTGGTCCGAGGTTCGAATTCCGCCATGACGCCTATCCCATTAGGCGAATTTTCAAAGGAAATTCGCTAAAACAATTAAGGGATATACAGTTCTGAGTATGAAGCATACACCGAAATCCTGAGCCAGGGCTGGGATGGTGAGCAAGAAAGAAAGCATTCAAAGGAAATTCGCTCAGCTTTAACACCACCGCGCCAGAATTATTATTTCAGATATTTTGCATCTTGATGCTCTTGTAGCTAATCAAATGCTTATAACTTACTTTAAACAGTCAAAGTTTTATTAAATTAATATACTTTTTCTCTTTTAAGATAAAAAAAATCAGGCATACCAGTGGGTTTTTGTATAAAAGTCCGCTTTTGTAGAGATTAAATTCATAAACTGCTGACGAAGAGCACGGTGGGGTGAAATTTAGCGAAATGTTTTAAATAAATTATTATTACTCATTTGTAATATGTAGCGGCTAGATTAAATTGCCACTATGATCATTAACCTAAAAAAATAATTAGTGAGGAATAAAATAAATTTCTGTACTGTTAAATAAAATATACTAAATGTACGGACACTATTATTGGCCTAAATGGCCAATAATAGTGTCCGTCAAGCCTTGCATCCTGCTGGAAACACCTCAGGTGCAAGCTCTCTCAGAACTCGTGGTTTCCACCAACGATCCTGCATTTTATTATACTATTATTTTAGAATATTATTTTTTTTACCTTATTTCAGTAAAAATTATTTTTAAATATTTTGTAAAAAATTAATGCGCAAAAAAGTAACAACTTCTGTATTGCTTTTCTTATAGAGCATGACTATTATAAAGGTTAATGATTCATTAAAATAATCTAATTAAAACCGAGCTCACCCACTAGCATCAACAGTTAACATAAGTATAAAAAAAATGTTATAAAATAGAGATTACAGCCCAACACTGCGTCTCCCTTGTGCTGGGTCTTATCTTTATTTGGTTGTAGTTATACTAAAACCCCTCATAGATAAGACAGAGTAGAAAATCCATTTCAGAATCTCTCTTTGCCTTCTCAACAATATTCTTTTCTCTGGCACTCCAAGTCATATAGTAAAAATACTAGGGCACTTGAATCAACACTATCAACCACTTTATCACTTCTACAAATAACGCACAGACCAGACAAGGGATCAGTCCTTTTTTAAACTAAATAAACCTTCTCTTGTATAAATTCACCTTTTTAACAGATATATGATATTTTTAAGTGATAAAAAGTTGATAAGAAACCTTTAAAAAGTGATATGGAGGTGAAAACTTTTAAGTTTTTTTGCTTCCTAGTTATTTATTATTCCAGAAAAGTGGAAACAAACGAAACAATTGAAAGGTTAGAAACCCACTAAAAGCAGGTTAAAAGGAAAACAGTCATAAATTATTTATCAATTCTAAATATATATAAATATAATAAAAAATATACAAAAATATAAAAAATTAAATAATAAAAAGCCAAGCTTATATGAACCGTTAAATAAATGATATAAAATTTGAGAGAAACGACAATTGTTTAATAAAGTATATACACAAATAATATTGAAACGCTTCCTAGTTAAATATTATCTTTTTAATAATTGAAGATAATAGTAAAATTATCCTAAAACGAATTATTAGAGAAAATGTAAGAGACAAGATTTTTAATGCCAATAACAAGAAAAATTGAATGAGAAGTCTAGTGAAACCTTCTGTATCAGCGAAGACAATAATAAATGTAATTTGTAACAAACTTAACTCAACAAACCAGAGCCGGTTATCAGCAGTACAGGTGCATTTTCATACGAGTGACTCTCTATGGATTGCGATCCAAATACCAACCAGTTTCCAAAGATTCAAAATCTCATCGCGGAACTATAGGTGTAGGTGTAATTATTGCCAAATGATAGGTCTACTTAGTTTCCTAAAAGATGTTGTTTGTGTGACTCAGGAAGAGTTCTCTCCTATTATTACGTGCAATACCAGGCTGTTATGTAGAAATAAAAATCGAGTACGGGGAACCTCGAAATAAATCAAATTACCAAATTTATATTCGCTCGTCATCAGACAGTAAAAAAAAGTTTTATTTCCAGCGGTGACCCATCCCGGCGCTTACTCAATGCTGCTTAACTTTTATAATCCAACAAAATCCAAAGATATACAAACAAAACTTAGTAAACTTATTTATAGCATAAAACGATACACTTGTACCAAATTTCGAAAGAAACAACTATACTGATAATAAGATGTACCTGATAATAGATGCAAATATGTTGGTTTTATACAAGACTACAAAATCTCAAATATTTGAAAATTGAGTCATTAGTGCCGGTTGATAACATCATAAAAATATTTTCCAGATAGTTCAATTAGACATAAAGATTGATTAAGGTTCAACTTTCTAGCATTAATACATTGGGAGCTGCGATAATAACACACACACAGATAGACACACAACTTTGTGGAAACAACTCAGGAAACCTTAAAACACATGAAAACGGTTAATTTAGGTGAAATTCCGGTTTAGGTTTATTTTTCAAACACAATACTATTCCTATATACCTACGGTATAAATAAGGAAAATTAAAAAAAGAAAACACAAAAATCATTTCATTCATTTCGCTATCCTGGATCCAGCATAGGCCTTTTTCAGCATTTTATCAACCTTATAAGTGAAAAAGCATCATCATATGTCAATGTCAGAAGCATTGTTCGTAGTTTCTTGGCAATACGTTTCTCGTATCTTTTCAAAATATACGTGTTAACCTTTAAAATGTGTTAAGTTGTTATTTATGTTGAGTTTAATAAAGAAGAACGCTGAGCTATGAGAAAACACTTGATAACATACTATCTTATCCAGCTTTATATGTTTTTTTATCATAATATTTGTATAAATATACAACAAATACAAATTCTGAAAATGATGATTTCAGTGGAAAAGGTATTTATAGTCAACTGTCTCAAACAAGAGTAATCTTTATCTTTTATTAGCATACTCTGATCTAAAATTATTTTAGTCTATCCAAAAATCTACAAATAAACGAGATATAAGATATTTAAGATATATATCTGAAAGATATAAGATATATCTGTAAGGCCCACTATAACCCCTGTGGGACATAATGTATATATATATATATATATATTATATATAATATATATATATATATATATATATATATATATAATATATATAATATATATATATATAATATATATATATCCATACAGAATCGATCCCCTCTACATCTGAACAACCTTAAAAGCGTCATTGTTATTATGAAATTTCGCAAAAAAAAGTATGACAAGTCTTTAGTTATACCGATTAGATAACATGAAACATTTTGCAATATATCGAAGCAATTTATAGACGGAGGATCCTTGTGATTGCAAGTGAGAATGACAGGAGATATAAATCACATTAGACCAGGGATGTAATGACGCTGTCTGGACATGGATAGCCTCGCAGACATCTCCTCAGCCTCACGCCAGCCAAATACATAGTTGTTTAATGAAATTTAATAATGATATTAATTTAATTCTATTCCAGGAAGTTGGTAGACGTGGCGCCACATATAATTTATTGTTATTAGTTCAAATTGGATAATAATAGAGACAGACGGTTTAGTTTTCAGCATAATTTTATTTGCATAAAAGGAGATATAAAAGTTAGCTATTGATAAATAAGGTAGTTCAGTGATATGAAATTCAGTTATCAGGGCAACCAATTCAATTTCATCGATTTTTAACTGATTCTTAAAGGTCAAGAACATCAATATGACGACTAAATCATTAAATTTTTAAATTAAATGCCAGCTGTACTGAGAGTAATTTTATCAGAAGAGATGATCATAGTTTAAAGAGACAAAAAAATAAAAAAATGCTGAAAACGAATAATTTAAGCAAAAGCTTGGTTTTGCATTTTTTGCGTGTCACTATCCCTTGATTTATTTTCCTAGATTTATAGATGTGTAAAAGTAGCGACTAGTTCGAGTATGTTAATTTGAGTCATATTTATTTTAAAAATGTCGTGTCTTGCCTAGTGGCAGTAGTCTAACTAGTGGCAGTGGTCTAGGTAGTGACAGTGGTCTAACTAGTGGCAGTGGTCTAACTAGTGGCAGTCGTCTAACTAGCCATAAGTATTGCTCTACTTTAAGGAACTATATAAGTAGAAGACTCGATCATAGCTTGACGTAAGAGACCCGTAGTTAGTAAATAGATTGTTGATTAGCTTATAACAAAATTTTTTTTGAACAAAAGTAATATTAAGATATAAATTCTACATAAAAACAAGTAAAGAGGACATACACGCTAAGTAAATTTTATAAACAATAAACATTACGATACAGTAGCTTGCGATATATCAGAGGCGATCCAAGGCGTGGTTTATTGACGTAGATATTAATTTATTAACATATTACAAATTGTAAATGTTTAGAATCGAATGCATAAAACAATTATAGTATACTGTGTATTTATTTTTATCTATAATTAATATTTTTTTAAATATACCAGAATTAAATAAAAGGTTAATATGTTATCATAAGGTGCGGAATCAGCATTTTTTATCGCTATAGAAGGTCAGAATATTATGCGGGGGCCTGTTCGTATTGACCAATATCTCCTCTAGGCTATCAAATATAGACAGAATAGATAACAGCCTATAGTCTCTGACAATATCTTGCGCAACTGTACCCAGTTATGTTGACGCACAAGACCTTCTGTGAATGAAACCGTACCCTCTTGTTTTGCAGAGTGATGATTTTCCAAAAATATAAAAGATATAAACTACACTTTTTTAAAAAAAAAAAGTTAATCACTCGTTAGTAACAAGTGCCTGATAAAAAATAAATATACATCATAACATAGTAACTTAACAGGCAAGATTACTTAACTCTTTTCAAAAATGTAATTAAGGATACAAAAATAATTTTTTAAAATAACTATTTCATCAAGTTAATCGTAAGAACTTTAACAGGTATACGATGTCTAAAATGTTGAAATAAGTTAAACTTAGTAACACTATTATTATCTGTATGTCGAGTTAATGAAAGCTCAATAAAGTTTATACAATATTCCCTCAGAAATATTTGTAGCAAAATTAGTTAAGTTTGTGAAGTCTTAAGTTTATCAAGAGAATTATCAAGTCGAAATTTCCAAATGTTTTAAATATATTATAAAGAACATTTAGGTAAGGCCGTTTACCGTTTAGATATTAGGCAATCGAATTAACTCGGTTTAATGTGATTACGTTACTCCATCTAGGTAATGCGAGTAATCTTTTAACTTCAAGCTCGAATAAGAATTAACAAATTATGAATCAAGATTAATAATTAAACTAAATTGAATTAAAATCAGAGTAAATGAGTCATCCGTAGGGAAAATTATTATTTAAGTATAATTTTAATAATTTTATAGACAATTTAATATATTGAAAATGATAGTGGTTTCATTTTCAATATATATATTGAAAAAACATATAACTATATATATGAATATGATATAGTTATATTGAACAAATAAAATTTAATGTAAGGGATATTGCGTTTAAATAAATTTAATTGCTTAGTCAAAGGGAATTTCTGCTGAACTTTTATTAGTTTAGGCAATAATTGAAATCCTAAATTGCCCATATCAGGCAAGTAATGCTAAAATTGTAGTACCAAACAAGTAATTTGAAAAAATCAACATAGTAATTAAAAGAAGACAAGAAGTATTGTCTTTTCTCCTTATTTAAACTAATTAAATAGAACACCTGTGTTTGTGTTTTACTTCTATCCCAGAAAGACTCGTACAATGATAAATAGATAACTAATTAACAACTAGGAAATGTTGTATCGTGTATTAATAAGATAATAATAGAATAATACTACAATATGTGTCTCTGAGAACCGTCTACAATCAATACTAGAGAACTATCAATACAAATATACCTCTACCATTTAGAAGGAACATGTGATAATATATCAGAGGTGGTTGTATTGTTGCATTACCATTGTCAAGGATGAAACCGACTATGATGCAAGCAAACTCTCTCTCTCTCGTAATCTTTACTTTACGGTTCCCAGATGTACAAAAGAAGAATATCCGATATCGTGTGTCAAGGGTAGCCACATCGCTGACAAAATCTCTGACGTGTATAAGGCTTCATCGATAGATGATACTGGTTTATATCAATCGTTTTTGATATTTTAGATATCCAACATGCAAACATTAATATGCTATGTAGATTTCGTAATAAAAAGTGGCTTTGGTTGATGTAAAAGTAGTAAATAATTAAAACTGACAAGCCCCAAAAACTACAAGTCATCCATGGAGAACCGATTTAAATTTTGGTTCATAGATCACTTAAAGGTCTCTAAATTAATTCATCACGCAATACAGTTTACTACTAAGAGATTACAAACGCAAAAAATAATGAAAACACAAAAAAAATTGTCAAAACATATCGCGTGTAGCTTTGTCATGTAGCGTAGTAAGTACCCGCATCTTTAAGAACCAGATATTCTAAATCCACATTCTGTTGCGTGAAATAAGGAGTCTTACAAAGAAAGTCTGCTTTTAAAAATTGCTCTTCTCATAACCAAAAAGGTTAAGGAGACAAAAATGTAAGTTTAAATTTTTGACAAATCGTTCGGACAAACGCGAAATTTCAATAGTTTTGGGAACCAAGCCCCTATATGCACTTGTAAGATAAAACAATGTAATTATGCATTGAAAACTCAGAAATCACAGAGCTGCACTTATATAATTCGAGTTACTGACGAGATTTCAAGATATCTAAAAATAATTTAATGAGAGAATATTCGTCACGATGAGCCCATATATCTACGATCAATTTTATTTAATGATCACTTGAGACAGATTGTAAGTGCGTACGAATATTACATACAAACGTAGAAGTTAAAGCATTATCACGTGATTTTAATATGATTTTCATGATTTACTGACCGATAAATCAATGGAATTTCCATCGATTAGCAATTTATAAGTGTTTACACTTCAATCACAAAAATAAAACAAATTAGCCTACTTTGTAAAGTACTTGATAAAATAATTATTATAACTACATTGTATCAAATCTGATAAGGGGAGGAGAAGTGAGTGGAGGAGACGAGGGGCCAAGGTCTCTATTTAAAATAACAGAAAAGTTATGAAAATTACTAAAGCGCTCGGTATAAGTTGAATTATATAACAAAGGGCAAAATAATAAATACTGCACGAAGCTTGCTAGGAAACCATTATTCTGAAGTACTGTAGACATTATGCATTAATGTGTTACGATTGAATCATACTTAGCAAATAACTTTAATAATGTTAATTAAATTTTAATCTAATGAGGTTTACTTATATTATTTACACAATTCAAAATCGTCTTCCCTTTTTATTTTGTTATCAGTCGGGAAACACTCATTATTCCAAAGATACATATCAAAATTCGAGAAAGCAAAGACACTAATAGTAGAACTAGAAAATATAAAAAATAGTTTAATAGAATGCTTAAATTTTTAAGCTTTTATCAACTCACTTGCTAAATAAATTCCGTCATCTGAACTACCTCAAAAGCGTTACTTTCATGATGAAAATTCACTAAAAATATTAAAATAGTTTTTAAAGAGAATGAGTAAAGTGTTTTTTCCAGTAGGTTGTATACAAGGCCAAGATTATTTTACAGCTCAACGAAATTTTTTTCCTTCATCTTATAAAGCCTTAATTCTACTTTTTTATTGTTTAAAACAAACTTCTTCTCTCTCAAGCTTGTAGCTGAGGGAGGAAAGATAAAGCTCTGAATTCACTACTGTTTCCTACTTCTTTGACTGGTTGACCAACAATGAATGATCAGTGAACTGTTTATTTATATCTTTAGTGGTTTCCAAACGAATAATTGCATTTATCAGTACGTTTAGATTTCAAGACGGTTAACCACAAGGTATAATGTTGCACCGGTTTAAGATTATTTGCAGAAGTAAACGTAACTACATAGTCAAGAGTTGCAATGTACCCGACAGTGTTTTATGATCCGAAAATTATTATTTACTCGCCAGGATGTCAGCACATGAGTATAAAAGAAACATTATTTAAAAAGCAGGAGTACATCAAACTTTACTCAGAAATATACATTTTAAGGTTTATTTCCTCACAACTTCGAACTTATTTTGCTCGATCAGAATGCTAAAACAGAGGCAAAAACATTAATATAAAACTGTTAAATAAGTAGAATAACTCCAATAATCAAAAGATTTATTGTAAAAGAAACATATACAACATACGCCAAAAATAATTTCATAACAAAGAATAATCAGAAGTCCAAAACAAATTCACCCAGACTCATTCAATCAAAAACCCATTCATACGTTATGATGGCTTAATCTAATCAACTATCATCACAAAAACAACGTCAGTCTCACTACGCCTAAAAAGTAACCTCAGATTAAAATAAAAAGAGTTAATCGCCGTGAAGGGTTAACCAATGCTTAAATTAGTATTACTTTGTACTCGTTTCGTTTCTCCTTACTTTGATAGTTACTGTCGGGTAGAGTTGCTAGGCGTCCCGATTTCAGCGGTACAGTCCAGATATTGACACATCTGTCTCGCTCAAATTTAAAATCCCGCCGAAACTAAAAATGTCCTGATATTACCTATTTTTAATTAATTTTTCACAATGTACAAAACTTGCAAGCATTTATCGTCTGTAATGTTATATTGTTAAAAAAGGCACTTATAATGGAAGGATATTTATATTTAAAATTCTATTTTCAAAAACCAAATACACTTTCAATCTGCTTTCAATCATTTAAATAATTTAGTGCATGTTTGGTATGAGAACAAGTTATTGTCGTGTAGAGTCAACAAGGCACATGCCAAAACATTCACTCTACTTTTTTTTGGTCTTACGAAGTGATAACATTATGAATAATTCGATTTGCTGATACTCTAAAATTTGTATAAATGCAACATTGCAGTAAAGTGGTATTTATTACTCCCTATCCTCTTTCGCTTGCCAGATTAGTCCCGCTCAGTCTTGGCTGAAATTTGGCAACCCTACCCTTGGGTAACTATCTTACCCGAGAAAACGGTTGACTTAAGTACCGAGATAAATCGGTCTTCTTTTTTCTAAGGGAAAATTAGATAGTTTACACAAATACTATTCTTAAAAGAGTATCCCTATGGGTGAAAATCCTGAAGAGAGGGCAGTAAAAGCTCTCTATTAAGCTCAGGAATTACTTAATGGAGGAATTTCTCGACTTACTAAATAACCATATAATTTTAACGAAACTATTTCTTTGAGTATATTTTATTAACTATTTTGCTTCTATTTCTGTTAGTAGAAGAGAGAAACATGCTAAAGAGAAATAAGTCAGTACCTACGACCTACATATCCAAAAACTGTTCTTTTACACGTCTTTATCATAATTTGGTACAAGGAAGTTAGGAACAGAGGAGGTGGCGAAGCATCGTACATCGAATTCACATACAATTTTTAATACACATAATTGAGAATACGATTGAGTTTGATCATTAATAATGTTTGATATGATGTCTATAAACCTTAGTTTAAAATTGAAGTATACAAAATTTCAGTAGAAAATCATAGTTATTATTATCTTACTTATTTGTAAGTATCAATGTATAAAACATATTTATACAATAGACACCACTGTACTGCTTGACACATTCGTTCAATATGATCCTAAAGACTCTAATCAAATATTCTAATTGAAGAGGAGGGTCTAGGAAACAACACTAAGGTTTCAGGTTAAAATGTTATTTATAGTATGAAGCAGATAATTACAAGGTTGGTGCTAAGTGCCTGACTAGATTTTGTTCACAAGTTAAAAGGTTTCTTTGTAAGGGTTTGAGGAAGAGATAGACTTCACACTCCCTTACTAACTACCTTACCAATAGGTTCCTTGAGCTTTTAATTAACAGTAACCAGTCTTTCTACTTATTAGACCCTTTTTGGTACTCATAACTCGACCTGTGTTTTCCCAACATTGTTATGCGTTCAATCAGGATATATATACATACATATATATATATATATATATATATATATATTATATATTATATATATATATATATATTATATGGATTTAGATTATTTGGGGAAAACAGGTATCAGTTGAATTTGTAGAGCTATATGTTATTTTTTATACTTGTTATATGTTATAGTACAGTTACATATACATGCAATAACAACAGTGCTTTCGTGCATGCAATAACAACACCACAGAAAAGTGGTGAGTGAATAATAATCATGTTTATAAGCTAGATAGCAAGAGTTAAAAAATACCGACACACAAAGCACTGCAACTCAAATTCATTTTAACTAATATTACCAATAGTATATGTTGAAGAGAAAGTAATAAAACCATATAGATAGGAAATGAAAAGTTTATAAAAATAGTAATTACTCATAGTAAAATGCATACTCTGGAGATGGTATGTATGATCTTTTAAAAAAAGTGGGTAACTTTACGAATTACCAAATCGGGTTCAAGCCGTGAGACAATAATTTGAGAGATATTTCAAAGAAAACTGCTTTTATTTCTCTATTTTAATTAATTTCGTTGCTATACACAGTTCCTTTTCGCGTTTTTATATTGCGTCGACATCAGAAGCTCAATTAACGAAGGACAAACAACAATCCTGTTTGGAAAGATAATTTTTATAGTTTTTACGTTATATAAGTTTACAACTACTCCGGCGAGGTGGTCCGCTGTCGGGGCGAATTTCATGTAGAATGCACGTTTCCGTGCTTAACAACCCATTTCTTGCTTAAGGTTCCAGTTCATGCTTTAGGATCTAATCAGTTACTCAATTGTCAAGCACTGCTCGTAACTCAATTTCGTCTGTATTGTTCAAAGGAAATGCGCATAATTATCCAGTTGGTTGTACAAAACTATGCCTCAAAATAAGAAGTACGCACTATTATTTGCACTAGTTAAATAGACCAGTTCTTCTTCTTCTTTAAATAGACCAAGAGCCCAGGGGTGTTTTGTTAATAAAAAGTGTAATGGCTGGAACCGGTCTCAATTTTCCGTAAATACCTTTCTGAACAAGGATCTGCAATTCCGCCGACTCATATCGGATGGGTGTCCCAGGCAGAACGCACTTTAGGGTCAAAGGTTCTGCCTGGACACCCATCCGATACGAGTCGGCAGAATTGCAGATCCTTGTTCAGGAAGGTATTTACGAAAAATTGAGACCGGTTCCAGCCATTACACTGTTTGTTAACTTGGGTAGTAAATTTGACCTGTAAAGTGCGTTCTGCCTGGGATGCCCATCCGATACGAGTCGGCAGAATTGCAGATCCTTGTTCAGGAAGGTATTTACGAAAAATTAAACCCGTTTCCAGCCATTACACTTTTTATTAACAAAACACCCCTGGGCTCTTGGTCTATAAAGGTTTTAGCGCATTTCCTTTGAAAAATACAGACAAAATGAGTTACGAGCAGTGCTTGACAATTGAGTAACTGCTTAGGTTCTAAAGCATGATCCGGAACCTTACGCAAGAAATGGGTTGTTAAGCACGGAAACACGCATTCTACATGAAATTCGCCCGACAGCGGACCACCGCGCCGGAATTATTTATTTAGTAGTTGTGAACTTATATAATGTAAAAAACTATAAAAATTATCTTTCCAAACAGGATTGTTGTTTAGCACGGAAACACGCATCCAAAGGAAATTCGCGCGACATGCGGACCACCGCGCCAGAATTATTGTGTAGTTGTAAACTTATATTAAGTAAAAAAAACGATACAAATTTATCGTCCCTACCAGGATTTGAACCCAAGTACCCTGAGTTTGAGTGCTGGTATTGACTCCGGACCACTGCCGTTCAACTCAGAGGCCCAAAAAACATAGAAAACGACACATTATTCAAAATTTAATTTTTAACGACCGTAATTTTGGTTTTCGATAATTGTTTGTGGTTTTTTCGACTTTTTTGTAACTTATGACTTTTGTGACCAATTTTATTCAATTCAGCGCCCAAAAATAACATAGAAAACGACACCCTACTCGAAATTTATTTTTTATCGACCTAAATTTTGGTTTTCGGTCATTTACAATGTTTTTTTCGACTTTTTGGTCACTTAGAGTGGTCGTAGCGACTTCGGACCGGTTTCATTTGACTCAACGTCTCAAAAACATAAATCTTCACCTTTTTGCGGCAAAAAATATCATTATCATTTTTCCGCGTTTTATGTTTTTTCGAAAATTTTGCTGGGTCATTATTGCGGATTAATGATGTCATAACAAATATTTTCCGCAGAGCACAAATACAGCGATAGACTGATTTTTGTACAAAATTTCAACTCTATAGCATTAATACACTGGGCGCTACAATGACAGACACACTCTCACACATACACTCCAACACACATACAGACAGACAACTTTGAGAAAACCACTCAGGAGGCCTTAAAAACGCCTGAAACGGATAATTCCGGTTTCATTCAGGTTTCGGATTTTTTTGCAAACACAATACTTTTCCTATATACGTACGGTATAAATGAGGAAAAGTAAAAAGGGTTAGTTTTTAATGAGTAGAAACTAATTTTCCAGATTTACTGTTTTAGAACTTAGTAGTTGGAATTAGTTAAAATGTAAAAATAAAGTTTTTTAGGATAAGTTGCCTGAAATTGAATTGTATACAGGCTTAGTGTAAAGTTATTTGAGGACTCATATCATGTAGATTCGATGTAGATGGTATAGGGAACATGAAAAAACCTGTGTCTGGCAGGGCTACGTGACATACATAAGGATAGGCAGGACTGGGTGCATCCCAGTGTCTCCGTGTCACAGGACCTAGGCTAAAATTCACTCATGTTATAAATAAATCATGTTTTTTTTTGTTAACAAGAGGCACTAGAATTCAAATTAATTTGTACTTTTTTATAAAGCTTCTACGAACTCGACAGACTGTGACCAAACAACTTGGTATTGATAACGTAAAACACTTTGTTAGATTTTGTTTTTGGTCTTTAAATTCTTGATTCATCGGAATACTAAATCAAGAATGAAATATTAGCTTGTGCTGTATGGGCGGGAACGTGTTTTAACAACTACCATACCAACCTAATAGAATTTATTTCCTGAAAAAATACAAAAAGATTTCAGTAAATTAAATGACAAATACATCATTGATATTTTAGTGCACATTGTAGTATATATTTATTATGTACTAAAAAGTGTTATAAGTAACCTAAAACATTATGCTTTCAATGCACCATTAGCTCCCGGCCTTGGCGTATTTAATCAAGCAAACAAGAGAAGTGAACAAAACCGTAAGGGTATTTCCATCACGCAGAGGTGTAGAAATTAATTTTACCCTTTCAAATTTGTATTAAAATGTAGTTTTTTATTTTTATGAATGTGTCAGTACAAATAACCCAAAATTTGAGAAGCTGTAGAAGAGAATATTGTTTTCCGCCAGAAAAGTGTATTTTCATAATATGCAAATTATAAGTGCTAGTCAATATTTGTCATCATTATATTAATTGATATATATTTGTGGATAGATTTATTTGCCTCTTTATGTATTTTATAAATATTTTATTTGTCACGGATGATGTAAAAAGAGGAAAGAGGAGTGAGGCAACCCTTCCCTATCCTGCGCCTCTGCCATCAAGTAGAGCGTTTTTGAATGAAAGAAAAACGGAAATCTGAAATCTGCAAAAATGCCATGATTCTTCTTTTGAAAGCACATCCCATATTTAAGGAATGTTTTATTATTTGACGTAGTTATCTTTAAAAAGTAATTGACGATTTAAACATCATCGTCAAGTTGAATAATTTGTAGATGGCAGACTCTATAGAGCGGCTGCATCCTAACTCAGTCAGCTTTAACTCTTTACAATGATCCTGACGAGCATGGAAAAGAGGATATTGTAAGCTATGAAAGTTTTTTCATTATAAATACTGAACCTAGCAAGAAATACTTCATTTGGTTAATTTCAGCTTTTATCTTTGTCTTATTCATATTCTTCGTTTAGACCAAACGGACCAACTAGCAAGATGTAGGCTCAATCTCAATCGATTACTCGATAACGAAGAAAATAGAAAAACAATACCCTCCTGATAGCAAGCTTGCTTGATGTCCCAATCTAGAGTGTCTCTTGCACAACTGCCAATAGAAAGATTAGACAAGAACATAATATTCGAGAGATTCGCCAATTAAATTGAGATTTATGATACAGAGTTGTACAATGTGTCGTATAACTATATACTATATGATTTTTGTCGCTGTAGTACCCACTCACACAAGGTTTTACGCTTTAGACATTTAAATTAAATTATTTCAAAACAATTCTAAACTTACACTTTATAAATAACACTTTGTTCTCTATCATACATTGTTTCAAAATAATAAGTATAATAAGAATGTATTAGACATACTTCATACACGTTACATAGTATTCATACTTACAAAACATGATAGTTTAAATACATTTCATTAGTAGAGTTCTGTACATTGAAATAGCTCAATATAAGGTTCAGAAACACATCAAATATATATCACTTCATCACATATTAAATGTAGAAATAAATATTCAAACTTAATAAAATATAACTAAATAGATGATAGGAATACAAATATGTTTATCTAAGTCCATTGCACTTAGAGATACGAAGTAAACTTTCACAGGGTTATGTGTCCAGGGTAGGTCCTACGCACTCCGGAAGAGCTCATATTACGTTATGCAGCTTTCTCTCCCTTATACATATTTTGTTTGGACTTAAATAAATCAACATAGTTCTAAATGCAGTTAATTATTTTCTGAGAACTTTATTTTTTACAAATAAAGTACCATAATTTAGTAAAGCGAGAACTGCCTAATAAATTTATCAAACATCCAAAATGTTGTTACCAGAAAGGCAATACCAGTTTGATTATCATTTTAGATTTTTGCCATTCTTAGTGAACAGACTTTTTCTGTTTTGCATAGATGCTAAACAAGAAAGGTAGGTATGTAAGAACTTAAAAGAATGTCTATTTAAAAATGCAGACACCACTAGTGCCCAGCCTATCGCACTTATGATATATAAGCACATATAATTAAATGTATAATTCATAAAGACTAGATAAGTCACATTGTTAAGTGTAAAGAAACAATCTAGACTTTCAAAAATTTCTCGTTGAACATCTCAGAGCACTGCAACTATAGCGAATTTCCTTTGGGAATAAATTCGCTAATGGGATAGGCGTCATAGCAGAAGTCGAACCTCGGACCACGACAGATATCCGTTTCAGAGGTCTCTAATAACATATATATATATATATATATATTATATATATATATATATATATATATATATATATAAAATGCCCAAAACCATTCAAGAAACTAACTATGAAACCATCTGAGCATTAAAATAGGGCAAATAATGTTGTGCAATGCCAATTTTAGAGGTATAGTTTTGTAAAATCAACAGGATAATTGTGCGCATTTCATTTGAAAAATACAGAAAAAAACGAGTTACGAGTAGTGCTTGATAATTGGGTAACTGCTTAAGTTATAAAGCATAAACTGGATTTTTAAGCAAGAAATGGATTGTCAAGCACGGTAACACGCATTTCAAAAGAAATTCACCCCTTATGTGGACCACAGCGCCAGAATTATTTTAAACTAACTATTTAATTTAAATTCATGAACATAGAAACACAAAAAATTGTGGCAAAGAGATCAGAAAGCTTTACGAATTTACTCTGGAAAACTCGCTTCCCTCCTAAGCAATTCATTTTTCGTTTAAGTGCTCAGTTTATGCTTTAGGGTCAGCGACAGTAAATGAATTATCCAGGGTTTTACAAAAGATGTCATGGGTTTAACAAAACTTATCTCACTCATAACATTTTAGGAACAGATTAAAGCTCATTTAATACTAACCTTTGAAATGTTTCAGCGCATTTCCATAGTTAATTAAAAAAAATTACAAATAAGACGTAATGCTATCGCTGACAATAAAGCATACACCCAAAACGTTAGCCCAGCTTTTATCATCGTCTGCAGCTTAGGTTCAAAGCCCTTTAACTTCTCAGTTTTCAATTACTTATGAGTAGCTAGACCATGGTGATCATGCTTAGTGATAGCTTAGATCATCGTGTTTTGTCCAGTCCTTATATATATTTATATTGTAAATTCATTGTTTTAGGGACATCTACAACGAATTTCGGCTATACTCCCGGGGGGTCCAACTACAGCGAGAGCCACCTCATTAGCGATGATTTCTTGATAAATCACTAAAAAGAGTCACTTCACAAAAGATTATTTATTATTAAAGGGCTTTTAACCTACTAAAAATTCATAATTAGTGCCAAATAACACGAAATAGAAGAAAAATATTTTTCCTCTGATATTTTTAAAATTTTCTTCATATTCATCCTACATACATATACATACATCACCTTTCAATTACTAAAAAACGAGTTATACTTGAGCAGAATTTTGGTTCTAAATCAGGAGATTAGTCTTCTTTAGGGTAAAAATATATGCATTTTTTTATTTATTTATTAAATAATACAACATAAATTGTGATTGTTACAAGTATTAGAGTTAGCACATTTTTAATGGTTTTGATAAGCTTGGAAGAGAAACAATCCAGTGATTGCACTCAGGCGGGAGTTGGAAAAATACATGCAAAAAAGTTAACATAAGAGTACTCCGACTTAACAAGACGTAAACAAGTAGTTAATCAAATGAAGTCATTTTCTAGGATTATCAGCATCTAACAAGATATAGAGTAAGTATTTTATTATTATTTTTTAAATTCAAAAAAATGCTATTTTGAACATAATGTATACATGGTAAAATGTAATAAAAATAGTAAGTTCTTTTAGACTCGTGCATTATTTTCATTTCAATTAATATATAAATATGTAATTGATACTTTATATTGATTTTTACTTCATCACTCTCATTGTCATTAATCTTTATTATATTTTTTTCCTAATTCAAGGTTACTAAGCTTAGTTTTTGAATTATCTTTAAAAGATAATAGTTATAATAATAAAAATATAATAACTTCACAACAATTATTATCTCATCATAAATTACTTTTTGAATGGAAAATCACTTTATAAAATTTGATTGACTAATCAAAAGTTCGTTTTGTTCGAAAGTAATTTAATCATTATACTACACATTTCAGTACAAATAATTTTTACAATGTAAATTAGTAGTTGGAAAAAAATTGAATGGGATTTTGTTTCGGGATGGAGGTCTAACAGATTTGCCTTGGGTCTTTTAGTTAAAAACTAAAGCCTTTTTTTCTTGATGACTATAATTTAAGAAAAACGATGTTTCTTTGAAGGACTTAGTGGAAGAGGTAAGATGTAGTTTTTATGGTAAGGGTTTTAAGAGCTCGTCTATTAAGTCTCGAGTAGTAGAAGCTATAATAGCACTCTCCTGATACACAGCCGCTGCTAAGCTTGAAATTGTTATTTCTTCTTAGTATTAGAGATGTAGAGAGTGATTTATGAATTCATTCATGTGAATTATTCCTTTTCTCGTTTCTTAACTCTTAATATATATTCTTAGGTAAGTATATACGAGGTTTTCGGAGAAATACATTGTTCAATTATGTTTTACTTATTTCCAAACTTGACAGAGAAAATGTTTTAGAAAGGACAGTCATTGGGTTTCCTGGATATATTATAAAGGGTAAAAGATTTCGCATTGCCACTCAAGTGACAAGAAAATTGGAAACGTTGATTTAGAGCTCGGGGTGTAGGCGAAGAGATCCCAATGTGCAAGTTAACACTGTATGTTATTTGTTAAATTAAAAAATTCCCATTCCGGCAAAGGAGCCCATGTATTTCACGTTTTATACATAGATTTCAGTACAGCAATATATAACATAATACATCGTATGTAACATAATATATTGCTTGTAAAGCAACCATTATAAATTTCAAGTATAACTTTTTAAATATTAACTAAATAGGAAAGTAAAAGTAATTCCTTTAACATTCAAGTTTGAACATAAGCGCAAGTATCTCGACAATTGATCTCATAATCATCCTAAAATCTTAGATAACCTAGTGTTTGCCCAAAAATAAGTTCTGCACTACAGGTAACGGTGACAAAAAACTAATTTACAAAATAAGGTTTTCTTACACTAATACTTTCTTTTTCAGACATTGTAATGGATTTTCGCCAAAAAATACGCTTATAAGGTTGTTTGGATGACAAAAGTGGAGGAGGGGCGTAGTATTAGGAGGATCAATTTAAATTGGCTTTCTAATTCCATTTAAATCACTCCAAAGGAGCACGGCTAGACAAGGTGACCGCGAAACGGACCAATGTCAAATTCGCTAGGGACCGAAGCCCCAATTATTTTTATTACATAACATTTTGCCATGTATTTAATATGGAAGCATTAGGAAATATTTGTCCAAAATGTAAATTGGCTATAAACTAGATACCTCAACAAATCAATTAATAATTAAAAATAATGTCACTAAAATTAAACAAAGAACCAAGAAGAAGAAAAATAACATTCTTCCTCCAAAGATTATATTGATTTAAGCAATTATAGCTTATTTTCTTTTAATAATTTAATTGTTGTATTTATATGTAATTGTACTGTAATGTATTTTAATAATAAATTAATTTTTAAGATTTTTTATTTATTTTTTACTTCTTCTTTGGATTTTATGGGTTTTCGTACTTTAGTAAACAGGCACTGAGGATGGCGTGTTCTAGGTTTGAAGCTGGTCATAATATACGTATTTTGTGGATAGACTTTCTTTATATCTTAACATAATGGACTCTACAAACGATATAATTCTTCTAGTATATTTTGGATTATTAAAAATATGTAATTTATCTTCGATTTTAATATTTAACTTTTACTAGCTGCTTTACTATACCATTGTTTTATTACTCTTATCCAAAAGTTTTTTGTGGCATTACCTTAGTCAATGAAAATAATTCATCTAGATCAAAGAGACCCGTGGAACACTTAGTCTTAATTTAATGTTCGCGCTTTCAGAGTTAAAAATAAAATGTAAAATATCATTAATTATTTTTTAGTTCATAAATAATGATTTTTATAAAAATTATAAATGTTTATTTTCTTGTATATTTTGTTTTTTTTTAAAAAAGTTATTTTTTAGAATAAGTAAGTTTTTTTTCTTTTTAGCTTGTTGGTTAATGTAATCTTAAACTTCTTAAAGATAGCAAATGGAAAGGTAGAGTTTATATTTTTCAAGAATTTCTCGAAAAAAAAGGAAAGAAAAGTGAACAAGATTCAGTGAAAAAGTTAGTCTGTAGCCACAAGAAAGTTTCTCTTTAAAAGAAAAACTAAGCAATGGTAGCAGACTAAAGAGAGCAGACTATTCGACATTTTGACAATATAAAAGAGAAAAATGAGAAGAACTCTTTAAGAATAATCTATATAAGAATTTTTATATAAAACATGATATACTTAGTTTTCTCAAGGAGTATCAGGGGATTATATACCTTAGCTCAGTGGATATACCGTACAAGTGGATCATTAATAAACGTTGACTTGATCCAGACATTTTATTATTAATGTATCAAACTTACATTCTATTGTAGGATAAAAATAATCTTATAGGTGGTAGGTTTAGTAGTTAACTTTATACCTTTTAGTTGCATAAGCAAAGAGCTCATAATGTTAAAAACAATTATTTTGCTTGAATTCATTAAATGGAATCTAGATTATATATTTATAGCTTGGATGTAATCCATATCTTTGTACCTTTGAGCTGTTCCAGTTTATAATGTCAATATTGTTTTGTTTCATTGATTTAAAATTAAAACTTTTTACATCCGATAAAATCTAGATCTTTATTCCTTCAAGCTGTATCAGCAAACAGTTCACATTGTAAAAAATATAGTTTTTTTGGAGTATTGGATGGAACTTAGATTAAAATTTAGATTTGTGGATTAACCATTACTTCAAGACGTAATAATACATTTAAAATCCCAAATGTTAAAAAGGTTAAAAAATCAGAAACGGGACCTGAAAACATTTTCTTCGGATGTTAACCCTTCAAAGTTGTAAAAACCTTCAAAATTAGCTTAAAAATAACACAAAGTATGATTTTCTACAATAAAATAACAATAGTAAACGTTTGTCTTTTATTTGACACTATTAAGAGAAAGCATTATAATAAATTTCCTGATTCACCTACTGTTTGTTGAGTTGAATTTGTAAAACACACTGCCAAATACGGAAAGCATAATCAGGAAAAAAAATCTGTATACCTACTTTATTAACAATTTTTCTTGATTCAGCACCCAATAATCAAATAAAATTGATGTCCGTACACATAGGAAATGTATTTTTATTGTTACCACGTACAGATCAGCCAGCTGAACTAAATAAGATGAACCTGTACAGAAACCAACTCCTATTAGAGAAAGAACTGATTAGTTATCAGGACGATCCAACAACGCGTCTATTTCAATATTAACAATTTCGAAAAATGTTTTTAAAACCTATTTTTATCGCTAGTTTGAAAGGTTGAAACTTGTAACCTCTCTCATCGTTTTGTACGCGTATGAAGCCGTTTTTAACACGTTTTTGTGAAATTTAGGTAATAAGGGTTTTAGGAATTTTTAGTTCCGTATTTGGCAGTGTGTTTTACAAATTCAACTCAACAAACAGTAGGTGAAAAGGGCCTTACGCGGCATAGATGACCTCTCTTTAATTTTACTCTCACACATCCAAACAAAAGTGCACAAATAATGCAATTTTAACAAAACTATTTGCCACATCTTTCTTCAATATTTTTTAGATAAGGACACCAAAAGTTTAATTTAAAAAAAAGATTTAATTTTCACTTTCATATTCTTCTTATCAAAAATAGGAGTCGAATCTAATAATAATAAATTATAGTTGTCTTAAGTTTTATAACGAGGCAACACTGACAGCCAAATAGTTAAATATTAAATTCAATTTTAAAAATCTAAAACTTCATTAGGAAACTTGTCTTGCCTTATCTATTTGTATAATTTTGAGACTTTATAATATGAAAGTCACAAAAATACAAGATAATTAATTTTTTTATTTCTCTAATAAAAAAAGGCAGGTCTTATAAAGTTAAGACACTTTCACTGTTAATAAAATAACTTAGCATTAAAGTGCTACGTCTGATAACTCTCTTATCAAATTGAATTAAGGATTGTCAAAGCTTTTTATACTTTTCCTAAGATAAAAAAGTATTTAGTGGCAAAAAATTAATTGGAAATAGTGTTTCACAAAACGTAGAGAATAATGTTCGTTTGTGTGTTAGAGGTTCTGATTGAAGTCTTCAATATCATTAATATGCATAAAAATAGGTTAAGAAATGCTCAAGCATACGCTTGGAGGAAACCTTCGATTCAATTAAATAAATTCAATTAGCACCTAAGGCAATGCGGAGGCTCAACAAAAGATCGGAAAAAATAAAAGTCGTGTTCGCTCCTCCGTTCTTTTCCTCACAACTTTTGAGTAACTTCGTTCGTCCTCAGAATGTCAATATTACCAAAAGCTCAAGGTGGCATTTCTTTGATCTCGCTACTCTCTATATCAGATGCTAAAAAAGTTTGGGACAAGAGATAAAAATACATATATTATACATACACACATACAACACACACACACACACACACACACACACACACACACACACATATATAATATATATATATATATTATATATATATATATATATATATATATATATATATTTTCAATGTATTTGAGAATTTATTTATCTGGCGTATGCATACCCTAATTAAACTTTATTTGTTCTTAAAAGTGCTTAATGGATAATTGTGTTTCAAAAGAAACACAGTACTTCCCCTATATAACTGTAGTTTATATAGGAAAGTAAAGAGTGTATAGTAATGAACATCTAGTATAGGTTTCAACATAAAATTATTCGTTTTAAATCAGACTCATGTTTCTGAATATCTACAGAAATCTCTCATTAGTGAACAGAAACCCTATAGAGAGCAAAGCTGATACTTTCAATTCACCTCCAATGTAACTTTTAATTTACAGAAACTTTGCTTATGAGGTCAAATAATGGTTTAATTATTTCCATCAGTACGGAGATTTTCCAAATGGAAACAACAAGCATTGTTTATCAATCAATACTACAGTAACAAATGTTAGCTATTTTAATTAAAATGCTTTAAAAACTATTAAAGAGAAAAAGGAAATAAACAAAATGTAAAACAGGAAAATAAATGACAAAGGAGTGTCCATTGTGCCAAAGACAAGTTACTCGGCTTAGATTAAAATTAGACCCAATCAGATACAGACAACTCAATATTAATGCAAAAAATAGGATGCGTAGTGCCTCAGACTGCATAAATTTTCTGTTCTCGTCCTGAAAATGTGGAGGTTGACTGATTCTATGGTGGCAAATCGATCCTTGGTGTCGCAGCCGTTATGAAGCATTAACGTAATTTTGGGATAAAACCATATCTGAAGGAGATAAGAAATTGTATAGCGTCGGGATACATTATTAATCAAACGAAACGTGTAATAGAAAAAAAAGAATAAAATAAATAAAGTGTAAAATACAAAAACAAAAAGAATTATTGAAAATAATAATTATCTTAAATGGTTGTCCGTGAAGTGTTTATAGCTAGTCATTCTCACGTTGCTCGAACGCAGACATCCAATTATCATCGATCATAAAGTTCCTTCCCATGAGTTGGGGCTATTTTTATGATTTTAGTAAAAATATTTAATTTTACTAAATAGTGAAGAGATACATTATAGCCTCATCGCAGTAGTACTCCGAGCTAATCAAAATAATTAACTTCATATTTTTATATGTCCTTCTTTAAAATTAAAAATAATACTTATTATAAGAGTACAAATGCGTTAATAGAAATAAACATTCTCTTTGTTAAAAAAGAATGAAATTTGATACAAATTATTATTTATTTTATTGTAATTTTAGCGCGTCATTTAGTTTTGCGATGCGACTTAACACAAGTATATAAAAGTTTTGGTTGAACTTGGTCTGTGGTTGAAGGCCAAGAAGCGGTAAATATTCAAGGCCGCAGCGTTTAATTGAGAGTGAAACACACGCTATGTCCCTCGCGACGCAAAACTAAAAATAAAACTAATTTAACTGCTTTAAGTCAAAATTAATTGGTCAGGTAAAATTAATATTATAATAACGTTACAACATTAACAACTCGAAAAAAAAATATGTTCGGTTAGTCCAAAAAGAGATGTTAATTATAATAGTTCCCATAAGTATTTTATTCTACTAGTGAAGTTTACAGAATTGCAAGAACTACTTTTTGGTACTATAGAGTTAGCTCTATAGTACCAAAATAGTACAAAAAAAAGTCTTCATTAATGGGAAGAAATGCTGTGGCGACAAAACTCAGCCTTGTTGTAGCCAGCCGCACAGCCGTAAGGATGTCCTATATTCGACAATGCTGATCCGGGCCTGATATATTCCGTGTGGACAGTACTAGTCGCTAGAGAGCCACTTTATCTGTCTATGCAATGCAAGATGACGGATACATCTGGTTCAAACAAGTCCCGTGGCTATACTGACGAGTATAAATCATAAATTAGTTGAATTTATGAACTTAGACTGGCATCAGCCGCCAGCGAACTAGAGACTGATTCCGATCAAGCTAAATCGTCGATTAATGATAAACTCATCTTTAGACACGTTTGAATTTTTAACACAAATAATTATTTTTAAACTATAAATTTTGATATTTAATTAAGAAAAGATGAATGCACATATTGACAACATAAAGAGATGCAATAGGTACATACTGAGGTTAAATTATTCGAGAGGTGAGATCACATAGCAAGTAGGCCATCTTGTTAGGCCCTTTTATCCTAACTCCCTTAGATAGAAGATAATGTTTTATCTCAATAATCCCTGTACAGGCATTTTGCGCCTTACCCTCTAAACAAATGCCTTACATACATCGCGTGTAATAGTAACAAATTTTACCGAAAAAATGGTAGCTTATCGTGGTCCGATCTTCTTCTCGAGTTTACATCGTTTTCATCTAGAATAAATAAAAGAAAAATTAAAATTCGTCAAAAAACGATGACTGCCACATTCCTTTAATTTGTTCAACGTGAGACATGATAACATATAGCACATCGAAGCAAACAAACATTAATTTCAAAAATAAGCTTATCTCGTTTCAAGCTCGTCATTTGAATTTAATGCAAGACTAGAAATTATTTTAAAAAAAATGCTATGCAGACAACATGCATAGCTCAGGATAGATTAAGCTTAGATATCGTTTCTCCAAGGTAACATTTTTCTATAAATTGCTTCGTTTTATTATTTATTCATGCAAACCAATTTCGATTCCACAAAAATATATAAAAAAAAAAAATTGAAAAATATTTTAACTAAAAAATTCCGACGAGGTTGAGCTGTTTTACAACGAATAAACAAAAAAATTAATTATACTATCTCTATAGTTAGCATCTCTTTTTAAAATTCTAGTACATGCATTTTAAAAAATCTATGAGCTGTATCTTTCGCTTTGCTATCAGAACAAAACGCTGAATAATAACTCGACACCGTTAAATGTATATGTTTTATTTTAAACCTAATTCTAATATGGAAGACATTGAATTACGATGCTGCAAGTGACTTATATAATTCGGATAGCATTTCAAGTACATTATGATGGCTTTATTATCTGCACTCAGGCAGAATGCAAAACTTTCCCAATTTCTGGTGGTGGTATTACTACAGTTTCCGCTTAACCTCGAAATTTACCTATTGCCTAAAGAGTGTTTTCAACAGCACAAAGGTCCACTAATTATAACAAAGACTTTTGTGGCAAAATTTAAACAAATAAATTGGTGGCAAAATTTTTATAATTCAACATTACTTTGACTCTGCAAGTTTGGGCTCAGCCCGTTTATTTATTTGTAAATACAATTAAGGCTTTGCTAGCCGTACGTTTTTGTAATTACCCAAGTGGTCCCCTTATTATATTTCTATATTATACAACTTTTAATAACTTGATTTAAATTGTAATTTGAAATTTAAATTTTATACTGGTGATCATCAAGTAAAACCAATTAAATGAGTCCAGTGTCCTTTAACAGTAAATATTTTTAGGAAATTACACAAAACATTTCTACGATTTTGGGTTTTCCGATTTCGATGCAAATTGTTGACGCAGTTGAAAGAATAATACAATATTTTGTAAAATAAAAATTGGAAGTGTCTTTCGTTGAATCGTGACGTGATAAGTTCACTGGGTAAATATAATCAAGTAAAACAAGTATATAGATGCAACAGTTTGGGTATTGTATTTGTTTGTGGAAAAATGCCCTTAAGCTAAATACAGAGCCCCCAATACCCTCTTTAAGTAACATAATCCAATTACGAATATTGAATTCATATTGAGTAACTATGACGTCCTATTTCTGTATTGTTTCCTTGCTATGAACACATGAGAAGCTGAAGACAGGAAAAAGTGTTTCCTACACTGATGGCGTACTACAGAAAAGAATGTAGTGTAGTTTAATAGGCGAGTTTTACAAAAAAGGGGAAGTAAGTAAAGAACCGATCATGGAGGCATCCCCGCACCACCTTTCTTTATCAAAACTTGGCCTTGACCGCTAAGGTAGTAAACTGCGCACTCGTCTTTCTTGTTCTACGCAATTATATTAACGCAATTACTTTGTCTTACTAAGTTTAAAGAAATTGTCCGCATACAAAACAACTGCATAATAAACAATTTAACCTTTAAATAAAAGTGTGAAATGCGTATTAAAGCGATCAACTACATTGATTGCGATTAAATCGACGCAAAATGTATCAAATGAGAGACTTGATCAAGTCTAAAGAAAAACACGTGTAAGCAAACGAAACTAATTTGCTTACATTACATCGACAATTCTCTGCAATAAAAGGTAGTTCTTGCAGTTTTATTGTATTTAGTCTAACCATAATTATTACTGTCTTCTTTATGACAAGAGTTGATAGTAATTAGTATAGTAGTATAGTACATAGCCAGTAGCCAAGACACAATAACATTTTACAGCATTTATAACATTAAACGACACTTGTGAGCTAGGTCGCAAAGACAAGAAAGAAACAGTGAAGGTGGAAGTAGAAATAATAGACTTTTTTCTTCTATATACTTATTAATTGATATACGAAATATATCAAAGCCATACTAAACAAACTATTGTAGGCAATCACATAGAAGCTAAAGAAATAGTTTCTCAATCATCATGGCACTAAAATGAGCTAATACATACATATATATATATATATATATATATATATATATATATATATATATATATATGTGTGTATGTATGTATATATACATACATATATAGAATTAGGAAATCAAACAGATTAAGTTTTTCGTCGATCTCTTATTGTTTCAAAGTAGAATTTGAAACAGCAAAAAAACTTTGTTAAAAATGAACTAAAAGTAAACATTTATATGGCATATACCCCTGTTATATGATGTTCTAAACCAACGGATATTGGGGGGGGGGAACACAGACGCCTCTATTGTTGCAATAAAATTCTATGAAGTGGCTCACTCCATTATTTTAGAAATGTATTAATAAATAAAAAATTAAAACAAATAAAAGAGAAACAATGCGAGAGTTTAATCAGAGACTAAACTGGAATTCAAGAGACAAATTTATTTATGGTTCAAGTTTCGTCCAAATATTGAAATATGTTTCAAAATAATACCTTTTATTTAAAGAATTCCGAAAATTGAATATTTAAAGAATAAACATCATTCATATTTATTGAGCAAGCAGAATAAAAAGAAGGCTTAGAAATTTAAAAAATAAATTAAAAAGTTATTAAATGAATTTAAAGCAAATAATGACAGCAGATTAATCTTACAAATAGATTTTAAAGTTTTATTTTTAGATTTAATGGAGTAATTAGAGTGAAGCTATTTATCAGACAACATTGGGATCACAAGCCCGGGGGCCATGTTTAATCTCCGAAATAAGGACGATCTTTCAAAATTTATATACAAGTGATTAATTATACAGCTAATTTGCTATCTCAATACTGATTAATTTTTCGTGTAAGATACGTGTCTATATTTATCAATAAAGTATTAAATAAAACGGAACAATTATTAGTTCACAATTAATGAATTTTCAAACAAATAAATATATATTTAGAAAATGTATGTTATATTTCCTGTTCCTTTGATTTAATAATACCGATACAATGATGATAACACGTCGAATTGTTCATATAAAGTGATACAATGATTCTATGCATGTATATAACCAAACGCGTGGTAAGCTATGTGGGCATTACAATAAACGAAAAAAATATTTTCTCAACATTAAAACTAAACGTAATCGGCTTTCAAATAACTTGGCAATTACTAGTCTTAAAGTCAGTGTTTTCTATAAGCTGACTCAAAGATAGTTTTACAGCAAATCAGACATTATAACCTAAATAAAGTAAGACTCAGTCTACAGTCAAGAGTCTTTGGTTAAAATTCTAAATAACTTAAACTAACTTTTTCTAGCTAACTATTCAAAGCTTCACTGTTTAGTTTTCTACAACTGGGATGATTAATCAAGGACCTAGACACTTTCATAATGACCCTGGTTAACTAAATAACCTGTACTTGCGGTTGGCTCATTGATTTGAAGACAGGTTTAAAGTCAAAAACATTTAAACAACCCCAAACTATCGACTTTCTTCGGGCCTTATGATATTGCTCATCAGTCATTACGGGAATTTGACCAATGCTAATTAACAGAACCTCTCTCCAGTTGGAAAGAGTTTAACAGCTTCGGCGGAGGTCTGAATGTTTTTTGTAGAAACATATTATATGTTTAGATCACGTAAACATATTATTATATAGTATATATATAATAATAATATAAATATAATATATAATAATAATAATATAATTTATATAATATGTATATAAATATCCATTATTATATAGTATGATAGATTATGTAAGTAAATTTATTTAAAAAAGTTTACCAAAATAAAAAAACAAACAGGAAATCAAATTTATTTAACATACTATAGTATTTTTATTTGGAAGAAATAAACAGTTCATCGAAAACTTTATTTCTTTTATAAGGTTTTGAGTTTGTATTTATTACAGAGGCTGGATATTAAACATGGATTGAAATTGAATGTCTCAAATTTGTGTCATGCCAAAATCTACCACCTTTTAAAAGTAAAAATAAGTGATAGTAATTGGAGAGAGGCGGTGGTTTACCTAACAATTATGCCCCGCCGTTGGGCCCTTCTTGCAAAATCCTTAAGATATTAGATCTAAGTCCTAGTACAGGCATTTTGCGCTCAATCTACAAAAGAGCCGGAACTTTATTAAAATTTATGTAGCTTTAACAAAAAAAACGAAGTGCACTTAGACTGCACTTAGTCTTGGCACTTTGACTGCACACTGCCAGACTAAGTTTTTCCGCATTCGAAACTGTAAGGCATCGCTTACAGTTTCGGGCGTAGCTTATATAAACTATTAATGGGGGTCCTAAATTTTGTCCAGGTTTATCTATGGTTAAGAATCTTTTACGAGTACCTGATACCGGGTTAAGCTTCTTTTCGATGAACTGCACATGTAAGGATTTCTATCCCTCAAAAGAAAATCCTAGCGGCCCAGACTAGGATCGAACCCGGACTGGTGAAAGGCACACGGGCTGACCACTGGGACCCCTGATAGTAAAGATAAAGAAGCAAAGATTTGTTATCAATGCACAGCTAGTTGTATATTGTCTAAGCATTACTCAGAATGATAGCTCATATTATGTGCTAAAAGCCCAAAAATCATTTATCAGTTTTTAACACCTACATAACATAAAATCTAAAACTTTGATCCAATGACTCAATAATCATTTCTATTAACTTACATTATTATTAATTTATAGAGCTAAAATAATGCGAAAATTAACTTTAAATATTAAAAACGAACAAGTACGATTCAAGCAGGAAAACAAATTCCAAACCGTCCTCACTGGTCTTATACCGAGCGCAGAAAACAAAGATCAAAATCAGATAATTAAAACAATGAAAAAATAAAATCAGTTAAATAGAATCATTGAATACTTCAAACGATTCAAAGTAATTAGTAAATCTTCAATCTAAGAGCAATTTAATAACTCTTTAAACTTTAACCGTGTGAATCCAGACAATGGAGAGAGGGGGTAAGATGAAAATAAGTAAGGAAATCAACAAAGAAACGTCAGAAAAAATCAACAAAAGCGTCTTCATTTCACAAATTAAATAGTTAAAGAAACTTCATATATACGCAACTCACTTATTTTAAAGTTTTAACTTATAATAATTTATAATATGTAAATTTTCCTCTTTTATAAAAAATTAGTTTTAATGTAAAGGAAATTACGAGATTGGTATTTAGAAGAGAATGGAATTAATTTATTTTCATGTTTTGTTAAATTACAAAAGAGTTTATGTCAAAGTTTCGTATAGAGGGAATTTTATTCATGACTTCGTACTACTAATTCTTTGCGAAATATACTCTGTATTCACAATATAGTTTAAATTAAATAAATCTTTCATCTTTTTCTCCTAAAAACGCTTGAAATTATAATACAGTGGTATTTTTGCCTAAATTATAAACTCTATCATCCATACAACAAAACAAAATTGAAATTGAATTTTTAACGTAGTAATAAATAATCACAATTTGGTTAAAAATTCTAGTGACTAAGTTTTTAATTTAGGAAAATGCGGTAGAAAAGTTGAAATCTTGTTTCGTATGTATAGTCGAAATTCCAGTTTTGTCAAAGAAGCATACTCTATACTGGCTTCAATACCAATAGTCTTTAAGTCAGTAGTCATAATTTATCTATTCATCGATTAGGCATACCACTTAATAAATAAAACAAATTCTTATGAGAAGAGAAAATGCTTATCCCGGTAAATGCTCGCATTATAAAATTTCGGGCACAGCATTATTGGCACTCAGTTGAAGCTCAGCTTATGTTAATTCTTATATTAGAAAATTTAAATATTAAGTTGTGACGCTACTGCTCAGCTTATAGAGTATATACCGGTAACATAAACAAAAAGCATGTATTTTAAAGAAAATCCGCCCAGCTTGCAGACCTCTGCGCCTATTTTTGAAGTTATCAACTTGTATACTGTAAATGTAACAATAAAAAATATTGCTGATACCAAGATTCGAACCTAGAAATCCTGGTTTCGAGTACTTTGAGAGATCCAATTAAATCCTGATCGGCTTAATTCGATTCAGCGCCCCATAAACAAGGAAAACAATAACCTACTCGAAATATTTTTTTTCCGTACTTTAAAGTTTTCCGGTACCATGGCTTTTTTAGACTTTTTGATCTCTTAGAATGGATAAACTCCGGATTCGATTCAGTGCCCCATTAAACACAAGTAAAAACCTTTTCCCAGTAAAAAATTTTAACCACTAATTTTACCGATTTTTTTAATGTTTTAACTAGGTTAATGACGTCATAAAATGCTGGTTTATAATAGTGTTCACGTACTCCCCGAGGTTGATTTTTGTACCAAGTTTAATTTAAAATATTAATTCGTTCGTGTGTTCTTCTTGAAGCAGAGGGATTCTAAAACGATAGACTGGTTCCAGCTCTATCAGACCATCCGAAGTGATGCAATTGGCAAAAACCTAATTATGTCGTCTTTACTAATGAGTGTAAGCAAGGTTTCTTTTACTATTCTGTTAAAGGAAGATAATTCAACGCTTAATATATAGTGTAGTAGTAGTATGCATGTATTAAGTATATACATAGTGAGAGAGGCCATAGAGAGCCACTGTAGGGATGCTGTGGTTGGTTTGCTTAGTCTCAACATTAGTGCTGCTACAACGCCACGTAGCGGCTAT
Organism: Microvelia longipes; assembly: GCA_018340805.1. NCBI lineage: Eukaryota > Metazoa > Arthropoda > Insecta > Hemiptera > Veliidae > Microvelia > Microvelia longipes. The sequence continues at coordinate 30,766,318 of JACMZG010000008.1, forward strand.
TTTGTATCCTGCAGTCCGAAGAGACAAGGCGCAGCGAATACGATTAGGTGAGGAAAAGTTTCAAGGCACCCTAATTTATACACATGCATGAACAATACAACAACCAAGAGGCCTCGAAGGCCGCGGTTCATATTCGTCTAATTTTGATGCAATAATTTCATGAAATTATGAGGAAAGAAGAATAGAACTGTCTAGGTAAACGTATAATAGAATAAATAAAAATAAAATGCAAAATTTTCACACAAAAATAAATAAATCTAACTAATAATGCATTGAGAAACTAAAATCGACCCAAAACAAATACAATTGGTTTTGAGGCCATGTCTATGTACACTAATGCCAATAAAGAACTAGTTTAAACGATTGAAGGCAATAACTATTAGATTAAAGGTATTGCGAATTATGTTTTGCACGGCATTTTGTCAATTTGAAACTGCAAAACAATTCCTAGGTCGATAACTTCATGTGTTTTACTATTTCATACTACAAACAACAATAGTATATTATACTACTGGGCTGTGAAATGAATCTTTTAGCGAATTTCCGTATTGAGAATGACGCTTACTTATGAGGTTGTTCGGATGACGGAATTTGAGGGGGGGGGTTAAGGTTTGATTCGTGTGTTTTTACTGAAGCTTCTATATTTACGGGTGAGCGAAGCGAGACAGTAGAAGATGCTTCGGTAAAAAAAAGTCATTCCCAACCATGCTTTTTTTCTGAGGTTAAGAGTAATAATAGAATAAATAACATTTACAATTTTTTTTTTTCTATTTTAACAATTGGTTTCATAATTTTATTCATAATTAATAAAAGCTAACAGTACAGTAGTAGAATATTTGTTCATACGGTGTGAAGAAATTTTTGTTTTGTTTTCTTCAAAAAATAAGCTGTTCATAATTATTATTTTATTTAATAAATATAGATAATTAATTTAAATTTAATTTTGATTTTAAAGAAAACAAGAAATAGATAACAGAATTAAGGTTATATCGTTAAAACAATGTTGCCATTTAGCGGAACTATGGCTGAACTGCAAAACAATGTGGTCTTCAGTGCTCCTCGCAGCAATAGATAAAACTCTCAGCTGTACAAAAAAACGTTTTTTTTTAACGCCGAACAAAACAAATATTTTTTCAAATAATTCTGCATTTTAAGTTCTGAACAACAGGGAATAAAGTAAACCTTAACCCCCTACCTAAGAAAAAACATTTTACATTATAGTTTACTGTAAACGATTAAACATTTTTACAATTAATTTAAAGTAGATAAAGGACTCAACAAGTAACTAATTTTAAATTCAGAGGCTATTCAGGGAGACTTTCTTTAACCAAATTTACACCTACAGATGAACTTAAAACCGAGCATTTTCTCTTTTAACTATAATTATTTAATAAAATTTACTCAAGTCCTAAACGATTTACGTTTATTATGCAAATGACTTCTCTGAGATGAGACAGATAAATTACTACATCTCCATAATGTACGTACATCAATATTATTATTTCATTAAGGAACAATTCAAATATACATTCGCCTTAATACGACGGCTAATTAGATACGGTTTATACGACAATATGGAGTCCCGTGACGTCACAACCCGGACTTTTGTCAAAATGTGGGAGGTAGTTTTTTCGCACCGATCCTTCTTTTGTTTATAAAAAATGGAGTTCCATTTGGTATAAAAAAATCCTTTAAAAGGACGAGGTAGAAAGAAAAACCTTGTCAAAAACAGATCTAACAATTTTTATTAAGTACAAAAAAACAATTCTTTAATAAATAAGGAGGTCTAAAGCAGTGAATAAATAATCTACAGAGTTTTTATTTATTAATGTCCTTTAAAAGAGCAAAATAAACAGTTATTTCTAAATCAATTTAGATATTAAATAATTATTTATATTTATTCATTATAAATATTTTATTTATCTAATGCTTAGATCAAAATTGATAATTTCGTCTCAATAAAAGAACATAAAATAATTAAAAAAACGAGCCATGTACTAAATTCATCAAGTCATTTACAATGATAAAAGTAGTTCTTAGAGATGTGGGAAAATCGATGTAAACAAAACAAACGCATTATAACCTGTCTTTATTATGAATGACGTTGACGTCATTGCAGAAATCGGCATAGGCAGGAAACATTGAAAATTCTCTGTTTATTCCTGCAATGACGTCAATCCTAGACTACAACCAAGCATGAAAAAAATGATTTCATTCATAAATACCCTCTAATTGAATCACCTTATAAATCAGCTTGGTTTACAACAACATAATTATGTCAACTAACCAAGTAGTTGTAGTATTCACTACAACTACTTGGGTGGTGGTTTAGAGAATCGGATGTTCTTGTTTGTATTGATTCGGAAGTTTATTGTAGGGTTTTTACATTTCATGATTTTCTTTGATTTTATCTCGTGGAATAATCAATGATAAGTATATAAAAAGAGAAATATGTTGCTTTTAATTACAGCAACAACTAAAAAAAGTAAGTTATGTTGTTGGTAAGTAAGTACAAATTTATAAAATTAACATAAGGAAAATAAAATAAAATTAATTTTATTAAGTTAGCACTTTATTAAAAATATAAATGATACCTGTCATGTTGGCCATTGGACATATACCATGTCATGCATAAATACCACATACCAAGCCACTGAAACGTATTTGTGAAACAATTAACTTAATCACACGATAAACCCAATAAAATATGTCTCAGAAACATAGGTATTTATTATTTATCCACTAACTCTTAAGTAAGAGAAAAGATATTTACCACTATTAAAGATATTTCAGTACCTGCTTGCTACGTCTGTTGATAAAATCCTAAAAAAACCATTGAAAATCTATAATTCATGTCTATAAAAATCCTAATAAGACGAAGTATTGTTAAAATTTTAAAAGTATAATCTCAGGGCTAACTATTTTTAAGTGTTTTTCATTTTGGCACGAAGGCTAAAGGTTTAGTTGTAAATGTTTTAAACGTAGGACTTAAATTCATTAAGATTTCAAGACAAAATGGAGCTTAGTAACGACCTACGGGGCAACTCCTACTAGCGTTAAATATTCAACTTCTGTTTTTTTCTTTTTCTATTTAAATGGTTAAAAGAAAAGGAAAATAGACTTTTCACAGAGCATTTTAGTCAGAGTTTAAAACATTAAAGCTTAAGTAATATTAATAGGATGCAAAGAACTCTCACACCCCACACTCGTTCACATTGATTTTATGTAGTTTATTAAGGATATTAGGCGCGCCTTCATTATGAAACCACGTAACTGTTCATATCATCTACAGTCAAATCATATGTTAATAATATGTACGCTTGATCGTATTTTAATAATATGTACAGTTAATCTATCATACGATGATAATATGCACACTTAGTCATATTTTTATTATAAGTGCAGTTTTAATATATAATAATATGTATTAATCTATGATGATAATATGCACAGTTATTCTATCATATGATGATAATATGTGCAGTTAATCTATCATATGATGATAATATGTACAGTTAATCTATTATATGATGATAATATGTACAGTTATTCTAGCATATGATGATAATATGTAGAGTTAATCTATCATATGATGACAGTTAATCTATCATACGATAATAATATGTACACTTGGTCATATTATAGTCATGATCAACCAAAATTGTCGATTTTACCTATAAAATCATCAGTTGTAGTTAATTACACAGCTATTCATGTTGCAATATTATCAGTTACTTTAGTGATACATTAGTATAAAACATTAGTATTAACATTGTATTTCTTAAAAATACATTGAAAACATTCTAAAATAAAGGGCCCAATTTTAGATGTTTACTCCCACCGAAATTGGGTAACTATAAAAAATAAAATATTTCATTTTACTTCTCTTTAAGTTTATTTAGTTGGTAGTCATGTATTAAAGAAGTGAATTAAGCACGATAGAGAATTAATTTTACTTGGTTATTCTAAATCGTATTTATAAAATAAACTTAACACATCTTTTGCCTCTGTCACTCAGGTGCATAACTAGATAAAGAAGTGCCCAAGAATGTCCTCTAGATCCAAGAATCTTGAGATTTAGACTTTTTTGGGCAACCAAACCGCTTGTCCTACATAAAGATTATTAAAACTAAAAATATTTACAATTTATGTTTGAGAACATGATTCATACGAACAATTAAAGAATGAGTGTTTTTTAACGAGTGAATATAAAAGTTGTTTAAATGAGTTCTGTCTAACAGCCTATAAAGTTATAATTTCCAAGTCATTTTCACTTATAATTTTATATCAGAGCCTCTGTAATTTGTTTTGAAAAATTGACTATAATAGTCAGATACTGTGACTAGTTAATTCTAGAGTAGATACTAATTCAATACGTTTACGACAAAACATACTATGTCTATAAATAATACCAATTTTTCCAAAGTATAAACAAATCATATTTATGGGAAAAGGAAAGCAGGATTTCCAAAATGTATAAGAGGGCCCAAAGTAAAAAAAATTAAACTTGAAATCCGTTTCAGATAAAAAATATTAAGCAATATAAAGTAGATTTTTTTCGGGGCCGGAAGTAATCACCTCCAAAGATGTTTCTTGGCTCAAACAACGAACTAAGTCCCAAACTTCACTTTGTTCCATATTTGTATTATTTTACTCACACATTTACTTAGTCTCGTATCAAGATTATAGGTATAAAAACCCGTTTCAGTCGACTTTCTAACAAGAGTTGAAAGTTTTTTTTAATATTATTACTATTATTGCAAAATTGTCAAACTAAATTCTAAATAAAGACAGAATACAAGCGTAACAAATAGATATTAGATAATGATAATTGATCACATACTTATTTAACTAAAAGAGAAACAAAAACAAGCTATATCAGAATTCTACAACTAAATACTAACTATAGAAATTCACTTTATTTGACCCTGAAATTATTGGCATAAATTCAAATCCTAAAGACGTTTATTAAGACTTGTTTATACAACTTCTATATTTGAAAACATGTTAATAAAACCCAACGACAAAATAACTTGGTAATTCTAACAACTATACACAATAAGAGCAACAAAATATATGAAAACATCTAATGGAAAAAGCCTGCTCCCTTTTAATGCACAAAACAAAATATTTATGTTTTCTTGGTATAAGAAAGATTTTTGTAAGATACGTTGGTTGAGTTTAGAAGCATTGTATGGAAAGTTTAAATGGCGAGGAATAAACAATATTTTGTCAGTCATGTCGCGTCTCTTTCAGTCTTTATTCATCAAATAAGAACCTGTAATAATCATTGTTATTCTTCGTGGATTTTTTTTATTTAAAAAAAAGAATTATGTTATTTTGAATACAAAATCTGTCAATAGAGTTGAAGTGTTTTAGAGTTGAAGATGAACAATTTATTTATTGAATTTAAGAAAGGGCAGTTAAAATAAACTTTCTGACCTCTCAAAGTAGCAAAAGATAAAGAAATACAGAAATCTTCTCTAACAGGCTATAGACAAAGGTGTTAACTAATGGTTATGATACATTGCAATTATTATAAGTCCACGTAATTTAAAATAACTCAGTTGCAATGAATTGACTTGTGATAATGATAAGGTAAAATTTAATTATTCTCAAAAATCGGATACGGGTACGGGGACCTCGGGACTTCTCTTCGCTCATCCTCATCACATCGGACTCACTTCGCTCGTCCTTAGAATCCTCACCAAATATAAATTCCAGTACGTCTTTTAATTCGCTGTGCCTGTCCTAAAAAAGTAAAAATATCCGTTTTAATCCCAGCGGTCACCCTTTCAGCCACTGACCTTGCTCGATGCTGCTTAAGATTCGTCATCTAACAAAAACTGTAAACATAATCACAATATCAGTTTTGTAATGAAACTTTGTAAGCTAATGTGTAAATTTGTGTGCTAATTCATGCCAAATTCCAACTTAATTGAATATCTTAGATTTTTAATAATTTAACAAAATCGTATACATGTTATGCGATGAAAATTGGGCCAATAGTAATAATTAGATGAATGATTAATCGCTGAGTCATTAATGAAAACTACTGAGGAAATCTTAAATCACCTAAAACGGATAATTTAAAATAAAATCCGTTTTGGATATTTTTTACAAATACAATAATTTTCTTATGTGATTACGGCGAGGAAAAGTAAAAATGAAATAAAAAGGAGGATAAAATCTAAAAATATTTGGGGCACTGCGTGTTCCCAGATAAAAATATTGAATACTAAATTTAAGAAAGAAATTCGTGATTAATTAATTTTACATTTTACCTTCCCATTCTTGCCAAATCCGAAATTTATTTTTTGTTAAATTTTTGTGTGCATATGTTGCGGAGTTACAAAAATCTATATCTTCCAAGATTTGTGAAAACAGCGAATGAATAGACTTGGCGAAAACTATGATATCATGACTTTTACGTAAGACCCGGCTGCATTTTTACACGGAGCGTTTTTATTGGCATATTTTCTTTTCTATTTTTGTAAAACTTTTATGTTATGGAAAATATACTTAGAGTATTAACCTTAGAAATCATAGCATGGACTGTGGGAGGTCTGGGGTAAATGCTAATTGAAGAAATATTAGTGCCTATTAAAAGTTTAAATGAGAATGTCAAATAATATCTTTATGCAAATTTTGTACGAATCTATTTATGAGCCTCATATATTATAAGGATTTTCTTTGATCCTTTGGCAGCAATCTTTATATTACCCAGCATTAATACATTGAACCTCATAAGCGTAAATGTCTAATAAAAACATATATATCAATAAAATAATAAATAGATGGAAAATCTAAATTGAGATGTTAAAGGTTTTTTATTCGCTATATATAATTATTCTTGTTGTTTTTAAATACGTTTTAATTTTAGGCTTAAAGAGACAAAGCTTAAAGAAAAAAAAATGTCTGTAGCAAGTTTTTAGAACATTACACCTTAAATTTAAGTAGAGAGTAGCGTGTCTCTTTAATACGGCAGTTCTCTCAATTACACAGGGTCGTGTCTTTTGTACAAAAACCCTACGAGCAAACTCGCCGTAGTGTTTACTCTGAATTAATTATAAGTTTCCTTTTATAAAACATATTTCTCTCGTTTTTTCCTCGTATAATTTCATAGCAAAAACACCATTTAAAAATAAATGTTTAAATTAAAGTTGAACAGTAGAAACAGTAAAATTTTTATTGTTGCTTTTAAAAATTAGCTATTTAAAGTACGAACAATAAACACATGCATTTTAATTCCAGCAAGATTATTTTTAATTTCTTTAACATCTCTTTTTCTTAAATATAACCATTTAATTAAAGGTAAAAAATTCTTAGTCATTTGTTTTTACTGAAAGTTCAAGAAGCACTTGAAGAATACTTATTTAAATTATTAACATAAATCAGAAAAATGCGTTAAAAATCAAATAAGCTCAAAACCTGCAAGTAAATGGTATGTTTAATAAAATTGAATATAATTATTTCTATGACTTCTTCTTCTTAATTTATTTCTATGACAAATTTATTTATGTTCTTATGAATTAATTTCTTCATTCTAGATACAATAAAGAAATTTTTCAATCAAATTTCAAAACAAACCAGATAATAAACTTAATTTAATATAAGTATGCATAAATAAAATGCCCACGTTTCAATAACATCGTAATTAGAATTAGATGAATTAATTAGAGAATTAAGAAGAGAGAATAAAGAAATTGTCGTAGCTACATAAATCCAAAAAACACAAAAATTAGGATCTAGTGAAAAACTAAAAGGGAAATAACACAATTAGAATCTCTTGTTTTTGAGTTATCTCTGTTTTAAATGCATATTTTATGATCTCATTAAGTAAGGACTCTGAGTTTTTAGTACTTTAAAATGTACAACAGTTTATTTTTCAAGTAAAATGAAGCACCTGCTCCCGATTCCTAAATGCCACTTTTACTTCATTTTGCTTAAATTTAATTAATTAAAGGATAAATACGCAATTTTTCTCCTTTTTCCAACTCATCTTTTCGTCTGTATTATCTAATTACACAAATTTAAAGCCAAATTAATTTTTAAAGAGGACACACAAAAGAATGAAGATTTTTTTTAGCGAATTATGTTTCATTTTATTATTTAAACGGGAGTTTTATAAGTAAAACTCTTCATTCAGTAAGATGGCTTGAAATTTTTAATATTACATTAAAAATTAGAGTCAAAATCCTTGAAAATATTCCCTTACTTTATCCTCATCAGGTTTTGCTGAAAATAAAGATACTGACTTTCTTTAAAATTTGTTGAAATAAAGATAAATTTAAAATAAATAAGTAAAAACAATTCTCAAAATTTAGTTAATAAATTTAACAAAGTCTTTAATACTTTAATTTTACAGACGTGTCTGTTCTTTTAATAGTTAAAAGCATTTTTAATTTGTTTAGCATGAAGTATAGGTTTAATTTTGCTTTCCTACTTTCTAAAGGGGAGAGAAGCATTGCATTATTTTTATTTCATGAAGCGTAGGTTTTTAAAAATAAAGAGATGGTTTTAAAATTCAGTTAAGTATAAGAGAGATAATATTTATTATACATGCCAAAATGCCAAATAATGGAAATGAGTAAAAAGACGTAGTTCAAACAATTATATAAAACTCTGGAGTGGTGGTCCGCATGTCGGGCGAATTTCCTTTGGAATGCGTGTTTCTACTAATTAATCACTGATTTTCAGGTAATTGATCACCGGTTTTTTAACTTTTAGGTGGCTTAGCGAAGCCATGTCGACTTTATACCTGTTTAATTCCATTCTGCGCCCAAAAAATACATAGAAAACGACACCCTAATATTTTTTTTCGGTCGGTAAATATATTATTTATAGACCGAAATTTTGGTTTCCAGTAATTTACTATGGTCTTTGCTGACTCAGAATATTGGGTTAATGACGTCACATAAACCTGGTCTTTAATAAAGTTCGGGTCCTCCCAAAGTTGATTTTTGTACTGTTTGATTAAAAAATATTTATCAGTTAAAAAGATAACGTGTTTACAAGTAAGTGTCTATATATTTCGTTGTTAGGGATCTAAATTTTTTTTTTCATACTTTGTATTCATCCAAGCAAGATCTGCCACTGGGCCGACTCCTTGTATCTTGATATTACATGTCAGAGCTCATCATATCACTTAATTACTTATTATGAATTAATCGTAGTTGTATTTATTAATATAAATTTAAAAAGGACCTCTGAAACGGATATATGTCGTGGACCGAGGTTCGACTCCCGCCATGATGACTCTGCCTATGCCATTAGCGAATTTTTTCCAAAGGAAGAAAGCGAACTTTTTCTAAAGGAAATTCGCTAAAAGTGAAGAAATTGCAATGACTCGAGTTAAGGGGTACAGTAACCATTTAAGGAGAAGCGAGCTAGAGAAAATTTAGGTGGGAAAAGAGACTTGTGGGAAGAGAAAAAAGAATTATGTCTTAGTTCAAACTCCCTGACAAAGATTATTACAAGTTAATAAATACTTGCACTGTAATTATTTGAAACGATTTAGTACATGTCATCAGAAACTGAAGCTAAATAGGTGTACGTATGTTTTCAGCTTTCAAAGAGATGACAAAACAGTAAACGAACAGGAAACGAAAGTAAATAACTTTAATCAGATAACTTGCATCGCACATGATTTGCAGGGGATTTTTAACTGAAAATAACGTTTATAAGATAGGTCGCATGAAAGGAATGAGGGAGGTAGAGTTGATTTTGCCAATCAGTGCAAGTAATGAAGTAATTTTAACTTTAAATAAGTAACTCTAACATTCAGTACCTTTAAAAGCAAATTATTTTCTCATTAAACAAAAAAATACAGTAAAACAATAAAATTTCCTCTTTTAAATAAATGCATGTTCATATTACAACTTTTATTATACACGTTTAATCGAATTCCTTATAATAATCCATCAAGCAGAGAGAGGAACATACTAAACGTTTCATTTATATAAGACTAAAAATGTAATTACCTTTACAGGGCATCGTTTACAAAATTCTCCTAAAACGGTGAGATAGCCAATGTAAAGGTAGGCATCCAGGGCTCATTTACAGTTAATTAATTACCTAAAAACCATTACAAGGTATAATTGAAATTAACGTTTATAGAGAAAGCAGGGTGGTCCAGATGGTCAGGCAACCTCTGGATTAGGAAATTTCATTTTAACCATCGCTCCTCAGTTCTACCAACTAAAATGGAAACAAAGAATTCCTGAAAACAGTTAGTTAATTTTATTATTAAATGGGGTTTAAAAAGGTAGGTAATTATTTTTAAGTCATTACAATAAAGAATAAGAAAATAGCAAAGTCTTCTTCTGCTAAATTACTTTAAAATTATTAATATTTTATAATTATTTGATTTAACTCTTCGTTAAATTGTAATAAAATATTTTAAAACGCAATAGACTTTGTATATCACAGGAATAATAATTTGCAGATAATTGCTAAGTACCTGCACCTAAACTACAGAAGTAATCTACGTCAATAGTATTAAATGGGCCAAACGATCGATTCCATCATACCTTATTAATCTTTAATACCTCCAAGATAACTAAAGTGTATTAATTATAGATAATAAAAATAAATGGAGTAAACAAGCTTGCAAAAATGTGAAATTTTTGGCTTTTGTGAACATAAACATGGACTTTGATAGTGAGGTGTTTGGAGAAGAGAAAATCATAATATTAAAAAGAATCAGGTACCTGGGTACTTTTTCTCACAAGTTCGGACTTGCTTCACATGTTTACCCAAAACTTTGCGTGCTATTACTTCGACCTGGCAACGCTATACGTAAAAATAAAAAAAAAAGACCGGGCCGTTTCACGAAAGTACACGCAGAGACTATTCTACTTACAAGTTTTGTATACTACAAGTAAAAAGCTACAAGATTACTAATCGTAAGTTGTAAGAAATTTGTTTTACTATTGTACAAGTGTAGATTGATAATTTCAAGCGGTTTTTATACAATTTTATTAAAAAAACACTAGTAGGTTACAAGTTTTATCTTAGATCTCCTAGAAAACGAGTATATTTATGTCAATCTCCAATCAAATTTTATTATCTCTCCCACAAATCTTACTAACTATTGAAAAAAACAACTTGTAACTAAAAGTTACAATATTAAGCGTTTCACGAATATCATTACAATAAACTATTGTAACCTACAATAGTTTATGTAAACAATGTGTCAAAATATTATTAAAATCCAGTTTCATTCATATATGTAAATTATTTCGAATGCAATTATTTCTAAAATACGAGATGAAATATTTATAAAAAACGTTTTACAAACTCATATTGAGCACTAAAAAACCAATAAACTAAAAGTTGGCGATAAAAACTAAGTTTTATTAATAAAATGAACTTGTAACTCAGTCTACTTAGGTTCGGACTTAATTAGAAAAAAGGACTTGGTGAATCTTACAAGTAATTGTAATAGACAAGAAATGTTGTTTATTAAATATAAAAATGCTACAAATGTACAAGTGTGTCCTTGGTAACACTTGTAAATTTTTCGTTACAAGTTGTTTTTTTACAACTTGTTTTTTGTTGTTACAGCTACAAGACTTGTACTTTTGTAAAACGGGCCCTAAACAGTCTAGGGTTTTATGACTTCGGCACTTAAGGTAAGTTTTGTGCATAAAAGAGGTCGGACTCATATATTCTCCTCGGACTCGCTTCGCTTGTTCTTCAGAATGTAATGTCCACCAAAGGTGTTATTGCTTTGGTGTCTCCAGGCCTAACCTCAAAACTAATAAGTGACCCAATGTCTGGAGAGTTTAGATAACTCCGTTTTAGCTAGACTCTGCTTTATGTCAGGGCATGTTATGGCTCTAGACTTGTTTCACTAGTCCTCAGAATGTTATATGATTGCCCCAAGCTTAAGGTGCTATTACGTCGGTATAGCATCGACCTTAAAATAAAAAAAAATTGGTTACAATGTAACCTTCGTAAGCTTCGTCCTTACAATGTTTTGGTTACCCAATGCTTAAATTAAATTAAAGGTTAGGAACATAACCAACAGCAGATAAATTCAAATAATACGGAAAATACTTTTATAATATGTTTTAGGTATTTATTAAAACCTGTGGCCATACTTTTTATTGATTTTAATTATTCCTATAAATCTCAGCAATACATTTTAATATAAAATAATAATAAGATAATTATAATATAATACCAAATCATATCATTGTCTACATTCGAGGTAATGATCGTTTAAGCACACGATTTCAGCAGTAGAGGTGGGCTGTGCTCTTAGTTTATATAAGTAGTATTTGTATTTGAAATATTTTGCCAAATTTAATTAATACTTAAACTACAGTAGATGCGACCTAACCCAAAGAGTAAAACCCTGATGGTTCGAAAGGCCCTAAAACGGGGTTTAAATTTTTTTGATAAACGTCATATTTTTAGAGATGTATATTAATTTGATTATATTTAAATATCGCACCAATAAATACACATTTTTCTCAATTACTTATTACTGTTATTGCAATAAAAATTCTTGAAATAATTAGTTCTTTCTGACACGCTATCTGACTATATGTTGTACCAAGTACCAATACGTCCATCAAAGTTCATTAAATGATCTTGAAGTCAATATTTTAAAGATGGCGATACATGGAAGGATGAAATTTAGTGATCTAATTTCCTACTGATTTCTACCTTAAAATATGATAACTTGTTTCAACCATTTCAATACAATAGTTCAGATTAAAAACGATATTTATGACGTCATAGTTTAGACTGATAACGCCATAAAATGCTTACTAAAGTTAGGCTACGTAACGTGCCAAGTTTCGTTTAGATTTGAGAATGCCTTCAAAAGTTAACGTGCAAGAAATGATACTCTTAACATATACACAAATACTATGTATGAAATTATTTGTAATGATACATATTTTTTTAAAATTAGGAACCTATTTGACTTGGTTCCCCCTAAACTATCGTCCCCCACTTCCGCCATTCGAAAAACCTCATCAGCGTCATTTTCTTACGAAAATTCGTTCAAAATATAATGAAACAAGGAATCATGCCATCCTGTTGCAGTCTTTGTCATGTCGAGAATTTTTATGTAAAGAGCTCTTTGCGTGTTGACTGGTTTCATTTCCAGAATCAGAGCGTGTCTGAATAAAAAAGGATGATCCTAGTGGGGACAAAAGTAATCAGGTAACATGAGCTATTCTGGCTAACTCAATAAACCAAAGTAGTATTCATTTAGTTAACCATATTATTTTAACTTCAAAAAGAAAAACAAACAAAATATTCAAGGTTACAAAATACAACCAGCTCTAACACGACACATTACTCCTTTGTCTTTTTACTTTTTAATATCTTTTAAGAAGTAATGATTCCATATCTTTTGCTTAAGAACATCACTGATCTATTGTCTTGGAAGTGTGTGGGAGGGGAATCTCATAATGTCGCATTTACGCAAAATCTCAGAATAATAAATTATGTGGCAAAACGATCACTTTCGACAGATATAAACAAACTTTTGGGTACAAGTCAAGTCTCGCAACAATAAATATATATTTTCTTTGATAACTTCAAACAAACAGTTATGCAGCCATCAAATTTTTTTCACTCTCTTTATTTTTCACAGTTTTAGTTTTATGTCTTACGATGAAAAACAGTAAGAATAATAAAATTTATAGGTTGTTGAAAATTAAAAGTTAAAAGGTTAACAGCACAACATTTTACCTTTCTGGCAGGACAACTAAGTTTCAACTCTCCAGCGAAAATACAGCGGGAGTTATGCATTTCATCGACCCAACAGACAGCATGATGAAAACCACTCAGTGCCTGAAACGGATAAAAAATGATGAAAACTCAATATCAGATTTTTAGGTGAACCTAATACTTTTCCTATATACCAACTACTGTATGTGAAAATAAAAACAAAATTAAGTTAATTATTAACGGATCCAGTATTTTCATGAATTCCTTTATTAATATGGATTGGAGCAAAATATTATAAGAGTAAAGGTATTGGACAATGGAATAATTTTTAAAGTTTCAGTCATCATGTTTATGCCGAAAGTCCCCTCTTTAGGCTAAAGAGGGAAGAATAATTTATAGGGAAAAAGAACAATCTTAATTTTTGATTTCGTTGAAAGAGGTCATTTGAAACTTAATAATCTACGTATAATCAATCCATTTGCATTAAAAACTAACAAAGCATATAAAATACGAAGAAGAAAGTTAAAATATAGTTAGCTTGGACTCGCGTAATCTGACAGCATCTTCTCTTAAAATTGATGCATTTTTGAGGATCTAGTTGTCTTTAAGTCTGGTTAGAGAAGTCATCTCATCATAATATGTTGGATTCTACACCTAGAATTAGATTTATATGTATTTTTTATATCCATTATAATAAAGAGTTTCTCTTTTTCATAATATTGATGCAATTCTATAAAAAAGACGCATCTCTCTTGAAAAGAATCAGAGTTATTTTAAATAAAACAAATAAAAAATGTTGTTTTAATATCATAAGTTTTCAGGCAGCACAGTTAATCCAGAATGTAGATGCAAATATCCACTTCCTGATATTTGTATATCCGCCTATGTGGATATAATATGGATATAAATAATATCCACCTTTTCGATACATGAAACATGACTTTAAGGTGATGTTTTATCCAGAAAGGGGGAATTAAGTATGACACACACATCTAACACGGATAGTAAAGAAGAAATTCAGTTTCAAAACTTTAGGTTGAACACAATATTTTTCTGTTTGTCGTACAAACAAATTTTTACCTTTTACAAAAAGGCAATACATTTGTAGAAGTAAAAAATGTAAAATACAAACTCAAAACAATAAAAACAAATATAATTCAATTTAATTCCAATATGACCTAATTTTGGTTAGTTTTACAAAAGAATAAAAAATAATCACAGAATCAGTTTGAGAAAAAAAGCTGTGAAAAACTTGAATTGGAAAATATCCACATGATTGAGCACTTTGATCCCCTGGTGCAGGTACTGGGGAAATTATATGGAAACTCTGTGAAACCTCTCGACGCTCCAGTTAATGATAAAAGTTTTTAATTTAAACAGCCACAAAGAATATTTTATTTCTCTCTCAGTAGTTTGTGAGCATTAATAACATGAAATTAGGATTTATTTATGTGTAATTGGAATTGATGTCGTTCCTAAGCATAAATAAAAGAAAAATTTTTCTTGTATGACGTAACTAAAACTAAAAAACTTTTCTAAATTTAATTTACGTTAACTACCAGATCTTTTATACTCTCAAATTACATGTTTTATTTCCTAACTTATATTTTATTTTTTTTAAAAAAAAAACTTCCTAGAAAATATACCTTAGTTCATTTGAAAGTAAAACATTCTATCTCAAAATAGTTAAATTTATCATATTTTTATCATTGCTTGTCTTAAACGATTAATTAAATTTCAAATAATATACTGTTTACGGTTGAGCTAAAATTTATAACAGCAACTCCTAATAAAAAATAATTTGACAATACTGAAGAGGAGATATTTAGTTAGTAGTTTTAAACATCTATATTTATTTTTGATTATTAGGGTTTGGCAGACGTTGATAGAAATGTAAAAGCTACTCAATTTTCACCATAGAGAAATATTTATGGAGGCTTGGCACCGCTATATCAAATCAATATAAAAAGAAGTTCACAGTATCAGAACTATGTTAAAATGAACTTTCTTGGTATGATGTGTGGTACGCTTAATCAAATGTGAATCTTGCCCCATCCGCGATTAATAATGGGAGAGGGGATGAAACATTTAGGAAGGGGCGATGAATGAAAATAAGGTTGGAAACCATATTTAAGATTGGGTTAAATAATTATTGTGGTAAACAACGTCTGAGAATACTTGCATGCTGGATGCTGTTGGATTTCAAAATAAACTGTTTGTTTAAAAGTCAATACTTTTTACAAGCACATCATTAATCATATATGTATTCATTCCTAATTCACTAATTTATGTATTTAGTACAAATTATTATGCACTGACCCCAAGAGATTATGGGCACATTGTCACATTCAAAGCAATAAAAACCCTTTACTACTAATGCAGCAAAAACATTGTTAAACCACATTTCCTTTATCGTATTTTTAAACTAGGCATAACTAAACTGTTTTTAAGCTGCAAAATATCATTTTTTTACACCATCAAAAAAGTTATTAAAAACAGTACAGAATTTTTGGCAATACACTACATCCTAGAGAGTGGTGATTATAATGTTGCAGATTATTTGGTGAATTTCGTGTTTTCTCTGGTAAACAATGTTTTTAAGCTTGTTTGTAATAATATATATTATTAATAAAAAATACGATGCAATATTAAGTATTCAACATTTTTATAAAATACCATATAAATATAATTGTAAAGAAAAATAGTAATGTTTTTGGCTTATTTTAATTTACCTGCTGTTTATAAATCGTCAAATTTATATTGTTTTATTTCGATAGTTTTTACTTTTCCTCCCTAAAGTTTCTGCTTGCTTTACCGAAAAAATGTAAATTTTGGCCAGTAATTTTTTATAGGCAATTATTTTTTTCTTTTTTTGAGGCTGTATGCAAAGGTCACAAGCCTATATAAAATAAATAAACATTAATTACCTACATAACCCCACTTTCAAGTAGATGCTTCAAAGAAGCACCAACTTAGCATTAAAATTAGGAAATAACAGATGTAGATTTAACCCGATTCTGACCTCATCAACCTAAGTATATACAGCTTAAGTTATTTAGGTAAACAACGTCAAAACAATTTTTAAGATAAACACTTTAATTATTTGAACTACTGGTTTGAAAAATATGCATATCAAATGGATTTACTTCATTACGATATGTTTATTTACGGTTACAAACCAAATATTGGGGCTTTTTAAGACAAAAACCAGTTCTCCGGCGGATTGGAAGGCAATTGTAATGCCAGTACTACCTTACGTAAAAATTATGCAAGTCTTGAGTTTAATCCAATGAAATTTATTAGTAGAGTTAACAGTGAGAGCCCGCATGACCCGGCTATCAACAGGTATATTTTATTACAAACAAGTCCCAAAGTTACAGTGTTTAGACTCATTAACACTTAGTATTACTGCACTTTATTTATTATTAAATAAACACAGAATACAGGTATTATGATACCAAATGTAATACTTTGCTGACATAAATACATAATAGTACATAGGAATGGCAGTGTTTTGTGTCTTTAGAGCGTTTAAACAAATTTAAAAAATCAGGACGGGGTACCTCGGGACTACTTTTTCTGAGTTTTATGCTTTTTCGAAATTTTTGCTGAGTCATTATTGCGGGTTAGTGACGCTATAAAAAATTATTTTGCCAATAGCACAACTACAGCAGTTGACTCTAGCATAAATACACTGGGCGCTACGACGATAACAGACACACACATTTATACAGGCAGACAACTTTCCAAAAACCACTCAGGAGGCCTTAAAATACCTGAAACGGATAATTCCGGTTTCATCCCGGTTTCAGATTTTTTTCAAACACAATACTTTTCCTATATACTCCTACGGTATAAATGAAGAAAAATAAAAATATAAAATCTACTAAACCCTGTATGTAAAATGTAAAAACCTCACAACACACCCACTATGTAATCTTTTCACGCAAATAATTCACACATTTTCATTCGATCTGAGTCAAACAATTCCTTTAAACAAGCCTCTTATTTGTTTACTTTTCAAATAGGTCAAGTACGGTCATGTGTAAAATAAAGTTCCTAGACATTGTGTAAGAAATTCATACCATTTATTTATAAGTAATAAGTAATTAATAAGTAATTATTTATAAGTAAATAAATGGTATTGTATTGTGTCAAAAATTAAAAACGGGGATAAAAGACAAGAAATGTATAAGGTGATTCAATGTGATGTAAACAAACCAAACGCATTCAAAGGTTATAACCTGAGTTTTTATGAATGACGTCTGACGTCATTCCAGGGATCGGTATTAGCAGTTAAAATTAAAAATTTACAATTTTTTCTTGCAATGACGTTAAGTCCGGACTATAACCTAACGTGCCAAAAAAATTGATGTCCTTCACCCTATAAACTTTATCAGCGTGGATAAAAAACAACACTTGTGCGTGCTTAATATTCTACGCTAAATAATTAGCGTAGCTCAGAGACTTAATAGAAACTATTAAAAATGTAACTGTAACAAAAAGTAAGTCCTGACATTACTATTCTAAACTTAACACAGATATCTATCTACTTCTCGAGAGTTTTTCCTTCTGGGGTATGTAACCTTAATACAGAAAATTAGTACAAGACAAATACATAAATTTGAAAATCCTTCAAACAATGATAGCTTACTAAGACAAACAATAAGATAACTATATTTTAAAATTCAAGTGCAAAAAACCGACTTGGTCTCGTAGACAATGTGTTTCTACGAAGTGGCAACAAGAGGTGGGTGTTCCGTATGGTTCAATAATTTCTATTCTTTATCAGGACAATGTTTCAAACCCACACACTCTACATCTCAAACTTGTTATTACAGCTCAACTTGATCGCAATTCTTATTTTTATCACATTTTAATGTTTTGTGATCTTTCGAATGAATCGCTGCGCGAAGAATAAACAATCAGGATTGTATTTAAAGAGACCCGAGGCGTCATCTATTTATACGATTTGAGTGGCAGACCGACCTTGGCAAGTTTAAGCTTTTTCGAATGCATAAAATATCTTTTTTTCCTACATGTACCTTATATTATATTAAAGCTACAAACAGGATTTAGTAGTATTGTATTTTAAAAATGGAATACATAGATTGTATTTTAAATGTTGTGACACGTGAAAATAAACACAGTGATTTGATTTTTGTAGAAATATGTAAAATTAGATTCAAATTTTATGATAAATAGAATTACCATAACGAATTGTTAGTTGTAAGATTTTTATAACCTCACAATTATACCAAGAAATGTGTGTATTACAAGGAAACTAAAAAACGAATAATTAAATATTACCATAATGTGCTATTTAGAACAGTTTCGTAATTCATTAAAAATCATAATATCATAGAGAACTACACTACTACAGTACTACAACTACTACAGTAGTTTCACATACAGACAATCTGCAAAAAAGGTTTGTTTTATCAATTAAAAAAAATCGCGTACGGGGTACTTTATCACATTGGATTCGCTACGCTCATTCTCCCTGCATCAGACTCGCTTCGCTCGTTCTTGGAATATACAATTCGTCAAATGTATACTGCAACACATCTTGGGACACGCTTTGCTCGTCCTCAGACAGTAAGTACATTTGTTTCATTCCCAGCGATCCCCATCCAGGCAGTGACCACGGTGCTGCTTAATTTTTTAAGATTCAACAAAAACCACAGATATACTTGTCACAATGAAACGAAACTTAGTTTACTTATTTATTACGTAAAGGTAGTCCCGAATTAAAACTTAAGTGGGTTATTTTTCGATTTTTACAACTTTTTAAAGAACGTATACAATCGAATCGCATCATTTTTGCAGATAAATGACATCATAAAAAAATTATTTTCCGGTAGACTCATTTTTGTACATACTTTCAATTATGTTGAAATTACCCTTATTACATAGGGTATAAATGAGGAAAAGTAATAGGATACAATTTAAAACGACGTCCGCTTTGGAATCAATCAATAGATACTTTTCTATAACTGCAAAAGTAATAAATATTTCACATATTTGTTATTTTGTCACTGGAATAGTTTGTGTTAGTTTCTACTTAATGATCGGTTTATGCTTTATAACTTAAGCAGTAGTATTATGACTCGTTACTCAATTCTTCTGGATTTTCAAAGGAAATTCGCATATCAGTTATACAAAATTATGCATACCCTTTCAAACTTATCAGTGCACACCATTATTTCCACTAATTTAAAGCTTAGTTAATGCTTACATTTAACGGACTAATATAACTCGGACTTATATTTAACGGACTAATATAATATTAATGACTAACGTCACTAATATTACATTTAACATTTTAGCGCATTTCTTTTAAAAAAAAATATCCAGAAAAATTGGGTTTCGTGTAAAAAAATAATAAAACAAATTTTTTGTGATTAGGGACCTCTGAAACAGATTTTTGACACATTCCCGGGTCCGACTCTCAACATGCAGCAAACTTTATTACCAAATTTTTCCAAAGGAAATTCGCTAAAAAAATCCATATAAGCCATCATAAGCTTTTGTAATAAATTACACTATAAATTAATCATAATTTGATCTCTTATAAATAAATATAAGCACAGGACGTAAACCCAACTTACTCTGATTGTGTCACTGATTTATACATATAATTAATTACTTAACTGTACCTTCTTCCTTTAAAGAACATTTATTTATTATATTCCATTCTGAAGTAGATATAAGTAAAAGAAGGAATGTACAGAGTAATGAATCAAAGATACTTAAGATCGTGGCTTCTATTTAAAGAATGTTTTTCATAGATATATCTTATGAATGTATCAAATAAATGACAAATATTCATCAGTCTTTTCTTGATTAGATTCTATGAAAGTCACGTTCTCGGTCTTCCTAGTTCTGCCGTGGCTTTTTAAGATCTAATTCTGTCTTTTTATTATTGTATTGATATTTTCTTTCTCGGGCGTGAGGCCAGGTTGTAAAGAGGAAAAGATTTTTATGTTTTCAGTCGATAAGGCAACACTGTTCCCTTTCACTCTTACGTACAAGTTGTCTGAGACATTTCATTGTCATTATAATTCTTTTGGTCCACAGTTGTTGGCTCCCACAGAGTCTACTAGACGTGTCATGATTACAGACCACTAAGAAAAACCACAAGACCTCCATATCATCAATCTTTTATCTTTCTGTATAATTCTTATAACCAGTCGTACCACCACACCTAACATCTACAACTCGGAGCTACAAACTACAGGCTTGTTTAATCTAAAAATCTCATAATCTGCTACAGAACCGCATAATTCTGAATTAGCATGTGTCAATCATTGGATCAAGACGTGATATACTGCCGGAAGAGATTCTGTTATTAGTTTTTCTAAAGTTTATATTCATGTTTTCCGAATAGAACGAAACCTATCAAGATGTAAAGAGTTCAATTGAATTTGAAAAACAAAGCATGCAAAGATTATTATACTATTCAATCAAACATACAACAAAACAACAAATCACCACTCAATTTATCGTGATAATAAAGAAGCTTTATGGCTCTTGTCTTACCAACACAAATACCAAATCGGGTGCGGGTTATAACTAGGAACTTTTCCTCACCAGATCGAATTCCCTACGCCCCCCCTCAACACATCAAACTTGCTTCGCATGGGTTATAACATGGGCATAACCTAATTTATATTGCAGTACATCTTTGCACACGCTTCACTTGTCCTCACTCAGTAAAACATTAATTTTATTTCCAGTGGTTATCCACCCAAATACTGACCTCACTCGAAGCTGATTTACATCAGTGATGCAATATAAACCCTAGATATATTATCTCTATTAAATAAAACTAAGTATACTTAATTACTCTATTTGCACCAAAGTTTGCACTCAATAAGGTTGTTCTTAGAGGAACAACATGTAGTATGGACATAATTAGATACAAATTGAGCTAATGCTGATAATGTGACGAATCACAACGCACACAATGTTTAAATTATAGGCGACTATATGCGTGCCAAATTTAAAGTCGATCCAAACATTGTTCCGCGTTTTTCCTGGTTCATTAATGACGTTTAATGAAGCCATAGAAAAAAATATTTACCAAATAACAACACCAGACCTACAAATTCATATTTGAGCCAAGTTTCAACTCTGTAGCAGAAACACACTAGGAGCTACGCTTATAACAGAAAGTCTCAGACACACACACAGATACAAACAAACAACTTCACAAAAACTACTTAGGAGGTCTCAAAAATACGTGAAACGGATAATTCAAGAGAAATCAAGGTTTCGGATTTTTTTTCAAAAACAATGCTTTTCCTGTAAACCTTCAATATACACATGGAAAATTAAAAATATGAAAAATATCACGCCTCCTTTTATAAATTCCACCTCATAGTTGTCGAAAGTTGAAACTTGAGTTTAACAAAGACTAAACTTGTGTACAAGGAAAATAGCTTTAGTTCAAGCAAACACATTTAATCTCTTCGCTTAATAATTTCTTGTAGAACACTAATTACCACTAATAATTCGTACACCTAAATCAAATAGATCAAACTGCAAAGCATTAGCTTACTATTATTTTACATTCCCTCATATTAGAGCAGTAGCGTCGCATGGTAGCTTTATTATACAACAGATCTCGTCGCTTTTCCTTATATCAAGTTAATTAAATTCTTTTGTTTGAAATGGTGTAGTTAAATCAAAGTGAACGTAAATTATGAAAATTCATTATGAATACTCATCAATTTTCATGACTCATCTCCCCCATTCCCTCGACAATTTTAGACTTCAGTTTTAGGCTCACTTATTTCATTAATATAGTACGACACACAGCTAAAATCAGTTGACAACGCGGGAAAATAGTGTTGAGGAACTAATTAGGTTGGCCTGATTTGAAATTGAGGGCGTGGTATAAAGTCCAGGAATTACCTCATTGGCTCCCTCGCATTATTTTCCTAAGCTGTCAATTGATTTTAACCGTGTATCGTACTATAAGACTGTTAGTTTACATCAAAGATAGTAACAATATACACCTTCATGGTATCCTGTCCTTAGTAACATTGCTAACCATATTTTATATGGTACACTTGTATTTTATATGGTATACAGTTGTACCAAAATTCAACTCAAAGGAATAATTTTAATGTTATAAATTGTGTACAAGTTATCCAATAGAAATTGAACTAATGCTTATAATGAAATGAAACGAGTTACATTTTACTGGTCTTACATTTGACTACATGCGTGCTACATTTCAAATCAATCGAAACATTTGAACGCGTTTTATGAATTTTTGCTCATTATTGCCAGTTAATATGGTAATAAAGAAATAATTTTCTGGGTAGTACAACTATATCTAAATATTGATTTTTGTACCAAGTTTAAACTCTCTATCAAAATACACTAGGATCTACACACACATTTACAGAAAGACAACTTTGTGGAAAACACTTAGGTGTCTTCAAAACACCTGAAACGGACATTATAGGTGACATCTCGGTTTCGGATTTTTAATGCAAACACAATAATTTTCCTATGTACTAGGGTGTAAATTAGGAAAAGTAAAAATTACTGGAATGTTTTTGTGAAAAGTTTGATGAACTAGAGATATGATGAGAAGAGAGAACATGAAGGCGGCAGATACACAGAGGCAGAGTTAGTCATGTGGAGCGTGCAATATCTACGACTAGAATATCTAGTCCTTTCCATATACCTACGCCATTTTTCCCTGCCAACTCTATACATGACGACTGAGAGAGATTATAACTTTGATTCCCCAAAAACCACAAACAGGACTAAACCAACCAAAAATTTCAAAAACAAGAGATGAAAGTGACATTTTAGAAAACTGGACAAATGATAAGAAACTGCTTGCGTAGCACCATCCTACCTTTGTATCCTATACATCCATTATTTTGCACTTTTCATCTGTGTTATTTTTTTACACTTTTTTATTCTCAGATAAAGCTTTTAACAAAGAAAAAATAGCTTTAAACAAGAAAAAGCGGAAGTGAGACGTCAAAGTGTCGCTAACACTGATTCTTTAGTTAATTTTATTGTATAGTACAAAAATAAAAAAAATCGGGTACCAGGGTATCTCGAAACTTTTCCTCAACATATTTGATTTGCTACGCTAATGCTCGCTCATACTCTTAAAATGGAAATCACCAAATTTATATTGTAGTACGTCTTTAAACTCGCTTAACTCGTCCTCACACAGTTAAAGCGTTAAATTTATTCACAGCGCTCGCTCGCCCATTTTAGAAACTGATCTTGCTCGATGCTGCAAACCTTTTATAATCCAACAAAAACTAAACATACTAGCCGTATCAAAATGTTTACTACACTTGTACCAAATTTCAAAAAGATTATTACAATTTTTAAAAATTAAAAAGTCATTAGATAAAATTGAACTAACGCTAAAATGAGAGCGACACATCTGACGCAATCAGGATTTGCAAAACTGGCTTGTATCAATGATCATTCGGATGTTTAGCGCAAACACAATATTTTTACTATACACCAACGTATAAATAAGGAAATTGGAATAAATATAAAAAATTAGGTTCCGGAAATATTATGGGGTGATGAATATTCCCAAAAAAACAAATAAACAAATATATCCTCTATCAAAATAACCGATATATTTATTTTATGGGATTTTGCTTGTAAAACGCCAAGTAAAAACAAATAAATTAGCAATTTTTATCTCAGAGCTCGGCCTTTTGCGTGAAAACCAAAATACCAGAGAAAAAAAAATATAAAACAGATTCTAGTTCGCTAACAAGAATGATATCTGTCATAAATTAACTCCTTACATGTGAAGGAATGTACTGCTAGTAGTTTCAAACATTTGTAGAAAAATATAGAAACGACTATATGTAATAATTGTATACGTAATATTAATGAGTTAGAATACCTGACATACCTATAATTTAATTAACTATTCCATTCCCTGAATCTGCATAACTCATCGCGTATCTGATTTTCATCCTGCGGAATTTTCATTAACCCGGATGTTTGAATATAATTAATTTATTATATATATATTATATATATATAATATATATATATATATTATATAATTTATATATATATATAATATATATATATATATTCTAAGTAAATCCTGTAACACATGAAGCAGCTTAGTAATAAGTTTCTTCAAAATTTGTATTTAGATATGTTGACCCAAAAAATGAGGTAATTATTAAGACTTGCTTCGTGTTAATCATTACAGCTGATTACACGGCAATATTCCAACTTACCTCTTCCACTCTACACACAGCTAGCGCTGGTTCCCGAAATAGAGGTAATGAAACACAAGTGACTCCCCCCATTTTACAAATCTTAATTGGCCTTTTGGAAACTGGAAATACATAAGCACTTTAAAGCTGTATTGGTATTGCATCCCAAATCGAACTGCGTACCGTAAATTTTGTTTATTATCCATATAATAAATTATGCCAGTTAGCGACTGGAACTCTGCGCTAGGGAATTAAAAAAATGTATTGCAATTATATTATGCTCATTGCATGAACAATAGAATTTAAGAATTATTAAAGGAAATTAAAAGAATATTTCAATCATCACGTATACAACAAGCATAAATAACAAATTCATAACTAAAGTAACTAAAGAGGGAAGGGATATAGGGTACCAAAGAAACATTGTTAAGTTTTCCACTGTTGAGGTCCGTTGAGGAACCAATAAGGATAGCCAGATAACGAAATGTGGACAAAGTTTAACATTAGGAAGAACCTCGTTGGCTTCCTTCCATAATTTTTCCACGCTGTCAACTGATTTTAATCTGTGGTGTTATACTATTACTCAGGACAAGGGGTCTAGCAACGAGCTATTGCTGGCACTATTTATAATGGGTAAAATTAATGTAGAAAATAATTAATTTAATTTTAACAAAACCGAGAGAAAAACGGGGTTAAAATATATAAGCAAATAAACATCAAAGCAAAATATTAAATGGAGAGCTTAAAATTTTTTTCAATATAATTTACTCAAAACAGCACATCTTAGTTTACAGTTTACTTCGGCCTATATGTAACGTAAGGGATTTATGTAATCTGTATTACACATAAATTTATTTATCTATTTATAAGTTTTTTCCGGAACTAAATCCATTTACTATATATACACCAGCGATTTTAAAATTTTTACAATGAACAATTTTTACAATTAACGGTACAATCAAGTAGTATACATGCTACTTGAACAATATTTACCCACCGCCAAAATAGCTTCTCATCTAATCTAGATGCCATGACCCCTCAGTTTTAAGAACATTGCTTTTTATTACCAAAAATAGTAAATTATGTTATTAAATACTTTAAGAATTAATGATCTATCTACCGTAATTTCAATTCATTGTTCTTCAATCTGGAAGCATAGTTCAAGATTTGATGTCATTATTTATGATTTAATTTCTTTTCAGAGGTAAGCTGTAATATAATAACTTAAGAGCCTAAAAACCTAACTAAATTTAACTAACCAAATTTTTCATTACCTTTCATTACATACATATGAATGATGAGATACACTGTGTATAAAAATACATAATATATTTTTCGTTACCTTACATATTGTATTTGAAAAACTTTACGACGTAACGAAATGAAGGGTTTTTTCACATCCTATAAGATATAATATAAGCACTTAGTAAATATCAAGTCCGCGCATTAAAACACAGCCGTTTTTAGCGCTGCAATTAAACTAAACAACGTCAGTTGGTTATTAAAAAAATCATCAATGTCATTATTTACTATCTTTAATTACAATAAAATACTAAATACTAAATCAGTTTAGTAATTAAAAATTATCATCATTATCAATTTATTACTTTTATTATTAATAAAATAATAAATACTAACTACACGTAAATTTGTTTTACCTACCACACATATTAATTTAAAGACATAAAAAGAAGAAGTTGAAGATTGCGTTTTCATTATTATCACTAAAGAGGAATGTTTTTTAAAAGTTTTAAAGTTTTTCATACGTGTTTGTTTTTTTCATTGTCAGCTACCTCTGAAAAAGAGCATACGCTATGACTGTAAAGTGTTTTTTTCTCAGGTAGAGAGATTAGGTTCACTTTACTCTCAGTTGTACAAAACGTTAAATGCAAAATTTATTTTAAATTTAACAAATCTACTGTAAAAAGGATCTGCATTTTACAGTGGACATACAAAGAATCTCTTTAGTTTATCATTTGATAACCGAGTTTTGCACATAATAATTAGTTGAAACAATATAATTGTGCGTGAGAATGTAACAAAGTAACAAGCAAAATGCAATCTGGAAACTACATCAGGGAACTGTTCCATCATTCGACAATCGTCCATTATTCATAGCTCGACTAATGTCATGTCCAACTCTGTTTCATTACGTCTAACTCATCAGGTCACCGACAGAGTCTGAACTTTTTTAGTATAGCTGGGAGTTCACCTATTACCCGCTAGGAGCACTAAAGCCAAGAATCTATAGTTGTAGTATAGATATATTTCCGTAGATGCAACACAGTTTTATCATTATTTTTCTTTCTGTTACTTATTTCTAGTTTCTTTGCAAACAAAAAAATATTTAAATTAGTTACGTACTTGTATTTATTTATAGAAAGTTTATTTGCAATGAGAGATGTGATTTAAGGTAAAACTTAGTGATTTTAAAGTCAAAAACTTTACGAATTAAAACAATAGATAAAAAGTTTAGTAAATGTTATTTATTTTATTATAACTCTTCACCTCAGACAAAATAGCCTCTACTACATGGCTGTAATGACTTTTTTACCACAGCTCGAACCTTTACTGACTTCATTTGCTCCCCAGTAAATAAAGTCACTTCGGTAATAAAATAATTTCACAGCCGAGTAGTATAAATAATATTCTTAACCTTTGCAATATTTACTGTCTCGCTTAACTCGATGGTAAATACAATTACCGCGGTTAAGAAAAAACTCATTTTACAGTCCTCGTAGCATAATATAACTAAAACAACTGAGCACAGTTAAACTAAATCAATATAAAGTTAAACAATAAAGTTTCCAATGAAATATGTACGTTAATGTGTACTTCATCAGTTCGTTTATTTACTAGTCATATTAATGGCATACTGCCACGATATATTGATGAATATATATATTATATTATATATAATTATATTATATATTAATATATATATATATATAATATATTATAAATATATATATATTCATGATTAGTGAGTCCCCCTCTTTCAAAAATAAGATAATTTTTTCTACGACAATCGCTACAAATTAAATGGTGGCTTTGTTTGGTTCTCAAAAAATGTGAAGCTCGAGCGAGAAAATATTAATTAATAAAATAGAATAATTATTGCATGCACAAAGAATACGGACAATCTCTCTCTTTACGATAGTATTTTATTACAATTTACTTTGTACCGTTTCAAACAGAGTGCAAGTAGTTAAAAAAATCCTCTCTCAAAGATATACAGCAAATCGTCTGTGTTTGGTGTCCAGGTCAGGACATAAATAAAAGACTTTAATCTCAAAGCATTTCATGCGCCAAGTACGAAATAAAAACTCGGTTTCGATTTTCATGTGAACACAATACTTCTCCTTATTCCAACCAACGGTAGGAGGTAACAAGAAAGTAAAAAGGCACACAAAAAATAAATGGGATCAGTACCAATTTAGGTCTTAAACCATTAATCATGAAAATCTGTTAAGTATAGTTAATGTATAAATGAATGTGTCTTAATCCCAATCAGCGTACTTATAATAATGCAGTTTTTATACCATTAAATATCCGGTTTGTAACAGTAATGGTAATTAAATTTATACGATCTCGTCTAGTCACGGCTTGACAGAATTTAATTTATTAATACATATTATCTGATTAACCATTCTATAAGAATTTAACAATTTATTCTACTAAAACTTATTTAAAATAACTCGTCCTAAATATAACATAAATTTAATTAAACGGTAAATCAATTTAAATGTTGTTAAAAGTAGTCGGTTGATCTTTAAATTAATCACAAATTAATAATAGTATAAGGTAATCGATTAAAAGCAGATCAATAGCAAATCTACTTACCTAATACTTAGGCAGTAGTAAGTAGGTTACAAGTAGGTTAGTAATAGTACTAACTCATTGTTAGCTATGAAAGGTTAAAAGTAAGTTTGTAGGTGTAGGATTAAATGCAATTCAATAAATTGCGGTGTTATCAAATTTGGTTATAATATTTTGAACTCTGCGGCATGCGGTTGCTCTATTTAAGCCCCACAAACATTTTAGTGGAGTTTTATAATTTTTTAAGTGCCTACATAATAACCTAGTGAGGAAACGATTTGATTACTAAAAGCAATAAAAAGTTTACTCTCGTCTGCCGGATGTAAATTTTACTTTAAACCTTTTTACGCAAATATGGATGCCCAAAATTTTTGAACACCAGATATACATCACTCCTACTATACTAACTCTGCTTCTAATGAAGCTGCGGTCAAGAAATTAATAACTACTCCATTAAGTCGACCACCGACAGCTTGAATAATTATTTGTAGACGTCTTTCTCAGTGTAGCAATCAAATTCAAAAGTGTGTTTTTAACGACAAACTTTTGAATTTAAAATTGAGCATACCATGGTATGAATTTATTCAAAAACTACATATTAACTAAAACAATTCATACGATGTATAAATTAACAATACTACAAACAATGTATTGGCCTGTATTGCAGCTTCCAAAAAACACATTTAATAAGCTAAGTTACTTCCAACGGTGCTTAAGACTTAAAACAAACAGGATCATTTAATCTAAATTTCAGGAACCCAAATTTATGTTCCTCCTGCATCAAAAGAAAACAAATACTCTCTATAACAAAAACGAACTAAAGAAATAATTTTTAATTTAATTATTTTTAGGACACTAGAAAATAGAACAAGTAATGTGTTTGCCAAAAAGATCCGAAACCGAGATGTCCCAGAACTATCCGTTTTTGGTGTTTTAAGCTCCTAATGGTTTTATTTAGTTTTGTGTGTGTGTGTGTGTGTCTACACTTGTGCTCCAGTGTATGTCTGCTAATGAGTTGAAACTTTGTACAAAATCAGTCTGCTGACTGTAGTTGTGTTATTGGAATATTTTTTATGACGTCATTAACCCGCAATATTGACTTAAAAACATCATAAAAAATATCGACGCAAAATCATAAAAACCAAAAAAACAATGCGATCAGATTGAAGTTTGGTGCGCATTTGCTAATTATAATACTAACATACGAGATAAGTTTCATCTTATTATCAGTATTGGTTTAATTTTTATCAAATGACTTGTGTACTTTTTTTAAAATATCGGAAAATAATTCAATTGAGTTGATATTGGGTACAAATTTAAACCGATAAGTAAAAATAAAATAAACCAAGTTTGGATTCAATATGACAAGAATATCAATGATTTTTGTTTGGTCATAAAAATTAAGCAGCATCAAGCGAGGTCAGTGCCTGGATGGGTGACCAATGGGAATTAAACGAATGTATTTACTATCTGAGACGTGTTTTAGTATAAATTTCGGCGAATTGTTCATTCTGAGGACAAACAAAGCGAGTCCGAAGTAGGGAGGATGTGCGTAGCTAATCCGATGTGATGAGGAAAAGTTCCGAGGTATCTCGTACCCGTTTTTTAGTTTGATAAAACAGCTACGAATTTCTAAAATCATCGAAACTTTAATATCCGATGTACTAAAGTAAGTTATTTCAAACCAACACGCAAGCTTTTTTATTTTAAATATGTTTCAGAAAAAGTTTAAGAAGCTTAACCTACAGAAGCATTTGCTTTCCCATGCATTAATTCAACAAACACTTGAGCGAGTATACTCGAAGTAACGCTAAAATACAGTGTTGGTAACATAAACTTTTTATTTATGTATTTTTGAAAATTTATAAACTTTAAAATACTTATATTAATATTATATAAGTTGAAATAAAATATCAGATAAGCAAACAAGAGAATTATAATAATCATACTTTTTTCAACAAAATAATATATTTATTATTTTAGAATCTTACATGTACACATATATTATTTTAAAACATTAAAATTATAAATAGAAAGTTATGAAACTTGATATTTTTATGATATAAATTTTAATATTTAAGAAGCTTTCTGTAGCTTTTGACGCGAGTTTATTTATAGTAGATTTTTTATAGAAAATGTGAAAGGGATTAAGTACAAAGCAAGTATTTTTGTAATTTCAGGGTTTTTATTAAAAGTTGCACTTTACTATAATTATATTATGTATACCTTACAGTTAAGGAGGAATAGTAGCATTATTAAAAACTATCGGAGGAATAACTACAGACCAAACTTCACACGACATTGTGAACGTTGAAATAAATTTAAATTTATCAGTTTGACTCCACTGTTTTGGCAATTTCGTAGCAAGTATTTAATAAACATTCTCTTCACCTTCTTTAGTTTTCTTTTGTTCTTTTCGTTTATTATCGTAATTTATTTAGAAGTGATGAGTGGGGATATTATAAGAAGCTGTTATATTGTTTATAAATAAAATTATATTTTGCCCAAACCTGAGCATATTCATGTCACATAAAAATGTTTGGGCGAAATATATTTATTTGGAAACAATATCACAATGACCCATTTGAGCCCACTTATTTGAACTAGTATGGAGACCAATCATACAACATAAGTAATTTATTTATTTCTAGTAATCTTATTTTTGTTGTCGCCATTAAAATGAAACATTACATTTTAAAGAATATATATAATATAACATTACGTTATAATTAATATAATATAATATATAAATTATTTAATATTTAAAGACAAGATTGCTTTTGTTTCTCTCCAAGCTGTTTGTTTTTTTTGAGAAGTAACAGATCATATTAATTAATTTATTTTTTTCATTTGTTGTTACCTCAGTTTAGAAGAGCTAATAGCCTGTAATTTAATTTTTCTTTCAGGTATGTTTAGTACTTAGTATTACTCTACCTTTACTATTTGCTTAATGCATTTATTGTAAATGTTATAATTTTAATAAACATTTTTTTCTTTCAGATAAATAAATGCAGGCTTTTCTTAACCAACTTAGATTATATTACTATATCCAATGAATAATTTAATATGGTATAATTATAGTATATACCATTAATATAATAAAATATTTTTATACAATATATTTATAGCGTATAGTATATTTATGCCGTAACTATACAGAGTATATGGCAAAAGAAACTTGCTAACTCCGTGCTAGCAATTACCTGCATGATGCAGCGTCTGCAGGCAATTAACCATTGCCTTACTTCTTCACCTTCGCCTTGTCAGTCCAATAAGTTAACTACCAGCTCGGGCTTGCTCCTCGGTGTAATTTATTATACCGATAAATACTATTTATATAA
This sequence comes from Microvelia longipes, assembly GCA_018340805.1. Lineage (NCBI taxonomy): Eukaryota > Metazoa > Arthropoda > Insecta > Hemiptera > Veliidae > Microvelia > Microvelia longipes. The sequence goes on from JACMZG010000008.1 coordinate 30,798,410, forward strand.
TATATACTATACTATTATAAGTATTACCTTGTGCTATTATATTTATGTAATATTACAATGACATTTAAATATCTATAATATTTTTTCATCCTATTTATTTCCGAATAGGTATTTATGAATTAATTCATTTAAACGTTGAAAAAATACAATAATTTGAGAGTAATAGCCGCCAAAGTTTAAAATTCAAAAGTCATTCTCAGAATAGCAAACATATCAAAATGAAATTTAGTTGATCTATTTGCTTGATATCTTAGAAGGAGGCACATCGCATCAAAGTTTAACTCGATTAGTCACATGACCCAAAATTTATTAACGTGGTCATAAAAATTTTAATGTCCGAGCAGCACAAAGTCTAATTTGTGTCATGTTTCAATCTTCTAGCTGATCAGCAGGAAGTTTTTTTATAATACAGACACACAATAATATGTTTATTTACAGCATGAATAGAAACCGCTCATATCGTCTTGTAAGTGCCTGAAACGAATAATTTGAAAATGATCAATGAGTGGAATCTCGGTTTCGGTATAGGCTCAACACAATACTTTTTCTATAAACCCAGGGTTATAAGTGAGGAAAAGTAAAAAGGATATGAAAAACCACAAAAAAACACAAAATGTTTATAAAAAACATAAAATTCAGGAAAACCTGAACACGAGGGAGGAGGCAACCGGTTCTGGCCTGGGTGGAGTGACTAGCGAAATCAAAAGTCGTTCCTCTAGCGGCGCTGTCCTCTCGCCCCACCTGTTCCCACTAACTTTTAACTGCAGAATTTTAATTATCAACTCATCAAGCCATTTCTCATGTTAGAGAATTCGAAGATCTTATCAATTCAACATGAACACTGTCCTGCATTTTTTATTTTTGTTGAAAATTAAAAAACAATAAAACCTTATTTATTTATTATGAATATCTTGAAAATTAATTTAAAGTTGCTTTTAACAAATAAAGCAATTATAACAAATGCTTAGACCCTTATTATAATACATTACACGTATAAGTATTTGCATAATTTACACATTAATTATTAAAGAAATGAATTTTAAGTTGGTTTATCTAGATAAACAAATGCTAGGAAAATAAACTATAACGTAATCAAATAATTTGTTAAAAATTGCTACAATCAATACTCTAGATAATTATAATATTAAATCGATTAATGATTATACAATTTAGACTGATAATTGTTTAGGTTATTAACAATTTCTGAACGCAGCAAATGCAATTATTTTATAGTATATTTTTCTAAACAAATTATTTTCGCTAAAATTTTAGTGTAGATGACCCTTACGAGATAAAATTCTGATGAATTTTTAAATATTAATAATAAATTAAAAATAGAAACCAATTTAATTTAAGATAATATTAACTTCTGAAAAATTAAATGGCAATTTAATTTATAAATTAAATCTGAAATTAGATATTAATACGACTAAATAAAATAGAATGTCAGAGTGTACAATAGTATACAATAATTCATTATACGAAAATTAAACATAAACATATAAAAGTTTTACAAAATGATACAAACAATATAAATATAAAACCTAAACTGCACAGGGCATTATGAGATTCATTCTTAGTGGCAAACAAATTTAATTTAATTCCCCAAACTATTTGTTACAAGTTTATTAAGACCGATTCAAATTGGTGCGTGCCATTCAGGTTATAACCTGTCCTTACGTAGGGCCAATTTATTTTAATAGGAATTCAACAGTAAATTTTAAGTATAAAATGATATAAAAAATAAATAAATATATATATATATATATATATTATATATATATATATATATATATATATATATATATATAATAATATATATAATATATAATATACAGATTACATAAGTTCATGAATTAATTCAGATTTTACAACTTCTAGCAGGTTCTTGGAAGATTATAGTTAATTTAAGAACAAATGTCTCTTCAGAGTTCCAAACTAACAAACAAAAGAAATAAAATCTTAATCCTATTTTAAGATCAAAACTAATGAAAAATTGTTTTGTTAAGAAAAATCACAAGATCTTTATTTTTAATATATTCTTAAAGGGTTTAAAAAGTTTTAGTTAAGAAGGTTTTAAAAAAAGAACGAGGTGAAGGCAGGTGGCAAGCCTGGAATAGAGCCCACCTGCGCACATTAAAACTAATTTATATAAAAATATAACTCTTGTTCTCGATGCGTCCAATTCTTTCGTATAACATTAAACTTCAGGTATGAAAAAAGACCCTCAGAAAAGTTTAAACCCATAGAATGGCAGGAAATAAAAAATATCCTGGTATATAATAAAGAATAACGGTTTACGAGGTCAACTTAATATCTTAATTTTTCAATCTAGACTTCAAAAACATTATAAGTGTAATTATAAAGTACACATACTTTAACTAATTATTGAATTCAATATAAATAAAATAATTAATAATTGAACCGTGATATTTTACGCACTCTATTGAGGACTTTTTTAAGTTTAAAAAAAATCTAGCATTAAAGAATGCTATAAAAACAGCTATTTCACGGTACAGTAAGCAAAAGATAACGCGTTGCCCAAGGTCTGGAAATTATTAATCCAATCGCTTTGTGTTATTTATAAGAATTGATTTAGTTCGAAGAATTGCCTAGATTGATTTGATAAAGAGTTTTTGATTAGATTTGCTGTATGCTTTTTAATGATTTATTGTAAATTTTTTGAGTCAAGACTGTAGTTTTATTGGAAGGCGGGGTTGTCAGAACTTCTCTCCTATAATAGTTATGTGGTCATAGTTACATTTTAATTATAGAATTATGGATCTATCCTAAAAATCTTGAAGTCATTTTTCGGCTTATTGATAAAAGATATTTCTAGTCATAAGTATAAAAACAAGCTGTCAATCGTGAAGCGAGACTTCGTTATAAAGATTTAAATAAATAGTATAAAATGGCTTATAGATCTAAATCTAAAATAAAAACAGCTTATCAGTTAATAGTAGCTACATAAATTTCAGCCAACTCTGTGGCTCAATACTTCAGGCTTTTAACATAATAGAGCCAATGCTTATAGAAGGATTTAATACTAAAGAATGTAATATAGACTTTTAAGCTATTGTGTCAACATAAAAGTGCAACTTTAATCATAAAAAAATCTCGAGAAAAGTACTTCACCTAGATGTGGATGCATTGTATTTAGAGTGTCGTCATTCTGACAAGCCTTGTTGGTTTTGTTTTCACAAAAGAGTTAATTTTTGTGCCAAGTTCAATTGAAATCGGATTAGCAATATGAGCTTTAGCGTGTTTAATAGAGCTGTACACATACATACACTCATGCATACATACAGACACCAATTTATTTCCTCTTTTTTAGGAATGTGTGTTTATATGTAGGTGCTAAAACGTCGCTATTTAATGAAAAAATTAGATGTATAGGTTTTTGCTAATGCAATGCTTCCTTCTCTATTTAGAAGGTATGAAAGTAAAATATACTATCACAGATTATTTTTTTATATGATGTGGTATCAATTTATGCATACGATATTTTCTAATATTCTATAATTTATTGATTTCTGTTAGAGAGAGGGTTTTGGGGGAAAGAAAAGGTTTAGGAGAATATGCAGTAACATTTTAAATACGTTGTAAAGAACAGTATTAAGTTAAAACAAATGTAAAAATACCAACGTAAACAATAAAAAATTCATTAAAACCTTTACATTTTTAGCATCATTTCCTGTTTTTAAGTAATTTTCATTTTTTCACTATTTTTCATCTTGAACTCTAGACACCACAAACTTTTTGTTACAATTTTCTTTTGAAAAACAAAGAAAAACTGTATTTCCATTATAATAATTTTTGCCTAAAGGGGCTCAGAGTAAAAGTTAATGTTTCATGAAAATGCTCTTTTATAAGTAATAGACAAGAGTGATGAAAGAGAAAAAGAGTAAAAAGCAACCAAAAAAGAGACTTTTAAAAAGTCAAAAAATGACTGGGAAAGTAAAAATCTTACTCATTTCCAAAAAGTGTGAATAAATGATTAGCATCTCTCCATTATGACTTGGGAAAATCTTCTTTTCATATCCTTATCATAAATTTTTTAATAAAAATGAAGAAAATGGAAAAAAAAGAATAATAAGTAAAATACAAATATAATAAAAGGAAAAGTAAGAAAATATATTACAAATATATTAAGTAACTGAAAATAAATATTAATAATAGTACGATGTGTCTTAACAACTAAATAAAAATAGCAAACAAATAATTAATATTGCATACAAGACATTCGGACATTTAAATTGATACAAATCAATAATGCAATAATTTTAAGTGTGACACTGAAATAAAGGGTCGGTTTTGTGCTATACACAACCATATATAAATTTCATGGATATTATTTAAAAAAACGTTTATTTCTTTTTTTTGTACACATTTCCTTATCCTGTAGCAATTTTATTATAGTAAAAAAGAATACGCTCATTTTTATAAAATTGTTTTTAAAAATATATAAGAACAATTTAATATTTTTTATTTAGATCACAAAACTTCTTTATAGAAGTTGAAAAGTAAATAAGAAATGCTAGGATACGGAGAAAAATATCTTTGATAAATGTATACTGAAAGTTCAAAATGTTTGATCAAATTCTGAGATGAAAGAAAGCACTTTTAGAACACGCATATATTTTTAAAGAATGTCAGATAAGGTTTTATTATACTTCATTTTCTCGTAGGTATTAATATATTCAAACCTATGCTTCTAAAAGGTAAAAAATAATTAAAAACATTTTTCAGTGGTTATGTTATAAATTATTTGAAATGTGCAATGTACATTATATATTATGTACTTCGTATAAAAAATTAAACATAAAACTTCGGGAGGTATAATTGGGGACACTTATAATAGGAAGTTGATATCGGTAGTAAATGGTTTTATGTACATGTCTGATGACATGTACTGAATTCCATTAATTATTATAAATTAACACGAGTTTTAACCAATACAGCAAGTGAAAAAGAGAAGAAAACTTAGCTCTCACCAATAAATCAAGTGCTGTATAAGAACAAATTAAGTGCTGATAATTAAGCGCTGAATAAAAACAAATTAAATGCTGATTATCAAGCGCTGAATAAGAGCAAATTAGGTGCTAATAATCAAGTGCTGAATAAAAACAAATTAAATGCCGATTATCAAGCGCTGAATAAGAACAAATTAGGTGCTAATAATCAAGTGCTGAAAAAAAAACAAATTAAATGCTGATTATCAAGCGCTGAATAAGAACAAATTAGGTGCTAATAATCAAGTGCTGAATAAAAACAAATTAAATGCTGATTATCAAGCGCTGAATAAGAACAAATTAGGTGCTAATAATCAAGTGCTGAATAAAAACAAATTAAATGCCGATTATCAAGCGCTGAATAAGAACAAATTAGGTGCTAATAATCAAGTGCAGAAAAAAAACAAATTAAATGCTGATGCGCTGAATAAGAACAAATTAGGTGCTAATAATCAAGTGCTGAATAAAAACAAATTAAATGCTGATTATCAAGCGCTGAATAAGAACAAATTAGGTGCTAATAATCAAGGCAGAATAAAAACAAATTAAATGCTGATTCAAGCGCTGAATAAGAACAAATTAGGTGCTAATAAATCAAGTGCTGAATAAAAACAAATTAAATGCCGATTATCAAGCGCTGATAGAACAAATTAGGTGCTAATAATCAAGTGCTGAATAAAAACAAATTAAATGCTGATTATCAAGCGCTGAATAAGAACAAATTAGGTGCTATAATCAAGTGCTGAATAAACAAATTAAATGCTGATTATCAAGCGCTGAATAAGAACAAATTAGGTGCTAATAATCAAGAGCAGAATAAAAACAAATTAAATGCTGATTATCAAGCGCTGAATAAGAACAAATTAGGTGCTAATAATCAAGTGCTGAATAAAAACAAATTATTTTTTTATAAATTAAAAACAATGACTTTAATTCTATAAGTTAATTAGCAATTAGCTATACAATTAAGCAATGGCCATTTCACTTAACACCCTGGGCATCATCAGGCTAATAAACTAAACACTACATTAAAAATTTAAAATCACAGAAAACAAATAAAGCACGTATACATGAGACTAGAATTTAATAAATAATAGTATAAATAAATAATACTAGTGTTTCGTTTTATTAGCCACAGTGTTAGGTGAAATGGCCATAGCTTAATTTTATAGCTAATTAACTTATAGAATTAAAGTCATTGTTTTTGATTTATAAAAATGTGTGAATTCTATAAACTTAAAAGTGAGATTAAGGATATATTACTTAACAAATTAAGTGTTGAATAAGGTCAATTTAGGGCTTTATAGCTGGTTTGGAACAAATTAAGTTTCTCGTAAGTCAAGCATCATGATTTCTTCGAATGGAATAAGGTAATTCCGACCTGTTTCGGGTACTTACTTTTTGATGAAAAATAAGTACATAGAAAACGAACTATGTATGTCCAAAATAATCAAGCTCAATGTTTTACCAGAATTATTTGTCTTTGGCGTTTTTTAAACGCCCTGATAGATAATTTTGCTTAAAACAATAATCATGGTTTAAAACAAGCTGAGATTTCTGCGCACGTATGAGAGTGTTTATGTTGCGTGTATGAGAATTTGGGTCGGTGGCACATATATATTCTTCCATGTTGACGCAATGGGCAAAAAACTAGTCATTTTTAAGTTGAACTGCTGCAAGCAACTGCAACTGTAATACATCATAAACAAATCTATAATAAAACTTGAAGTAAAAAGTTTTTCTCCAGTTTCGTCTCTGAAAATTTTAATTAAATATAAATTGTATTTATCTCCATGGACAAAATGAAGAGGAATATTTTTTTATACTACTCAATTTAAAAAAGTGATCTACAAAGCTTTTGATCTTATTAAAACTGGTTTCAAAGAAATGTTTGATTTTTAAAACTTAAAATCAATCATATTCTTAAAGGAGTTTGACGTCAGAACATGAATATTCCCTCACAGCAAAATGGAATAAAAAATCTGGCACCTCAGTACTTTTTGTCACAAGTTCTGACTGACTTCGTTTGTCCTTAAAGTGTCCTAATCATTGGCGTAGCCAGGATTTAATTTCGGGAGAGGCTGAATGTTAAAAATTGTATATGTATATATACATATATATATATATATATATATATATATTATATATATATATATATATATATATATATATATATATATATATATTATATATATATATATAATATATAATATATATATATATATATATATATATATATACATATATATATATATATATATATATATATATATATATATATATATATATATATATATATATATATAATGTATATATACACATCATTTTTTGCGGGTTTAGGTTATGTAAAAATTTCGGGGGGGCTGAAGCCCCCTCAGCCCCCCCTGGCTACGCCACTGGTCCTAATTATCCACAGCTCAAGTTGATATTACTTCGGTCTCGCTTCGCTCGGCCTCAAAGTAAAATGGTTATCCAAAGTCTAGGTGGTATGCGACTTCAGACACGCCTCTCTCGTTCTAAGAATGTCATAGATATTCAAAGCCTAACGTAGTATTACTTAGGTCGCGATATGCTCGACCTCAAATAAAATGGTCATCTAAGTCCAAGGTGAATCCCCTGTGGGAGGCATCTTCAGGGATGTAGGACATCATGGATAGACACAATGCTCTACAACACTGAACTACTCAGTTGAGTCGGATTCTTCATCTACATTGACGCGGTCACCACCGCGTCATGAAGACCTAAATCTTCATGACAATAACCGCGGAAGCCTACACAGCTTATAAAAACTAAGCGAGAGTTATGCGTAACATTCACAATCACACACAGACATACAGCATGGCGAAAACAACTCAAAACGTCATGAAAATGACAAAGTCGGATAATAATAATAAAATCACGGTATCGGAGTATAAGGGTAGACACATATTGTGTCTACCCTTGACCTTCGCTATGCAGTACAATACACACCTTATTTTTATATAAAATAAAGCATAAATTAAATTGTTTTAATTAATTACAAATTTTACATTAATTATGCAGTAATTAAAAACAAATTACATTAAGTTTTATATTATGCAGTATTTTATTTTAATTTAAAATTAGATAAAACTATCACAATTCCATTTTAAACTAATTGTTAAAACAGATTAATATGTAAATAGCCATCAAGAGGTCTTGTCTTGACTACACTCAAACTAAATTGACCTTAAATAATCAGAAGGTTTGCCGGGTTTGGATCGATACGGAATAGACAGAAACTTGATAAGACAGCAAGGTATTTGCAATATACTATGATTTAAAATACAATGTGTAATACATTTTTAAAACATAATTCATAATATAATCGGAATTTATGTTTATGATTTAAATTAGTAAATAGAATTAAGATAAATGTATTACTATTTTACTAAAGACTTGTATAAAACATAAACTTTAATAACTGTTAATGTAATTTAATGTTTCTTCTCTTTATATCCCTTATAACCATAATTTTTAAACTTTCTTGCCTACTACCGTTGATATGTAGGAAAAGTGGGTTCACCATAAACCTAAAAATCACTCTATAACACTGAATGGTTTTCATCATGCTGTCTTTCTGTGAGTGTGTGTCACGCATAACTTCCTCTTTTAAATTGAAACACAACTTATTAATTTTTTTTTTTTCGAATTTTTCAAAGAAAATTAATTTATTTATCCTATAGATTATGCAATATACGGCACAGCATTATTTATACTTTCTTGAAGCTCAGTTTATGCAAAGTTTTAGCGCAGTTTCTTTAAAAAAAATAAAAAGTTGTGAGGCTACTCCATAGGTTATTAAAAACATACGGAAAACTTAAGCAAACATTTTTTGATAACCAAGAATGCACGTATTTTTAAAAAAATTGCCTGGCATGCGGACCTCGGTACCAGAATTATTAGTTATTGGAATTATTTCAGAATTGGTTACTTAACATACCCGCTGTAACATTATTTTACTAAACTGAACAAAAATTTAAATAAACCTCCTCAAAAAATAATAGCTTCCGCCAAGACTTGAACTTAAAGTAGATTTGATAAAACGAAAACAAAATTTACAATACTTAGCTTTTTTGTATAGTTAGGCAGTTTAATTAGAACTGAAAATTATACTTTTTCTAAAATAGATCGCAATCTCTCACCCAGGAAGAGTCAGAAACGTCCCCTTTCCTTAATCATAATAGGGCTTAATCGCATAGCAAAGGATGTTAGCAGTATCTCGTATCCAACCGAGACTGCAGTCTTCAGCGGCGAAATGGTTTCTTTAAAAGCCTAGCACATGTGATTTTATTATATCAACATCAGCTATCCCAGCTTACTATCCACACCTGCTTATCAGCCTCAACAACAATCAAAGCACTGTCTACTTCTTTAAAACTATTTCAAACCAGATAAAATAAAAACATTTTTCGCTTGTTCATCAAATGAAATAACAATTAATTATAATTGTTTAGTTATATCAAATAAAAACCGCCGTTCCCAAATAATCTAAAAAGTATTTACCAGATGTCTAACACACGATTTTGTTGGTTTTAGTAAATTATTAAAAATTAAAAAAAAAACGGGTACGGGGTGCCTCGGAACTTTTCATCACATCAGATTCGCTACGCTCATCCTCCCTGCTTCGGACTCGATTCGCTCGTTCTGAAAATATACAATTCACCAAATTTATACTGCAGCATGTCTTCGGACACGCTTCTATCGTCCTCAGATAGTAAATGCTAGCGTTTTATTCTCGGCGGTCATACATACAGCACTGACCACGCTCAATGCTGTTTACCTTTTATGATCCAACAAAAAGTATAGATTTACTTGTATTGAAACGAAACTTAGGCCCGTATTCAAAGACGTTCCTAACATTTTCCTAACATTCTCCTAACATTTTTCTAACTCCTAACATTTTCCTAACATTCTCCTATCGAGTTTTAAAAGTCTTTTAGAGACTTCGCATGATTTTATTTAGTAAGAACCTAAGGTAGTTAAGTCAAAAAGTGATACCATTGTAAGTAACTTAATATATCGCAAAATATAAATATTATTAACTTATTACCTGGATTTACGACACACTTTGTCATAAACAACAATGCGGCCTTGCTTTGGCGAATGTTAAATATATTAGAAACTTTATTTACATATGTTTTCAGTAAACAGTAGAGTTAATACAAATACAATTTCGTAACAGCTTTCATAAATAAAGCAGTATCAAGCGTTTCAAGTTTGAACGTGGACCAGGTTGTACGAATCCAAACGTGTTTAAATGAAGACCTGTTAATCAGTGCAACACTGTTTTCATTTTGCTAAATCATTTACACAATTTTGTTTTTCATATTTTGTCATCAAATTCATTTTTTGTTTGTGTAAAATTTTTTTGGTATATTAATGGCTGAATTATTCACACCGGACCAACTGAATTTCCTCTTTGAATCGATAGCCCGCCACAAACAGACCATAGAAAATAAAAAATCTGATTGTGTTAAAAGAATTTCAGGGTAAACTCCCTAATAGTAAGGTAAGTGGATTAATAGTAACTTATATTATGTAAATTTCTGTAGATAGTTATTAATACGACAAAGTGTGTCGTAAATCCAGGTAATAAGTTAATAACATTGATATTTTGCGATATATTACGTTATTAACAATGGTATCTTTTTTTGACTCAACTACCTTAGGTTCTTACTAAAAAAAATCATGCGAAGCCTCTAAATGACTTTTAAAACACGGGAACGATCATTTAAATTTCGTGGCTTAAAAACATTTCCCTTACCTAAACCTAAGGTGAGTGTTAGGAGAATGTTAGGAAAATGTTAGGAGAATGTTAGGAAAATGTTAGGAAAAAGTGTTAGGAAATGTTAGGAAAATGTTAGGAAAAGTTAGGAGAATGTTAGGAAAATGTTAGGAAAACGTCTTTGAATACGGGCCTTAGTGTACTTATTTATTATGTAATGATATCACCAACATACAATTATATGTTGGTACATGTATTGTACTAAGTTTCAATTCAATCAGATTGTTTTCCGATTTATTAAAACACATGAAATAATAAGATGGCACATATATTATTCTTATACATAGCTACATGCGTGCCAAATCTCAATCTGATCGCATCATTGTTCTGTGTTTTATGATTTTATGAAATTTTTGCTGTCATTTTTGCCAGTAAAAAAGTAAAGTAAAAAAGTTTTGGAAAACAAAAACAGTAGTTTCATTTTTAACTAAAAATGTTTTTAATGCTTACTGTATTTAACTGGTTCTAGTTTCATGTTGTTTGCCCTCATCAAATGATCAATTTTAAGGTCAAATAAAAAATGTTTACGTTAAAACCATTGGCAAGATATACAAGGAAATCATAAAAATAAAAATGCAGTTTTGTTCTATCATACGTATTATTATTTTTTAATTAAATTTTTATTTTGTTAATTAAAAAATATTTTTTAATTTGATTCAAACATTATTGCTTTTCTTTTTAATGAACTTTCAGTAATATTACCGGGATTTATCTAATTAAGAATACAATTTTCAATCATGTTATATGTTCATGATTACAAAGGGTTTCACAAAAGTATTTTTAAAACCATAAAATGGTGCTTATAAGGAAATCTAATTGACTTGATATTTTAGTTTAAATAAATAGTATACATTTACATATTTCTCTAGGCTACGATAAATTCATTCTAAATATAAGGTTCCTAAAATGAGCTACAGATTTCGTGTTAGGAGTAATCAAAAAATTAAAAAAGGTCCAACAAATATTAAGAGCAGAAGGCGTGTTTCCTTTATATCGACTTCAAGGACCCGAGCTTGCGTCACAAAATACCCTCCTTGCATTTAACTCGAAAATTAATTATATCTCACCAAAAAACATAAAATAATATGAACTATAATAACAGAATGATTTTAATATATATCACGATTTTTTAAAACAGATATCATATCTTAACATAATCTTATATAAATTAATTTAATAGTTTGGAATAAAGTTATTATAACGAATTATACCAAAAAAAATATTTTTGTAACTTTAATTTCGTTTATAACTTTTTTTCATCTATATATTTTTTAAATCAGAGCAAACAATTTTGGTTTAGGGCGTGGGAATCGATCAAAAAGTTTTCAATTGCATCGAAAAATTATATTTGTGAGTTGTAGTGCGTAGTATACACACGAACACTTGTACAATTATATCTTAAAGGAAACTATTTGTATAACTAGAAACACAAGAGTGGCTTCCAAATTATCAATTAAATAATTAGTACGTTCACACAGTATTCTAAATCTGCGGATCGTATTAAGTACGCTAGTTAAACACGCTGTAAGAACTATGCGGAGGGAATTCAGTCGGATACGCTAATACTAGAGAGATGGAATCTAGATCAATCCCAGGATATGTTGTACCTATAGAGGCGAGTATATTTGAAATACAACCTTCTCGACGAACTATTATTAACTATTATTATTAACCAAAGATCTTGAATAAAGGGGATGACGCATTAAGAAACATTTCTGACCCCATGGAAGTTGTATGAGATAGAGAAATAGGAGCAAACTTACCTTCCCCATGGTTATAATGAAAGAAAGGCGCCAAACGCAGGTTATGTAGCAAGGTTATTGAGTTTGCTTCTAAACTTTCTTATGTGCTTCTCATGATTGTTACATTTGTGGTGCTTGTTAAGTCATTTGTGTTAATTTAATTTTAAATTTTGGACTATACTTAGCCACTTCAGTAGTGATAATTTAAGCGTGTTCCTCCTCAAGCAATAAACAATGGAAAACCATTGAGAGGTAAGTTTGCCTCTAAAATTTAAAACATGCACTGTTATAAGAATTGTAAGCATGCGCAGTTTGTATTAAGCATGTGCAGTTGGTTTTTGACGTGTGTTTCGTGTTGAATTCTCTCTATTTTTAGTTTTTCGATAGGGTCACTTTTTATATGACCAATCGACTTAGTCATCCCCTTTATTCAAAATTCTTGCTCTCGGACTAAGTCATTTGTTTATACCCTAGTTTGGTAGCAGACAGAAGGTGAATTTGCTTAAACCCAAAGAGACTAATGCTTAGAGGGAGGATATAACAGCTCTTATCATTCCCTGGGTAGCGTGGAACCTTAACTGTACATTGGTGACGTAATTTTATGATTTTTCATAATAATTATAATTTATCGTAAATATTACTTTGTTTTTCGACCATCTTGTCTTAAATTAAGTCAAATGAATTTACAATAAGTTGTAATTATTCTCTATCGTATATATTCTTTGGTTTTTTGTGTTGTTAAACCGATTTAATGTGACGTCAAAGAAAAATGCCTGCTGTTTGTTGGGTGCATTATAAATATGTGCTTCGATAAGTGTTAAGGAGTCTCTAGTCTCCCTCTAGGGAGTATCTAGTAGAAGTAAGTACCCACTGGAAACTGTACTTACATTTCCATGTAAGTAGACATAAGGGGTCTAGACCCCTTATAACTGTTTTATTCTACCTAAGTACTCCCTCTAAGTATTAGCCTCTTTGCTTTAACCTGAGACATACAGTGTAGATGCGCAGTTAGTACCAAGCATGTTCAGAGCATATGGCCTTTGTTTAGGGTAATTATTTATATATTTTCGTAAAATCAGGGTGGTCTCTTTTTTCATTGCAATTCGATGTAGTACATTATCTAATTTACACATATTTAAGTCTGACTTAAAAAAATAATACAAAATGGATTATAAGGAGAAGGTAGAGGTTGTTAAAGTCATAGTAGTCTAACCTTTGACACCTAAACCTGAGGTCTAGAGTTCGCATCCCAGGTTATGCTCTCAGTTAATATAAGATTAGTGTTTAAACAAATAATCACAAACTTTAAATTCTACTTTGAGCTTAACATTGCCACTATCACCTGCGGTAGTTGCCGCAGGAGTTATTCCTGAAGAGCTGTATGGCTCTAAATGGGAATCATTATAATATAATTATTATGCCCAGTATGAAAATACATTAGCCAAAAATTTGCTAAACCTGTAAAGAAGGAAACACACGTAAAAGAGGGATATACATTATTACAATTTACTTTATACTATTACCATACGTTTAGTTTAGTTGGCAACACTGAGAGTAATAAGAGCGAAATTTTTCAGATAGAACCCCATCCACCCCTCCCCTCCTTGGCTAATGTCCTGCCGAAGCCAAGTACATTCAATAGTAATTAGTACACTATTGAAGACAACCAAAAAACGCAAACAGCTCTACTAGATACTATAGTTGAAAATAGTAATTTTTTCTATATACAATAAATTGTTAATATTCATCCCAGACATAAAAAAATACAACAAAGAGAATTTTCATAATAAAAAAAGAGTAAAAAAATGATTTCTGTAGAAGGAGATAGTAAAGAAGAAAGGAAAAGTGAAGCTGAAAAAGAAAGAAAAAACAAGAAACAAGATAAGAGTGAGAGTTAAAAGCAAAACTAGTCAAGTCAGTGGACCATGACTCGCTGCTTGCCTCAAGTATTATTACATAGCTGTATTACGAGATTTTTATTTTATAACCCTTTTACGAGTTAAGTGTCTTCTTTTATCTTTTAACGATATTAGTAAAAATATTATAGGCAGTAGGTACGATTTGTGGGAAAGATTAAAACGCTCAAACACCAATATAACATATTTGTTTTACTAATTAATGTATTTTTTTACACTTGTTCACTCACACTCTCGTTATACTTTCATGAAGCATTAAACAAATCTGATCTGCTCATTAAAACATTAATTTATGCAGATTATAGACAAGCAATTACTGTTTTTTCTTATTACAACGTACGAAAATCGAGAGGTAAATGGACAGATCAAGTAGGCATGTATGAGTGGGTGAGAGATAAAAAATACAAAGTATAGAAAAGTGCTAATATTTAAAAAGGTTTTAAAGCATAAAGAATCAATAGTAAGAAATTGTGTTATTATAACTGGTTGAGAGACGTAACAGCAAGAACTGCTAAGTGCGAGAGATAAGATTTGAACTACTGAAATATTCGTTTTTAAATTATAAATTCAAAACAATATAATTTGATTATAGTATATAATCTATATACTATTTATAAGAAAATAATAAATCCTTTTTTAACAGAATTATTCATTTGTTGTGTTATTAAAATTTCCAGGAAATGTCTCCAGAAAATACTTAAGCAAGAGAGATGGAAACTCCTGCGGTCCAAATCACAGCAAATATTCCAAACAAAACAATAGGCATTTTACCGGCATAGCTTCCTTTGTTAACCTTGTTTCACTAAATATAAAGTATAAATAAATCTTTTATGGTTAGAAATTTATTTAATCTTCACTTGGTAATACTGTCTAAAAAATAGTTCACGGAATATTCTCTTTGTTTTATTATTAATAACTTGGTTAGGAGAAAAATTAGTGGAGGTATTTTACTGAGAAGATAAAATTTCATTACAACACTTTTCAACAAGAACGCATCTCTTGAATTAATTAATTCGACTCCCCCCCCCCCCATGCCATTCATTCTAATAGCAAATTTTTTTTTTAAAAAGAAATTCGTCCAAACGACCAAGCTACGAAATCTATATTTTGGATACATTTGGTTAAGGCTGTACATTACATAACATGGACAGAAAAATATCGTCTCGGGGTGGGGTTATTATTTTAGCAACAAAACATAAATCCTCTTTGCTGTCCAAGCATATCCTGCACTAATTATTCGATTTCTTTGAAATAGAATAATAAACATGCATTATTAATACCCCTATTATGTCTAATTTTCAGAACAATGTGTAGCAACCCTTAGAAAAGTAATACAAGTGTGTGGTATTAATGTTACATGTACCAGATTAGAAACAAAGGGGATAAAAATGAGGGACTTATTTGTTGAATACGATTTGAATGTCAGACTGCACACTGTCGGGCCGATATTAAGCATTTCAATACTCACAACTAATTCCGACAAATCATTGTTTTAACAAAAGTTTTATTTTAATTAAATACAGCTTTTTTGCATTTACAAGTATAAAATATAAATCTATGTACAAGTATGAGCATATATACTTCTATACATATAAGTATACAATTGCGAAAGATAACAATGTCGGAAATTCCATCATATTTACTAGAAAATCCATAAAGTTTGCTAGGAGTTGATTAGTTAAGACTGTCCAGTTTCCTAAATTGGTAAGTCGTAGATATGTATTCGAAATGTTGTACGAATACTCAACAAATAATGCTGAGTTCAGCTTAGTCTAGCATCTTAAGAGTTTCGAATCATGCGCAGAACTTATATTTACTCTTATTATAGCAAAATAATAACACTGAACGCCTTTTAAAGACTTTAAAATCGTGTAGATAAAACTCTAATGCAATTTTGATGGAAATTGTGACAAAAGTTGAAAAAATAATTCTAATTTCTTAAATATAATAATAAAGATGCGTGACGTCACTTTACCAGCTGCATTAAAATAAGATAACGAGCAAATGATTTCAGGTCAATTCAAAAAAGATATACCTTTTTTAAGGTACTCCAAAAATTATATGTTTGTAACCCAAACATTTTTGTAACCCCAAAAATGTTTTTGAGGTTACCTAAAAAATTATGTTTGATTTTAGTATTGAGGTGTTTTTTGGAAATTCAAACAAAATTAAAAATTATCATCAAGGAGTATTTATCTAGACATCTTATTCATACTTCTCCTTGCTCTCATTCCAAATCTTCCCTCTAATATACCTCGTAGATCTGCTATATGCAATACACTTAAGTAATGCGGTAATTTCAAAATACATAATCATAAGACATTAACTGGTCACTATACTTTATCGTAACTACATAACTCTCTATGACGATCAAATTATCAAACCAATAGGTGATTAATAATAATTTATTAGCTAAGCAATATGCGATTAATATACAAAATTGTTAACCAAAATATACTCTTGATACTCCTCTAACAAGTTTAGAGTTAGTGATCAAGTTGGTGAGGTAGTGGTCAGATAAAATGGTATGTGTTTTCTTTAAGCGCTTGATATGTGTTTTCTATAAACGCATGGTATGTTTTAATTTTATCTGACCACTACCTCACCAACTTGACAACTAACACTAAACTTGTTTAAATATTTTAGTTAATAATTTTGTATATTAATCGCATATTGCTTAGCTCTAACCTTAATTAATTGAAAATATTTAATAGCTAAGATTAATACTCTATGACTTATGATTTTACTATTATATTATTACCATAATATCTTTAACAAAAGTACAACTAAGTTTCGTGTTTTATTTTGTTTTAATCTAAGGTTTGAAGTTTGACTATTTAATTATTAATTCCTTTTTTATTGATGACTATTTCTTTTGTTATCGGAACATTTTATTTACTTTTCAGTTTGAATTATATGTACAATATGGTTGACTTTATTAATTAAAAATTACTAAGCTACAAACTTTTCTAAAAAATTTAATTAATTTTCAAAATGAGTATATAAAATTAATTTGGCAAAATATAACCTAATGAAACAATGTTTTTTTTAGTAAAAGTAGAAAACCTGTCAATATTAAAATTTAAATTAATCTAATTTAAAAGATTTAAAATGCTAATTTCCTATTTACTAACATGCAAATTAATATTAACATTTTTTTTATAAAAAGGTTTTTTTTTCATCACAATGAATAGAATTTTCCCATTTAAATATAATGTCAGTTTTGTTAAAAACATGAAATATAGTATTTTTTCGGCAAAAAAGGACTAAACATTAATTCGCCATGCGAAAAAAACAACTGCGTGACATTTTGTTATAATTTTTAAACAACGTTTTTCATTTAAGAGAATAAATAAAAAAGTTAAATTTATACAAACACATAAATAAAGCTATTTAGATTAAAAAACAGGATCAAGAGTTAGAAGATGGATACATTTTGAAATAGCCAATAAATATTAATGCATTAAATATACCCTTTTATCGTTTAAAGTAATTTTTAAATAAAAGTTGCGTCACGTATTAAAATGCGTCTCCAGAGCCGTATTTGTTGATATCAAAAAAGTTTTAAAATGTGTCGGAAGATTTTTAGTTATTTTATGGCTTGGCTGGTAGATATTACATAAAAGCATTAAAATTTTATTAATTTTTATTTAAAATGAATAATTTAATATGGTGCAAAGTATAAAACTATTCCTTTAGAGTTGACAACTACATAAATTATAATAATAAATAACTATAACTGATTAATAAGAACCTAATAAAAATGAATAACTATTCTTAAAATAACTGAGAAATATTTTAAAGTAACTAGTTTATTTAACAAAATAATTTATTAAATATATGATATAAAAAAAAATATTTTTTTCTATACTGGATGTATATGGAACATTTAAAAATTCTGGCGCGGTGGTCCGCATGTCGGGCGAATTTCCTTTGGATGCGTGTTTCCGTGCTTTTTACATTATATAAGTTTTCAACAACTAAATAAATAATTCCGGCGCGGGTCCGCTGTCGGGCGAATTTCATTTAAAATGCGTGTTTCCGTGCTAAACAACCCATTTCTTGCTTATGCAAGAACCATGCCCATAGCGTAGTTCCGGTTCATGCTTTAGAACCTAAGCAGTTACTCAATTGTCAAGCACTGCTCGTAACTCATTTTGTCTGTATTTTTCAAAGGAAATGCGCATAATTATCCAGTTGGTTGTACAAAACTATGCCTCTAAAATTAGATGTACGCACTATTATTTGCACTAGTTTAAAGCATAGTTACTTATCTTTAAGCTTAGTCAGTTATCTTTAAAGGATTTAGCGCATTTCCTTTTGAAAAATACAGACAAAATAAGTTACGAGCAGTGCTTGACAATTAAGTAACTGCTTAGGTTCTAAAGCATGAACCGGAACCACGCTATAAGGCATGGTTCTTGCATAAGCAAGAAATGGGTTGTTTAGCACGGAAACACGCATAATAAATGAAATTCGCCCGACAGCGGACCACCGCGCCGGAATTATTTATTTAGTAGTTGAAAACTTATAAAATGTAAAAAGCACGGAAACACGCATCCAAAGGAAATTCGCCCGACATGCGGACCACCGCGCCAGAATTATTTTTCAAGTTGTAAACTTATATTAGGTAAAAAAACAATAAAAAATTATTGTCCCTACTAGGATTTGAACCAGGTACTCTGGGTTTGAGTTTTCGCATCCAAAGGAAATTCGCCCGACATGCGGACCACCGCGCCAGAATTATTTTCTAGTTGTAAACTTATATTAAGGAAAAAAAAACGGATAAAAAATTATCGTCCCTTCCAGGATTTGAACCCAGGTACCCTGAGTTTGAGTGGTCGTATTGACTCCGGACCACTGGTATTCAACTCAGAGGCCCAAAAAACATTGAAAACGACACCCTACTCGAAATTTAATTTTCAACGACCGTAATTTTGGTTTTCTATAATTTTTGTGGTTTTTTCGACTTTTAGGTCACTTAGAGTGGTCGTATCGACTTCGGACCGGTTTCATTCGATTCAGCGTCTCAAAAAACATAAATGTTGACCTTTTTCGCGGCAAAAAATATTAACCCTGAATTTTGCCGATTTTTTGAAAATTTCGCTGACTCAGCAAACCGGGTTGATGACGTCACAAAAACCTGGTTTTTGACGTCATCACAATAGGGTTCGTGTTCTCCCAAAGGTTGATTTTTGTACCAAGTTTGGTTAAAAAATATTAATCCGTTCGAAAGATAGAGTGTTTACAAGAAAGTGTCTAGAAATACATATATATATATATATATATATATATATATATATATATATATTATATATATATATATATATTATATATATATATATATATATTATATATATATATATATATATATATTATATTTGTTACTGATAATGATTTTGCCCAACTCAGTCGGCTGCTTTTGGGGGTGGGCCTATAATAAATGGGGCTGCTAAGACCAACAAGTACTAATATTAAATAGACCAGGTTGAATAAAATAGATAAAACAATATTTATAAATTTAGATTTCTACCAGAGATTATAATTAGGTGTAAGTAACAAATATTCAGTAATAAATTAAATAGCGTGCGAGCATTTCTTAAAATATATATATCATGCATTTCATACTTAAATCTAATAACTTAGAAACTAAATAAATCACGTTAATAAGCCTAGTTAATAGATAATCTAGATAGGTGTAGGTAAGATATTTTTGATAATAATTTTATAGGTGTTAGAGATAATAGTTTTAGATGTAATATATTTAAATAAATTGTAGATAGGATTATGTTTAATAATAGGTGGATATAGTATATAATAATTGTAGATAACTAAATTATAGATAGGATTATATTTATTAATTTTATAGATATAATATAAATAATAGTAGATAAATATAATAATAACTAGGAATAGATATTCTTAATAATTTACAATATCAATTTATTTTAGTTTAGTTATTTATAAAATTTAATTTAGTAATTAATTTATTTAGGTATTTATAAAATTTAATTTATTAATTAATTTATTTAGATATTTATTTAGGTTAGTATTAATAATAATTACTAATAATAATTCAAGTAAGAAAAATATAGCGCTATAATTATAAAATCTTATAAAATAATTCATGCATGAAACTAAAAAAATAATACTAAAAAGATATCTTAATGTTCTCTCTCTCTCGCAAGTTTTCACGCCGCGCCCGGAAGTCTACAATAAGCTTCAACTGACTACTAATACTAGTAGTTCCTAAACTCAAAATAATAGAAAACTTAGAGCTAGGACTTAGCTGTCAGAGATGACGAGTCAAAGTAGTGGTGCGATGACAAAAGTAATCCAAGATTAAGGTAATCCACAATACAGGTAAGTCTACGAAATCACTTCACTATTAGCATCAACTAATTTTCTCAGCAGACACAATTAATTTTTGAGACACTCGGAAACACCACTAACAGATACACTGTATACTCAAAATTTTACTTCATAAAATAATCCGACGACTAACGTACGTGCGGAAATAAGACGGTGTGACTTTAACACTTCATAAGAACATAACATCTAAATTAATACAATTAACAGTAATAATTATCCGACCTGGTCGACTGACTAACACATTGACATACAGGGTACTGACAGAGACGTATAACGCTACAGGCCGACTGACTCACAGACAGGTGAATCTCGCCGTGGACGGTCTTATCACTTGAACTCCGACCGAACGTAAACAACGTACGTTCTTCTAAACTAGAACTAATACGATGCACGTTCGGGTCAGAGTAACAGGTTACAAAACAACAACAAAACAAAAGATAAAATTAAAAAAAATAAAAATAGAAATAAAAATAGAATGACAATTACGATATAATCTAAACTTATATCGTAACAATATATATATATATTATATATATATATATATATATATATATATATATATATATATATATATATAATATATATATATATATATATAAGTCTCGCAAAAAAAATTGTTTCGTCATAAGGGACCTCTGAAACGGATTTGTGTCGTGGTCCGAGGTTCGAATTCCGCCATGACGCCTATCCCATTAGGCGAATTTCCAAAGGAAATTCGCTAAAAATCAAATAGGATATATAGCGAAGCGAACCAAAACCATACAATTTGTTTATCTACGTATAACAGAATGCTGTCATACGTAGATAAACAAATTGTATGGTTTTGGTTCGCTTTGCTATATATCCTATTTGATTTTTAGCGAATTTCCTTTGGAAATTCGCCTAATGGGATAGGCGTCATGGCGGAATTCGAACTCGGACCACGACACAAATCCGTTTCAGAGGTCCCTTATGACGAAAAAATTTTTTTCGCGAGACTTATATATATAATAATAATAATAATAATAATAATAATAAATTTTTTATTTCTACCAAAAAGAAAGTTTACAATATTATTAGTATACATAATATCCTAAAATGAACAAAAAATTTAATAATTGTATTTTTGTTAAATTTTGGCAAGAGCCCTCAGTAGATGTACCTTTACACCTAGAGCGAGGGCTCTGTCTCGAGCTTTATCTTTACATAACTTCACTTTTTTATAAATTCGTAATGTTTGAATTACAGAATGCATTTTAGTATTAAAGCACATCACCTGAGCACAAGCTCCGGTGATGTGTGTGTGTCCATTCATATACATATATGAATCCACGCACATAGATACCTAAACTTTATTGCTATTTTTGTTTTTCATAAGTGTTAAAAAGAAATATTTAAACATTGCTCTTATACTTAATGCATGCATGAGTAGAAAAGAATAAATAAAATGATAATATAAAATCTAATAGATTCAACTTAAAAAAATATTTTAGTCAACATGTTGAAAATATATTGTTAGTCGTCTGAGTTAAGGTATTGGTCCAGTAAATATGTTTTAGTCAGTTTTTTAAATTAGTCAATGGTTTTACAAGTTTGAATAGAGTTAGGTAATTGATTATAATACAGAGGTCCGAGATAAACAGGGTGTTTGTTTTTTATCTGTTCTACATAAAGGTGTCAGTACAAAGTTAGTCTGTTGTGTTCTTGTCGGGTAAGTATGGTGTAGTGTTTGTTTATTTTTCCTCCAAGAAGTATTTTATTAGCACAGCTTTTTGAAATAATTGCTCAACAGGGAGCACAGAAAAGTCTTTAAATTTTTCTTTGATGAATATGTCATAGGTTTTTTAAAGCAATTTTTAAAATTGCTTTTTGTGCTATTTCTACGGCTTTAAGATAAATACTCGCAGTACTTCCCCAAGCTAAGATGCAATAGTTTATAATGGATTCCGTTAGTGCATGGTAGAGAGTTTTTAATGTTAGTTTGTTAGCAAAATCTCTGACCCTAATAAAAGCATACATGGTTTTTCTTATTCTTTTTACCATCTCTATAATATGGTCTTTCCAATTTAAATGGTTATCTACAATAACACCTAAATATTAATTTTATTTACTCTACCTATTTCGTTACACGTACAGTTAGTATTGAGTAAAATATTTGTATTTTGGTTTGTCTGTGTTAACTGTGGGTAATAAGTACATATTGGGTCATGCAGTTTCAAATGTAGGTGCAAAGGAGGTTGTCCGCGTTTGTCCAAAGAGAAGCAAATGTATTTAGTTTTGTCTAAATTCATAGTCAGTATGTTTTCGTCAAACCAAGATTTTACTTCAGCTAGACCAATAGTCGCTTTAGCAAAAACTTGGTTCCAGTTAAGTCCTCTAAAGTATAACAAAGTATCGTCAACAAAAGATATGATTTCCATGTACGTGTTGCTTAGATCCATTAAACTGTTCACATAAATAAGAAAAATCCATGGAGAAATTACTGTTCCCTGTTGTGTTCCGAACTTAACTTGTTCTGGAGAGCTTAGCTTTCCGTCAAGTTTAACCATTTGTTTTCTGTTTAAAAGATAACTTTTAAACATTTGTAAGCAAGTATCCCGTATGCCTGCTGCATACAAAGTTTCTATCAATTTTTCATGAGAAATAGTGTCGAAAGCTTTTTTCAAATCGATGAACAGAGCCATAGATTTAACACCCAGATCTAAATCATTAACTATTAATTCAGTAAGTTTATACACTGCGTCTGCGGTGCTCTTGTTTTTTATATAACCGAATTGATTACTTGATATTATATTATTAGCTTCAAGATGTTCTACTAGTCTGAACTTAATGCATTTCTCTATAACTTTAGAGACATTAGATAATAGTGATATGGGCCTGTAATTTGATGGATCGGATTTATCCCCTTGCTTATGCAGTGGAATAATGACGGCTTGTTTCAAGACGTCAGGAAATACTCCTTGACTTAAACATAGATTGCTTATATAAGTCATGGGTTTGACAAGGTTATCTATGGAATTCTTCAAATATTGAGATTTAATACCATCTACTCCCGGAGCTGTGTCTTTATTAAGACTGTTAATGTGATTTGTCATTTCCTTCTCAGATACATATTTAAAAACGTTTAAAGTAGTTTTAATAGGTCTCTGCTTTGTGTGATGTCTATAGTTGGTATTTTTGTTTGATATTATATTTTTGGCTAGATTTAATCCAACATTAGCAAAATAATTATTAAATTGGTCAGCAATATCTTGTTTGTTAGTGTAAGTAGTGTTGTTATGAGTCAGTGACTTAATTTCAGAATTTAAACCTTTTTTCTTGTTTAAACATTCGTTTAAAACTTTCCAAGTCTGTCCAGAGTCTAGTTGGTCTTTAGGTAGTTTGCTTTTAAAATATTCAGTTTTGGTTTTTCTTATTAGTTTATTTAAATAATTTTGTATTAAATATATTTTTCTTTAAGTTTAGTATTAAAAGGTTGTTTGTCAAGAGTCTTTCTCATTTTGTCTTTCATTCGTTTAGAAGTCAGTAGTCCGTTAGTGATCCAAGGTTTAAGTCTCTTATTTTTACATGTAATTTTAATTTGTTTAGTTTGAGTGCATTCTATTATGTAGTTTTGTAACGTTTTTATAAATGTTTGTGTTGCTGTCTCTGCGTTTGTTATTGTATATAAGTTTGTCCAGTCTTATATATATATATATATATATATATATATATATATATATATATATATATATATATATATATAATATATATATATATATATATATATATATCTAGACACTTCTTGTAAACACTCTATCTTTCGAACGGATTAATATTTTTTAACCAAACTTGGTACAAAAATCAACCTTTGGGAGAACACGAACCCTATTGTGATGACGTCACAAAAACCCGTTTTGCTGAGTCAGCGAAATTTTCAAAAAATCGGCAAAATTCAGGGTTAATATTTTTTGCCGCGAAAAAGGTCAACATTTATGTTTTTTGAGACTGATTATATATGATTATTAGACTGATTATATATGATTATTAGACTGATTATGTTTTGAACTTATGTTTAAACATCTGACTGAGATGTTTAAGCTGCAAACTGTCATTTCACCAACATTCTCAACAAAATTTGTTTAAATACAGAACATATGATACTAATACCTTAACTTCTAGAGAGTTATGGTACATTTTAATATAATGTTAAAAACCCAAACTTCCTTACAATGAGAAGAAATTCATGAGTTGAGGCCATTATGTTGCAACGGTTTCGGAGTTTTGATTTTGTTTTCAAAAAAATATATAATAAACATATATTTGAGAAAAATAGTGGCAACACTGATATTTTTAGCTTGTTTCAATTTTCAACCAGCTGTTTATGAATCGTCAACTTTTTATAGTTTGTTTCGTCAGTTATATTATTTTTGTTGATTTATTTTGTTTAAATAAAGTTATAAATCTAAAACATTACAAAGAATATAAATATACTGCATATTTTCCTACTGTAAGTAGATAAAATAGAATATGATATAATGCAATAGTAAGAGCAACTACCTGAAACTGCTCCGCCTCTGAAGGAACTTTCCCATTTGCCTGATTCAGCTTCGCCTCGTCTGCCAATGCAAGGTTTACGCCTCAGCAGGTAATTTCTATAGCCTCTGGCTATAGCTAAAAGCTTGCTAAAAACTCGTTAGCAAATATTTTATGTCTGGTGGCATAAGATACTATGATGTTGTCATAAAAATATTCGAATAAACACGAAAATTTAAAATTAAAAGAGCCATGATAAAGAAAACAAAACTTTAAAGCTAAATTACTTATATAAGTAAACTAGCTTTGTTTGCACTAATATATGTACAAGGATATTATAATTATCTTAAAATTATTTATAATAATTCTCTATTTAATAACTTTGGTAAGAAATTTAAAGTTCAACACACTCACACATCAAAAAAGTTTAATCCTGTTATAAATTAACTTACATAAGTATACTGGAATACTTAATAAAAAGGCCATAAAAAAATGATTACTTATTAATTTTATATAAACTCAATAATTAACTATATCTTCACAGTTTATAATAACTATAAAAAAGATAAAATCTAAAATTAAATAATTAAAATAAATATTCTAGATAGATAGCTATATTATCTATTTTTAAATAATTACATTTCTAAAAAAAATGTAATAAAAAAAATAAAACTACAAGGTTGATTTTTAATAGCCAGGAAATGTATAGTTCTATGACCTTTGACTATTAAGAAAAGGGTTCGTAAGGTTTCCTCTTCCATAATTTAAAGTGTTAGATAAACTTAAAATGGTTTTAGAAATCAGCTGTACTGATCTTTCCAAAAGGTACACTATTTAAACTAGGTTTTAGTTTAAACAATTAAAACCCCTTTAGGATTCTAATATAAACAATAGAAGGGAAATCCTTCCACAGCACAGTAACAGCAACTTGCAAAAGCAACAAAACTATGTTTCAAATTAACTAAAACCGCATCACTAATTAAATTTTATTGTAACTGTTCGACAAGTTGTGCAAATTACAAACAAATACTTTTACCAAATGTTATAAAAGTTAACATTTTATTAATAAAAGAGTGAATATCCTGACAGAAAACTAGTAAAAAGACAGCAATTTAAAATTAAAGAGTTAAATTCAAATTAAAAAAAAAAATTTATATGATTCAAACAACTGTCATTAGCAGAATCGGTTTCAGTCATAGAGATATATTACTAGAGAGGTCCCTATATTGACTGTAGGTTGAATTTTAATACATCGAAAAAATAATAACCTGACTACCTTCGACTATTTGTATAATCAAATGAATAGAACAAAATTACAAATCAAAAACACAAAAATGTGCAAGAAGCCGAAAACAATTGATTTATTATAACCTAAACTTACTGTAGGAAAAGGTTTCAATGAGGTTACACAGAGCCTTTGAGAGCCCCAAAATGATGTTTCAGACCTCTTAATGTATTGAGATTGGTTATGCCCCCTTTAGTATATATCTCTATGGTTTCAGTAACAACAGTCATTATTAATAGGCAAGATAATTTTTAATAGGTGACTCAAATAAGTAATAATAAATGAACTAAAAAAGTAAATATTGCCGTCTTCTTTTGTGATCTACATAACAACCTCGTAAAAAAATAATTTATTTCAAAAATCTGGAGTTACTTATTTTTTTGTAATCTCAAGAACAAAAAAATTAATAAATGAAGAAAAATATTTTTTATTCCCTAAAATAAAACTTAAAATGGGCAAAAAAATAATATTAATCTTTTAAGCCTTAAAAATGTTCAAAGAAATAAAGTAAACAGAAAGAAGGGGTAAGAATAGATGAGAAATGTTTGAGGGAAGCCTCTGGCGGAGGCGGCATCACATCTCCCGCCCCGTCCTATAAGACTTAAAGTCTTGACGATTTAAGTAAAAATTTGCATAAAAACTCTTTCTGTCTTTGAATCCTTTTCAAAATATTTGGACAAAGATGTTTGTTTTCGAGAAACAAAAAGTAAATATTAGAGATATCGAACATTTATTACTTGAAAAATACAAAGATTATTCGTTATTTCTAGAAACATTGGGAAGAAAAAGATTCGCGTTGTTGTTGCTGAAAAGAATTGAATAGTTTGTGAAGGATTTAAATAATAAGACAAGAGACATTTGAAATTTCGGACACATCTATACAAAATAATACTTACATACGACTAAAAGAATCATATTCGATTTCTCTTCTTGGTTGGCCAAATTTTAAAACATAGACCAACTACAATTTTGGAAGCCCCGAGGCTTCCAAATTGCAGAAGGTCTCCAACATGTACAGGCACATAAAATGTAGATATCTTATTCGTTCCTGTCTGAGTTTAATACTTCATTCACTTTTAAATAGTATCAGCTTTCTAAACAATAACAATAATTAATATACAAACAGCTTAATAAACAATAATTAAAGCACTTCTCAAAATATTTAAGCTCAAAATACGGGCGCAAATTGTAAGCTAAGATGTTAATTGTATTTGTAAAATAGATAATCTTTACAATTACTACGCTTTAATTTACCTCATCTTAATGCGCTTATTTACACATAAATATGAATGATATTGATATCAAACGTATCTTTTGCCATTCAGGTGTAATTAAACCAAAAATTCTCTAATTAAAATAACCCAAAATGCGAGCGAAGCGAACTGAAGAATTTTATAATATTTAAAAAAGAATGTTATATTTTTAATGGGTGGTGTTAAAAGCAAAAAATGCTTAGCTGTAGGAATTTCTACTGAATACGATGTGAGTGTCGGTCTGCAGGAGCTTAAGGTTAAATCAATTTTGCTTCGTCAAATTTTGATTTTTAATTTTTATAGAGTTTTCGTAAAGTAAGAAAAAATTATTTAAAAATGTCTTACTTTATACTTTGAACATCAAGATAGAAGATAATAAATTATAGTTAGTCTGGTAAAGTTGTCTAATGCATAGCAGGGTACGAAGACTTGTATAGAAATAAACTATTAATCATCAAACTATTGGATATAGGCCAAATAATAGTTTTATAAATGTGTCTCACCAGCCGTCTTCAAACCAAACCCTACCTCATCTGACTGGATAAATAACTTTGAATAACAAAATAAACTTTTTTGAAACATGTTATCACCATTAAGTAAAATGCGTACATAATAAAATACATACGAGGTATAAAGAACAATTGTACATAGTAATACTAATAGTTAAAGTAATTGAAGGTTAATAGTAACATGACAAATAAATACATGGATCATAAAATCAAACTATCATAAAAATGATAGATTAACTATTTCAAGTTTAACTCATATCACATTCATTTAGAAAAACATATGCAGTCCTCTAAATATAAAAACATGTTTCACCCACTCAAATTTAACATGTTAGCAGAAAGAAGGCTTTTTTTTAATATAACCAATTATTAAACAAGAATGAAATCATGTACAGGCGTATATTTTGCAGACTGGTGTTGGGAAAGTTAAACGCAACGTTCTATGTTTGTTTACTGAAATAATAAAATAAAAATAAAATAAATAAATCTTTATTTGCATAAATACTAATACAAGTACAATGGCAAATCGTCAAATATACAAAAATTAGAAGTAACATAAATTACTCAAACATAATTTTATTAGAGAAGTACTCATTAATACTATAAAAAGGCTGCTCTGTCAAGGCTTTTTTTACGGCTTTTTTGAAATGATCTATTGGCAACTCTTGAATTTTTACATCTAAATGATTAAAAAGTTTTACCCCCAATACACTATGACCCACTTCTGACTTCTTAAGTCTATGAGTTGGTATTGTAAGTACATTTTTATTCTTTGTATTATATCTATGATAATCACTATTGGTTTTAAATTTATTTAAGTTCTTTTTAAAAAGAGCACAGAATTAAAAATAAAAAGATTTATGACAGTCATTATTGCCAGTCTCTTAAATGAAGATTGACAGTGTGAACCAGGTTTGGCTCCCGTTATTCTTCTAATTATCTTTTTTGATAAATAAGCAATGGATCTAAATTGACGTGTCCCCAGGCAATAATAGCATAATTTAACCTGCTCTGAACAAGAGATTTGTAGACGAGCACAAGAGTTTCTTCTGGTAACGAGTCTTTTAACTTTCTAAAAACAAATAAGTACCTAGCAATACTTTTAGTCATTGTTGTGACATGGTCTTTCCAATTTAATTTACCGTCAATAGTGACTCCCAGAAATTTTTACTGGTTGTTGTTTGTAATCAAGTCGGAGACTTGATTACAAAGACTTGAATACCAGCATGAAACAAAATTTACCATAGTAGTTACAATTAAATAAAAGAAAATAGACTACTAAAAAAACCTACGGAGTTTATTGACAAAAAATAAATTAGACATTTTATGAAACGTATAATGAGCGTTTGTTTAAAGAAAGTTATTATTTAAAAGAATTACTTCAATCCATAATTGAGTTTTAAATGAGGTACAAGACCACCCATAATATCTTTTTTTCATTTCATTTCAAAAAAGATATTGGCAATAATCCTTAAAATAAAATCCAACTTAATTAGAAACCTAATTAGAGCTAACATAAAAAGGAAGCTAAATACTAATACCAGCTTATTAAAAAAAATATCAAAATCGATCATTAAACATTAAAATCTGGTTTAGCGAATTGAAATTGGAAATTCACAGAAATCGAACACTGAGTTTGTAAGAAATCGTTTATATATATATTATATATATATTATATATATATATATATATATATATATATATATATATATATATATTATATATACATATATATATATATATATATATATATATATATATATATATATATATATATATATATATATATAGTCTCTCCTTGTCTGTGAAAGAAGAACTATATTAGTTTCAAATACGTCTATTCTTGTAAGTTTTCTATGTATTTCTATTTAATTCTGTATTGTATTATATATATATATATATATATATATATATATATATATATATATATATATATATATATATATATATATATATATATCTGTGTGTGTACGAATCTTAAAAACGCAAACACATAATATATACTGAGTGAAACATTTCAGATGCCCAAACATTAAATTCTTATAAATAAGGGGAAAACATGGTCCTTTTCAGTCCATTTTCAAGGGCAAAAACCATTTTTGAAGGTATTCAAAAATACCAAGATTCTACCTCATTTTTAAGGATTTGATGTTATTGTATCCTAAAATGTTTATAGTTGCGCAAAACCCATTTTTTCGTGGTTAGGAACCTGTAAAACGGATAAACGGTTTTTTTCCAATGGAATTATAATATTTAAGAATTATTTAATATTTATTTTAGTTGAATTATCAAATTAGAAAATTCAAATTCTACATTTTGGTTCTATTTTATTTTTTAAGCAACACTAAAATTTATCTAAAGTTAACAAATATCAATGAGGAATTTATATTGAAATGAATTCCTCTTTGAATTTCCTCATTCCGCTTCGCTCGTCCTCAGATAGTAATTAGATAAGTTATTCCCAACTGTCAACTGTCCAGGCAGGGACCTCGCTTGATGATACTTAATTTTTTTGGTCAAACAAAAACCATACATTCACTTGCCGTATTTAAACGAAACTTAGCATACTTATTTATTACGTCATGGGATACAATTGTACCGAATTTCAGCTCAATAGGATCATTTTTGCAATTTTTTATTACGTATATAATTCATTAGGTAAAAATTAAACACTAATAATTTGATGAAACTCATATTTTGGTCTTTTGACCAAAATAACTACATGTGTGCCAAATCTCAAACAAATCAACAAAATTTTTCCGCTTTTTCGGGTTTTTCGAAACTTTGCTAAGTCATTAATGCGGGTAAATGACGTCATACACATTTTTTCTGAATAGCAGAACTAGACCTAAAGATTGACTTTTGTACGAAGTTTCAATTCTCTAGCATTGATACTCTAGGAGATACGATGATGAAAGAAACACACACATACAGACAGACAACTTCGTGAAATCCACTTAGGAGGTCATAAAAACACCTGAATCGAATGATTCCGATGACAGCCCAGTTTCGGTGTAAATTTACATACCAACGGTATAAATGAGGAAAAGTAAAAAAGAATACAAGTAGTTTTGTGTATTATAAAATTTCCTAAGAAAATAAATTAGATTTTATTCTTTATTTTTGTTTTAATTAATTACAAGGACACGCGAGCATTATAACGCCATAACTTTTCTTTAAATAAAAAAAAACAGTTTTTTTAATCACAAAACATGATTAGCATATTAGATTATAAAGAAGTTAATTGATTTCGTTGAAAATTAAATAATGACATGGCGATATTTTCAAAAATTATTATTTAGGTCAGGTTTCAAACTTCGGCAGTTATTTCTAAGATGCTGGTATCTTAATGATAGGTGTAGATTTTTAACGAAAAATCATATGAGGCAAGATTATAAAAGAAACAGCTAACATTAACTATAGGTCAAATAGAGACTATTGGGTAACATTATTATAGTTCGGGTTATAAGGTTTTATGGTTTAGATTTTATACCAAGTTGATAAATTAGTATAATTTGCAGCGTGCTATCAAATTAGATGTGGAAAAAAGTTAAAACAAATTTAAGTAGGCAGAAAAGGTTATGTTTTTAGGTGATTTTAAATGATAATATTGATATTTATGATTTGATATTTTTATATTATGTTTTACATAATCAAGTATATTTGCATAAGCAGGTTTATAATAGATAAGACTAGAAAATATAATCCGGCTCGAAGGACCAAGTGTTTGTTTGTCGCTGTTTATTGTTATTTGTTGGTTGTAAAGAATTCTAAAACTGGAATTTTATTGTTTTATGCATACATTTATAATATTAAACATATACAAATTTATAATATAGAAACACAAATAAATTTTGAATAGCATGAAAGGAAGGTTGATAACTTAATAAATTAATAAAAATTTAAATATTGAGAAAAGCTAGAGTTGTTAATTAAACATATTTTGATAAATTAGTTTGGTGATTCTAGGTCAGTCCGAAAATATGTTACTATATCAGGTAAAAGTGCCTTAGTAGGTACAACTGCAGTCAAGGTATCACCTGATAGACTTGAATTAAACTTCCAAAGTAAACAATATTTCTTAAGTAAATAAATTCTCAAGTACTCGGTTAGTATACTAATATCAGTAAAATTGGCTTGAACGAAGTCCCCCAAAAATAATAAAATAAAAGAAGTCTCTCCACAAAACAAAACTTTATTGGCAAAACGCTGTCAACCTAACAAAAAGCCATCATCAGTCCAAAACCGTGAAATTATAAAGAAGAAGAGAAGAGACTCTATGTTTCTTACTAAGTATTAAGGTCTGACCTTAATGCCATACCTCCTTAATATCTCAATGGTTTTGCACTAATAATTGCCTCACACACGCTTTGCCAATAAAGTTTGGTTTCGTGGAGGGACTTCTATTCTTTCATTATTAATGATTGACTTCATTCACGCTCATTCTACTGATATCAGTTAGTATACTAACAGAGTGCTTGAGTATTCTTTCATTATTTATACTAACTAAGGTCTTGAGGAGTGACTCCAAAAACTTATGAGTTGTGTTAGAAAAATGTATGTACAACTACAATGTATGTATGCACATACATTGTACATACAATGTATGTATGTATGTAAAACTATTGTATTAACGAACTATATACGATGATTCAGACCATACATGGTTAATTAGTAATATCTGCTGTAGTGTAAAAATCTTTTTGTAAAAGAATTCCTAATAAAAAGTATATAGAAATTAATTTAAACAATTTTTAATACCAAGTTATACATGAGAATACACATTATAATTATTTAATAATACAGATGAAACATTAACAAATAAAATACGAGTAAAAACCTCAATAACGGCAAACTTGATAATATTAGTAATAAAAAGTAATTTTTCTTTTCCACACTTAAGAAATGAGCAGTTAACGCTCTAATAAATAAAACTTTATTCACCAAGTTCTAAAAGTACATTAAATAAACGTTTTAAGACTCAGTATTAAGATAAAAACACCAACAAGTATATAAGGAATAAATGAAGATAATTTACTTTAAGGTATTTCCACTAAAAAGGTTTTTATCTCCCAGGAGATATTTTACAACTCTATTAGGTTAGGAAGGAAATGTAAAAACTTGGCAAAAGTAATATAATAGGAGGATTGATATAAATGCGAGTTTGCAAGCTCCTACTAGACTCTGATACCCTCGTAGCATATTTTACAAAAACGTTTGAAGAGGACTTCTCTACCTACTTCACGTCTGTCTCTACCTCTTGCTTAGCCTGAAATTTTGATAGCTTATAATTCAAATATCATTGACGTTTTTTCAAAGCAAATTTTATTTATGAGATTACTTATACAATGGTCATCCATTGTATTTATTCTCTTTGAAACGTTTAAAATTAAATTTCTCTTTTCTAAGTCAATATTTTGGTAAAACCCTAAACTACGTTTATTATTAAGAAAATTGCACAATACTAATTGTTCATAGGATGTCCAATCATTGCAGCCCTCTCTGAAAAATGTAATTTCCTAATTCATACTTGTATATTTTAGTAATTTTTACACAAAAACCAAGATTAGGATAAATTAACATACCAGTACTGTAGGTAAGAATCAAAAGGCCGAAGGGGCGAAACAAAAAATATAAAGGGATAACATCTAATTAGCGTAACCTTGCACAGTCGAGGTCGTATAGAGAAAATTTGCATAGAGACAAGTGCTACTCTTTACACGCGCGTATCAGAACCGCGAGGTAGACTGTTAAAGGACTTTACGAGGAAAACATAACCGTAACTGGTCGAGTTATGAAACTTTTTTTCCTTTCAACCTCACCCTTGATCCTAGAATATTAATTTGACGTACAACTGCGTGTGAATCGCACAAAGCATCTTTGTGTACTAACGTTAAGATCGAACCACTAGGTTAACATACTTTAACTAGGTATCTACGTTCCTAAGCAAAATACAAGAAATCTAAGACAGCATTTATTTTCCAATTTTAACACTGCTTAATTTAAAACTGTAAGTGTTAATTCAAAGTAACTAAAAGAGTACTTTAGTTACCGCTAGTTTCTTTTTTACTATAGCACCTAAAACGTGGCAACTAGGCTGCTTATATTGTTCAGAATTATAAAGAGAAGTGCCGTTTTAAAATTTAGACATTTTTCTTAAAACCTTAGATATCTGTTTTAACCCTTTTCTAGGGAGCAGAGATTTAAAGAGGGAAAAATTAATTTAAACTAAATTGATTAAACAATAAATCACTGATATCTCAGCCATTGAAACGAAGAAATAGTTTATTTTTACGGAGATATTTCACACTTAGCCTTATCAGACTGGTATGAGAAAATAATGATAGCTAGGATTCATATAATGGAACAAACGAACAAAAACCTCGTGAAAATTATAAGATATGCCAACATGGGATGTTGGAAATTCGAATATTTAAAGGGAAAATCCCTCTCTCACAAAGAAATGGAAAAATAAAACTCAAACAGTGTACATGGGACACAAAATAGAGAGTGTAAAGAATAAAAATAAGCTAACTTTACCTTAAAAATATATTTATACAGCGGCTTAAAGTTAGTTGTTTAATCCACTTGATGTAGAGGACTCGATTCACGACATTTGTCAACTCTACAACAAAGAAATAATACAATTTTAGTTTCTATTTCTACGAAAGGACAACGTAATTTCAACAAAACTAATCTAGATATAAAGGAAGTTTATTTTAAAAACCACTAAAGCCAGAGATAGATGGAGGTTATGGTTTTAGGCAAGTCCTTGATAGTCTTTATTTGCTTACCAGTTTAATATAAAGTAATATTTACATTTTGTCTCTGTATAAACCATCTAGGAAGATAGTTGTACAAACAAGAAGTACAAATACTTGTTATTCATATCTCTGCCTGTTCCTTCTTCCTAGTTACGATGTTAGTACGCTCTATATGGATACAAAGTAGAAAATAATGTTGTATGTAATAAATTTTAACATTATAACTCAATGAATGATATTACTTCACTTAAATAAATATTTCCAATTAAATATTGCTTCCTTGCCTTCAAAAGGAGAGGAAGTACTGCTAAAATTGTATAATCCACTTTTAACATAAAAATTCAGCGTTCCAGCACTTACAGATAACAAAAATTTAAAAATTGGTGTCTGTATAAAAGTTAGTAAACATTTTTAGGTAAAAATGTTCGCTATTTTGAATTTATCAACTTTTGAATTTTTCAAACTTTGAAAATGGCTGATGATTTCTATTTTCTAACTGTTTTTCTACATAAGACATATTGTCAGATAGCGTAACGCATATAGAAATAATAAATTCCATTTCTATTTATATTAAAGTTACTGGCGACAATATATATTTACTGATGTGGTACTAAAAATCTATCAAAATAATGACTTTTTACCTCAAAATCCAAAGAAGTAAAATCATATAATATAAGAAACAAATAATATTGCTATTATTCAATGAAAGGATCAAAATTAAAAGGAATAATAAAAGTCATAATAGGAATAAGTCTTGCTTGAATTTAAGTAATGTCTTAGAATTCCGTTAAAAATGATAGCTGTAAATATGTAGATGTATGATAATATTTTTTCACCATATTTTTACTTTCAAATATTAACACAATGCGTTTTGAAAGCAACGTAGTAACGTAAAATCTATGCATACGTGTGATGTTTAAAAATCTCTGTTGCTTGATTTGTATAAGGAGCAAAATGAGTGACATCCTATTATTTAATCAATTATTTCTTTTATTTACAGACTGATGTTCCAAAAAGCATATTTAATTTACAAGAATCCACTATTCAAGAAGTAAAATATAAAATAATGGACAAACAATAAAATAACAAAAATAAAAAGTAAGAATAAAATAAATAATTCTGGTTAACACACTAGCGACGTGCTTTATACATTTTTATACTCGTATGCTTTTTAAGTTATCATTTTTAATATTTTCTTTATGTTCCCCACAATAAATTAATTTTTAAAATGATATCGCTCTGCTGCACTATTTGCTCATTTTATGGCTCTAAAAACTCTTTTAAAAATATATTTTCCCCTTAAAAACTGTCTGGAGAAACATTTTTCAAGATATAATGTAAAATCGATCAAAACATCCTTTTTATATAAAGATACTTGTTATAACTACTTGGTGTATAAATAAGATTTTTACCTCTCTACCCCGCAACCTCTCCCAATTTGTTTACCCTCCCGGCGACATTTTAGTGGAAAAAAATGTCACTGATATTTTACAAGAAAGATGTAATATAAAAGATTTTTTGAGCGTAAGATACATAATATCGTGATATTTGTATATTTTATTACATCCTATGTGTATTTTTTTCATTCGTGATACATGTAAGGATAAAGAAAATAGGTTTATAATAGCTTCAAGTTAAGGATTTAATGTATCGTTAAGTAAAAGAAAAAGGGAAAATAAGTTATGTGAATACAAACCTTTATAAAAGGTCTTAATCATCTATGGATGAATGGGAATGGAATGGATATCACTATTTGGGATATCCACTTATTATCTACCTTCTTTTATTTTAACTACAACCTACGATATATTATTTTTTATCAATAGAAATTTAAAAGTATAGTTTAGTCGTTAAACAATAAGTTACAGGTAAAAGGTTTACTTTGATAAGCCAACTGGGATTAACATCGACTTAAACTTTTTTAATCTACAAGAATTTTAAATTCGCTGAATGAAGAAGTTTTACTACATTTTAGTTTGTCATAATAAACCACATTCAAAAGTTTTTTCCTATAAAATAAACTGCAACTTTAATTTAAATTTCTAAACTTTTCAGACCGAAATTAGAAACAACTAGAAAAAAAACAATGAATAAATTGAAAGCAATTTTTTACGACTGAACGATATTAAAAATGACAACGTAATAGTTATTAATATTCAAAATGATTTGCAAATTAAAAAACCCGAAAAAAATTCGAAAAGGGGGTCAATATTGGGAAATTATCAATGTAGATTTGATTTTTTTATTCTCTTTGAAAATAAGGTTGCTTTTAGAATTGCTAATTTCAGCTTTAAGATTTATTATTAGGTTTCCGTTGCGTTGTGTAGCTCAAAATATTTCCTTATTACTTTTTAAGTCAATAAAACTCTATATAAAGGAAAAACAAACAAAACTGCTGGAGAAAAAGAAATAATTTTTTTTTCACCAATATTTTTTTTTACTAAGAAAAAAATTAAGAAGAAAAAAGTAAGGACCAAGAAATTTATTTTACTTTGTTAGCAGCAAAATGTACAGAGCGATCTCAAAAACATTATTAGAATTAATAATCTAAATAAAACAATTAAATAATAAATTAAACAACGGTTTTAAGCAGCTATTGCACTTGCACTTGTAAACGATTTTTTTCACCAAGGTTTCAGTGATGCAAACGAATATAGTGATATTTGTCTAAAAATTACGCTTATTTATTTTTAAAAAACATAAGCTATTTTGATGGATGACAAAAACCCTGGGTTAAACGAAGGACCGAGAAAAAAATCAAATCAGTGGTTTAGAAAATATAATTTATTTAAAAAATAAATTGTATTTTTAAATAAAGAGAAATAAATTAAAATTAAATAAAGAGTTACTTAAAAAATAAAATTTGAATGTCGGAATGTAGGAGGGGTTTATTTTAATAAAACAACTATTATGTTGTGTTTTACTAATATTGATAACTAGTTATCAGTTATCACGATGGTTTCTGAAAGTCTCAATCCTTAAACATGTAAGAGAAAAATCAACCAGTTTAACCAAATGATCCCATACGGGTCTCTTACTTTTATCATCAAACGTTTACATTTTAGCACCTTTATATTCTATAAAATCGGGTACGGGGTACCTCGGTACTTTTCCCCAAAACTATTTTAGTCTCGCATCTTGTCCTCAGAAAGTTTATGTTTAACTAAAGCTTAGTATGGCAGTAATTCGGTAATCCTCAGAATTAATCAGAGATCCAATATGTAGGGTGTTATAATTTTGAATTTGTTTCGAAGTTTGTCCTAAGAATGTGTCGTTTGTTGCAGATGAATGTGGAATTACTCCGGTGATATTACGCTCGACCTCTAAATTTAACAAAAAAACGTTTTACGCTTTCTAGCTATATGCAATACGTAAAAAAACAATCAGAAATTTGAAAGTTATAGGCCGTTAAAGTTTGAAAATTCAGTAGTCAACATTTTTAAAATGGC
Source organism: Microvelia longipes (assembly GCA_018340805.1). NCBI lineage: Eukaryota > Metazoa > Arthropoda > Insecta > Hemiptera > Veliidae > Microvelia > Microvelia longipes. The sequence continues at coordinate 30,837,012 of JACMZG010000008.1, forward strand.
GCCCGATTTTAAATACCGAGAAACTACACGACATACGGGAAATCCATTTTTCACAAAGAGAATTAAATTTGCTTTAAATTTTTTCTCCTTTGGTTAATATTGGATGACTCAGCAAAGTTCAAACGTCTAAAATTGTTCTCCTGGACAGTGGAACTGCATATGCTTGATTAGTAAATCTGACTTTGTGCCATGTTTATGCGTGACACACAAAAACTACTTAAAACTTAATAAAAGAGTCTGAAACGCAATATAAAGATGAAATCTTGATTATGGATGAACACAAACACAATACTTTTTCTACGTAGGTAATTAGTAAGGAAAATTAAAACGTTGCAGCCTGGAGTGACACCAACTTACAATGGTCCAACAAATAGGTCTGTCGAGAGCTACATACTGACGACGGGCTAGAGTTGCGAGACAGATCCATGCACCTAAGATTGCTCACGGATCTGACTATACGTCGAGTCGACCTTACGGATAGAATGTCAGACCGGCTCGTAAGATTGGGTCTATGTATAATTCGTACGTGTAAAAGCACCCATTAATTTCGTCCAATTGAAACAAAAATCGAGTCCTAATTTTATTCAAGTCTGAAAGATTTAAAAATGATTTTTAGTTTAAATATTTTGAGACTAACAAGACCTGTAACGCACTTTGTCTTCGATAAATTTAAGTTAATGAGTGGCAGTGTATTTACTTTTTCTGGTTGGTTTATGAAATAATTAGTTGGATGATAAGGCAGCTTAGTTTAAAATGGCAAATTCTTTTATTTATTCATATTTCTTCACTAGCATATTTTATTTTTCATTAATTTACCCAAGAAATATAATTATTACCAAACATAATTCGTTTTGAAAACCCTTAGGTTCAAAAATATAATTTATTTTAATACTAATTATTTTTATCTCAGAAAGAAATAACTAAATTAAGTAAAATTACAAAAGAAGCGAACTTGTCATTAATTATTAACAAAGAAAAATTTAAATGCAATAAAATGTAATTAGAAGTTGGAAACCTTATCATAAATTGTTTATTGTTTGGACTAATAAAGTAAATAAGTTTAGACAGAGCTATCCCAGCCGTGTTTCTCTTATTCTTTGAGACGTCAATACTTCGAGATTAGAAAACAAAGTTACTTCAGTAGCTGGTCGAAAGAGCTGCAGACTTTAATCAAAACTTTCATCCTATTTGTTATAAGTTTTTATTTAAAAAAGAAGAAAAATTTTTATTTTATAAAATTATTTTATTTTTACTATTTATACTTTCTCGCCTACTATTGTAAGTATTTTGGTAAAAAAAACACTGAGAGTGACTCCTGAATTCAATCCGTCGAATCTATTAGATCAACCTGCGGTTCAGAAGATTATCCGTACGTATAAACGCACCTATTCTTTCGTCTTAAGGATGTTATAGTTTTACCTCATGAATAAAAGGTGTCAACAGATGGCGCTATATTTAAATTAATAGTTAATTAAAAACTTCATTCATAGAAGTAACGTAATCGCATGCTTAGATTAAGTTAGTGCCTATTGTTTGTTCAGAAACCTTGAGTTGTTTTATAAAGAACTATATTAACCTCTAATTATGATTGCCAAACGGAAAAACCACAATATAACAATGAGTGAAACAAAAAATATAAATTAATGATAATTTGTAACTAATAATTCAACATATATTAAATTAATTAATTAAGTTTTTCTTTCTTTATTTATTCTTAATAAATACCAGTAAGAATGCTCACTTTCTTTCTTTTCATCAATCTAGTTCTTGCTCAAATTTTCGGTTTATGCTTCGAAATCGAAAGAGAAAGACTTCTTGGTTGTTAATTTTCTTTGATTTTTTAACAGGAAATCCGCTAAAACATTTTAAAAAGATAGCATTTCTTTCGAAAAATCTAAGAAAATAACAATCAAATTATACAAAGGTATTACTTAATAGAACTATTATAGGACATGCGTGCCAAATTTCAAAACGATCTGATAATGTTTCCGACTTTTTTTGAGTTTTTGCTCGGTCATTTTGCTAATAACGGCATAAAAATCATTTTCCAGAAAACACAACTAGATCTATAGGTTGATTTTTTAATTAAGTTTTATCCCTCTAGCATAAACATTGTAATCTATGACGACAATAGACAAATAATTAGGTGCATGCAGATAATAACTCAATAAGAACATTCACTCAAAATGTCTAAAGAATATCTATAATGATGATGATTCAGTCGAAATCAAGGTTTTGGATTTTTAGAGCAACACAATATTTTTCCTATAAATCTACAGTATAAATGATGATAAGTAAGCACTATTTAGCTAGTAATAATATTCATTTATATTTATATTGACGTCACTAGTCCCTTAATCGAATATATTAATATCAGCCTATTAAAATGATAATTATGTTAAAATAAATTATAAAACTGATAAAAAATAAAAATAAAATGACAGTTGAGAAAGATTAATTAGTTTAAATTTTATATCTTACAAAACAAATAGTAGTGGTTATAGAATTAATTAATTAAAAAAATTATGTAATCACAAAAGTAAAACAAGCATTATTTTATGATGAAAATTCATTAAAATAAAATTATATGGAATAGTGAAATACTAACACATAAAGTAAGGATTATAACTGAAATACGCTTTGACTGTGAAATTACATTTGTTTTTATGCTTAAAAGAAATAATAAAATTAAACAGATTTTAATGATTTTATGGAGCAATAAAAATATTAGTTTAACCTAAATATCTGTTTTCTTTAGACAGATACGTAGAGAATTCACTTTATAATTCTGGGTTCCTATGAATATATTATTTATCTCTAAACTAAATGGTGATTTAGCAGTGAGAAGAAATACTAAAGTTCTTCGGTGCTCTAAGAATGCAGTTACACAGTTATACAGTTACAGTTATATGGTAACTTCGATGCTCTTAAAGTTACTTCGGTGCTCTAAGAATGCAGTTACACAGTTATACAGTTACAGTTATATGGTTACTTCGATGCTCTTAAAGTTACTTCGGTGCTCTAAGAATGCAGTTTCACAGTTACAGTTATACATTTACTTCGATGCTCTTATTGCTTTTAAAGTTACTTCGGTGCTCTAAGAATGCAGTAACACAGTTACAGTTATACAGTTACTTCGATGCTCTTAAAGTTACTTCGGTGCTCTAAGAATGCAGTTACACAGTTACAGTTATACATTTACTTCGATGCTCTTAAAGTTACTTCGGTGCTCTAAGAAAGTGTTACAGTTATACAGTTACCTCGATGCTCTTAAAGTTACTTCGGTGCTCTAAGAATGCAGTTACACAGTTACAGTTATACATTACTTCGATGCTCTTATTGCTCTTAAAGTTACTTCGGTGCTCTAAGAATGCAGTAACACAGTTACAGTTATACAGTTACCTCGATGCTCTTAAAGTTACTTCGGTGCTCTAAGAATGCAGTAACACAGTTACAGTTATACAGTTACTTCGATGCTCTAAGGATTTTAAATAGTGTTGTCTTATTGCATGCTCATAGTCACAATAAGGAGCAAGAAAGGGGAAGGTGCATATATATATATATATTAATATATATATATATAATATATATATATATATATATATATATATATATATATATATATATATATATATAATATTAAGTATCACGAAACCTACTTTCTTGTGGTTAGGGACCTCTGAAACGGATTTTCGCCAACTATAAAAAGCGGCCCACTATGCAGACCGCTTTTATAAAGGAAATTTCCTACAAGGAAAATAGTAATATTAAATGGTTTGCTTTATTTTCTTAACTCGTAATATCAATTTTATGTGAGAAGGCGTGTGAAACTAAAAACCCTTTTGTATATTTAGAATCATTACAGAGGATGTTTTAACCGCTATAATATAATACTCTTAGTTAAACAATTCATAGATCTGTTATTTAACTTAAACTAATTTTACTTCGTTATTTTAAGGTTAAAAACATTTATAATTAAGTTAGTGAACACTAACTAGCTGCCTACTTCACTCAAAGAATCAAAAACCTATTATTAACTTGTTTAAAAACTATTATTAAGTAAAACCTTGTTATAATTAATTTATGCAAACATAGAAATGCAGTTTAAATTTAATAATATTTATCAATAGAATACCACAGAAGCATTCACAATGAAAACATAATATGTTTCGAATCAGAAGCTCGATTCGATCCTTCCTACATTCTATCTCCCCAACTTCTATGTTGAAGAGATTATTATCGTAATTTTCTTAGAAAATTCACAGAAAAGTGTAAATCTGGGCCAACAAAATAGCCCTTTTTTTTCCTCATTTATACCGTAGGTATATAGGAAAAGTATTGTGTTAACAAAAAAAAATCCAAAACCAGGATGTCACCGGAATTAGGTGTTTTTAAGGCTTCCTGAGTGTTTTTTACAAAGTTGTCTGTCTGTATGAGTATGAGCTTGTGAGTGTCTGTTATCATCGTAGCTCCAAGTGTATTTATGCTAGAGAGATAAAGATTTGTACAAAAATGAGTCTACCACTATATTTTTTATGACTTCATTAACCCGCAATAATGATTCGGCAAAAATTTCGAAAAATCATAAAACGCGATAAAATACTGCGATCGGGTGCGATTTGGGATGCATGTAGCCATGTATACTACTAACATATGTAGTCATAAATCATGTAGTCATACTAACATATGTAGTCATAAATCATGTAGTCATACTAACATATGTAGTGACAGCAATCTCAACCATTGAAAAATCTCTGCATAGAGGGGAGTTTACCTTGGCTCTCTTCTTCGATGTAGAAGGGGCATTTGACAAAGCAAGAATAAGCAATATAAAAGAAGAACTCCAAAGAAGGGAAACTCCCAAAACCATTATCAACTGGATATTATCTACTCTGAAAGATAGGAAAATTAGAACTACGCTCGGAAGCACAAATTTAACATCAAAGTCACGGGAGGATGCCCTCAAGGAAGCTGCCTCTCTCCCCACCTATGGTGCTTAGTAATGGATAGTCTGCTAAGAAAACTTACAAAGGATGATTTCTACGTTCAGGCCTATGCAGATGACGGATTAGTTTTGATCTGTGGCAGATTCTTAACAACGTGTTGTGAAAGAATGCAACTTGCCTGCAGGATAATTGAAAACTGGTGGAAATATGTAGGGCTCTCTATTAATCCTTCCAAAACAGAATTGATGCTCTTTACAAAAAAGAGAAAAATCGAAGGTTTTTAAGCACCTAGGCTTTTTGGACAGCAGCTAACTTTAACTAATGAAGTGAAATATTTAGGCGTTATCTTTGATCCTCGTCTTAGTTGGAAAGCTCAGATAAATAAAATAGTAGAGAAAAGTATAATGACTTTCTGGCAGCTTAGACGTGCAGTAGGAAAATCCTGGGGACTCTCTCCAAAGATACTAAAATGGCTCTACACCGCCGTTATAAGACCAAGAATTCATTACGGATCTCTATTCTGGTGGCCCAAGGTTGATGTTAAAGAAACTATCAGGAAACTTGATAAAGTTCAGTGGTTGGCATGCAAGAGCATTACAGGGGCGATGAGGACCACTCCTACTACGGCATTAGAAGCTCTGGCTGGACTACCCCCTACAGGTATGGATTAAAGGAGAAGCAATTTCTTCTTCTTAAGAGTTAGGGACTGTGGATGGTGGAAAGGAAGGGCTCTCAATGTAGGTCATATGGCAATCGAGAGTTTGGCACATCGTGAAATTCCCTTTACAACGATACCTGTGATATTGATCAAACCTAAACTTAAGCTAAACAAGAGGTTTCAAATAGATATCCCTTCTAGAGATAAATGGGAAAAGGTGAGGTAAAATTTAATGCGGAGACTCTTGTACATTCACTGATGGTTCACGAAATGATACAGGCTTATCTGGAGCAGGACTATATATAGAAAACTCAGGTTTTACCAAAAGGTTTTCTCTAGGTAAATTAACTACAGTGTTCCAAGCCGAAGTCTTTGCCATTTTGGAAGCGACTAGGCAGCCAGACTTAAAAGACCCAAAATATAAGTCTATAGCAATTTGCTCTGACAGCCAAGCTGCTCTAAAAGCTTTAGCTTCTCCCAATATCAATTCTTCTTTGGTATTAAAATAATGGGAAGCTCTGGAACAGCTATCTGAACACTTAAACAAAGTGATATGGGTCCTGGACACACTGGCATAGCTGGAAACGAAAAAGCCGACGAAGTAGCTAAAAAGGGGCATCTACAGACTTCTGTGGGCCAGAGCCTGCAATAGATTGGACAAGAAGGCAGGCCAAATCCCTTGTAAAAAATTGGATTTGGAAGGAAACTAAAATCACATGGGAAAACAACACCGGATGTAGACAGTTAAAGATGATATTTCCAACATTAGATAGAAGGAAATCTAGATGGCTTCTTGACTTTAGTAAGTCTAGTCTCAGACTTATGGTAGGAGTAATCACTGGTCACTGCAGGCTTAATAGGCATTTAGCTCTAATGAAGGTGACTGAGAGCCCAATATGTGCAATATGTGAAGACAATGAGGAAGAAACAGCCTATCACTATTTGGCAACGTGTGAAGGGTTTGGAAGGCTCAGGTTTCAAATATTTGGAACTGGAACGCTTCTCGAAGAGGAAATGGAGTCTCTAAGATGGCAGGAAATTCTTACTTTCATCCATCGCAGCAGGAGGTTCGACGAGGAGAAAGTAGTGGAAGTACAGTGATAGGTGGTTGACTTCGGGGATGGTGAAAAGGACCCAATAGTGTGGTCTATTCACCAGGCTTGACCTCCCCACTCTTACTACTACTACTACTAACATATGTAGTCATAAATCATGTAGTCATACTAACACATGTAGTCATAAATCATAGTCATACTAACACATGTAGTCATAATTAGACCAACATATGTGCCAAGTTTCATCTCATTAACAGTATTAGTTCAATTTTTATCAAATGACTTGTGTAAGTTTTTAAAAAAAAAAAATTAAAACAATCCAATTGAGTTGAAATTTAGTACAAGTGTATACCTGAACATAATAAATAAGTACACAAGTTTAGTTTCAATACGACAAGTATATCTATGATTTTTGTTGGATCATAAAAGTTAAGCAGCATTGAGTGTGGTCAGTACTGTATGGGTGACTGCTGAGAATGAAACGGATGCATTTACTATCTCCGGACGAGCGAAGCCAGTCCAAAGACATATTGATGTATAAATTTGGCGAACTGTATTTCTGAGGACGAACGAGGGAAGCTAGTCCGAAGATGGGAGGATGAGCCAATATAGTGAACCCAATGTGAGTTCTGAGGTACTCCGCACCTGATTTTTTTTTTGTATAATTTTATGTAAATTTCATAAAGTTATAGATATTAGGTCTTTACCACAATGATAACGATGTTTACTATCATTCATTTATTGATTATATGTTCTTCTTATATGTAAAGATGCGATAGTTGATTTTACATTCTCATAAGGAAATGGGGGCCGGATATAAAGCTTGTAGACCTTCACTTGCACTATGGATAAAGGCAGGTGCCATTATTGAAATCAGGTATATAATAGTTCACTCAATCTATTTGTGACGAAGCATTAATTAACCAGTTAAATTTCGGTATAATCTTTGTATTTCTAATTCAATCTTAAATCTTTTATATGTGACATTTACATTCATATGGGTCGCAAAATATAAATCATTAAAAGTAGTGAATATAAATTTGTTAGATAAAGTTATGGATGCTTTTTAAATAAAGTGGAAGGGTTTGCCATTATGAGATTTCGAATGTTAGCGTTCTTGAGAAAGCATGCCAAGAAGAAACAACATCTCATAAATGAATATGGACACAAAATATTATTAGAGATGAGAAATCTTATTCTATTAAATCGGATTGATCAAAACTTTTTTTTAGAAGAAAGAATACTTTTGCTTTGCTGCTGTTTTGAAAATATTTTTTGTTGATAAATTGTCGTTGACTATAATTAATTTATGTTCAAAATATTATTAAATAAAATCCACTATATGGGTTCAGAAAAATCAATATTCACTGGATAGAAAGAAGAAGAATACATTCAGCAAACATTGAGGTCGCCGGAGTGTCGCGGAGGCGAATATTTCTTCTTTCCTGAACCCACTATATGAGTTCAGGAAAATCAATATTCACTGGATAGAAAGAAGAAGAATACATTCAGCAAACATTGAGGTCGCCGGAGTGTCGCGGGCGAATATTTTGATTTATTTGTTCTTTATTAAATGTAAAGTTGTGTCAAATAATAAAATTTAATCATTCGCGTTTTAGAAGCCATAGAGTAAACAGCCTTTTTAGTGCTAGAGCTAAGAATTAAGTCGATTTCGTCACACTATTAGAGGGTCCAAATAATTTAACTATATGATATGTCTGTCTTTATTATCTCAAGGTCCAAACCAGTAAATTATTGCAATGGACATATTAATTTACTTTATAATTAATGGACATGAATATGTAATAAAATAATGCTTCATTGAAGTGATAATAGATCAAAATACATCAGGCGCATTCAAGTACCTATTCCTTAAAGGTTTTACCTATTTCCTATTCGAAAAGGTTCGCTCTGAATTCATATGGATGTGTACATACATAGCCGCTCCACTGCTATTTATTGACTTGTCAACAAGTTTCTACTTCACAGACCTTGACAAGCGGCTTGAACTGTGTGCTGTCAGTGGTTAAGTCAATATGTCAGCTAATTGAAATTTCACCTCAATAAGGTCGATGAAGAATACAGATGCCGCAATTATTTTCTGGCGTAATGGTATCTTATATAAATCTATTTGGTCAACTAGTAAAATCCTGGATTTTTTTTAACTTCACTACATCCAAATTATCTACGTGGAGTGTAGGTATAACCTAAATATTTTCAGGTGCTGAAATTTTCTTAAGAAGCCTACTGAGCTCCGCGAAATCTTTGACATCTTTAGTAGTTGACTGAGCCAGGGATATATTATTTACTTCCCAAGTTATAGCAGTGCTTCTGAACATTAATTAGAAAACCTGCATGATGCCGATTTTCTTGTAACAGGGTCAATTGTATAAGCTGCATTTTAGTATAGCATATCTAAGTCCCTCCTTAGATATTCAACTAAAATAGAAACCATAATTACTTGTTATGGTATCTAAATACTCAATTTACTCCAAGCCTGTGTATGATAAAGTATTCGCGTTGGCCTAAACTGTGCTAAATGGTTGACAGCAAATGCAAAATATGACCTAGTTGCAACAAATAAATACATAAGACTTCCGATTGATTGAGCGACATGGATAAGACTTATTTCAAGTCCTGTAAAGTATCAGAGTTCACCTTTAACAAAACTTTGTTCTCTTGGCTGAAGTCTTGATTACAATTAACAATCATTCTAAACCTTAACAGCATCTCATCTGTGTATCTGCAGTATGTTATTACTATAGATTTATCTGGACAATTTCCTTTTAATAAAAATATTGTATTACTGGCCTATATTTCAGGGTTACTGGTCCATTAGGTCATTTTTCCCTGATGACCGTCGTATAATTTTAAGTACATCAATTGCTTAATTAAACATTAAATATCAGAATACCACCAAGTCCTACACTCAAATCTAGAACTAGTTATAACAAAATACCTCTTAAGATTTAACAAAAAGGTCTACAATACAGGAAGCTCAAAATAACAATTGTATTGCAGTTTATCTAATCATTTATCTTGTTTCAAAAGAAATAATCAAGCGTTGACACTTGTTTTCCACAGTCAGGACACTTTCACTGACAGCTTCCTCACGGTACTTCTGTCTTTTCCGTAACGAAATCCATCATAGCGTAAAAATGTTTTCTTCCTTATTTTTATAAAACTAGTAGGCTAGTATAACAAATCATTAATTAAACTAGTTTTAAACCCTCATTATTGTGTTCATTGTATTTATCTGTAGGATTTTATCCAATAGAATAAGATAGTCTATAAATGTTCAGATCATTAAAATAACAATTAAGCTTATGTGCTTAGTTTTTAATATAAAAACTGTTGAAGTATTATAGCACTGGTTGCTATGGATACTTATAAATTTTATATTAATAAAATGAACTTGTAACTCAGCCTACCTAGGTTCGGACTTAGGTAGAAATTTTACAAGTGAATGTTACAAATAATTGTAATAGACAAGAAATAGTATATTATGCTACTAGGCAGCAAAATGGAATTTTGCAGACGAGTTTTATAAATTTGCCCCGAGCCGAAGGCGAGGGTGGGCTATATAGCCCACCCAAATAAGCCGAGGCAGGTAATTAACCCATTTGACAGACAAGGCGAAGCCGAGGCTGGCAAATGGCGAATTACCTGAAGAGGGGGTAAGCCGAGGCAGGTAATTAATTGCACGAGTCTGCAATGTTTCCTTTGCTGCATAGTAGCATATACTATTTTATCTACTAACGGCAGAAAAAATACACAAGAGATTATTTTAAATACTTGCTGCGAGATTTTACAGGCAGTAAAGACTGCTTTGAAGTAGATGCAACGCTGAGTTATTGTGGTCCAATAACTCGTCAATGTCAACAATTTTTGTATCTTTATTCACTTCACTGTTGTTCTCACTCATTATGTTTAGTAACTTAACTTTAGTTTACAGATTTAGTTTTTGATAACGTTCTTTTTTGTAACTTTATATACTTAAACTAAATATAACAACATGAAATACTTAGGCCCGTATTCAGAATCATTTTAAAAAAATCTCTCCTAGGTTGTTCCTAGCCTTCTCCTAGGTTGTTCCTAGCTTTCTCCTAGCCTAGCGGTATTCAGAATCAGTTTTTGAAATCTCTCCTAGGTTGTTCCTAGCTTCTTCCTAGCCTTCTCCTAGCTTTTAAAAAATCAACCCTAGGAATGATTTTACGTAAATTTATTTGTGCTAAAACGTTAATATAACAAAATAGAATAAAAACTTACATTAGAGTTAATTATAACTTAATTTATTATTTATCTTTACAAATTTTGAACCTCAATTTTACGTAGACATTTTTTGACAACTAGCGCTACCTAGTAGAGAACTGTAAAACTAATAATATTGAGATATTCTACAAAAATAAACAAATGATTTGTAAACAAACCTGGCACAGAATAAACTCCCTTAAAATACGTAAATTTGTAATGACAACAAACTTATTTATAGTTGCCGATTATTTTAAAGTATATCTAATGTGAAAGTGCGTGACCTTGACCCAGTGAAGGTTTGAAACTAGAGAATGATTTGCATTTATTTTCACTTATGAAGAAATCATTATATGTCATTAATGTACTATTTAAATGTTTTTACAATAACATAGTTAGTGATAATAAAAACAGGTTAAACTTCGTAGAGTGTATGGTGCCACATTATTGAATTGTAAGTTTATAGGAGAAATTATTATATTTGACATAAATAAATCATCATATTATAGGGTTGTATAAACCCTACAGTTGGTACTTCCATTTTTCACACTGATCTATAAAGTCATATCACGTAAAGTCAAATTAGTTTACGTAGCAAATAGTTAGGCGTTTTAAAAGCGGTTGATATTGTGAACAGTTTTAAAAACTACACAAAACAAACAAAATGTATAATATACTTTTCAGTCTTGTTTACCTTAATAAGTTAGCCAATTTACCCGTAATTATTTAGTTTAGTTTAGAACTTTCCAGTAATAATTATATACTCAATAAAATATACTCAGCACTAGTATTATTTTATTTATTTTCTATAAGGTTTCATCAAGTTTATGATACTTTCCATTTATAATATTTGATAGCATTTATTGCAAGGTTAGCAATCAAGAAGGCGGTCGCTCAAAACGGGGATTTTCAAAACAGTTAACAGCTCTACTTCATTCTAGATGGGAATATACAACACTACCACGTTAAGGCAGAGTTTTGAATCCCACATTTTAATGGGAGATACATCAATAAGTATAATGTTTACTCTACCAACATAATGTAAACAATGCTTACTATCCCCGTTATAATTGTTACTTAGCTGATCTTTCTAATCAAATCAGCATTAAACATCTCTGAGTTCATACGTTGTGAACGTAGAGATCACGATTTTCTTTACGTCGTGAACTGTGTGTATTTTTATAGTATTCATAAGCCTATTGCTTAGGGAAAAAACATTTGTTATAGCTTAACAAAAATTAAAAAATGTAAATGGAATGTAAAAAATTTGCTTCGGGTATATAATCGACCATATCAAATATAAATACGTCACGGAAGTTACGTTTTGTTGCAGAACGTTTCTTTGTTTACATAATAAAGCAATGCTATTGGTCACTTTAGGATCACAAAAAATAAATAATAGGATCCTTTGTTTCATTTTGTTTGATATGAGCCAATATGTATTTTGTGACGTCACACTTTCGCGACGATTAACATAGTGCTCATGAAGAAGATATACAGGGTGGTGCATTTCACCCTGCACTGGTGCATTTCACCAATACATCACTTTGATTAACTCAGCTTCGTATGGAGCTATCGCGATAAAATTCGTTACAACCCCACTAAGTTGACAACTGGAAGTTTGAATACCCAATTATTATGTTGTTAATCGTCTGGTATGTATGGTCATCATATTACCAATATGTGATTTTTTACAGTAACTTTAGATTATATTGGAGCAAACCTTTGCGTCATATTCTGAACATTTGATACTAATAAAATGAAATTCCGGTAATTTTTTGTAATTTTCCCGGGGTGGTACCCCAAAATTTATAAGGGGACCCGTACAAAAAAAAACATTTTTTACTGGCGCAATATCCGTTCAGGTCAAAAGAAGTTGTTTGGAGCAATAAAACAAATTTTTGATTTTTTTGGGGGCAACACCCCCCAAAATTTAAAAGGGGGAGCCAACCAAAAAAAATTTTAATGGCTCAAAATCCGTTTCAGGTCAATAGAATTTGTTTGGAGCAATAAAAAAATTTTTGATTTTTTGGGGCAGCACCCCCAAAATTTATAAGGGGTAACCGACCAAAAAAAATTTTTTTATTGCCTCAAAATCCGTTTCAGGTCAAAAGAAGTTGTTTGGAGCAATAAAAAAAATTAGACTTTTTGGGGCAGGACCCCCAAAATGTATAAGGGGGAGCCGACCAAAAAAATTGTTTTTATTAGCTCAAAATCCGTTTCAGGTCAAAAGAAGTTGTTTGGAGCAATAAAAAAAAAATTTGACTTTTTGGGTCAGCACCCCAAAATTTATAAGGGGGTGACAACCAAAAAATTTGTCGCCCTGAACCACTCTTGTTTACCCGAAACGGATTTTAAGCTCAAAAACAATTATTAAAATAGAACAAAAAATGACTAGAGACAATCTAGGACGATTTAAGGTACCTCTCTACCTACCTTGGATCTTCCTAGGTTGTTCCTAGCTTTTCCTAGCCTTTTCCTAGAATTTAAGGTGCAAAGTTAGGAAAAGGCTAGGAGAAACCTAGGAGAGATCTCTTCTAGCCCTAGGGACGGTTAAAAATGTTCTAAAATGGACACTAAAGCTAGGAAGAAGCTAGGAAAAAGCTAGGAACAACCTAGGAAGAACCTAGGAGAGATTTTTTTTGAAACTTTTGATCATTCTGAATACGGGCCTAAAATCTGACGACTTAAACATTAAAAATCTGTCGATTCATAAACAGCTGGTAAATAATTTAATTTAATGCCAAAATTATCAGTGTTGCCAATTTGTTTCCATTTGTTCCCTCATGTTTCCTATATGTTATTATATTATATGTCATATGTTCATTTGTTTCCTCGGCATATTGCCATGCACCACTATATTTAGCGATAGACATTAATTTATTCTATTATCTGAAATAATAGGAGATTTCAGAATGAATTCGGCCGCTACGGCTAACAAAAACTTAATGTAAAAATGTTTACTTTATACGCTTAAAGTAAATAAATTTCTTTACTTAACACATGCAGTAAAATACTTCTATAATAACACAAAAGACTTAAAAACATCATAAAGTAAAGACAAACATACAAAATATTTATTATTGCAGAGTATTCAACTAAGTAAATACATTAATGTTAAAAAATGAAATGAATAGATAATAATAAAGATACGACAATAGAGGAGACCCGTTATCGAGCATCGTCTACAACAGGCTTGAATTTCAATAGATTCTCTACAATAGACGTTTTTATACTGCTCTAGGTGTATAATACATCTAGGCGCTATTGTGTTGAACAACAAGAGTTATAAAGAGACAAAGTTTTGCATAAAAAACTAAATTATGTATTGTTACTAATTAAGATAATGTTGTTTTATTAACGTTATAAATTGTGTAGGAACACGAGTCTGGGTTAGATCAATGAATATTTATTTTCATTATAATTAAAAACTCATTTTGTTGCGGCAAAAATATAACTAGAGAGCCACAATAAGTGGGTTTAAATATATTAAAGGAAACACAAAAGGCCTTCGGCCTCTTGGCCGCTTCCTGGCGTGACCACTGAGGTCCGCTTTGCGGCCAAACGGTTGTTATCCTATATCTGTTTGTCATATATAACTAATTTATATAAGTGGCATGCTGCCATGACATAAGCGAAGTTTCAAATGTATCACTCAAAAAACGTGATTCGTTGGTATTATTATATCAATTTATAAGCAACTACAGTAAAGATCTTATAACAAGTAAATTACAGTAAACAATTTATTACCAAGTTAAAATAGTACCCTGAAATAATATAACCTACATAGTAACCTACCTAGGACTTGAAAAGTTAACCAAGAAACCTTTCTTGAGAAGAAACTACAACTAAAACATCTACATCATGCTTCTAATGAAACCAATTAAAATTTTAAAATTCTCATTCTTCTAATCCCTCTTACTGTTATTTCAAATACCGGGACGGGGTACCTCGGACATTTTCTTCGCCTTATCGGATTTGACCCGCTCATCCTCACTACTCCGGACTCGCTTCGCTCGTCCCTCAGGACATGAAATACGCCTATTTTATAATTGAGTACAACTCATGCCAAATTTCAACTAATTAGGTTATTTTTCAATAAAACTTGTACTAATTCTGATAATAAAATGAAAAAATCCTAGTTACGGATTTTTAATTTAAACAATACTTTTCCTATGTAAATTGCATAAATGAGAAAATATAAAAATGTAAAGAGAGCAAAACGCCTCTTTACATTTTATTAGCAGTGGGGAATAACCTCTTAATAATGGAAATAAAAATAAAAAAATCTCTGCAAGTCATCACTTTAATCCTTGCAAATTTTAAGCCATGCTGAAAATTCTTAGAGCCTAGTTTTAGGCAAAATTTAAGGACGTTAAAAATCGTGCATTGTGAAGGCATTTTTTGATCCGATTACACTGAAACTAAAATTAAAACGTGAAGCGTTGAATTTAAAAAGGAGATCTGGGGTTGTTTATATGTTAGAGCATTCTGATAGGAAGATCCTTAGCAACAAATATTAAAGCAATTAAGTTGAGAAATATAAATTGAGAAAAAAATAATAATTAAAGTTCAAAAACAGATTTAAAGTTAAATTTACTTTGTGTAACTTTAAAAACTAATTTTAGAACAAGTTAACATGGCAACAGTTTTTGCACATACTATACAAATAAATATACAACCGGAAAAATGTATATAGAGAAGGATGAATCCTAAAAAGTTGCCTTTGAGGCATAATAAAGAAAATATAATATTTCATTATTGATACTCTGGAGTAGGTTTCTTAATATCATTTCTAAACATTGACTTTATACAGAAGTTATTTGTTTAATACTTCCTCGTAACTTAAGAGTATTATGAATAAGATGTTTTATTAAATTATTCCTGCTTATCTGGGGATAAGACAGTGCTCCTGCCAAGTCGTGTCTACAGACACACAATCTTTTAATACAGGATGGCCGTTTCCACCGTCTAGTATATTTGTAGTCGTCATAAAATTGAAAATCTTTTTAGACGTCTTATTCTGAAACTTATTTAGACGACATTTCCTTTAATATTTCATGACTCGACTATATCTCTAAGTTATTTCTGAGACACTTTAAGTTTTATGCATGCTAGACCTTTAATTTGAAGTGAATGAAAAATGATCAAACCTAAAAATGTTTATCGTGCCTTGCACGTACTAATTAAAATTAAGTATAAATCATAACTATAAAGTCTAAACATATATAATGCATGAAACGGAAAATTCTTATGAAACATCGGTTTTGGATTATTAGGGCGAACACAATACTTACGGTTGTAGAAAGTAAACATTTTTACTTCCAGTGCTACCTAGTAGAGGACTGTAAACCGAGTTTGGTTGAAAAAGTATTTCTTCCATTCTTAGACAACTTAAATGCAGCTAATACGTAAATATTTGATGATACGCAGTGGTCAAGTCACAATGTAAATCTCGAAGCCCTACTATGTTACCAATCATTGGGAACACGGCTTAGCTCATTACAAGACCTTAGTAATTCCTCTTCACTTTTAAGTTTATAGAACTCACAAATTTAATAAATTAGTGAACTATTAATGATTTTAGTTCTATAATTATTTTAATGACTAGCTTACAATTATTTGTGTATAGCAATGAAATTTCACCCATCACTGTGGACATCTTAAGGCTTAAAAACTAAAACTACATTAAAAACACTAATAACGAAACAAAGAATGAAAACACAAAAACATAATTAATAACTTGACTAGAAAGATAAAATATCACAGTATTAGTTAAAAAAAAATTAACTCGTCAACAATAAATAACAATAATAAAGAAGGTTATAACCTTCTTTCCCATCACCCACAGTGATGGGTGAAATGTCATTGCTATACACAAATAATTGTTAGCTAGTCATTAAAATAATTATAGAACTAAAGTCATTAATAGTTCACTAATTTATTAAAACAATACCTTACAATTTTTTCGCTTTGCTTGGCTTTTATAAGAATTTTGATAAGAAAATTTCGCTTGTAAGTTGTTCAGATGACAGCAATGGAAGAAGGTATGAGGGATCGTTACCTCTTGGCTATTTTTAATAAATTAAAATATATTTTAATTTATACACATTTGTTTTATTGGGATAAATTCCTAATCCATTACTTTTCTTTTTCTATTCTTTTTGCTCTTTCTATAAATTAAAAATTATTTACACAATTGTTTTACACTTTTTTCTTATTTCTTTTTTCTACATTTTAAATTATTTTGAGAATTAGTGGATTAATTTATTATTTTTGAGAACATAAATTAATTAAATTAAAAAAAAAATTAAATTAAAAGTTTTTGCCCTGTTTAAAATAATGATAAATGAGAAAGTAGAAACAATAAAGTATAAATTACATAAGTTTTTACAGTCAAAACAAAGCGTAAAGAAATGATTAAAGAATCAAACAATACAAGTGAGAAATAATAATAATTATATAAAGCAGTCATGCATGACTAATTTTTTTCTAGTTAAAGCATAATGGGTAACTTTTAAGTGAGCTTTCTGGAAGCGAGAAAATGCTGAATAACTTGCTATAACAACCCCACACTCACACTAAATAATAAACTAACTAAGTAAAGAGAAAAAGTCAACAACTTTTAACTTGCCATCATTATTTTTAAACACATTTTAAGATTGTTAAGAAATACGGGAATTTAAGTCAAATTAAAATTTTAGATGATATAAGAACTACACGAGGAAATAAAAATGTAGGTCATATAGTGCTTGATGACAGCGTCAAAGCACATAAAGAGCATAAGCAGATTATGTTAGGTCTTTTGATGGAGATCACGTCATGATGGAATATAAATCCGACCATTGGTTTCTATTGTGGGAGGCACCTCAGGGATTCAACATTATGGATGACAACAAAATGCTCTGCTACAAACATGAAACCCAGTTTCAGTTTAAAAGAGCATTGTGTTTTCATCTATAATACCTTCTCTAAAATATACATTTCTGATGAAGCCTCCAATAGTGGAAGGGAAAGGACGGATTCATTATTGAACACGAAGTGTACACCACTGGTAAATGTTACATGAAAAAAAGGAAGCGTAATTAGTTTATTTTCATAGGAATTAATGAAGAAAAGACTTATCTAACATGGTACAATCGAATTTTAACAAACATTAACAGCACTTGCTAAGCCAAGACTATACGTTTGGTTTGAAATTGAAGCTCGAAGTTTTGACATCCCAAAGCATAATGATTACTAACTTTGTAATGTTTAGAGAGGAGAGAGAACCGCTTTAACACTAAAAAGTAATCTACTTTTAGGATATTACTCTCTGAACGAAGTAGAAAACTACTCGCTATATGTAGCCCAAGTAAATTAAAAAAACTATAGTTTTTTTATCCCGGATACAGGGTATCTCGGTCCTTTTCTTAGCACATCGGATTCACTACGCTCATCCCTCCTGCTTCGGACACGCTTCGCTCATCCTCAGAATATACAATTCGCCAAAATTTACAGTGCAACATGTCTTCAGACTCGCTTCGCTCGTCCTCAGAATATACAATTCGCCAAATTTACAGTGCAACATGTCTTCAGACTCGCTTCGCTCGTCCTCAGATAGAAAATGCATCCATTCATTCTCAGTGGTCACCCATAAAGAACGCTGTTTCCACGCCATTGACCACGCTCAATGCTACATACCTTTTATGATCCAAAAAAAGTCGTTATGAACCGAAAATTTGTGTACTTTTATTTATTAGTAAAGGAATACATATGTACAAAGTTGAAACTCCCCTTTTTCAAACTTTTAAAAAATTAAATCCTTTTCTGATTTTTTAAATTTTTTTAAAAAACGTAATCAAGTCATTCGATAAAAATTGAAGTAAGGCTGATATGAGATGAAACTTGGCACATATTTAGTCTTATATACATGGCTACATGCGTGCTAAATTTCAATCAGATCGCATCATTTTTCCGCGTTTTATGATTTTTTCGACATTTTCGCTAAGTCATTATTACAGGTTCATGACGTCATAAAAAAATTATTTTCCGAATAGCAGAAAACAGCGGTAGATTGATTTTTGTACAATGTTTCAACTCGCTAGCATAAATACACTGGACGCTACGATAACACACACAACGGACAGATAATTCTGTGAAAACCACTCAGGAGCCTTTAAAACATCTGAAAAGGATAATTCCTGTTCCATCCCGGTTTCGGATTTCTTTGAAAACACAATACTTTTCCTATATACCTACGGTATTAATGAGAAAAGTAAAAACAAAACCAAAATATTGAACTAAGCTAAGCTGATAAATTGTTGAGAAAGACGCTCTACTCTAAACTACTTGAACTTCTCATCCGACTAAGATCAATCTTTAACTCAATTGTGAATCAAGTTTGAAGTACTTAATGTTAGCAGCAACATTGCATGTCATGCTTAACTCATCAATAAGTTTGATACCCAACAGATACCAAGTCCCTTAAATCAATGGCTATTAACTTTAATCAAAACTAAACCCTTCTAAAAATGATAAGTAAAATATTAATTATAAAATATCAAACTCACCATAAAATATAATAAAATATGACTTAATACAATAGAAAAGGGTCGATAAACATACATGTTTTGTAGATTATGTTAAAATTGTATTCATATAACATTCTAATGCCATGTTCTCGTCCGATAACTTCATATTCATAAACTAACAAACTTATAGCATAGCATGCTAGCAAATATTGAATGAATAATGTAAAACAAACATCCTTTTCCAAACAAAGACGCCTCAAGTAATTTATAACTTCAAAATTTGAATGGACTTCATTAATATCATATCTTGACTTACATGTTAAGTGTTATAAACTTGTTATAAAAATAAACCTTTACTGGTTTTTTAAATATGTTATTCTAAACGTAAGACGTTAGACTTAACTCAATTAGGTTGGAACGACTGAATTATAAAAAGAATAGTTAAAATTAATTAACATCGTAGCAAAATTAAGAAACAAATTCTAGAACATTTTAATTTAGTTTTAAGAATTTATTAAAGTATGATGAATTATATTAAAGGGAATTTATTTATATAAAAATATGGGCAATAATATTATTTAACTAAAAAAATTCAACTATAAGATTATAAATCATGAGAGGCTGCCCTTTTAAAACAAGTTAATAAATTAAACATAAGTCCTTGGGTAAGAAGCAATGGACACGTGGTATATAGTCCCTAATCTACCTTAGAACATTGAGGAAAAAATACTAAAGGAGATGAGGTGGTACTTGTTTTCCAGTTTGTGCTCAGGACGGCATGACGTCATAACATTCAATTATATATTTAGACAAGAAATTAACAAGACAGTAAAAATCATAAAAAAACATTGATACATTTTTTTTAAACTTTTCTTCATTTTTATGCAGATAAAGTAAATTTAACATAAAATATTAAGTAATTCAGTCCAAAAGATTTAAATTCATAGTCAAATCCATTAAAATTTCTTGCATTTTAAAACTGAATACATTTTAACCGTATTCTGAATACTTAGTTACCATAAAACTAATGGCAAATACATTAATTTTTAGTATAAATTTAGTTCATTAGTTCTAATTTAAATTAAAAAATAAAATGATTATTTTCTACAACTTGGTTAAGGAAAGTAAATAGATATTTTATACCTTACAGAATGAGGAAACTCAGTGCTCGCTAACCAAAACCTTACTCTACTTGAACAAGGAATTAAACAAGTACAATACAGCTTGAAGAAATGTACAGCTTTAACATTGTAGAACCTGAAAATAAAGAACACAACAATAATTTTAACTTCTTAAATATTTTCTTATATAATTTATTACATTACACTCTATCCCCCTCTCCATTTAATTTATTTTGAAAAGAACTTATTAACAACCTTAGTAAACACATTCTTTGATCAGATCGCTTGGAATTGAACGTCTTATCGATATCATTTCATCTTAACAAGAAACACTGGACAACATTTTGGACATAAAAACTCCTTAAATATATGAAAAACCCCGGCCATCTTGCCTTCTTTCCCCAGAACCAATGAATTATTCCTAATTCTTAAAGAGCTGAATTCATGACAAGCCATTAATCCTCTCTTTGAAGACTTAAAGCGAATTCTAAATTATAAAATAAAAGCTTCTGGTTGTTTAGAGACAAAGTTTTTACTTTACTTCTTTTATCCTTCTCAATTTTAGCAATTATAATTATATTTAAGAAAAATATTAATAACTGAAAAGACCAGTGGAAGTTGTATCTATGGTTTAAGTAATGAAATGTAGTGTAGAGTGTTTTCGTGCAAATGCAATTCGTGTAAACGTTCTTATAAGGTTTTCATCAATGAGTATCTAGAGAGTACAGCGCTTCATCTGATTTTGATGAGGATAAAGTGTTCTTCTCAGATGATTTAAAACTGGTCTAGTAAAGATTTCAGAGAGACTGAGTAAAAGCAACGAATGGCTCCAATCTAATACATCGAGATTACGATGGAAAAAACTGAGCATTGCATTTACTAATTAAATGCAAATTTACAGTCTTTGTAAATTTTATATATATATATATATATAATATATTATATATATATATATACCTATATATATATATATAATATAATAATATATATTATGATACATTTAAACTCATCGCAATATTCCAGACAGGATCCCTGTGAAACTGAAATCGAATCATCATTGACTCAAAATCTAACATAGACTCCTCATTTATGTGTAGTGAGGAACCTTACCAAACCTTAACCATAAGAAGGTTTGCTCAAATTTTACGTTAAGAAAGCTGAGTAGTTCTCTGCAGGCAGAGAAACCACGCCTTGTTATTAATCATGGTACAGAGCAGACTAGCCTACGGTATCACATTATGGGCCATTAGTACAAAAAGCTTATTATTGTTGCAGAAGAATGCATGAGAATAATAAACTAAAACCAAATACGGAGCACTCTGCAAAGAAAGTTAGTACAAATTTGGGTATTATAACCAATTATAATTTGTATATTTTTAATGTTTATTTGCATGTGACAAGGAATGTGATACTTTTGACATAATAGTCAAATATATCATACTCTAATACAAAGAGTTAGGACTTACTTGAAATTCCTAATGTGTAACCAAGGATCTAGAATTAAGCGATGGCAGTAATGACACGATAGGGAACTATTCTGTATGAGATGGCGAAGTAGGAGCAAACTTAATTCTCCATGGTATAGGGAAAAAGGCTCGAAAACGCAGGTTATGTAATAAGGATAAGTCGCGTTTTCTCCTAACTTTCTTCTTTATTTGTAGTGATTCAAGTTACCTTTGGTAGTTTGTTAAAGTCATTAAAAATAAAACTGTTAAAAAGAAAAAAAGTTATATTTTTTTTATAATTTTCTCAATAAATAAAACAATAAGAAAACATTGGGAGGTTAGGTTGTCTCTGAATTTAGGACCTGCGCAGTTAATGTAATGATTGTATGCATGCGTAGTTTGTATTAAGATGTTCAGTTTGTTTTTGACATTTTAGACCAAGAGCCCAGGGGTGTTTTGTTAATAAAAAGTGCAATGGCTAGAACCGGTCTCAACTTTTCGTAATACCTTCCTGAACAAAGGATCTACAATTCTGCCGACTCGTATCGGGATAAGTGTCCCACGCAGAACCTTTGACCCCTAAAGTGCGTTCTGCCAGGGGACACCCATCCGATACGAGTCTGCAGAATTCAGATCCTTGTTCAGGAAGAATTTAGGAAAAAATTGAGACCGGTTTCACAGCCATTACACTGTTTGTTAACTTGGGTGCTAAATTGACCTGTAAAGTGCGTTCAGCTGGGACGAACGCCATCCGATACGAGTCGGACAATTGCAGATCCTTGTTCAGGAAGGTATTTACGAAAAATTGAGACGGTTCCAGCCATTACACTTTTTATTAACAAAACACCCCTGGGCTCTTGGTCTATATGTTTTGTGATGAATTCTTTTCTATTTTTTTATCCTCAGCGTTATATAGCAAATAAACTTAAAGTGTCATCAAATTGAAGATACTTGTGAGTTACTGACTTTCTAACTCTTTCTAAACATTGTAACGCTTTTTAATTGTTTGATAAAAAATCTTAAGAGAATAAATCACATCGAAAATAAGTTGTTATTTAAAACATTTCAATGACATTAAGGTTACAATTCGCCACTTTACTAGCTTGATTTTTTGTTAAGAGGTCTCGCTGATGATCGAGGTTGACCCTCAGGCTCGCTGGCTGAGGTTGAACCTCAGCCGAACCCAGACCAGTAATAAAGAGACCCAGCAAGTCCCAATTTCATGATCGTCAAACATTTAAAATAGAATTATATAATTTAAGTTTTTGTAGAATGAAGGAGTATACCAAACTTAATTTCTTACGGAATTTCAAGGTACAATTAATAAAGTGTTTACATATAACAGAAATATTTAGAAGTATTCAATTAAATAAAATTCGCTAAAACCAAAATATTATGTTTAATCCTCTCTGTGAAGTCAATATAGAAATATCTCTGACTTATTGGTTCATCAAGGACATATTCTCATATTTTACTTAAAATCAATAATTACTTTTCCAGTAATCCTTTGTTTTTAAATCATTAGTTTCCTTGTGGTACAAATATTTATCAAGATGAAATATTAAGGAGTGGTTTTTAATATAATCGCACACAAAGGAGTTGCGCTAGTGTGAGTGAGGCTTAACACACAGGGCAGAAGCCAGGATTTAAGCCTAAAGCTTACAGAGCCCGTTAACTCTTTGCATTAAAGGCAATAAAGCAGTTTTAATGATAAGACATCAATCATCTAACTTAGCCTCACGCTTCTATTCTTTTCCTAACTATAAAAGAAGACAATAAAAAAATCTACTGAAATAGATGATACAACGCTTCTTGATTTTGGAAGACGAAAATGAAATAATATTGAGAGCAAAAAAGAGCGAATCAAGTTTTATCTAAGCAAATGTTTATTTAAATAAACAGTCTACATTTATATTGATATTATCATCCAATGATAAACAAATTTTACCATTGATCAAAAAATTTTTACTGATTATTGGCTAATTTGCACAATTGATTGTCGTGCACGTTTAGTTGTCGCGAATTGACTTTTAAAAATAAATTTATTTTAAGAAGGAAAGTACTTGAAATCATAAAGATAGCTAATAATAATTCAATATCGTTTGTTTGTCACACATGTTAAAATTATAATAATGATAAAAAAACATTAGTCCATTTACAGTATACTTATTTTTATTCATAATTAATATGAATAAATAATTCTGAATATCCCCCCCGAGGGGGGGGGGGGATGCGATATTCACACTTTTATAAGGGACATTCGTTGAAAACCACTTCATCAGAGGGGCAATATTTCTTTCAGGAGGCGAGGGCACTCCTGGCTCCTATCTAGCTACGGGCTTGTTTTGTGCATACCAAAGTATGCATATCATTGATGCATATTTTATCTGCTGTAAAGGATGAAGAGAACACAATACGTCAAAATATTATGTACGTACGTACGTCAACGTACGTCACGTACGTCAAATATTATTTTGGATGGTGATGATGTACGTTGTAAAAAATTTGAGAAACCTGCTATATTATATAAGTTACAGTCTATTTTGTACTGTTTATTTGATTACATCAATAGTCGAAGGTGTTCAGGTTAGATTTGGATGTTTTAAAATTTAACCAATAAGGCCCCTCTAATATATCTTTGCTAAAAATGATAAATTTTCTCACATTAAAACAGGGTGATAAAACAGCCATACCTCGTAGCATAGGTATGGAAAAACTTTAATCCGTACATATTTATAAAAAGAGACGAATAAAGGCTAATTCATGACGTCGCCGTTTTTAAAGAAATAAAGTAGAATAAGTATTTTCATTTTATTTTTCACACAAAGATTCTGCTGAAATTGTAATGTAATGTAAATGTACAGTTTATTTAATACTATTCCATACAAATAGATTACCAGACTATCCATATCATTGTTTATTGAAGACTACAAATCAAAACCTAGCTTCAGAAATAAAGTAATAGGTGTTTCGTCTCTTCCTATAAAATATCTAACCAAAGCTTCAAAATTCTACGAGTTAGGCTCCAAACAAGAGTATAAAATAATACTTCTAGAAACTAGAAACACATAGAATCTATAGGGTAATACTAAGTCTTAATTAACATTGTAATAAACTCGAATATTAAGTTAATATTTAAATTAAAGGTGTTAAATATTTATTTTAATCAGGAGTTAAAGTGGAATCAACCCCTTTCATTCCCCCTCTCTTCCATCATCTGATGAAAGCATTGAAAAGGTATAACAAACGTTCGTCAGGCATTCTTTTAAGTCATTTTTAAACTAATATATTGTCCATACATCTAAAAACTACACCTGGAAGCAAACATTTTAACATATATCTTAACTTTTAGTCTTTATAGACACCCAGGCCTCTTTGGAGAAGAAACTTCAATTAACTTACCTTAACACTAAAACCTCAATGTTCCCTGCCTCAACTTAAAATATATATTATAATTTCGTGTTTATAAAATATATAACAAAAAACTAAACGCTTCATTTATAAAAACTGCTATAATTTTTAACAATACAATCTCGAATGAGTTAGAACCTTATAACTTGTTTAAATTATAATAATCTTTTTAAAATGGTTAATTATAGAAATTTTCTAAAAACACGAAAGGATTAGATTACGACACGGTAATATTAACAAAATTTTTAACTATATGAATCAAATTTTAGAGGTAAAATATAATAATTTGCTACTCGGATTTTTTTAAGTTTTTGCATATTAAATAAAATAAAAGTATAAATACGTTAAATAAAAGGTTTAATGAAGAGTGAGCAGAATTTTGATGACATGAATGAAAATTCGGGTACAGGGCACCTCTGAATGTTATGATGACCCAAAGCTTACTGCGTGGTATTACTTCGGTCTTGCTATGCTCGACCTCAGAATTATAAGGTAATCAAACCTCTAGGGAGAACTATACTTATTCATATATTCATTAAAGGATACGCGTGTCCCAAATTTCAACTCACTTGGATTATTTTTCAAGTTTTAACAATTTATTGAAGACGTATGCTAGTCATTTGATAAAAATTGAACTTATATTAATGTACTGATGAAACTTTTTTGGTCCTATACATGACTGTATGTGCACTGAATTTCAAATCGATCAAAATATTTCTATATTGCTAGTTAATGACGTCATAAAAAAATACATTCCGGACAGCACAAGACCCAGGGAATAATTTTCGTAAAAGCTTCAATTAATTTCCTAGCATAAATACACTAGAAGCTTTGATAATAAAAGACACACACACACATATATTATTTATAACGTGTGTGTGTAATATATATATATTATATAATATATATATATATATATATATATATATATGTATATAATATATAATATAATATATATATATATATATATATATATTATATATATATATATATATATATATATATATATTATATATATATTATATGTATATATATATATATATATATATATAATATATATATATATATATATATATATATATATAATATATATTATATATATTACAACAACCACAAGACAGACACGGTATAAGAAAGTAAAATTAAGTTAAGTTACTTTAATGATATAGTTATCGAACAATATTGCTAATATTATTAACGTTTTACTGCCACTCAAGACGTTTTCCACATGAACATAAAATTGAAAAGCGACAATTTTAGGATTAGTTACAACAAAAGTTGTTGGATTTACGTTGATTTTTGATTGATATTTAGTGGATATTAAATTACGCATACTCGTATACTGACGTAAAAATTGTTACTATTGGAAAACTGTTCGATCTATTCAGGATATAATAACAATACGCCACTTGCTCTAACCAAACATGATTTAGCTGCTAATCATTAAGTTTTGAGACTAGTGGATATTTCAAAATTATAGAAGCTTATATTAATTATGACATTAACCAGGTTTTACTTAGCTTCTGTTACATATATTAATAACCTCAATTTAGGAACAGAGTATTTCTAAGTTATATTGTTCATAAAGTGAATGAATTCATGTTAACGCATTCAATTGTGTAGAGATTACAAACAAGGCGTGACATCTCAAAGCTATAAACAAAATGCAGGATCGTTTACGGTTATTTAAGAATTATGTTGTAATGCGACAAAATGAAAACTATGAGATAAGTAATATGCTACCACACGATCCTAGCTCCTTACAAACATGAAACAGGTAAAAGAAAAAAAAATTACATGAAGGTTTTGACGTGGACTTAAATTAAAATTCTTCTTTGTGTGACATGTCATAAACATTTGAAAGTTACAGTCATTCCACCTTCAGATACGATTTACAAACAATGGAAGTACAGGGCAGGGATTAGTGCCTGCGATAACAGCGCTGCGTTCTCATGAATACCTTACAGGACTGAGGAACTCTTTGAGATAATAAACAACAATCACATGAATAATGTCAACGCTAATTATTTTGATAGATCAAACATCATGCCTTTTGGATTGGTACTTTCTTGCTATAGACTAATCATCTAACTTCTATATATCATGCATCTTTTAAAAATCGACAAAAAGAAACAAAAGAACGACTTTATATATATATATATATAAGATGTGTAAACGCGTAATATTTTCCAGTGCAATACAGCTACAATAATCTAATACGGAACACTTAATTATCATATACTAGGAATTAATACTTATTAACTTACCAAGGGAAAAAACAAATTTTATGGCCAAAGGAATCATATTGAACCCCGAGGCTTGCTGAAGGAGTAAAGATTAGTTTCTCCCTTGGTAAGTTTAACATTTTACTTCCAGGAGGTATAAAATAGTATAATAACAAACAACGAGTTTTAAAATTTCTGTATGTATTATTAAAGTTAGCTTTCCATTTATTTGACAACATAATATTTTTAACATTGTTGCTTCCTTAATTAAATTTAAAAGCACCTCGATCAATGTTATCTATAGTTACTATAAATGATAACTTGTTAAAGATATCAATTAAATTATAAATGAATTCAGGAATATAAATTAATTCTGAGTTTTTGATGGCAAAAATAAGTATAACAGCTGATTGATTAGTCATGCTAGAAAACAGTGAGGTCTTTATGTTTTTATTTCTTTTTAAACAAAGTTGTTGATCAATCTATAGTAAATTTTTACACTGCGACTTCTTACTATCAAATAAACTTTTTATAATTTTATTTTAATTATTAATTTCGATTAATTGAGTTGACTAGTTCATTTGTTTTTTTAACATAAATACTGCAAGTCATTTAAGACAATAATTGAATATTACTTTTTCTAATAACTCTTTGTACTTTTTGCCTATTTTGTTTGTATAAGCCAATAATACGCAAATTTAAATTAATGACGGTTTTAATTACGAAATTAAATAAATAAATAAATTTTATTTGCATTAAGTATAATTTTAAAGTACAATGGCAACATGCCAATGATAAATAATTATAATAATTAAAAATGTTTTAAAAATGTTTGCTGCATTTCGTTAAAATAAATTTAGTGATCTAAGGTCTAACACTTTTACACAAAAATGTTATTCCATCCTTAATTATTCGATAAAAAATAAATCTAATAATGCTTCTACAAAATATACTTTTATTGTTTCCAAGTAAATTTCATTCGCTTGAAATAATAATTTCTGGACCCTGTTTTAGTATAGATGCAACTAAGGTTACATTGAAAAGGCTATATAATATGCAATGAAGTTTATGCACCATGACTTAAAATATGGACCTTACAATTTTTAAAAATAGAATATAAAAAAAAACATTTGATCTAAAGACAACAGAGGCATTATCTATTCCAAAACTGCTTTAATTATAAAATAATAATTAAATATACCTGAGAAAATAATAATATAACAATTCATAAAACAAAAACAATGTTAAAAGAGATTCTATAGAATAGAAAAAGAATAGAGGTAAGAGCAAGTGAGGTGGCAAAGGTATGGAAATTAGTAGAAAGGTCTCGACCGCAAGCCTAAAGTTAATAAGAAGCTTTGCTACAATACTAACGGGGGCTTAATTGAGCTAAGGGCGTGCTTCAGAGTGAGTAAGAGAGAGGTTTATGCACTTGTCGAACCTGAGTGTACTTGGAAGTGTACTCGGCTCTCAGCAGGTCTATTGCTGGTTCTTACCCCATTGTCATGTGGTTCTTCATTAATCCCTTTCATGGGTCTGGAAGCCTTAATGACACTCGAAACAATGGTTAGCAAACACCTTTGTCCTTCTCTCCGTTTTAGATCTATAACGGCATCGTACAATTCAGCATTCAAACTAAAAGCTATTAACTAGATTCACTCAACCTTTGCACTTTAAGAGTAGTGCGAACACATCAGATAACTAACCTTGTCTTTTGAAAATTACAAAACAAGGAACATTGAAAGTGCAACGATCATCAAATGTACTTCTAACTAGAGTGATAAATAATGAGATATGACAGATGTATGTTAATACGATGGCAACATAGCTATCGTAAATCACAAAAATGTGTTTTTATAACAACTTTAATGGCTCAAAAATACATAAGACAAACATATGGGTCAAGTTTCTTCTTATTATTAGCATTAGTTCAATTTTTATCAAATGGCTTGTGTACGTTTTTTAAGCAATTGTGAAACATCAATAAACAATCCGATTGAGTTGAAATTCTACACAAGTATATACCTGAACGTAATAAATAAGTACACTAAGTTTCGTTTCAATGTGAGAGATATATCCATGATTTTTATTGGATCATAAAAGTTAAGTAGCATTGAGCGTGGTCAGTGTCTGGGTTGGTGACTGCTGGAAATGAAATGGATATATTTACTATTTGAAAACAAGCGAAGCGAGTCCGAAGACGTATAAATTTGGCAAATTGTATATTTAAGGACGAACGAAGCGAGTCCGAAGTAGGTAGGATGAGCGTAGCGAATCCGACGTGATGAGGAAAAGTTACGAGGTACCCCGTATCCGATTTTTTAAATTAAATTAAAAATTTTGTTAAGCATAATATTACTCAAATTATATAATTTTGAATTTACTATGGAAATAAATACATTAAAATAATAGCACATTATCATATTTTTAACTTTCAGTCATATTTTATTAATTTTAAGCATTGGTTACTTTTGCAAAAAATGCACTTAAAGTCACTAATACATTACATTTACTGTTCAATATTCCACTTTATAAATATTTATAGATTAACCTAAACCACATTGCGTTATATATACTTCGAGTAGTATCATATAAACTTCAATTGTAATTAATGCGCTGCAAACTGACTACTGACAAAAAAGAAAATCTCAAATTATTTTCCATTTTTTTAAATACATGCAAAAGTTATTTGATAAAAATTTAACTAATGCTGATAATGAGATGACACTTGGTACATATGTTAGTCTTATACATAGCTACATGCGCGACATTTTTAGGTAGTTTTTTAGTATTATTATTTTTAAATTGATCTTGGTACAAGAAAGAATTGGTACAAAAAATGAATCAAAAACATTTTGGTACTATTGGGGATACTTTTTTTTTTAAGAAAAAGTCTTTGTTTTGGATGCTGAAACGATTTCAACTCTTCTGATGTCAATATGACCGCTCTAAGTAAGATCCCTATATTCTCGAATATCAGTGTTAATCAAAACCAAAAGGATTAAAATTTTCAAATAGATCTTAAATAGTCTTAATGTTTTAGCCTAGTTAGCGTTAACCAAAAATATACAAAACGTAATTACTTTAATATTATAGGATCAATATTATAGTGTATATCCTGTAATAATATACAGCTTTAATTCAGGTTACTTCAATATTAAATTTTTCGGTTTCTTTAAAATGATGACCTTTATAGGAATAATACAGTCAACTTCTTATAAAATAAATTATAAATAATTTAACATAAATAGTTGAATATGAATAAGAATTAAATTATATAAATAATTTGTCTTAAGACGGTGTGCTTAGTATAAGCTTTAAATGAGGACAAATAGAATCATTTTAGAAGAATGTATATAGTTTTGCATAGAGTACCTAATAAATGTAAGCATTTTCTTTGATAAATCAGAAAAACTCAGTTATGAGGTATTAGAACTTTTCCTCGAGCGAGGTTGTAGACGTGCAGCAGAATTAATTTGGCGAATAGTATATTATGAGGACGAGCGAAGCGATTCCGAAGTAGGGAGATAAACGTAGCAAATCCGATGTGGAATCAAAATTTCTGACGTACCCCGTACCCGAATATTTTTTTAAGGTATTAGATTTTGCCTACCACACTTTAAGAACCCCTGTTCATCTTCCTCAATACAAGCCACCTCAATAGCGATATTTTTGTAATGCAAATCCCAACAAATTAAAGAAAAATAATACTTGTTGGTATAATGCTATATTATATTATTCACTTTGACTATTGTCAAAATGAATTTCAGTAAACATTAGTTTTACGTAAAAAAGAATGAAAAGAGACTCTTTCATACAACTTTGTTTGATTAAAATATTGGCAAAATTCTTTCAATTTCAAATAAAGAAAATAAATATTTAAGTAACTAATAATAAATTCGCAACCATCCTTTCACTGATAAGAACAATAGGCACGGAATCCCTACAAAGTTTGTTGCAAAATTCAAACAAACAGAATAAAGCTTAGTTATGTAAGGAAGGAGCGGTCAGGATGGGGCCAAGAAATACGTAATAAATATTATGTTCTCGGCTCGCACTATAAACCTTCTTCACATTAGGAATATTAATACGATTCCGCAACAGCACAGTAATAAAATTTACTAATCAAAGATCCAAATTGTAACTTTAAAAACCTGTAGACGTTTATACAAATTTTACAAGTAATCCCTTAACTGATTTTAACTATACAAAAAATATTTTAAGATGTAACAAGTCAGAAGAACTTTCTAGAATTTGCATAACACATAAATATAACTTGGTTAGTGATACTTTATCCAAATATTCACATAAATCAAATTTGTAACAGTATTAGTGAATTTATAAATACAATTTATTGAAAGAGAGTTATGAAGATTTACTCCCTGCAATGTTGACAAAAATTACACACGCTTATTTTTGGGTTATGTAAATTTAAAATAAGATAGCAGGTCTCATAATTTACAGAGTGGGTAGAAAATTAATCAGGAGTATTGAAAGGTTGGCAGGAAATTAAGCCAGTTTTAAAACCCTAGGCTTAAATCAAGGGTGTCAGCCAGAAAAACTACCAAAATTACACACCTGAGGGTCACGAGGATCCTATGTCTAAAACACAGTTTGTTTCGGAAACCATGCAATTTTTTTTTTCAAAGCTCTATTTTGTCCTCTTTAAAAAATAGCCAAGAGGCCATTGCCTTTTGCCAAGCCCGCATTACATTATCACGTGTATAACTATATCACGTATAAGTTATATGTGATATAGTTATAACTTAATAGTTATCAACTATAGCTATATAATGAGTTATATAAATAAACTCATTATATTTTAGGACTCAGAATATGGTACTGCAACGTAATACAATTTGAGCATAGGATCTAATTCACATCTAATGAATGATTTTCTCGTATAAGACGAAGGCAGTTATAAGCATTGATTTATTAAACAGTAATAACCATAGAGATATTACTAGAGCGAGCATAGCCTGTCTCAATCCAGTAAGAACCTCAAACATCGTTTTGGAGCTCTAGGGGCTCTGAGTAACCTTATTGAAATCTCCTTCAAAAGTGAGCCAAGGTTTGACTTCCCGCACATTGTTTGTGTTATGATTTCTTTTTTTAGTTAATATAATAAAAGTTAATATAATATTTTACTGATTATTTGATTTTATTTATAAGCGAAAGTGGTCAAGTTACTTATTCAATGTATCAAAATTAAACATATAAGGCCTCTCTAGTAATAATATCTCTGTAGTAATAACCATTATATTCCTGCTTGACTACCATATCAAAATTACCTTACTGGTGATAGTCCTATGTGAGAGATGCCTTCACTTTATGTATAATCTACTCCCAAATCTTACAGGTGCATGACGCTTTATGCACTCTTTAACTCTTACTCTCTAATAAAGAATAAAGCTAGAAATATACCGATCTAGTATAAGTAGTAACATAAAATTGCCAAAAATCAAGTAATGGCAGTCGATTTCTAAAAAAGCAAATATGTAAAGACTGCAAGTATTAGGGTCTAAAATATAGAAAAAATTGAAGGAAGAAAAATTAGAATGCTTACTTGTACTTTATGTAGAATGCTTACATGTAAACATATGTTGAGTGTGGTGACGGACTTTAAGTCCAACCTGTACGTTTTTTTTTATGTGTAGCCGTTTAATAGCAATGTTTAATATAAATAAAGGACATTTTATTATTATGTTTATTTATTATATGTTGAGTGTGTAAAAAATGAAAAAAGTGTACGTAATATTTGCAAAAGTGATGTCATATATGTAAGATATAAATTTAATTTTCTAAATGTAGGAATATGTATCCATTTCCAGTGGACCGAGTCTATTTTAAATTTTCCTATTTCATTATTACAAATATATTAATAACAAAAAAAATTTAATACAAATCATTAACGAGCCTAAGTTGGCAGTTGGCTCGATACAAATTGATATATATATATATATATTATATATATATATATATATATATATATTATTATATATATATATATATATACATATACGTATAAAATTAGAACACATAAAATCAAATAATTTTATTAAGTAAAAATACTTAATAGAATTCGATTAAACCTTATAATGTTAATAGGTACTTAATTATTTATGAAGAACATAGATGTAAATTCTACTTTTAACTTAATATAAGATAAACAAATTCATGTCTTTCAAACTGGAGCCAAATTATAGAAACACAACTCTTTCAAAGCATCTCACTGTTTTACTGTATTTTTAGTAAAAAACCAGACTGGGTATTTTTGTGAGTGAACACAATGGAGCAGAGACAGGGACCATTGTTAGCGAGGAGAACCAGTTGGTGTGTTGTTTAACTTCTTTAACATTAGGAAGGAAGGAAGTGGTTACATGTCATGTCAAGAACATTTCTTCAAAATGTCTTTTGTAAGGAAGAATAAGAAGGTATGTATTAGAGTTAGCCGCTTCTCAGCTGTTCCGAGCTATTGTTATCAGGTTGTATTGGATCGATTCAAATACCGAGTCATTATCTAACCGAAGAGATAATTTTGACTCGTATAAATAATTCTTACATTGCCCTTATGGTTATTTCTTTTAATGTAAACTACTATCAAAATTATAGGTTCCACGGCTATTATTCGACAGGTCACTTCAAACCTGTTTATAATTGTTGTTTTAATTATTAGTTATAATTTTTATTTATATTAATAATGGTATAATAATTATTAATAGTTATTTGATTTGATTGGGTAAAAATTTATATCATAAATCCTAATGGAGCCACGCAAGAAAGAGAAACGATTATTCATCAAATAATTTTGACTAAAATTCAAGATAAAATTAGGTCTAATAATATGAAACGAATAACTAAAGCGTACCTATATCTGTTTGAAGAAATTAAGAAAATGACTGAAATTATCTAAGTGTTTACCTCGAATATGACTTGTATCAAGCAACTCTAATATGAGGACATAAATATAAACATTAATAATTATTAAAAAAAGAAGTAAAGTAGCCACTACTTTTGGGAAAAACACATGCTTTTGGAAAAATAAACTTCTGCATTAGCAAAATAGACGTCAGTTTTCTGCTAATGCGTTGCTGAGAGCGAACGCCAACACTTATTAGTCATTAATAATCATTCATACTACTACTTTTGTTAAAAGTAGACCCCTTTACTTGGATGGCTATATAGAAACCTCCCCCCCCCCTTTCGGCCCCTAAGGATTGGGCCCTTTTAGACAAAACCCTCCTCGGACCTTTTCGTGTCTACAGTTAGTCTGCCACTACAGTACTAGATACTTGGTAGGTTCGAATCTCAACCGAGTCACTTGTTTTTCTCGCTACATAGCGGGCCAATAGTTTCTTCTTTTACATAAAGATAAGAGTAGAGATAAATGCAGGGTGGTCTTCAACACGTAGGCCATACGAAAGTTTAGGTTTTTTGATTTGCGGCTAGTTTGAGAAGAAACTAGCACTTTGGAGGTTGTATATACATTACAAGTATCCTGATAAGGTGGAGACGCCTCTTTGAGGTTATGGATGTTCTAAGAGAGGCTTTTGACAATGCTACTACTTAGCTAAATAATTTAACATCAGAAGTATAAGTCAATTGTGAGATTGTAAGTGAATCAGGGATATCTAGTGAGCCTTGATAGGTTTATAGCAATCTTTTGTTTGGCAAGATCCTATCTTATATCTCCCCCAATACATTATCTATATAGTTAATATTTTTTATAAGAAGGCTTAAATACTAATACTCAGTAAATAAAAGGTATTTGCTGACTACTGGCATAACTTCAGTATTATGCAAAGAGAGCCTAAATTCAGCCTCGCCTCCAGATGATATCGTAAAGCCTACGCCAAACAAGGAAGAGATCAATCCAACGGTGAACTTCAAAAGAAGCTAATCCCTCAATTATTCATATACTTTCGGTCTAAATGTTCTCTAATTAAATTATAATGATATAAAATTTACAAATCTCCCATATCACTTTAACCATTCTGAAAGATGGTTTTAATATATCCGCATCGTACACAATCGTCGATCTTATTTTAGAAACCATTAATTGAATTACGTCATCTTAAACCAAGTAAACTATCAGCTTTAAAAATGATACTGCGTTGTCTATTCAATAAATTCGTCTAATTTATAAACAAACATTGACAGCTATAACTTCCCAAGAAAAGTAGTAACAAGTTTCAAAGAGAAAACAATAAACAATAGATTTTTTTACATAAAAAACCCCATCACACTTATGAGTAGCCAAATTACGAATAACTCCGTTTACTTTGATTTAACTGCGAACGTGGTGCTGTAAATATTTAAATTATTGGTTGAAAAGAACAATTATTTAATTGAACAAATATAAAAAAAACCCGAATACAAAGTCAACGAAATTAGACTGATTCATAATAAAGTTTGATATTGATACAGACAGGGCAATGAACTGAAGAATAATAAGATGATTAACAAAGTTTCAATTAATGACCTAATTTTCAGAATTAAGATGAATTTTAAGCGATTGATAATGAGAATTGAGTTGGTATTATATTATCTATTAATTATTGAAACGTTGAATTGTACATATTAGCTTTAGCTACGAGGCATAAAATATAAACAATAACCAATAATAACATCGATGCAGAATATTTTGAGGATGTATGACGACACCACCGTAATAATTATCACAATCAATAAAACTTTAATGGTGGCTTTAAAACAGGCCCGGATTTTAAATCCATAGATTTCGAGAACTATTTTAAATTTAAGCTAAATAGTTTTTGTGTCAGGACATTATACATACAGTCTCTAACTTTTTCAGTATTTAGGATGCTTAGACATTTAAATTTGACGAAAAATGGAAACGTCCCAGTAATTAAATTTCAGTGCATCCCCTACAACGACAAGAGAATAGGGAAGCAAAACATCGCAATTTAATATTTTGTTCGATTTTAGCGGGAGAGCTTGACAAATCCGCGGCTATTTCATAAATATTGTAATCAAATCAAAATAGTTAGAACCTAAAAGGGCTCCACACTTAAGTAATTATTTCATACAGCCTATGAGTCTGGGTCAAAATAAAAAATCGGGTACAGGGTACCTCGGAACTTTTTCTGACCACATCAGATTTCTTACGCTCATCCTCACTACTTCAGACTCACTTCGCTCGTCCTAAAAATAAAAAAGCAACTAAATTTAAACTGCAACACGTCCAAGTTTCAACTCTCTAGTATAGATATACTAGGTCTTATGATATCAACACACACATACAGACAACTTAGTGAAACAAAAAAAGAGGTCTTAAAAACACATGGAACGGATAATTCAAGAAAAATTTTAGTTTTTTAGAGAACACACAATAATTCTTCTTTATACGTGCGATATAAATGCGGAAAAGTAAAAACCCTATACTATATTGTAACGAAATTGTAAATTTAATAGTAATTTTAGACTATAAGTAATACTTAATCATCATTTAATCATGGGAAATTCGCTTTCTAGAGAGATAATATCACAGAAATCCAATATGAGCCCGGTTATCCTTTTTTTCAGAAAAAAATCTGAAACCTAAACCAAAAATTCATTTCATCCTAAACATTACAAGAGCGCACTATCAGTTTGAAGAAAAAGCTTTGTCAAATGATAAGGATTGTAAAGAGAAAAACAATGATATGGAGTTGAATGAAATGCACTCTCGCTGTTGTACACAAAGAAATATTATTCTCGTCTTTTGTTCACTAATCCTTATAATTTTTTGTTATCGCAGTTTTTCGGGGTGTTGGATGAAAATATTCTTTTGTTTGGAATGGAAGAAGAAGAAGGAACTCCTACAATAATAGGATTAAGGAAGTTTTTATTCGATGTGCAAGATTTTTGAGGAAGCAAAAAATGGTGAATATGAAGGCGGTTGAAGCAGGTGAGGTTGCGAAAGGTCGGGGGCGGAGCGAGATTTGGATAGTATTGAAAGAAGTAAGTGAGCAGGTGGCTTGGTAAGTATTTATAGTTTATCTAAGGTTTCCTTTACACCTGTAACTAGGTTCCCACGACCTTGGTTCTTGGCTTCTATGTACCCCATCTGTCCTCCAATCACAGCTGGTTTTACTACTTCTAGGCCCTTCTTAGCCCTTTTAATACATCTCGTACACATGTTAGTCTAACCCACTCTATCCACCTACAAAACTATTTCTTTTCCTTTTTCTGTTCACAAAAGTTTCTAGTTTAAAAGACAGATAACATTATTTTGAACCACCCTCTATTTCACCCTTCTTTAGAAAAATAAGATAAAATCCCTCCGGTACTATAATTAGAACTGATAACGTTTTTAAAAAGAGAGAAAAAATATACAAAAAAAAGTTTAAAACGCAAGATAAAGCAAGAAAATTTTTATCCTTCTTAACTTGTTTAATTAATCGTTTTTCTACTTTTTTGTTCTGTCTCTTTTCATAAACAGGTTCATTCATCAACATCTCATCTGTAAAAAACAGCATCAGCTCTGGCGAGGAGAAATATCTCCCCTCTCCCTCACCAGATCTAACTCAGCAAGTCAACGGAAAATTAATTGGATTCAATAGAACTTTTTATATAATATCAAAAAATAAAAGAATAACTGTTTAAATAAAAAAAGGTAACCTTGAAGCCAGATTAAATGAACTCTCGTTTAAGTTTTTTCCTAACAATATCAAACTAAATTAAACTCATTCATTATATTTTGTAAAAATACATTTTTATAAGATCCGGGAGGAATGATATAGATTTGAAGCGACGGTTTGGATAAGAAACTTCAACATGATTCATGCTGAGACACGCACTTGTAAATTAATGCTGTCAGTTTAAGATATGCTTAAGGATGTCAAATTATTCTTCGCCTTACTAATGATTTTTGCTTGTTCCATAAATGAATCCTTACAGTATAAAACACATTTTTCCCCATGGCGACTGATACTTTTAACAAAATTTTAAATAATTTTAAAAACAAAAATGTATTTAACAAGGTTCAAAAGCCAATAAATCAACAGTTTATTGAAACAACTGTAAAACAAAACAACTCGAGTAACTTAAAACCCTAAGTAAAACTCTGAGAGGAAAATAATAGTAGACTAGATGAGGGACTTCTGTAAGTATCCAACTTGACAGAACAGATTTACTTGACTGATTAATGCAAATGTATAATAAAATACAAATATTAATATTATATACAAAATATAAATTATTGCATAATATAATGAGCTTATTCATATTTCCATTTAGTGATGTGGGAACAGCTACAAGAATTAATTAAAATAACTATCTTAAGTAACAATGAAAATACAGAAAACAGAACGGGGCTTAAATATGGAGATATTATTACTAGAGACCATATTCATTGGCGGACTAGAACAAATCGACCCGAAGGGGGTGTGATTGAAAAAAATGTGACTCATTAGCACATTTTTCAGGCCTGGCCCTAGGACTAAAAACAAAAATACAAAGAAATAAATAGTGCTTATTACATTTATTTTAAATTTTAGAAAATAAATGTGTGGGCCCAAAGCCAAGGAGGGTAAAGGGCCCAAATGGAGCAGCCCCTACGCCCCCTAGGCCAGTCCACGATTGCTTGAATTTTGAAAGATCGAAAAAGTAACCTGACCACTTTTGACTATTACCATAATCACATAAACAGAACAATGTTAACAGTAACATATTTGTATAGTAAAACGTTTAAAATACTTATAAAAACTCAAACAATGTGTGTGAAGCCGAAAAAAAATAATTTATGACAAACTTAACTTACTTTTGAAGAAGGTTTTAATGAGGTTACAAAGAGCTCCTGAGAGCCCTAAAATGATGTTTCAGGCCTTAAAATGTATAGGCTCTTTCCCTTCTAGTAATACATTTCTATGTGTTTAAGGATCAAATGTCACAATTGTTAGATCAAATATTATTCTAGGAATAAATAGAAATTTTTTTTTTTACAGTAATGAATAGACTATATTAATTACAATACGATAATTTCACTAAAATAGCTATTATGTAAAACTCCTGATCCTGAAATGTAGCTAAAAAGTAGATAATTACCTCAATGATTAATAGAAAATTAATTTTGGGTGATTCCTGTAGGTACAGTGTATATCCTAGTGGTTGTTTTGAAATCTTTAATTATATTAATAATTGCTAAAATAAATTATTAAAGCTAAACATGGATTATACCGTTACCCTTTTCTATGGGTCTCAACAAATAAATGGATTCAGTTCAGCAGAGGCGACCTTATAAACTCGATGAAATTCTAAGTGAGCTAACCTTTAAAACAAGCTTGAATATTTTTCCGTGAAGAAAGTTTAAGAATCGAACAAACAAGATTATTTCAATTTAGCTTAAACCATTCGTAGAATGACAAGATTGTCATAAAATCAATGCCATAAAAAGAAGGGTTTGAAAAAGATTTTGCCTTGGATCTAGAATAGCCCTGTAGGGCTTATTGATCCTCACTTTACAGTCCTACACAGCCTTATAGTAACAGTAAGGGACAAGGAAGGTAACAAAATTACACGGGTCTAGTTTTGTATATGTTTGAACTAAATTCAATCCCGCTGTCGCTCTATTATACCTTCCAATTCTATTCAATGATGACAGAGAGCGTTCCTATCTAACTTTATATTCTTAGTAGATTTCTTTCGAAGCAAATATATACATTTTAAGGAGACTTGAGAATTTAAATTTACTTTCAACTCTCTGAAGAAAAAAAGCATTACAACGATAAGAAGACGAGACAATTTATTAAAATTTGCATGTAATAAAAATATTGATTAAAATCAATAAAAAAAGTCTCCAGCTTATCACAAATTTCTTATAATATATCTACATTCCCAAGTGTCCTATCAACATATTGATTCAGTATTTAAAATATTCATACATCATTGCGTTTGTAAAATTCCCTTTTTTAAACAACCCGTATTGCCTTTAGGTGTGCTCATAACCGGCGGTTTGCCATGAGCGGTGGCCAAACTATAGAAAAAAAAACTTTTCTGTTTTTTCAAAAATTACCGTCACTGTTAAAGTAATATATAAACCAAGTAGGGAACCTTCTAATCCGTGTAAAAAAAATCAAACATGTGTGATCAGCTGATAGCTGGCTCAAAAATATAAAAATAGTTAACATTGGAATAACTGCGTATGAGCCCTCTAGGTTTTACCTTTTTGTGTTTAATTTTATTGGCAACACTGATAATTGAAGATGAATAAATTGTTACAATTATTTAGTTAAAAATGATGTGATTTAGTTAAAACAGATGTTTTTTAAGGTTTTGAAAAATATACTGACGAAAGTTTATTGCCTTAAATATAACTAAAAATTACAATTGCTATAATTATATCCAAAAACTTTAGGTTAATTTTTTTTACATTAACAATAAAAATGTATATTTGAAGGGAAAATACTCTTATCACTTGCAAATATATAAACACTCGAGTAGTGCACACAAAAGTTTGATTAGCCGCTCGTTTTATATAATTTAAATAAACCTAGTATTTAAAGAATCACTAAAACCTCTATTGGAAGAGACAAAATATATATTTTTTACACAAATGATAAACATTTTATAGTAAGAAGTAAACACAACTAATGTCGCAAGTACCGTAAATAGTGTGTTTACATTTACAAGGATAAAACAAGATGACTGCGCCTAAAAGGAAAATCAGAGCCAGCTCCCTGGTGGACATAAAGTGAACTACATGCCATGTCTGACAGAAATCGCGTTTGTTTCCCTACTTGGTTTATATATTACTTAAGTCATTGTAATGGATTGGCATAAATATGACCTCACACCATTAAGGCTTGCCTGCTTCTTTGTAAACCATCTAGGGTTTAGGTGGCAACTAATCATAGTGCTCAAAGTATTGAATAGCTGGTGACTAGGTCCACTCCTAAAAACAATCATTTATAGCCATAGCAACACAGAAAGACTATTACGAAATGTTACCAGGTACTTCATAACTCAAATAGCGATTCATATAAACAATGAGCTTTAACTAACCAGCGAACTCAGGAACTCCGATGTGCAAACGATCGTAAACTGTCAGACGCCATTTCAACTACCATCACTCAAGCGGCTGATGATCAAAAACTCAACTTTTGTTTTTTATGAGAAAATATCAACGGTCAAATAAAACATTATATTTTAGCAAAGTTTAATGATAAATAAATTCTTAAACTAAATAATTTAGAATTTAAGAAAATATCGTTACTCTTTTTATTCAAGTTATTTAAATTAAGTTATATCAAGAGCATAATAATGATGGAATTTAATTTACAGATTTCAAGAATCAAAAACTCAACATCTCACCACGGCATTGTAGTGGTATTACAGGTGAAAGCTGGCTCTGCGTAATAAAGTTTTAATTAGAGGAAAGACGTTATTGGTATTGATAATATTAATTTACACTATTCGGTTAATTAATTAATTTTATTCACAAGGTATATATTCGATTCATAAAAGAATTAAACGTATTTTAAATGACGAATAACTAGGATATAAATCAGTTTTTAGAAATTTAAATAATAGAGCAAATCAAACCTCAAAACAGCCGAAACAAGAGGAAAATAAAATTGAAAAATAACTGTTTCATCTAGGTGAACCAAACTATTATTTAAAACTAACAAAACAGGAAGTTTTTTTCCACAGATAAGTTATTCGTTACAAAAAGCCAAGAATAAGATTTGTAAGTCAAATTATGAACTAATACATACTGATTGTCCAACATAATGTTTAACCCATTCAAATATGTTAAAACTGGTTACTGTTATACATTAATGAAAAGAATCTATTACGTCTGCGAGAGCACCCATTGATTCTATATATCATTAATAGTTTATCATCAAAACAGTTTAAAATAGAACGAATATGCTTTTGAAGTTTTTATTTATAAAAAATTATAATTCTGAGTTAAGCAAATATCATGTCTAACCACGATTTCGTCACGATGTATTACCGGCTTACATATATATTTAAAAAACATAAACCGTATTATTAGAAATATTGAAGTCTTAAAATTGTCCCGCATCTATAAAAAGGCTGTGTTATATGAATATGGCTACTCATTATAGCCATTAGTATAGATTATTACGTTTTTATTATGGCCATTAGTTTGGGTATTATTTTATCATGAGTAATAAGGTCTAAGTGATTGAGAGATGAGTAATGAAACTAAATATTTATTTATTTATTTATTTATTAATACATTAACTAATTATAATTATTATAATAATTAATATAGATAACTAACTGTTGACTTAAGAAGTTACGTTTCCTTTGGGCTCATTGCCTCGGCGAATTATTGTGTATACGTGAATATTATAGGTGTCATTAGAACGATTAGTCAATAAAAAATCATATTTATCCCTTAATAAAATGCAAGATAGAAATGAAGAAGATGAATGTAATATTTTCATCTTTTAGCATAAACACAAGTCACACACAGACAGCATGATGAAAACCACCCAAAACGTCATAAAAATTTCCAAATCGGATAATTATGAAGAAACTTTTAACCGTTTACCCTAAAACGGTTTCGGATTTTTAGGGGGAACCCAACGCTTTGCACAATGAAAAGTAAAAATACATAAATTTATAAAGACGTTTTCCACAATTTTTTATTGAAAATTACACTAATTTCTAAAAAAAATCACACATGAAATTCACTCTAAAAAATTTTAATTTTTAGCCTTTTCTAAATAACTAGTCATAAAAGTTTATGAAGTCTAAATATATTTATAGATTTCAAATTAAACTGAAATGCCTTCAAAAGAAACGTCTTACTATCAACTTTAAAAGTATTAGCAAAAGGAAATAATAAAAAGGCAAACATTTATAGGAAACCCTGGCCATCCTTTATGTTTTCCGTCTTTTTACAACCTACCCTTTGCTTCTTTTAACAAAAAAGGAAAAAGAAATATGAAGGCCATTGATGGATTATAATATTGAAAAAAGGACAAAAAGAAGCAACTACTATTCTAACAGCTTTATTTGTTATACTTAGTCAAGTTTATATGTCACTAGATAACCATAAAGTAACAAATGTTGATACTTTTTAAATACAAGAAACTGTTTCACAAAAGAGCATATAAGTGGTTTTTACCTAATAATAACGCAGAAGTAAATTTAAGTATTTTTAAATCATTTACAAAGATACAATTAAAAATATTTGTGTTTTGTTGAATTATAACATCACAACAAGGAAAAAGTAACACAATCCTTATAAAATATCCTTTAAAAAAAGGCACTAAAAAGAAAGGGAAGGATAGAGGCGGCATCCTTTGTATTTGAACATGAAGGGGCCCCATACAGTCCAGTGTCCTACTTACATTGTATTTAGTAGTGTGTGCAATCCTTCTCATTTATAACCCCTACCTTGTAAAAAAAAGGCAATACCATATCACTGCCTTAAATTTTTCAAATTAGATATTATTAAAAAAAATTGGCGCGGTAGTCCGCATGCCGGGTGAATTTTCTTTGGAA
Source organism: Microvelia longipes (assembly GCA_018340805.1). Classification (NCBI taxonomy): domain Eukaryota; kingdom Metazoa; phylum Arthropoda; class Insecta; order Hemiptera; family Veliidae; genus Microvelia; species Microvelia longipes. Next base: position 30,881,122 of record JACMZG010000008.1, read on the forward strand.
TGCGTGTTTCCGTGCTTAACAACCTATTTCTTGCTTATGGTTACAGTTCGATCACTATTCGTAACCCATTTTGTCTGTATTATGTAAGGAAATGCGCGTAATTATTCATTTGGTTATACAAAACTATACCTTTAAAAATGGCAATGCGCACTATTATCTATACAGGTTTTAGTGCATTTCCTTTGAAAATACAGACAAAATGAGTTACGAGGAGTGCTTGATATTTGAGTAACTGCTTAAGTTATAAAACACACAGCGGAACCATAAGCAAGAAATGGGTTGTTAAGCATGAAAACACGCATTCCAAAGGAAATTCGTCCGGCATAAGGACTAACGTGCCAGAATTATTTTGTGGTTACAAACTTATATAATGTAAAAAACGATAAATAATATTGTCCTTACCAGAATTCGAACCCAGGTCAGGGCTTTAATACTTTGAGCGTTTGTATCGACTGCGGACCATATTCATGCCGCATACATGTCTAAAAACATCGTAAACGACTCCCCACTAGAAATATGCTGTTTACTGGCCGTATTTTTAGGTTTCCGGCAATTGACTATCGTTTTTCGTCATCTTAGGCACTTTAAGAGGTCGCACCAGCTTTAGACCAGTTTTAATCTATTCAGCACGAAAAAACATTGAAAACGACACCCTACTAAAAAATATTTTTTATTGACTATAATTTTGGTTGCTAGTAATTTACCATAGTTCTTCGAAAAGATTTTTTTTTTATTGATTTTTTTTTGCTAAGAAAATTTGCTAAAATTTAGTTATAAATCGAATCTTAATATAAAACCTTTCTAATATAAAAACCGAAAGACAATTATTATTTTCAGATTAATTCTTACTTTTCTAAGTAGCAAGAAATTAGGTCTCTTTATGCACTAAGGATGTACATGAGACATTTTTCTTAAGCATATTATCATTTGATTCAGGCCGAACTGACCAAGATTTGCATTCCGATGCGTGTAATTAAGAACACTAATTGTATATACCTCCTTTTAAGAAATGACAATAACAATTTACTGCCGAGGTGTATAGGAATTTATTATTTCCCAATTTGGTTCTGCGCCTCTACACAACGATTTTTCGCTCTTTATTAAATATTTTTGTCATCTTTTAAATTACTTTTTAAAATTTGTCAAGACTTAAATTTAATTAAATTATAGGAAATTAAATGTAGCTTCACAGTAGTCTTATATAATATATTTAATCTCTTATATAATATATTAAATCTCTTATATAATATATTTAATCTCTTATATAATATAGTTATTCTCCAAAAGAGATTTAAGATATTTAAGGCTCACAGCTTTAAATCTATGGGTTGAATTTTAAAATCGAGTCAAGAAAAAAATCTTTTCTGTACTGTATAATTACTTCAGATACGCCATAGGATTTATTCTTGGTTCTTTCAGCCCTTTATAGCTTAATGCTAAAGAGATTGAAATATATATTTTAGCTCTTTTTAGCATAATAACATTTGCGCCATAAAAAAGAGTTCATAGCATAAGTTACAAAATTTCTAGATCTGTTAATAGAACGGAAAAGCTACCAAAATGAGTGATATTCTTTTTATTTTTCCTCATTTATATAGAAAAAGTATTGAGTTTGCAAAAAAATCCGAAACCTAGATGTCACCGGAATAATTAATAATAATGTCTTCATTGTTCTCATAACACATAGAAATTGACAAAAATAATAATAATACAGAATACAATACACATTTACAAAATAAAAACATAAATTCATTAAAAATAGAAATAAAATTTTCTATTATATCCTAATTATCCGTTTCAGATGTTTTTAAGACCTCCTGAATGGTTTTTTCAAAGTTGTCTGACTGTATGTGTGTGTGTGTTATCATCGTAGCTCCCAGTGTATTCACACTAGTGTGTCTGTCTACTGCTGTAGTAGAGCTATTTAAAAAAATATGACGTCATTATCCCGCAATAATGACTCGAAAAATCACAAAACGCGAAAAATTATACAATCGAATAAAGATTTTGCACCCATGTGCAAAATTATGTTTAAGACTAATATATATGCCAAGTTTCACTTCATTGTTAGCATTGTGTGCGTTTTTAAAAATTTGTAAAACATTAGAAAATAATTTAATTGAGTTGAAATTCGGTACAAGTGTAAAACATGAAGTAATAAATAAGCGTACAAAGTTTCGTTTTAATATAACAAGTCTATCTATGGTTATTGTTGGATCATGTGAAGCAGCATTGAGCGTGGTCAGTGCTCTATGGGCGATCGCTGAGAATGAAAAGGATGTATTCACTATCTGAGGACGAGTGAAGCGATTTTCAAAAATATATATTTTAAAATAAAGAAAAGAGTATCCAGATGTGACTTTTGAAATAGTATTTTAAGACCTCTTTTGGCATTTTTTATTTCGCAAGTTAAATAAAGTGGTATTAAAAATTTCGAAATTTTAACATTATCACCTCTTAGCGAAAGTAAATATTCTCATTATTACCATATTGAAACTTGAAACTTAAGAACACTTTATTTTATAGCAGAGCAAAGCTTGTGTAAGGTGTTGACAATTCGTGGCTTTGAGGACATGAAGTGAGAAAATAAAGAATTTAATATTATTCCAGTACAGCATCTTACAGTATGTGTAAATGTAATAGTACTTGTTAAAAGCTTTAGATGTTTCTTTGCTGAGACCAAACAGTGTATAATATTGAAACACTATTTTAATAAACAAAATTTTAATAATTTAAGAGAATTTTTAAAAACATTAAACACAAAGAAGAAGGAAAAATAAGGTTTATCATTTAATACTACCGAGTTTTGCAAAACATGAATAGCTGACACAATATAATTGTGCAAGAGACACCTAGGAAATGCAATGCTACATCTGGGAACTGTTCCATCATTCGACATTCTTCATCATTGATGGCTCGACATAATGTCATGTCCCACTCTGTTTCGTTCCGTCTAACTCATCAGGGCGCCGACAGAGCCTGAACTCACTCTGAAATCAATTAATTCCGAAGAATATAATGTGAAGTATTTACCAGAGACGAGCGGTGCTCTCTTACCACCATTATGCATGACAATCATGAACATGATGAAAATTCATCATGAAATCAATGACATGCATGAAAATTATCATTTGATACTACCGAGTTTTGCACATGAATAGTTGACACAATATAATTGTGCGAGATAAGGCTCTGTCGGCGCCCTATGAGTTAGACGTAACGAAACCGAGTGGAACATGACATTATGTCGAGCCATCAATGATGACGAATGATGGAACAGTTTCCAGATGTAGCATTGCATTTTGCTTGTTACATTTCCTAGGTGTAACTTATAACTGGAGGATAAGCAGGAAGGGGTATATTCCCCTTTTCCCTCAAATTTTTCATCAGAACAACCTCATCAGCGTCATTTTCTGATGAAACTTTGCTAACATTTTTAAGGAAAAATCTTTATACTAACGTAGGGGTCGACAAGATCAATTCTTTTGATGATTAATACAATTTAACATAGCTTTATAATGATGACCTTTGTGTCTTAAGTAAACAATTAGAAATATTGAATCCGTAAAAAAACAATAAAATTTATAATAATTCTTAATGGCTAGCTTTAAATTTAATAAGTTTATAAATTATTATAAAGAAATATCATAAATAGCAAATTTAAATACAGTCGGACCTCCATATAACGAACTTCTATACAACGAAAGTCTCTATGTAACGAATTTTTTTGCGTTCCCTTGAATTTGTGTTTAAAAGTGTTTCTATTTAACGAAAAATTTCTATACAACGAACAAAATTTCCAGAAATAAAGATAAAGACAGACCGCAAACTTTCAAGGAATTGACCAAAACGGCACTTCTGTTTTCTGTAATTTCCCCAATTATTTATTGATTCTCGCCCTGCCTATATCTAATTTGCGAACTCTTTATACAATTTTCTATGAATGGATTAACAGCATAGAACCAGAAATCTTTCAGTTTTTAATTTGGTATTCGGTCTGACCAGGTCGTTTGTGAAACTTTTTATTTGTTTGTAAATCGAGATTATTAAAATGTCAAAACAGAAATCGCTGTCCCTTTCTGAAAAAATCAATTTATTAAGATTCTGACGATGGAGTCAAAAACAAGACTTGTATCTGAGTATAAATCGCTCCTAGTTCTATATCAACTTCTATATACTTAGGTTATACGAAAAAAGTGGCGATTTAAAACAAAGTTCTCGAGTATGTAAGTACAAGGACATTGATGACGCAATTTTACATTGGGTGACAATGTTAAGGGACAAAAATATGCTGTGACAGGACCGCTAATAAAGAAAAAGCTGCTAAATATGCAACTGCGAGGTTATTATTCATCCTATATATCTATTAAAATGCCATAAATAGTACAGAGTTATTTATTTTTTCAATTTCTCTACAACGAAATTTCTATATAACGAATTTTTCACTTGAACCTTTAAGTTCGTTATATAGAGGTCCGACAATTGATTCTTGTTTAAATTCCACGCTGATATTGTTACTAAAATACGTTAAAACGTTTTAACTATCATTTCTAAAATGTTAATTGCATAGCCTATATTACAAACAATTCGCATCCGTGGTTAGAAAATCTTTTAACTTTACAACAAACAATAATTGATCAGAAACTACTATCGGAGTTAACGCCAAATGATGACTTGCCAAGCTAAATTTTGAATTCAATTACTAACTAAATCAGTCAAATTGAAAAACCAGAAACATGATTTTTGTTTATTTGAATAAACAATTTACTTTAAAACATTTAGAATAACAACTTTTTTAGTATATTAGACGTAAATAGGGGGAGGGAGCTCCAAAGCCAATTCAAATTTAGATCTTGATAAGAAAGGATTTAGGGATCGGTCCGTTTGACACAAAAAGACAAGAAATCAAAACTAGAAAGAATTCAGGATTGTTATTAAAAATATTTAGAAACAAAAATGTTTAATAAATGTTTAAATAAATCATTAAATTAATGAAATACCAAAATTAAATAAAAATCAGTGCAAAAAATTGCATTTACATCAACAGATGACAAAACAAAAATCTAACAACAAACAAAACTTTAAAAAAAAATCTAGCGCATTATTCATCATGTAAGGCCCATAGCTAGCCAGGAGTTGTAGGAGGGACGAAACCAATCCGAGAGGAGGCGATGTATCACGTACCTTTATAGGATTTCCGCTGAAAATTACTTCGTCAGAGGGGGCGACACTTTCTAGGAGGGTAGACGCCCCCCAGGCCATTCCCAGGCTTCGGGCCTGCATCATGTCAGAAAAAGTTGTTGAGAAAAATATTATTTAGTAAAGAATATAATCATTCAAGAATGAATACTGGTTATCTCAACCAATGCAATCGACATAATGGCAAGTACAAAATACAACTTGGCCAGTTCCAAAGGAAAGCAAAGGGCCTCGGACCCTGACTGCTTCGCTGCCTCGGCAACTCTGCGGCTCATTTCATTAGCTACATGACGACCATGTAGCTCTTCAATGACAAAATAATTTAAAATTAAATCCAGTGATAAAATAAAACAGCCCAGCGTTATACTAAACCGTCCCTACATGCGGTATTAACACGGACATTTCTTTTTATTTCAATGGGAAAAGTAACGACGAATTATTGGAAATATTGGAAGAGAGAAGGAATATTGAGAGAAAGGAATGAGGAATATAAAAGTTGTTTAATTAGAAGATGGTTGATTAGGTCCTGGTCGGGTCTGAGGACCAGAGATTGTTTTTCTTTAATTAAGATAAAGTTATCTCATGATACAGTAAGTAATTTTACTTCTAAATTGTTTAAATATACTTTAAATTTCAATTTGGCTCAATAAACATAAATTATTTGATGAGCAGTTGTTGGTTTCTCTAATCTTACTTGTTCAGATACGATTCAGTTATAAATTAAAAAATGTTAACGTAAAAAGAAATGAAATATTTCTTTTTTAAAGTCAGGAAACTAATCTAAGGAACATTTTATTTAATGAATTAAGTATATGCATTTTTTTCATAGGCGATTCTAGCTAAAACTCTCTGGGGGTATATATATATATATATTATATATATATTATATATATATATATATATATATTATATTATATATATATATATATAGCAATCGTTTTGTTTTGCTATGTTCTCTTGTACAGTGTACTTTTCTTTTTTAATGCTTTACAGTGGTTATTTTATTTGATATTTTAAAATAAGGCAGTAAAAACAATGGTAAAAAAACACTACTGCAATCTTAAAAATAATTTTATAAACTTCCGTTTCCATAAAACAATTATAAAAAAAAAATAAAACCAGAAATAGATCAAACTTTTTTAGTCTATATAAGTAACTGCGAGTATTTTCAGCAATAATAATTTACTTATTTATCGTTTCAACTATGTATCAGCTAAGCCACCAGCTAACTGCTCAGCAACTATTTGTCCCAGTAAAGAGATATTAAAATGTCATTTAAAATGATAATTAAATAAGTATTAATAATATAATAACGTCTGTTTAAAGCCTTGCTTATCGGGGTGATTCTCAGGGATAACCCACGCGGGTATACCTCTGGTGGTAGTAGCAACTGTTACGCTCCAAGAAAATTTTCTTTATAAAATGTCAAGAACGAGGTACCTCGGAACTTATCCTCTTCACATCGGATTCGCTACGCTCATCCTCTCTACTTCGAACTCATCAAAATATATAATTCGCCAAATGTATACTAAGACATGTCTTCGGACACACTTCGCTCGTTCTCAGATAAAAAATTCATTTGTTTCATTCTCAGCGGTCACCCATACAGCACTGACCACGCTCAATGCAGCTTAACTATTATGATCCAACAAATATCATTGATATACTTGTTGTATTAAAACGAAACTTAGTGTTTTATTACGTAAAGGTAGTATTAGGTTCTATCTTGTACCAAATTTCAACTTATTTGCATTGTTTTCCAATTTTAATTTTTTAAAAACATTCACAAGTCATTCAATGAAAATTAAACTAATGCTGATAATAAGATGGATTGGAACATATGTTGGCTACATGCGTGCTAAATCTCAATCCGATCGCATCATTTTTCAAAATTTTCGCTGAGTCATTACTGCGATTTAATGACGTTAAAAAATCTTTTTTCTGGATATTACAATTAAACCGGTAGATTGTTTTTGTAAAAAATTTCAACTCTCTAGCATAAATTCACTAAAAGCTTCGATGATAACAGACACACACACACACCCTCATACAGACAGGCCTTATGAAAACCACTCAGGAGGCCTTAAAACAGATAATTACGGTGACATCCCGGTTTCGGATTTTTTTGCAAACACAATACTTTTCAGAAAAGTAAAAAGGAAGCTTATTTTGGTAACAGTGCTTTATATTACATACATACAGCCATCGGAAACGTAATTTTAGATTACTGCCCATAACTATATCTAAATTGATTAAATTATTTTATTTATGTTACTTAAAGAGGAAGAAATAGTTTTATTATAATATCATTAAGTTTATTATTTTTAAGGAAGTAGGTCAATGGTTAAACGTTGTTAAGTTTGGCAGTGTTCCTACTTTCAGTAAAGGGTTACCGAGGAGCATACGTTGCAACAATATCATTGATTAATCTACTGGAATCAAAAATTTTAGAAACAATCTCAGAATAAGTAATTCGGTTTATCTTAGAAAACTGTTTATTAAGGTTTAATCGATAGTTTAATTTAATTATTTTATTGAGCTTTACAACCGCAAAATTGTTACTATCATAATGAACTTACTACTAAGACTACTTTACAGCCTGTAGGGTAATATCAAGGAGTATAGTATAAACCTATGTAAACTACTCCTTGATAACTTAACCTCCTGTCTTCATGATGAAGAGGTATGGTAGGCTTGATAACAGTTTTCCATTCCTAACAGAGGTTAGGTTCTTTCTATGATAATAAAAATTCTGACAAGGAGTATGTACTACGAGTATGTGCTAAGAGAAGCCACGCCAAGTAATTTTTATCATATGGAAAAGAGCAAGATTTTAGAAGTAGTTCTCAGATGGCGGCACTGCTTATGCCTATTTTTTGATCCTGATGCTGCTGGTACCTAAACTTTTATTTTGAGTGTTTGATGTCCATATCAGGATATTGTATTAGCGGCTTGGCTATAAACATGACTTTTTTATTGGCTTGTTCAAATGTCCAATAAAAAAAATGTATACAGCAATAAATTCACACTTCACCAAGTATCATTAAGTTCTATCTTAACTGATAATCGGCGGAGTCAAATACAATATCAATTAATTTAATTTATATAGAACATAGTCTATATCTACAAAATACAATTTACGCAAATGCAATAAAATTATTTAGAAAAATCAGGAACGGGGTGACTTGAAACTTATCCTCATCACATCAGATTCGCTACGTTCATTCTCCGTACTTCGGACTCGCTTCGCTCGAAGCGCTTATGAAGCGAATACTTTACCAATAATTTTCAAAATTTATTTAATGCCATCTAAGAGGTTGTCACAAAGTTGTCTGTCTGTATGGGTGGGTGTATGTGTGTTGTCTGTTATCTTCATACCCTGTGTATTATGCTTAACTGCAATAAAAATATCAGTTTTAGTTGTAATAAGCTAACGGGAAAATATTTTTTATGACGTCATTGACCTGCAAAAATGGCTCAGACAAAATTTAAAAAATGTTACGATTAATTTGAGATTTATTACGCGTGTAGCCATGTATGAAACTAACATATCTGTCAAGTTTCATCTAATTATCAGCATTAGTTCAATTTTTATCAAATGACCTGTATAAGTTTTTTAAAACATTATAAAATATTGGAAAATAATCCAATTTAAAGGAAATTCAGTACAAGAGTATACCTTTACACAATTTTATATAAGTTTTGTTTTAATGTGACAGGGATACCCGAGAATCTTGTTGGATCATAAAAGTTAGCACCATCCATCGTGTCCTGTGTCTGGATGGACGACCACTGGGAATGAAACGGATGAATTTACTGTCTGAGGACGAGCGATATATTTATTGCAGAATAAATTTAATGACTTTATACTCATCCGATGTGATGAGGAAAATTTTCTGAGGTGCCCTATACCTTATTTTTTTTATTTTTCAATAATAATACACGTTAAGAGCCTTGTGACTTATCAGGGATAACCCCTGCGGGAACCACCTTGGTTGTCGTGACAACCATTAAACTTCAAGTGTATTCTAAAGTTGGCAATAATTTATTTGAATAATATCTTATATAAACAGAGAGCGTAACCTGGGATGTGATCCCAAGACCTAAGTGGTGTCAAAGGTCAGGATAAATAAATACTCACGCTGTAACGACCTTAACCACAAAGGGGGCAATATTTTTCAATAAAGAGAAAGAGAAAAAGCGGCCAATGTTTTATGCCTTTTAATAAATAAGAAGAACTTGGTTTCACATTCAGCAGCTTTTTTTTATATTATAAATTATAACTCTATATTCATAGGAATTATAAAGAACAATTATAAAATTTAATAAAACTAAAAAAAAAAAAAAATTTTATGCGTAACATCTTCTCATGAAGTATTGAAAGGAAGCAAATTTATAAAATAATAATAAATGTAATAAAATGAAAAGGATATAAGTCAGCATTCCTGATTTCTGTATAAAGAACCAATGGTTACCCCATCTTTATCTTAGCTTCGTAGCAAAACAGAAAGAACCACCGAAAAAACGTAAAATTTATTACCGCATTGTTACTGTAATTGCTTAAAGTATTGTAACCTACTCAAAGGTTTCCTTCGAAAAGTAATAAGAAAACCTTCTCTTTAAAACAATAAGATATTATTATAGTAATAAATTTCGAGTCTCCCTCTTCAGACATCGTTTAAACGCAGTAAGGAAACTAACATTTAAAGAAAGTTCTAATCCGATTTCCTTTTGCGAAGTCACAAAGCTCTTCATTTTAAGAATATTTAAATATTTTAGTAGTTGAATTTTAATATTAAAAAACTTTATAATGAAATATTAAACAGTTTAAAATAATATTTTAGCAAAAAAACACTATTAAATTATATTCTTTAGTTTAAAAAAAAGTAAATAAATAAATGTTAGTATTTTGATAAAGAAAATTTCTTAAAATCAATAAGTCATAGAATGAAATGACACCTTAAGACGCTTTTAAGTGTGCATTATTTTTTTACTAAAAAAAATTCAGTACTTAATTTTCCTATGCTACAAAAATACAGAAGAATTTAAAAAGATTGGGCTTATATTGCTTTTGAATAATTGTGACGTATAATTTAGGAGCATTGATAAAAATCGAGCTCAGATTTTTATCAGAGTGCCTCTCAAAACTCGGTCCGCTTATCCTCACTACTTCAGAATTGCCTCGCTCGTCCTCAGAATACAAAAATCATCAAATTTATATTACAAGACGTAAAAACATTTGCATACATACATACTGAGAACTATGGTGAACAGACAAACACGCTCAGAAGGCGTTAAAAACACCTAAAACTAATAATACATGTCAAACCCCGATTTCGGCTTTTTTGCATACCCCGTACTTTTCCATTACAACTTCAGTATAAATGAGGAAAATTAAAAATTAGCAACTGAAATAATTCATACAATGAGAAGTCTATTAAAGCCATCCTAAAAAAATCATTACTATGGTAAATAAAATGGTGGCTCTTTAAAAGGTTGGCATTCTTGCTTTAGCAATAATAAAAAAAAATTCAGAATTTTTCCTCGCCTACTACTTTTTCTAAGTTCCTTCACTCGTCCTTAGAAAAAGAAAACCACTGCATTTAGAAAATCATTGTATTGAAAACCACCATGAATTTAAAATTCATTATCCCCCGTATGAAGATTTTTAGGTTAACTTATATTTTATAGTGTTCAGCAGAATCTATCATGGAAAGAAATGCTTTTCCTATACGCCTACTGTATAAATAAATAAAAAAAAAAAATGAAAGATTACTATAAGATTTACAGTACTAGTTTATACATAAGTCTTTATTTTCATTAAAAAGACTCAAAGAAGTAAAAATACGCAATAATAAAAATTAACACACAGTATAAAAGTTAATTACAAATGCAAAAACTTTCATTATACAACTGCGACATAAAAAGAAGATGGTTGCTAGTAAAATTTTATTACATTATTAAACGCAAATGCTAATGTCTTTTCGTTTTCGAATTGTTTCTGAACAAAATATCCCATAACAAGAAGTAACTTGGGATCCTTGCTTCAAAAGTCAAATACTTAACGAAAGAATATGAAACCAGTTCAAAAGAAATTTTTTTTTGTTGGATATTAACAACAAAACTGCAACAACAGGATTTTTTTTTTTTTTTTTGTCTTTAACTAAGGAACACAGTACTGAATGGTAAAAAACCTAAAATTCAATAAAATATCAATTTTTCGGCATTGCACATTAAACAATAAATAATAATAGATAAGTTGTACTGTTCTCTTTCTCAAGAACAGCTCAATACCTGTAATTTGAAGCCTGCTTTGTATCTTAACCATGATAACCTGAAAAATAAAAAAAAAGATTTTTATGAGTTCTGAAATTAATGATTTGGTGATATTTTAGGCAGCATTTTGTACATATTATTTTTGGTGGATATAAGAAATTATTATTATTATTATTATTTGTTTCAAAAATTCGGTTAGCCTATATTTCTTTATCATTTAAAATATTTGTAAGGGATCACGCCTTTTTTTACTTTTTCCATTTTAAACATTAATATGCCTTAAGATTTGCAAAACATGCACCGTCTGGGATTTTAATTAGATTTTCAATTATTTAAAAAATAAAATAATTGCGTATGTTTGATACTGCAGTTGTTTGGCAATTCAATTAAAAATTACTTAAATTTAAACAGTTTTAACTATGTAACTTGTTAGTTAAATTAGTTAACATCAAAATTAGTTAAATCATTAGTTGTTTTGACAGAGATTTTGTGGTATATGTTAAACATGGTTAAGCATTAATACACTTGAGTTAAAAAAAAATATATTTAGTTATAATTATAAAAAAATAAAATTAGTTCATTAGTTTAATGGTTATGGCTTTAATAGTTTTCTTTTAAATTGCTCTTGATAATACGGGCCTTCGGCCCGTAGCTGCTCCGCTGTCTGAAGGCCTCCGTGAAGTCGCTTTGCGGTCACATTGTTGTTGCTTTTATTATTTGTGGTTTTATTATTATTTATTGTTACATAGCATTTTGCAATGTATTTAGCGGATTTCAACAATCTATATCGACATATGAAATAATTCGATAAAACATTTATTTACATTTATAAAATAATCAAAACATCTACAACATTTTATACAGATATATCATATTATTTTATTAAACCACCTGTAAATCGGCTATTAGCTGAGTCACGCTAATATAATATAGTGCCAATAAAAACTTGAAACATAAGGGTATAGTGTTCATTCATGGCTATTCTTTCATAATTAATTTGCTAAAAAGTCCAAATTATGCTCTAAAATACAAACTTATTCAGATGTGCAATTGTAAAATAGGAATAATAAAAAGAACTTAGTCATAGAATTAAGACCAAACTCAATAAAAGAAAGGGTACTTATTTTATCAGGTCATATTGTAATAAGTAAATAAATGTGTTACCTTACTTTCTCCGGCAGACATATTTACGAGCCCTTCTACAGTAAAACTTTCTATATCCTTCTCATGCATTCAAAGTTTCAATAGCTTTACTTATAAGACTTTTTTTTCAAACGTTTGCCCTTTTCAAAAGTGTTTACAATGATTTATAATATTTAAATACGATAAAAATCTAGCCGACATGACAAAAATTTTAAATCTTTATTTAATACTAATGTCTAGAAAAATAGTAATAAAAATGACAAATTTATGAACAAGATGAAACGATTTAAAGGAATAAGATGTAGTTGAAAATAAAAAAAAAACTTGTAACCTCCATAAATATGTCAATAGATAATTATATTTAATACATAGGTTTTTCAAAAATTATTATAGCTAAAAAAGAAACAAGGAAATAGAATAAAGAATTAAGAGCATAGATGTAACGTTAACTAAGTCATTATAAAGGGTGTACCAAAAGTCTACTCATCTTCTTGAACACACATTATACGAATGAAACTTAAGGCAATTTGCACGAAGGAAACTTTATGGAAGTAGTTAGGAGTTGGGTGGTGGTATGAAATGGATGCAGTTCAGCTTATTTACCAGTTTAATTATAATCTTTATTTGTTATAAACATTTATGTTTCTACAAATTTATTAAAATGTTTAAATGGTGATTAAAACGAAATGCCATAGTTACAAGCCATAATTTGGGCAAAGAAATAAAATTAAAATAAAATTAAACTTCTGAAATTTCCTTTTTTAAGAAAAAAAACTACTATATATATCTTGTAAAGAAGTAAACTATGATACCCAAAGGTAGGGGTTTTCCAGGTTTCAAACAAATTAAAAATGGACTGCATTAAACACCAATATTATACATAGGTATCATATTGAGACACGCTTAAGAGCCCTAACTATAAAATAAAATATACTGTGGTATGAAGTGGATGCAGTTCAGCTTATTTACCAGTTTAGAGCTACCAATAAAGTAATAAATAAATGACCTTTTGCTCCTTAGCTGCTTCGCGGCGTTGGGCACCTTTTGGCCTGGTCGCAGCCTCATTGTTGTTGTCCAATTACTTCTGATCTCACATGACTCTTAGATTTAAATTTAAAACGAATTTAGACATAAACGAATTCAGAATTTGTTTCTGAATTCTGAAAAAAAAAACACACACAGAAACCCCAAATACACGAATTTTCAGCAAGGTAAAAACTATAAATAAAATCTTGCTCAAACCCCGTTTGAGTTTTAAACTTCTACGCTGAAGGTTAAAAGTATTATCAGTAAAAAACACAATCACGTTTTTTTACTAAAACATATGAAATTCACTTATATCGTGGCTCTTTGAAACTTATTTATAAATGGCTAAGGCCATTTATAAACAGGGGTATAAACTAGTAATATGACAAACTAATTTAGGACAAAGGAAACAGCATGCTAGTGCTGCGAAACGACTCACAAAGCCGAGGGTGTAGCTGCCAAGAGACCTAAGGCCTCTTATCTTAAAATTTAACTAATACTGATAATGATATGACACTTTTGTTGTTTGGACTACATGCGTACCAAATTTAAAATTGATCCGATCATTTTGCAAAGGGAGCTACTATAATAACATATACACAGACAATTAATTAAATCTACTCAGGTTGTCTTAAAAACACTCAAAACTGATAATTGAGGTGAAACCCCAGTTTCGAATTTTCAGAGCAAACTCTTCACTTTTCTAATATAACTATGGTATAAAAGCAAAAAAGTAAAATTAAAACCATAATATTTACAAAAGTAAAAAATAAATATTCACGCAAACTAAACACTTTACATGGTTTATAAATTTTAATGCTTATTTAAGCAGTTGTCAAAGGAAGGAAGCTGACCTGAATCTTTAAATAAATATATCTTACCCAGATAGCAAAGAGAAAAGAGATTTTTCTCTAGTTCTCACACAAGAAATGGAGCTTATCTAAGCATTTCTTTTATAAACAGCTCCAATATGAAACATATTACTTTATATCTTTGCATATCTTGCATAGCATGCACTTATTGTTTCTAAAGCGTCTTATCATTTATAATTTAATATTTCCTCTTTAATTTATAAGAAACAAAATGTTTTTTATAGTAACAAAATTAATAAAAATTACCAGCAATTTATCTGAATTATCAGTTTTTAAGACCTCCTAAGTGGTTTTTATTACAAAGTAGTGAGTTCGTATAGATGAGTGTCTGTTATAATCTCCCAGTGAGTTTATTCTTGATAGAATTCTAAAGTGCCAAGTTTCATTTCATTTTAAGCATAAGTTCAGTTTGCATTGGATGAATCCTTGAATCCTTTTTTTAAGTTTAAAATAAAAAATAATGTAACTGAGATGAAAATTGGCACAAGTGTGTCCGTTTTCATGATAAACAAGTGTACTACGTTCCATATCAATACGGTTGGCATATCTACTTTTTTTCGGATCATAAAAGTTAGGCAGCATCAAGCTAGGTCAGTACATGGATTGGTGAATACTGAGAATAAAACAAATGTTTTTTTTACCGTGTAAGGACGAGCGAAGCGATATCAAAGACTTACTCCAATATACGTATAATGTGATTTCCATATTATGAGGACGAGCGAAGCGATTTCAAAGATTTACTCCAATATACATATAAGGTGATTTCCATATTCTGAGGACGAGCGAAGCAAGTCCGAATTAGTGAGAATGAGCACAGCGAATTTGATATGGTAAGCCATGTACCCGGTCTTTTTAAGATCTCTTCTTTTGTTTCTCTTGAAAAAGATATTTTTAAACCTGGATATTTTTTGCTAAGTTAACAAAATTTCAAATTATTCTATAAAATCAAAACTTTGATTAAAGATATTAAAATTCGACACAAATCTACATTTCTAAGTGGTAAATATATACACTAAATTTAATTTTGAAAATAGTGTCTTTTAAAAGTCGTAGGCATTTTGAAACGAATGAGACCGGTTTAAGCTCAATCATACCATTCTAAGTGGCGCTATTGGCAAAAACTTAGATGACGTCACCACCAATGAGTAAAAAGAGGGTTTCTTTTAATATACCCTTCACTATTTATATATTGTTTTATTTATGTGTACGTCTATCTAACCCCAAGCGAGCCAGTGTGGCGAGGCGATGAAAATTCGCTATATTCATGGCAAAATGCCATGTAACTATAAATATACTAAACTAGTAATGCGTTGCATCAAGAACTCACGTTAGAATAATACATCAAATAAAAGTAATTATTAATACTCCCGATTACGACTCCCTTCAATCGCTAGAAAGAGTAAATAGAAAAACATTCACACGCTAATATTCTAAAGTATAAATTCAAAAAAAGACTCGCTTCGCTTGCTAGTTTAAGTATGTTAAGAATTTAACATTGTATAGAAGGCTAGCTTCGCCCGCTATATTACTAATCTTTAAATTTTTAAATAGTATAAATGGCTTGCTTCGCTCGCTAGTTAGCGTATATTTACAATAATACATAGTAAAAAAACGTTCTCTTCGTTCGCTATAGTGTGCATGTTTATAATAATAGACATTAAATTAGGGCTCGCTTCGCTCGTTAGATTGCGTAGGTTAGGAATTTTACATAGTAAAAAAGACTCGCTTCGCTCGCTAGAATGTGCATGTTTATAACAATTAAAATTAAAAAAGCTTGCTTTGCTCGCTAGATTGCGTATGATCAGAATTTAAAAATTTACTAAATACATAAATAGCAAGGAATAATAATAAAGCAATAAAACATCAAATGCTGAATGTCATCCAGCTAACACTGTGTGTGTTTTTAATAACACATTATTTTTGAAAGAACAACCAAAATGTTACGATTAAGTAATATACATTTCGACATACAAAAAATATATACCTAGAAAAAAAATGAACTTTTAAAATGTATAACTTTGTTTATAAACTAAAAAATAAAGAATTTTAAATTTAAACTAGATATCTCTTCCTTATTAGATCTTTATATTATACAGTCATCGTAATTTGATACTATTCAATATTTTTCTCATCAAAAATCTTTCATGAAAAAACTCGAGTTAAGTTTTTGTTATTCTGTTTCAAGGGCTCTTTGTATAATAAGAGAGTAGGAATTTGCATTTTTATCAAGTTACCCATCTCGATTCGTATAAAGTTCTTTCGATTTGGTGCCTAACATGTTTTTTTGTGTTATATTTTTTAAAAAGTAAACTAAACTTGTCAGAATAGAAAACAAAAAGGGAAAAATTATGCTGTTACATTTGACGGAGATTTTGTGGTATAGACTCACCATGTTGTTTAATAAAAACACACTAAAATTAAAACAATTAATGTATTGTCAACCACAATAGTATTAAAAATTATAACTGACCGGTTTCGACTTCACGTCATCATCAGAGCTGTTTACAGGCAGAAAACAGCTCATGATCCTGTTTACTGTTATCATCTGAGTCTGTAAACAGCTTTGATGATGACGTAAAGTAAGTTATAATTTTTTTATGCTATTGTGGTTGATAATATATTTAATTGTTTTTAATTAAGGATAAATCGAAGATCTTCAGATTTATTTAGTCAAAGGTCTGTTTATTGCGTCGATATTTTGTTGAAGACACGCACTAGTCAATTTATGACTTTTGCCAACGCAGAGCTCAAGAGGTCTCAACCTGGGTTGAACTATTTTCATTCATTTAAGTAGTTATGCTTATAAAGTAAGTTTGCTATTTTCAAAATATGTATTTAGAAAGAGTACCCACTTCGGTTATTATAGATAAAAGAACAGTTAGCTACTGCACGAGGTGGTCGGAGACCCCTGGTGGTCCGTGCAACGATTTTAGGGTCCGCAAACAATAAAAGAATCAATTATAGCAAAAGCTGCGAACAGTAACTAAACAGTCCATATACTTTCTGTAAAAACTTAAATGTTTTAGATGAATATCCATAAATAAAGAAATTCCTGCAAAGTTTTCATTGGTAAACGGAACCACCATGCACTAAAAATGAAATCATGCAATTTTCAGCCAAGTTTTTCATGCACTGATTATACCACCACGGTTTGTTTGAGTTCTTTTTCGGCAATTCAAAGGGATCTTATCACCTCCGGACCTCTAAAGCGGATTTATATGATTTTTCTATAGACATGTTTTCCATAGAATTTCGCTTACACGCCATGATACAAAAAAAATAACTTCGAATTCAGGATGTATTTGTTTTTGAATTGACCTAAAATAATCAAGTTAGTACATTAAGGTTTAAAAGTAAATTTTATTCCATAAACAATTACCTTTAGATTCACTTATAAAAACAAATCGCTGCTGATGCAATAAAATCTTTCTTTACAGTCATGCATAAAATACTATTATTTTACTATTATTGATATAATAGAAATTAAATACCCTTTGAAACGGAGTTCGTTTTGTGTTTCAAGGTAGAATTTGAGTTTCAATAATAAGAAAATTGAGCTTATAGACTCAAGGTATAGACAGCCACAAATTCCCTGTTATCCCCAACCCTCTGAGATTTTCTTAGTTCTTTATAATAACAACCAGCAAAGCACATAAAATTAAATAAGTTTTCAGCATATTTCCTGTAAATAGGTTAAAGTTTAAATATGTTTTGTCAATAATATCATTAAAATACAAGGTTGAAAAAAAATACTTCCGTTGCTTAAGCCTTTGATTTAGTTTAGGTTTTAAATATCTTATGCTTTGAAAAGAATTTAACTTGTTAAATTAAAGAATTAAGTTATAAAGAATTTAATAAAAGAACATTAATTTATTAAATAATTAATTTTAAAAATGAAAGATAATGTAACCAACTTTGATTTTGACAAAGTCCTTACATTTATTGATTGAATTACAGAAAATTAATAATTAAATTTAATATCAAACAATCTTAAAGTGGATTTATACTAAACTTAATTAAATTATGTAAAGTCAATTCCTCTGGTGCCAAAAAATATATGACTTATTTATTTAATTTATAATACATACACTCGCATCTTTTTACATAGTAAAATACACAAAATATAAGAAAAATTATTAGAAAAATCAGGAACCGTCCTGGTTCTTGAGGCTAGAACTTGTTCACTCAGTGTTGACCTACCTGTTAATGGCGCTAAGCCGAAACCGGTCCAGGCATACTTATACCGCAAGCTAATTTTTCAACAGCTTGTTTAACTTGTAGTAAAAATAATCTCTTTAATTTTAACTATACTTTCCTATAAGGTACTGTTTACTGTTTTAAGATATAGTATAGTAAATAGATTATACGTAGATATAAATATAAGAAAAGTAAAAAACTAATCAATACATAAATGCGAACTTGATAGCATTGAGATATATACAAATGGGCATAGCCTATTTCAATGCATTGAGACGCCTGAATATCTATTTGGGGCTCTAGGGCTCTGTGTAACCTCATTGAAACCTCCTTTAATAGTGAGTTAAGGTTTTAATAAATCCATTGATTTCAGCTTCCCGCTCATTGTTTGAGTTTTGATTCATATTTAAACGTTCTATTACGTAAGTCACTGTGATTTGTACTGATTATTGGTTATATTTATAAGCGAAGATAGTCAGGTTACATTTTCGAGGTGTAAAAATTTAACCTAAGGGCCACTCTAGCAATATATCTCTATGGTTGATAGTCGTAGGTTTGTTTCGTAAGATAATAATTTTGACTAAAATTTATTTCGGGTGATACTTAAAACTTTCTGTATTATATTTATAAGTGGCAAAGCAATGTTCGTTAAAAATATATCAATGGAATACTTAGACAGTACAAATCTTAATTCGTTAAGTTTAATTTCGAATCTTAATGGTAAGGTTTTAATGTTTAAATAACTTTTACTTCTCGAGTCCACGATTTTAATCTATTATGCTAATTAATTACATTATTCCAAGTCCTTAAAAATAAATCTTTTCTCCTTTGATACTAAAAAGTTTATCCTGAAACTGGTAGCAATAAATTCTTATTCCTGAGCTGTCTTGGAACAACATTTTAAAACAAATAATGGTCCTTCCAGAACCTTTTTCCAAAAAGTAATAAGATAGAAATCTGCGCAGCTATTTAGGTAAAAAAAAGTTCATTATGGATCCGCCACAAATTTCCATGCGTTAGTCACAAAAGGACGTTAAAGATTTCCTTAGTTTATTAGATTTATCGGACCCTTGAGGACCTGAAGGCTCAAAGCGTTTTCAGACGAGAGTGACGTTTCCTCGGTGTAATTTATCTTGCACTGGTTGTAAGCGAGTAATAGGGCGGAGTATAGCTAACGAGCTACCTGACCTCTGCGCAGCCCAAACCTAAACGAACAGGTGATGCACCCTCGTCACTCAAAAAAAAGGAACCTTTAAAACTTCCTTAACAAAAATCTTTAACAGAGCCTCCCCATCTGACGTTTCGCAAATTGATCTCGTCCCTTGTCACTCGGAGGACGACGACCTCCATACACTCTGTTTTGTTTCTCTTGTTTGTTTACAAAATTATTCTTTATAGGCATATGTATAATTGTAGTAACAATTAGGGGAACAGTGCGTAGAGTATCAATATCAAAACTAAATTAGAACTTCATTAGTTCTATCATTTAAAGGATAGAAAACTTTAAGTTTATATATAAATAAGCTTGTTGAGTGTATTAAGCTGACTTCACTTATAATAGGAAAAAATAATTAAAAATATTAAGGTAAGAAGACATGCCTTCTTACCTCCGTAAATGTCTTTTAACAATTTAAAAATCTCTTAACCGCATTACATTTTTTCCAAATTTAATATTTGTTCTAATAAATGTTTGGTACTATTATCGAGGTTCTAGAAAATGACTGGAGAAGATTTTTATTTTTTAAATGAAGCCATTTTTCGTTCTTTATACATTTACTTTGCCTTATTTTATTAATTAATACTAGACTAATTTACTATTCAATTGTAAAAATTGTTAGGGTTTATAGAAAGCTTTTCTCCTGAAGCTTATTTCAGAGTCTGTTTCTAAAGGTAACCTACCAGGAAAGGATGAAGCCTTTCTCGAGTCATTAACATTTAATATAAGCAAAACACCTTCATAGTCCCGAAATTGGTCCATTATCATGATATTAATAATAAACCAATGGGAGAAGGCTTGAGGTTGTGAGACTTAGTGTCAGAAAGGGCTTTACTTCTATATTAACAAGGCGAAGAGAGGGGGTAGCTTTTCAAAATCGTGTTTTATATTAAAAACGGTATTTCACTATTATACGCCTTTAAAAACTTTAATAAAAGCAACAAATAAAACTTTTAAAATATAATTCCAAGCAGGAATGGTAGAATAAAGTTAACAAAATATTAAAATAATACGAGCAAAATATATTTTTATAAAAGAAAATTCCCTCCAAGCAAATCTTCTTTTCCTGTTTCAATTTATACAATTATTGACCGTGTTTTTAAGTTAAAATGTGCTGATATTATTATTAAACATTTCAACCAGATTATATTCTAATGAAACGTTAGGTGGGTATACCAACCGAGTCATTTGAATTAAAATTTTTATTCCTTTCTACTTCTTTAAGTGTGTCTTGTCAGAATTTTGACTCAATTATTCCGTCTCCTTTCATTGACAAAGCCTATTTTCATTACAAACAAAACCATAGGATACTGTCGGAGGGGGGAGGGGTTGGTAGAGGTGCCTTCTTAAAAT
This sequence comes from Microvelia longipes, assembly GCA_018340805.1. Classification (NCBI taxonomy): domain Eukaryota; kingdom Metazoa; phylum Arthropoda; class Insecta; order Hemiptera; family Veliidae; genus Microvelia; species Microvelia longipes. Next base: position 30,902,404 of record JACMZG010000008.1, read on the forward strand.
ATGTTAGACCCTTCATTTTTCTTTTGGACAGACCTGGCCTAGGTCCCAATCCTTGGACCTAAGCCACGAGCTCTCTTATTGACTCCTTTTCTGTTTTGCCAAACCTTCACGATGACTGTTGCTATGTCATAATTTTTATTTTTAATAATTAATTACTTGAGAGGCTATTCAATATTTTATTTATGACTGATAAGCTCGACACTCGATATACTTCTTCAATGTCTTATAATTCAAACATCACAAAATATATTTTATTGAAAATATTTTTTAAATGATAGATATTCACCACAAAATCATGCATATCACACAAAAGATCATATGCAAAATAGCTAAATTTTTATTTTTGTCAGGAAAAACATAAGATAATTCAGTTCACACAGGTGGCTAAAGCAAAAGTCAAATTTTGACTAAAACAAAAAAATTTGCTGTTTTTTCCTCAAAATTTAAGTTGTCCCTTTAGGTACTCTTTACTTTTATATTCTTCTTCTTATGATTGTCCACTGTTCTATAATTGCATTAAGATGTCCATTGTATTGTTGGAAGAGGTAAGAATATTAAAATGTATTATCAAAAATAACATGCAATTGAGGACATATTTTTAAAAGTCATAGACGATAAAAAAGTAATAATTTAAGACCTCAGGTAAATACTTTTGATTCACCCAGAACAGACAAATATAACTTTACAAGCCTACTTTACAATGTACAACTTGTAAGGCACTGTACCTGCTTTCTCAGAATAATAAAAAAATATCAAAAATTTTGGCAAGTTCCGTGTGCTGGGAATAATTGAAAAATATCCCAAGTACTTAAAAATACGTCTTATTGTTTTTGATTCACGTATCAAATCGAAATGTACGCAACATCATGTCTAATAGTATAACATAGCCAAACATAAAATTACAAATCACAGAGTTATTGTATTATCAAAAGGAATATTAAACAAAAACCCCAATGGGTTTCCTTGAAAGGAGCCCATATTGCCCAACAGTATTTTTGGTTAATGTCTAATTCGAAATCACTATTGTTGAACAAAATTAAAAAAGGGGGAAGGCGATTGTTTTGACTGGCCGTGGTCCAAAATGACAGAACTCATTGTTTTCACACATGACTGTGTTGTCACGTCTATTACACGTTATAACACTCTTACACTGACACTCATCTACATACTGAGAATGCTAATTGATACAAGACATTCTCGTCTGTGTGAGTACACTATGGTTACGCAAAGATTAGCCGCATATACAGTGGCGGATTGTTCTAGTTTTAAATATTACTTCCTAGTTCTTTATACATCTAAATATAAACAATAAAACAATTGAAATATTTATATCCTTATTATAATAATTTTATTTATTATAATATATAACATTAATAAAAACAAAATATCTTGTTGCAGAAGAAAAACAAACTGAAAAGACAAGCTTCTACTAATGTAACTACATTTCTTAACTATAACAATAGTTATAGTCATTGTTGTATTAATAGTGATGATAGTAAATATGTCATTATTGCTTCATGTAAACCCATCTCATTAGGACAATACTCGCATGAAATTCGCTATTATTACTTCATTTAAACTCAAATCATTAGAGCAATACTCGCATAAAATTCGATATTGTTGCCTTATGTAAACCCACCTCATTAGGACAATACTCGCATGAAATTCGCTATTATTGCTTCATGTAAACCCACCTCATTAGGACAATACTCGCATAAAATTCGATATTGTTGCCTTATGTAAACCCACCTCATTAGGACAATACTCGCATGAAATTCGCTATTATTGCTTCATGTAAACCCACCTCATTAGGACAATACTCGCATAAAATTCGATATTGTTGCCTTATGTAACCCACCTCATTAGGACAATACTCGCATGAAATTCGCTATTATTGCTTCATGTAAACCCACCTCATTAGGATAATTCTCGCATGAAATTCGCTATTATTGCTTCATGTAAACCCACCTCATAAGGACAATTCTCGCATGAAATTCGCAATTGTTGAAGCATGCTTGACATAAATAACATCTTTCTCAAACATTTGATAAATTATATTTATACATGTATAATGTCAGTAAAGGTTGGTATAACGCTGCCACAAACAAATAAGGGGGGGGGGTCGTTCTACCCAAGGGTTAGCATCGGGAGACAAAAGTTCTAGCTGTTGTAGGCGAGGGAGATGGTAGCGAGATAATCGCCTTATATCTTGAAACCCGACAAGGTTTAATGGTTGTCAATTTTTCACTCTCTTATAGATGTAAAACAAAATGTCACATATAATTTTGAATTTTTACCCACCCAGTAATATTTTAAATGTTATAATTTTATTAAAAACTTAAGGTAATTAACTATGTAATTACCTATGACTGAAAATACTTTTAAAAAATAACAATTTTTTACAATATTTAAATATTTAATGGCATTACTTAACATTTACCATTTATTACTAATCAGGCCACCCTGATACATATAAGAATATTATATATGTACGTAGGTAATAAGTATAAAAAAAGTTTTAATTATAAGAATAAAGATATCATGAACGTAGAATAATGTTTTAAAATGATAGGAAGGTCCTGTTGTCTTAATATTTTATTTTGCTTCTGACGAATTTCTTTGAAATAGTGGAAATTTAATCATTAATTATTGGGAAAGAACGAATTCAATTATACAATGAATTAAATACAAAGGAACCATATGCATTTCAATCTATTTCGGACATCTTCAGGTAAAAAGTAGAGACAACTAGTTTACCTGTAGACAATGTAGTTTTCTAAGTTTTCTAGTTAATTAATGCAGTTTTCTACTAATGTACTAATTAAGAAAAAAGTCAACAGAATTGCTGTGGAAGTTTACATCTCTTTAGAAGTTTTGAGATTTATCACAATTGTTGCGTTTTACTGATAACGATAATGTTTTGCAGAGAAAGATGCATAAAAATCTTTTCAAAATGCTGCACTTATTAAGTAATAGTATTTCTTAGAGTGTAATAAATTGGTACAAAATTTTGTAGCTGTCCATTCAAGTTCACATAGTATTAAGCTAGTTATTCAAGTTCACATAGTATTAAGCTAGTTAAGTCCAATAGTATTACCCCGGATAGGAACCTTTTACTTACCTGATTCAAACAGACGCATTGTGCCTAAATTTGAAACTTAAATATTCAGATAAGGGATATCCTTATGTTAATATTCTAAAATGTACAAGAGAGATACAGGTAAAGTATACACTCTCTAATATAAGAATATATTTACATAATATTTTCAACTTAATTTGCATATTATTCTATTTAATTGACACAAACTTTTTTGAAACTTTCATAAAAAGTTAATCTAAATAATAGTCTTATCAAAGTGACTTTCAATTAAAACCATTTCGTATTATTTACATTTATAGTTTTCTTTTTATTTTTAAATTATACACTTGGGTTATTTATTTAGAGTCATTATTATAAAATATGTAGTTAATACTTTATGGTTCATTGTTTACTAAATTAATAATACATTAATATGGCACAAGATTGATAGGATACAAGCTGACAAGTTCGTTGCGACATAACTACACGTGGAACTTAATAAGAATGTTATTGAATAAAAGAGATAAAATAGTTTAAAAGTAACATATAACCAATTAAAATAAGACAGCGTTAAACAATATTAGCTGCTCTAGGTCTAATACAAACATTGATAGATAGATCAATGTAACATAACGATAGATCTACTATCTATCTATTTATATCTATCTATATATATATATATATATATATATATATATATATATATATATAATATATATATATAATATATAAATTATATAATATATATTTATATATATATATATATATATATATTATATATATATATATATATTTATTTTAATATATATATATATATATATAATCTCTTTTGTGATAAGAGACCTCTGAAACAGTTGTGTCACACTCCTAAACTTTGGGTCCACTGTGAAGCCACTTATTAGAGTAATATTGTTAAGATAAGTAAAAAAATTTAAATTTATTTTAGAAAACATACATTTCAATAGTCTCATGGAATTAAATTACGTTAATGCAGTAAATTTAAATATTGAAAACCGAAATTTTAACTGAAGAGATTCAGACTTGATGGAGTTTAAAAAGTATCTAAATCTACATAATACCATTTAGATCTACAATACAGGGAACACGTATTTCTCTAATTTGACATCGATTTTAATTTCGTTTCTAGTTTCAAAATTAAATTTTCAAGTTTGGTTATGAAATAAGAAATAATGTGTAAGTTTCTTGGAACACTTTAAGTTTAAAATTCAAAATTAAAGCAAGTATAAATGTGAATAAATTGGCAGTAATTAAAAAGACCAAAACAGAGAGGACTAATTATATGGAAGGAAGAGTATTTTTAAGCATATAAAAATGATAAAGGAATCGTATACTCAAAATAAAACAGAAACCTAATCAAAATCGAGAAAATTTGAGTTACACAGATGGAGATAATTTACGTATCTTTGAAACAACAATAAAAATTCAGGAACACATAAAGAATAAAAGTGTTAAAAATTTTAGTTGATGAAAAACCACAATAATCTGGTCACAACCACAATATCAATTTGATAAACCTCAAGCTTTGCTTTACCACAATGCTTTGATGTCATTGCAGAGAGCTGTCACTGAAACTCACACCAAACAAACAGTTACAAAAACTTCATTAGATTGGACTTGTTCGATGCAAATTTTCACTAAAAAACCTCTACGGACATAAATATATAAAACTTTACCAACACTCCCCCTTCATTATGCAAATACAATACATGTTAATAATAAAGTTCTAAAAAATCATTTAAATTAAGCCAATTTTTATTCCACAAAAAGGCGATAAAAATAAACAAACATTTTTTTTTTCAGCTCATTTATTTTTTTAGAATATTACGGGAATAAATAATTATACAAAAGACGTATAATGTTTTATAACAAAAAAAATTAAGAGAATGCAAAAACGAAATATAATATAAAAGAAATGCAAATCCAAAATAGAGGAAATAAAAAATAAAACAATAGTTAACAGAATGTTGAATTTGCCTTGTGTACGTTCTTTAAATTTCAAATATATCCAACACCACTTTGATTCCTTAATTCCTTTTTATTCTGAGAACGGGAAAAAACTTTTTGGTGACAGGAAGATTTATATTACTTGACAAAGTAGGATAACTTTGAAAATAAAGCAAAATTTGGCAGCAGAATATATTATAAAAAGAACTAACTTAATTTGCAATTCTTAACCAAGAAGTTTTTTAAGTCCTTGAAAATTGCTTCAAGTTGGTGAGAAGCCAAAACGAAGAACTATTTCTAAGTTGATTTTATTATTTTTTTATAAGTCCAGTTACTAAGAAGGAAATAATGAAGAGTTGTAGTTGAAGAAATAGCCAGGTGGTTGAAGACTTGCCAAAGCTGGACCCTCGACTATCCACAAAAGGTAAAAGTTATTTCAACCATCTTCGATATCCTGTATCCCGTGATCGTCCCTGAAGTTTTTTTTTCGAGTCGTTCTTAACAAACCTTTACATGGTAACCATCAAATGTTTCTCCAAATATACACGAATAGATTCTTTGCTTTCAGTAATGAAGCTCTCGTTTACGCGTCCTTTACATCTTGGTCAGATCTTTATCCGAATCAAAAGAATAGTTTTGTTTTCTTTTTTCAGTCTTATTTCTTTCTACCTGATTCTATGCTCTAATCTGATTCTTAAATAAATATTCAAAACCTTTTATTCATATATCTCATAATTCCGTCAAGAGATACCTGAAGCTCTTTCGCACTTATTTCATGAAAAACTAAAATAGTTAGTGATAGAGTTATCGCTAATCGTTTAATAAGCATTTCCAGTAAGTAAGTAAAATCATAGAGATATATACTAGAAGGAGTTATTTATATAGCCTATCTAAATAAATTAAGAAGCCTGAAAAATTTTTTAGGGGCTCTGTGTAACCTCATTGAAGACCTCCTTCAAGAGTGAGGTTAAGGTTGTAATTAATTAAATTTATTTCGTTTTCCGTACATTGTTCGTGTTTTGATTTGTTATTTTTAACGTTTTTACTATATAATTATATTAATTTTGTAACTGATTATTTTAATTATATTCTATAAGTGAAAGACGTTCATGTTCTTTTTCGTGTTTCAAAACTTTAAACCTATAAGGCCCTCCTAGTAATAATATCTCTAATGAGTACAATGATATAATTAAGAAGAAATGAAATAATAATAGTAAAGTAAGATAAAAATGAATGAGGAAAAGTCTGCTGCTTTGAGTGTCTTAGTATCTAGGAGGTTATGGAAATAAAACAATATTGTTTCAGAGTGAAAAGTCACTAAAATCGTAAGACGAAAAACAATATAATAACAGTTTGAATCACAAATAGGAGCAATAAAGCAGGAATTGTAACTTGCGCATTACCCAAAGAATTTCAAAATCTATAATACACATTCATATTACCTCATATTACCTAAAAAAGTGCCACGGAAATACAATAAAAAATTTACGTAAAATATATAAAATAATAATAAAACATCACAAGAAATTTAATTTAATTTCAAATATATTACGATATTCAAATTCACAGTCTTATCTTAAAACAGCATTTTAAAAATTATTATTTAGGTTTTTTTTATGAAATCCAAATTTATTCATCCTACTTAAAATGTCAACAAGAAATGTCTCTTTTCATTCCTGAAAAGCATATATGTAAATAAAATATGTTTTATTATTATTATCATTCAAAACAAAAAGATATATTTTGCGTTAAAATGGAAAAAATATATTAAATGTATTCTTTTTTAAGGTCTTTTTCCCGTATGAAAATGTCTCGTGATTTTAAATGAGCTTATATTATTTTACGAGAGAAATATTCAAATTAAGTGAGATTTTTTGAAGAAAAGATGGGTATAGGGTATGTAAGAATATAGAAGGATGAACGCAAGGAGCTATACGAGGGTTTGAATTGTTTTACTATACATAACAAAAAAAGCTAAAAGAAAATAGTAAAACATTGTTTAGACGTTTTCTTATGTTATGCTTTTTTACGAAAACATGTTGAGCTTGTTTCAACCCCTCGACATGCTTCTCCCTACTAGTTTACCAAACTAAGAAGGAAGTCACAACAAAGTGTAGTCGTTACACTTGTCTGTAGTATTAAAATATTAGAAGTATTTATTTGTCAGTCTAGGGTAGCATATTTAGTTAGTTAGTGTCAAATATTTATTAAACAGTAATATTTAACAGTTATTTAAACTGATAAAGCGATGTGGTAGTGAGATAGGTTTAAGGTAATTTTTCTTTAAATAAGATCAAGAACAAACAAAAATAATTCAGTTCAAGTGTTCTTAATACCAGACAACTGCTTTACTTTACATTCCTATTATTTTTCTATACCTAGTTTTATTATTTTGGATAATAATTAAATAGCATTTATAGAAGGAAGAGAAAAAGTACTTTATACAGCTACTGCAATTTATCTAGTATATTTTTCACACATCTAAGAGAAAAAGCAACATAAAATTTCGAAATTTGTATGTGTCACCACACTGTGAATAAAGAAAACGTTATTAGCTTATCAAAAAACTTATTTCCACCAGTGAGATAAAGTAAATTAACACAAGCAAACAGCTGTTGACATTAAATCATAAAATATCTCGTTAAAAAAAGTTTTAGCGGTAAACACTATGCAAAATATCGGGTACGAGGCACCACAGAACATTATCTCATCATATCAGTTTCGCTATGCTAACCCTAACTATTTCCGACTCGCTTTGCTCGTCACCAACTTTGAATTGCAACGCGCTGCAGACTCGCTTTACTCGTCCTCAGACAATACATACATTCATCCAGGTACTAACCGCGCTCGATGCTGCTTAACCTTTATGATCTAATCAAAACTGGAGATATACTTGCCACATCGAAGTTAAAATTGGTATACTTATTTATTACGTAAAGGAATACACTAGTGCCTAATTAGTAAATCACCCAAAAATTGGATGATTTGTAACAATTTTCACAAATCGTCATTTGATAAAGTTAAACTAATGCTGATAATAAAAATGAATCTAGACCGATTTGTTGGTCCTATACGTGACAACAAGTGCTATATTGTAGCATATTGTATATCATTGTAGCAAATGTATTATATTGTATCATATACTACAATAGTATCATATTGATAAAATGTTTTTTACGCAAACATTTTTTGAGTTTTGTTTGCCGGCTAATAACAAAAACATTTTCTAGATACCACAACTAGACTATAAAAATTGATTCTTTTCAAGTTTCAACTCTCTACTATAAACCCACTGTGATGGGATAACAGACTAGCTAACAAACACACACAAGCACATGCATTTAAAACTTTGTAACAACTACTTAAGAGATCTTAAAAAACACTGAAACGGATGATTCAGGTGGAAACCTGGTTTCGAATTTTTGGCGTACATAATACTTTTTAAAAGTAAGTAAAAATAGGAAAGTAAGTAATGTACAATTTTCGTTTTTATTCATTCTAGTTAGACTTCATATTTTTATTGTCTTGACAGCTGTAAAGAGGAACCCTGGAAGCTCAACACTTAAATTACATTTCCTCAAAGCAATAAAAATACTTCAATAAAAAGAAGATACATCGAAGCCAAATTAACAGGTAATAAATTATTTAATTTGACATTATAGGAAGCATAATGTTTCCAAACAATAATCAAGTTTTATTAAGTAACTTGTTTTTACGACCGACATTACACAGAGACGGGAAGTGACCTTAGTATTTACCGGTCCTTTTATTTTATTTACTTGACTCGTTTCATTCACAACTTTGACTTCCACATTTTAAATAAACTCAACCAGTTAAAAGGTACATTAACGGTCCTCAATATTTTTTTCTTAAATTAATAAACAATTTCCTATTTGATAATCTAAATTCACAATCTGGTTTGTCTTATTATTTCTGGTATATTTTGTTAAAAATAAAATAATTTACGTAACTAAAAGTTAAAAAAAAATATATATCAGGAAGAAACAGTAATCTTTTAGTTTATGCGTGAGATGATTAGTTTTATAACCTAAATATAACGATATATAGTATTTATCAAAATTTGTTTACTCACAGCAATTAAACAACATTCCTTGAGTTTTAACTGTAATGTATTTAAAAAGGCTGTAATGTAAAGTTTAAAATAAAAAAATATCAAATTATACTTAAAAATGCGTAACTATAGATGGTACAGAAACACCTCTGTTCTGCTAAGTCGGCCCAACAGGATTTATATACGACAGAGTAAATATGATTGTAAAGATCAGATATCAATAAATATCAATGGACAGGCCAGACCAAAAAGTTAAGAATTGGCTTGTTCAAAATTGCTACATTATTAAGATGAATCCTTCAAATCTGTCTAAAACATCATAAACATTTAAAATCTAAATTAATTTAAACAGATCTAAAAATAAAATATAAATTTACGTAACTTCGACTCCTTTTTAAAATAGGGCTACTAAATTGCTATATCTTTTTGAATTGTAAATAAATAAATAAAGAACGTAATAGGTCTTTAAGCTACTAAAGGCTTAAAAGCTTGAAAGTTTCACTATAGTAAGTAAACAAATTCTAGTGCGGTGACCCGCATGCCGGGCAAATTTTACCTTCGGAATACGTGTTTTCCGTGCTTAACAACCCTTTTATTGCTTAAGCAAGAAAATGAATAACTGCATTATAACCTATGCAGTTACTCAAATATCAAGCACTTCATTTTGTCTTTACTTTTCAAAGGAAATGCGCATATAATTATTTAGTTGGTTATACAAAACTATGCCTCTAAAATTGGCAGTGTGCAATATTATTTGCACTAGTTTAAAGCCATCTAAGAAAGCGTTTGAAAGTTATCATGTCTTAATAGAAACGTCTAGGAAACAAAGTCTTGTACACACACACACAACACACACACACACACACACACACACACATACACAACCCACATATATATATATATATATATATATATATATATTTATATAATATATATATATATATATATATAATATATAATATATATATATAATAAAAATAAAATATTTAAATATAATCAGTATGGCCGAAAAATTAATCATTTCGAATGATAATTCGCTAAATAGATAATTTGATTTGTTATGAAAATATCCCGCCTGAAAGAATAAACACAGGCCGAAAACCCTACAAACGATTTGATTCTGGCGAAACCTAAAGGCAGTTTGCATTGTATTTACTTACTGTTATTTATCGCTGTCAAACCCTAACAGCGCAGATACAGTACGGTACTCAACATGCGAGTTAAACGTCTTTGTATTGCTCGTGTGATCTTACAAGCCTGGGTTAGCTTGGCCTGCAAATACACACTTGCATCCAAAGTTCCATTTTCGTCACTAGTTTCTATTCAAGCTAGTTTAAGTTTCTATCTATCACATAGCAATTTTGTAGTATTTGAAATTAAATATAGATTATGGTTGTTAAAAATTTTAACAACATTCTTTCAATATATTATAATCAACTAAATAGATAAACAATTAAAATAAGTAAAAAAATAAATTTCTTGCAAACTTTCTCGCAAATTATAAAGCTTATGATTTATCTTTATAATTTGTCAAGTTCAACAAATTTCATAAGTAGGAACAAACTTAATTACTACCATAATATCAGTAATTAATAATAAAAATCTACTATAAGTAGCTATAATTTATAAAATACATAAATGGTTTTATAAACCATTAAAAAGAAAAAAAATCCCATTAAGAAAGAGGCAATAGATTATATTTTTATCGGGATATTTGCCAAAAAATAAAAAACCACCACTAGGCTAAGGTTGCCAGAGGTTTGGAATCTACAAACGCAAGTCTTTTATTAAACAGATTGTAGAGCTTTTAGCGATACCCGTCCTTTTTATCCTAGAGTTTTCACTCGGTTTCATTTTCTGACATAGACTCATAAATGAATAGAGAATCCCTCGTATTTAAGAGCACAGAACTTTATGACAGTGTTTTACCACTCCATCATACCGTACGCTGACTAGTTATCTTATTCTTTTGTTCATTTGACTTCTCTGTATTATCTAGTTCCTTCATGATTATGCTTGGATGCTTTATTTCTTTACAAAAACATAAAGCTAATATTGTTAAAACTGTAAAATAAATAAAGATAATAGAATTAACAAGATGGTTAGCATTACGAAGAATTTAAAGTTAGATTTAGAAAAACTCAAATCAGAAATCCCAATATTAAGAACAACCTTATAAGCGTAATTTCCATGATGAAAATTCGCTAAATTTAAGAAATTTGGTACAGGGTATCTCTGTATTTTTCTGAGCGAATTGGAACTTGCTTTGCTCTTTCTTAGAATATCTAAACTCGAAGCAATCTGCTACGCTTGACCTTAGAATAATTAGGTAACCAAATTTATAGGGTGTTCAATTTAAGATTATTAAAAACTTCGAAAAATATAACCGGAGATAACCATTTAAAGATATAATACAAAAACAACTTTTCTATGTTCACGAGAGCCTTCAAGTGCCAGCAATAAAAGTTTATATGGGTTTTAATATAAACTTTTATTTCTTTAAATGAGTAATAGCAATATATTTCTTTAATGTATACTATGTTTTGATTACATAATTGCGATTACGACGTTTAAGCGATATTAATTTAAATTTTTCTTGGATTGTTTAGAGGGGGGGGGGGCTTACTAATCAAGAATATTATATAATATTTATATATATATTATATATATATATATATATTATATATATTTATTATATATATATATATATTATATATATATATATATATTATATATATATATATTATATATATATATATATATACGTAACACAAAACATGAACTTATGCTGATTAGTTCACACGCAAAATAGTGAAGCGTTCCACATTTTCTCGTAGCAGGAGGTTGACGGATAAAGTAGTGAAGGTGAAGTGATAGGTGGTTGATTTTGGGGTTGGTGAAAAAGACCTAAGGTGTGGTCTACTTACCAGGCTTGACCTCCCCACTCTTACTACTACTAGTAGTCTTATACATGGCTTCATGTGTGCCAAATTTTCTAATTGATCGCGCAATGATTTTTAAACAATTGCTATATATATATATATATATATATATATATATATTATATATATATATATGATATATATATAATGTATGTATGTACGGATTCTTGTTCCTTGGGGATTGGAGAGACAATATCTTTCGAACGCTTTAACGATCGAAAAAAAACTTGAAACAAAAATGAACCTTGTTCATGTCCAGAGCCCTAATGTTTATGAAATATGTTTGAAGTCAATAACCCACAATAATGACTCCACAAACATTTCAAAAAGTCACAAATCTTTAAGAAGCATTTAGATCGTGCTGAAACGTTTTACACCTGTACTACTATGTATTGTTAACAATAATATTAAGTTTTATTTTATTATCAGAAATAGTTGCGGTTTTATTGATTAGCATATAAAACATAATGTAAACAAATCACGTTTTTTGTACAAAAATCAGTCTACCGAAGTACAGAGGATGAGTGAGGCGAATCCGATGTGATGAGGAAAAGTTCTGAGGTACCCCGTACCAATTTTTTTACATGGGTTAGTATAGGAGTAACCTAATATACTAACCCTATAAGTGGAAAACCCTCAGGTGGAAAATTCCAGGGCACTTAGACCTTTTAGGTACCCACCTAAGATGGCACAATGAACCCCCATTGTGCCATCCTGAATGAAAAAAAAAATTTTTTTTAGATAAATAAATAAATAGAAATATATAGGTGATAATATGAAAAGAAATATTACTAAATATAAATAGAGATAAAAAGAAGATAAAAGATATTACTGTAACTGAAATAATAATATTAGAAAGAGAGTAAACTGTGTAAACTGTACAAGTGTAAACTGGTATCTCAGTTATGGAGCTCTAAACTAATATCGTCTACATAAATTCTTTATACATATTCTCTGAACTACAAGCTAAATTATAAGTAGATACTTATGCTAGGTTCGGTTTAGTAGCAACTTCCTGCACATTAGTGCATTCTGAAACTCTAAACAATTCGGATCTAGTATAGAATGATTATGTTTTCTTCTTTTATCTGATTATAACCCTACTTGGTTTACAAATTATTTTACCTATGGCCTAGAGATCCTTATTAATAAAGTAATTATACACGATTAAGTTTACACTACATGTAGTTGTGACGCGATGATTAAAAAATAATAGTTGAATTACCTTCAAATTTTATAAAGTTTAAAAGTGACTTACATAAAAGCTTTGAACAGATCTTGCCAAAAATTTCAAACAGTAAATCAATCAATTTTAACAGGGAAATATTAAAAATTCTTAGAAAAGAAAAAAATGTTCAAAAAGAAAATGTAGAAAAGTAGAAACTAAGAAATTCAAACAATAAAATAGAAAGAAATACAGAATATTTTAAAATTTGACTTTTTCAGTAGTTTCCTTTTTGTCTAGAATCAAAAAAGTATAGGAAGGAAATGCAGGTATTTATTTATTTAGATATAGGATTCATATAAAGGACACATTCATATTCGGGATAGGTATCAACGTGCGCTCAGTAATATTTGAAAAGCATTGTCTTTGTCTTTATCTTAAAGATTGTTTCTTTTATACCTCTAATAATCCTTTTCTATTCATTCTTTATTCCATTGAAAGCTATTTTATATTATACTTATATCTCTAGCTCGTGTCTTTAAGATTTTTGTTATTGTTTCGTTCTCTTATCCCTCAATACATTACTGTTACTGTTTCGTTAGGGTTCAGTGGTTTTTCAACTTGTTAAAGTAAAGTTGTGGAAGGTTCCAACTTGTAGGTTATGTTTTTGTTGTTATTTTTTTGTATACGAAATAACCCCTCGAGGGATTTCAAAGATAGATCTCTGGTCGAAAATAAAAGGGAAGAGGATTGTTATTTTTTGTGAAGGTTTCGGGGTTAGGGTAAGGTTAGGGTAAAAAAGATTTTTGTTGATGCTAAGGAATACCTTGAGGCCTTTAGTTATTATCACGATGTTGTCTTAGAAACACTGAGTTTCGAGGGTTCCTTCTTCTTTTACAAGTCAGGAAAGCAGGGTTTGTCTAAAAATATTGGTGGTTAAAAAAAACTAATAGGATACAACAGGTCTCGAGTTCCTCTAAAAACCTATGAATATGTTTTCAAGGCTATTCGGAATCCCTTTAAACAGCCCGAGGGCTTCCACTCAAGCAATCTACTCGAGCCTTTTAAACAGTTGATGGTCTCTTTTTAACCGAAATGTCTTTAATTGAGAATAATTTCCTATCTTTTGAGGAATAAAGTGTAGGGCATTACCTCAAGCGTAATTGGATGCTATATGAACCTGAAGGATTTCAAATACTGATAATGAAGAGAGTCTCATTAAGTAAACGAGGTACAGTGAGCTACCTCCATTAATAGAAAACGTTTCTTCATTGCACCTCATCATGTATACCTTACCTATACCACTCTATCAGATCTTCTTCAATCAAAACCATTAAATAAATAGACATCATTTTCAAAGTTTTATTGAACTATTATAAAAAGCAGTTTCCTAAATGTTAGTCTCTCCTAATAAGTTTCGAACCAAAATAATTTTCTTATTTAACAGCAAGATCTCCAAAGAAATTTAAAGATATAAAACCGTGTTCACAAATAGAATTTTCACAGGGCAAACGGAGTCCGAACGCCCTATTGAATTAGGCCTTTATACTAAGTTAGTTATAAGACTATAAGTGGCTGTGATATTGGAGTAAGTAAAGTAGTTTGACCACTTCATACGTACATTTTTATATGTATTATATATATATATATATATATATATATAATATATATATATATATATAGTATATATATATTATATATATATAATATATATATAAAAAAACTTTTAGACCCTTGTGGTCCATCAGGGATAACCCCTGCGGGAACCACCACTAGTAGTTGTGACAACTGTTACGCTCAAAGAGTAATCTAAAGTAATATATTAACTTTATATAACATTATAAATAAAGTATCTATTAATAATCTTATATTAACTAAGAGCATAACCTAGGATAAGAACCCCAGTTCGTATCCCAGTTCGATATTTAGTTATTAGATGTCCATTATTATTTAATAAATTTTTAGCTGTAATATTACCGCTTATTTTTCATTATTGATTATTCATTATTTTCAATGTTTCCAATAATTATTATATTTGTTTTGATTATAAATTATTTCTCCAAATATATATATATATATATATATGTATGTATGTATGTATGTATTTTTATTTATTTGTGTGTGTGTGCGTGCGCGTATGTATGTGTAATCCTTTCTTTGAAATCGAAGAAGTATTATCTGTATAATTATTATTTTGATGTACATATTCAATATTATGTGTTATTAACAAGAAATTAAAACTTGATTATGATACATAAAAATCTACTAAAAGACGACATCTATGTAAAATACTTCCGTAAATTGAATTTACATAATACCACATGAGTTATATAAAATGTAAGGAAGAAACCAGATAAGCTTTAAATAAAGAAGTATGTTAGTCATTTTTAAAAAGATTTAAACAAAGAACTGACACATGAATCGAATTCCCAACTTGACTAAATAAAGACCAACATAACATTAAATAGACTCAGACAACAAAACAAGTATTTGAAATGGTTACTCGAAGGACGAACATCAATCTCAACTCTGAATAAATTAGAGTCATTTAAATAAATACTTCTGTAAACCACAAAACAAAAGTCATAAATTAGACAGCATTAAGTTTCCTATTGTTTTAACTACGGTTATTGAAAATTTATTTATTAACTAATTAAATTAAGTTTAGAGTTAAATTAATTAATAGTTTGAGTTAATTTTGCTTTTATTAAGATCAATAAAAGAAAATAAAATTGGAACAACGCAACTATATTCCACGTTTTTTGAAAAGCACTCAAAAAATAAATATTCTCAGTTAGGGCACTAATGAAAAATTGATTTATAATAAATACTTTATTGCGTTATTTTACTAGTAACACAGGCCATTTTCAAGCATGAATCTAAAAAGGAACATAAACTAATTACATCATGAACATTTAGATAGTATAAAGATAAGCCTAAAACTAATTAACTTGGGCAAACTACAAAGTAGTTCCTCTAACGTTCTTGGTTATAGGCTTTCTTTTATATAATCCTTCTTTTGAATTTTGAAATTTTTATGTGACTGGTTCATTTACCTTTTTCGTTGCATACTTGAAAATGGTCTCCGTAAGGAGCTAAATAACTCGATAAAGTTATTATTATTAATCTGAGTCTAAATAATGGAATGCTGTAATTAGATTAAAATAGGATTAAAATTATTGCTGGAATTTTAACCATACTTTTAGGCTGTAAGAGGATTTCCAGTCATAAAAATGAAATTGAGCTGGTTTAATCCTGAACCCTTAACTCTTATGGCCTAAACCTAAGAGATCATATAATGTAATCATATAAATGTTAATAAGAAAAACACAGGTTAAACAATTCTTTTCAATATCTTAAATAACATTAGAGGAAAAAATAAAGCCTGGAAAACCTCATAATATGATAACATCATATACATTATAATTGTAATTTAATCGTCAATAAAAATTAATGCTGATATCATAGCCCACCTGAGCGCAGGGAATGCAAAGTGAAACATGCGCTTTAAAAATAAATATAAAAAAGTCTCACTTATGCCCTAAGAATATTTAACACATATAATTTGATACTACCGATACATGCTTTTTGCAAAACATATATCGTTAACACAATATAATAGTGCGAGAGACACCTAGGAAATGAAACAAGTAAAATGTAATGCTACAACTGGGAACTGTTCTATCATTGATGGCTAAATAATGTCATTTTCACTCTGTTTCGTTACATATAACTCATCAGGGCGCCCACAGAGCCTAAACTCTCTCTGACCTTCAATTAAAATTCCGAAAAATATAATGTGAAGCATTGACCAGAGTCGAGCGGTGCTCTCTTATCATGCTTAGCAAGCAAAACATACATCATTTGA
This sequence comes from Microvelia longipes, assembly GCA_018340805.1. Taxonomy (NCBI): domain Eukaryota; kingdom Metazoa; phylum Arthropoda; class Insecta; order Hemiptera; family Veliidae; genus Microvelia; species Microvelia longipes. The sequence goes on from JACMZG010000008.1 coordinate 30,919,495, forward strand.
TACTACTGAATTTTGAAAAAACATGAATAGTCCACACAATATAATTATGCGAGAGACACCTAGAAAATGTAAGAAGCAAAAATTCCCAGATAGTAGCATAGCATCTTGCTTTTTAAATTTTCTAGATGTCTCCCGCACAAATAGATTGGGTCAAATATTTAACACACATGAAGACTTATACAACGAGGACTAGGATAAAAATTTAATAATCGCTTTATTAAAGATTTAGGCTAACGTGTTTTTCTGTTCAGCTATGTATTTTGATGGCAAACGCTTCGACACATTGTAAATTTGTGGGACAAAATATTTAATCAATTAATATAAATTATTAATGAAACAAGTTCAATTAGTTCTCTTCATATAAAACTTGATTTTTGAAGTTATTAAATCGAAGTAGTTTAGCTAGAGTAGTGTTTACAAGAAAAGGGCACTCATAAACATACAGAAAATAGCATCCATACATAAATACATATAGCACAAACTTTTTTAAATTTTTGGGGTCTATATATTTTGCAACAAAAAGACATTTGGTAAAATTTATGAAGCATACGAATAAGTTACCTAAGTAACTTTACATTAAGCATTGTGTAACCACGACATGATAAGAACGAAGAACAGTAATATGTAGCTTTAAGAAAACGTTTTAAGAACTCAGTACTCAATTATTCGGCTGACGTTCAGTGCTAAAAATTAGGCAACAATTTATCGGCATAAAAAACCAACGCACTAAAGAGAAAAACGGGATTAAAATTAAAATCATATAATCACACAATAATGGTGCACCTACATGTTTAAAAAAATAGATGAACCTTCCTACAAAAAAAAAAAAAAAAAATTAAGAACTCAAAAAAATTATTAAGTTTTGATTCAAGTAGTCACAGATAGATACATTTATTCAAGGTAGATAAAACCACATTTTCGGGAAATTGGAATTTGGTTTACTTTTCCAACATCATTCCCAATGAGTGTCTATCTCCTACCCAAATACCTTCGGAATTCAAATAAAATTAATCAAAAATTCAAATATTAAATATTTGCCATCTTGAAGATTTAAAATTTATTGATTGAGAATTCTGTAAAACCCTTAGAACGACCACGAGTAACTTATTAGATACAATACAAGTCACCGTTAAGCCCTTTACCCTAAATGATAATAGAATGTTTCAAAAAAAGTATTTTTGAAGGATTTTATTATGGTTCAGGTTAAGTGACTTAATATTGGCTTATATTACTTATAATAGGTAACACATAATAGTCCAAAAGCCAGGCCTAAAAAATGTGATTAATTTTGTACTTCTTCAAACTAAATTTTTTTTGAAAATATACCTTAAATTATGAAGAAAAACATAGTCTGCCTATTTAAAGTGGAGCCCTTCGAATGAAGGCGCTCGCTCAAAATATTCAAAAATCGCACAAAATCTAGTTTTCTTGTAACAAAATATGAAGAAAACTTTTTTAAAGCTAATAAAAGTTCCCATAAAACGAATGTTTTTTCGTCAAAATCGGATAACTACAACTAAAGTTATAACATTTGTTAAATGGCCAAAAAATGCAGAAAAAGCCAATCTTTTTCCAATGAAATTAGCTTAACTTTGGATTTTTTAGTGTTTTTGAAAGAGCCATAACTTCGGTTGCATGTATCTGATTTTGACGAAAAAACACTCGTTTCATAGAACATTTTATCACCTTTAATAAAGATTCACTTCTTGTTTTGCACACGACCCACAGGGAACCACTTATTTCAAACAAACAGAAATGTGTTTTAAAATTTTAAAATTTTGAGCATGCGCAATCATATGAAGGGCTCAACTCAGGAAAGACAGACTATGTTTTTTTTAATAATTTAAGGTATATTTTCAGAAATACTTGGTTTGAAGTAGTACAAAATGAGTCACATTTTTTTCAGGTCCGGCTCTTGTCTATAAGATGTCAATGAAACTCCAAAACAATAGGTTTTATATTAAGCGAAAATGATTTATTGAAATTTCGTATTATTAGTAACATTTGAACACCTCATGATCTAATGTATCATAAGAATATATATATATATATATATATATATATATATATATATATATATATATATATATATATATATATATATATATATATATATATTATATATATAATAACAATTCTCTTTCTTTGAATTTAATAAATTTTGAAACAGATTGATTTACTTAACAATAAGATAATATGTATATAAATAGATAATATAATATATTACATGATATAATAAAAATAATATATTATTAATATATATAATATATAGATGATATGTTCTGTTTCGAAAAAAAAATGTGTGCAGCCAGCAAGTGTACTGCTAACAAGAAGATGGTATGGTAATAGATGCTACTGGTTCCTAATAATCTAGTAATGGAATCAATCAAATTGAAATAAACTTTTGCTCTCACTAACTCTATTAAAATTAATGCATCACGTTTAAAGCGCGTATATAAGTGGTGAATTAAGGATCCTCACTATTTTCACTATAATATTAGCGATTTTCAAAGATAATGTAGCTCATGGTGTAGACTAGACGGCGTGAAAGAGGAGGCGGGCAGGTTTACTTGAATGGTGAGGGGGGCACTCTGTTTTTACACATGAATGGCCCACCTAATATATTCATTTTTTAAACAACGGAGTTTTCTAGATAACTTAAAGGGTTTTTTTTTAAAAAAATGTAACAATATGTTTATATTTGGAACTGTAAAGCACAAAGCTCCTCTTCTTTGTATACTATCTTGTGACTGACATTTAATTAAATTATTTTTTTTATTTTCAGAGGATTTTTATCAAAAAAGAATTACATAATCTGACAGAGACTGTTTTTGTAACTCAAAAAGAGAGATAAAAATTATTATAAATTAAATAAAAATACCAACAAAGGAATGAAATTAAATAAAAGAAGGATTTCAATTTACTAACAATTAATAATAATTCAAAAGCGAATGTATATTTGTAGGAAAAAAATAAATTTAAATAAAAAAGTTAAATAACTATTTGGTTCAATTCCAGGTGCTAGGCAAATCGTCCCCAAATCAATCACCTACTAAAACCAAACCATAAAATAAGCCTGTCAGGAGAAAACGTTTTAATTGTGTTAGGTTGTGGCATGGCATATTTCTCACGTGGTGACAGAGACAGGGTTGAACAGGAAAATATATTAATACCCAGAAGAATAACACTATGCCACAGGACTGATAGTGTTATATCAGTATATGATATGCCACAGACGGCTCTCGTGCTACTTTTAGCTTATATATATATATATATATATATTATATATATATATATATATATATATATATATATATATTATATATATATATATATATATATATATATATATATACATATATATATAATATATATACAATTCCTGGATTTCGAAAATGATCTTCAGCCCTATATAATGAATAGATTTTCTTGTAATTTAAATTTATTATTATGGTAATAATTAATACTATAATATTATTAATTGTTATTATTAATTATAAAAACATGTTAATTTGATTACCACTTATGGTAACATTGAAAAGTTAAATTGGAGCATATAGTAATATTGTTTATGTTGGTAACTCCAATAAATTCTAAAACCACTAGAAAGTAATATTTATTTTTAATTTATTTTTTAAAGCTTTAATATGTCAAACAATGGCTTAATGAAAAACTACTGGAATATGAAGTTATGAGAATCAAATTTCTTAGACTTTAATGCAGTTACGAAATATAACTTTTAAAGTTACAAAAAGTGGTGACAAAATTACTATATTAGGGTAATAATTATAAAAATAATGACAAAAATTCGCAAGAATTAATTCACTAAATAAAGGGTGAAGATCATTTCCGAAAAGTTAAGACCATTTGTTCTTCATATTTTTAAGGATTTAATATTGATGTTTCTGAAATGTAACACGGTTTAGTAAAAGAAAAAAACATTCGCATGAGTTACTGCAGTTGAGACTCTTATTTCTAAATTAAGTTAGTGATAAATACAAAATAATAATTAAAATACATTTTTAATTTATATAGTTTAAAAATAAATCTGGCGTGTAGGTCCGCAAGCTGGTCGATTTTTTTTCGAAATGCGTTCTTTCTTGCTCAACAGTTCATTTCTTGCTTAAAATTCTAATATATGCTCTATAATCTGAGCAACAGCGAGACAACTTGTTATTTAAAGTTTTCCGGACAGTCAAAGAAAAGGTGCATATTTATATCCTATTGGACATAACCAATAGGAAAGGATAGTTTTGCATACAAAACTATATTCATCATTGCAAAATCAGCATTGCACTGCATAGCATATGTGCACTCATTTATATATTTTGTTATTATTATTACTTTTCCTCATTTATACCGTAGGTATATAGGAAAAGTATTGTGTTCACGAAAAAAATCCGAAACCGAGATGTCACTGGAATTATTCAGTTTTTCAGATGTTTTAAAGGCATTCTGAGTGGTTTTTCACAATGTAGCCTGTCTGTATGTCTGATATCATCGTAGCTCTTAGTGTAATTTTGCCTCAAAAGACCTTACTTATGTAATTAAATGAAATGATACAATTAAAAAGTACTTTGTTGGATATGTTGATTTCATAAAGATTCCCAAACCTTAGATTCAAGAAACTATACACTTTATTGCCATAAAACCCTAAACTAGACTAAACTGAACTTCAAGTCATCAAACGTTTCTGCCTTAAAATTGCAAATCAAGCTAACTTTTAAACATTTCTACTGCCTCTTAACTACTTTTAAACATCTTAACAACTTTTTCATATAAAACCATCAAACCACATATGTAAAGTTATTTTAACTTCATATTATGCCACAGATTATTTCAGTTACTACTTTGTCTCGTATTCTAAATTTAATTATTTTTAAATAACTATCAAACTATCTTTAAAGTTAGTAGCTCAGTGGTAGAGCGCTCGCCATCGACTTGGAGGTAAAGGGTTCAAATCCTGCCGGGTGAGGACCTCAATATGAGGTTACTCCTTGTATCGTACACTCGGGAGGTCTTGAATTCAAGACCGCCCAACCCACCCAGTGTTATACGTGGTGTCCTAGGAGGCTAATACGAAAATACGGAGTTGGTTTCCTATGTCGTCCGAGACAAGTCTAGATCCACGTTTCTGTTGTCTCCAGCTCATGGAAAGTCAAGATTCTGCGGCCTGATGGACATGAAGGTCGGAAAGATATACTGGGCCTTCGAATGTCCGAAAACTTAGTGAAAGTGAAGCCGGTGCCACGAATAACTTAAGTGACTCGGAACGAAGTGCTCGGTTCTTGAATATAGCACAGTGGAGCTTTGACTTTTAGATCAGGGGTAAAGAATGAGTTTGTGCACGCTGACATCTGGGTGATAGAGTTCTCTGTTGGGTGTCACTGGACTAGCCAGAGCGATGAGCCTAGCTAGAGTCTGGTGATGCAAGAGGAGCTTATGAGATTGGTTGAACGAGTGTAGGCCAAGTGAGACTAATGTGATCAAAAGAGCTAGTAAGACTAGATGAAATAACCACACTGTGTACTAGTAGTCGGCTCTAGCCAGAGCGGTTTGCCTATCCAGAGTGCAGCTGGTCTAGATGAACTATGAACAGAACACTAGTCGCAGGCACTAGCCAGAGCAGTGAGTTTGGATAGAGTCTGGTTGGGCTAGCTGAACTAGGCACACTGTGAACTAGTCATATGTACCGCCATGTACAGAGAATGTGCTTCCTAGACGATTGAGTGAGTACAAATTCTAGGGTGGATTAGTTGAGTGAGAGGAAAATGATAATATGGCCCTAAGGGTTTGAGCGTTGATAAAAAGAGTTTATAATAACCCATCTGACTACACTTGGTCTCTGGATGAAATAATAAATAATGGTGCTGATTTAAGCATCAGCACCTTTTGCTTATCATTTCAATTAGCCTTAAATCATAGGGATATGCTAATAATTAATCTCTTTTCATTTGCACAGGATAAATAAGTCCTAAAAGGAGTAGTAGGCTAGTTCTAAATTAAATTGACTCTTTGCAACCTCCTCGCCTATACTAACTTTATTACTCACTATGTAGCCTCACCTTCTTCTATAATTATAGTTCTATGGATCTAAAAGCATCAAAAGTAAAAATACAACCAACTTAATGTACAAACAAACATTTGTACGTATAACATACAAAAAATGTTAAAAAATCTAAATGAAAAAAGGCAAAGAAAGCAAGAGGTCATATTTCATCCTGAGTATTTCATTCAACAGTAGATAAAAATGGAAATTTCTTTTCCTT
>JACMZG010000008.1:30928263-30955763 GCA_018340805.1 Microvelia longipes
AGTATAAGAAACAATTAAATTTATAAGCTCATTCAATTCTCAAAATGCCAACTAATATCAAAACGACTTTAAGCCAATTTTTGGATCAATTGACCACCTATAGATGTACACTTGCGTTAAATTTCTATTCAATCAGTTATTTTCGAGTTTTATTGATTTTTTTAAATTTTTGATATCAAAATAGGAGGTATTGTAGCCTCTCAAGAAGGTTATTGTGTAATATTATCTTTCGGGCAGCAAAGCTAGAATTAAATCCTGATTCTATTCTGTGCCAAGTTTTAATCCTCTGGCTTATGCCAGAGAACACAGCGGAAATTATGCGTGACACAGGCACAAACACACACAAAGACATGCAGAATAATGAAACCTACTCAAGAAGTCATAAAAGTGCTTGACACAAATTATTATATTGAAACTAGATTTTTAGAGAGCGAACACAATACTTTTCCTTATACCTACGATAGTAGTTGAGGAAAAGTAATAAATCTTGAATATGCAATTACTTACAAAAATGGTATCCGTGGAAATAAGGATAAAAAATGTTTATGGAAATTTCAAGTTTTTGCTATACTTGGCAGAATATTATTATAAAGTTTACGACAAGTTATAACACAAGATGAGAATATATTACCTATAACTTGATGTTGTATTAAAACTTTAATACAGAAAATATAGAGAGAATAAAAACCTCAGAGAAATGGATACGACAAATAGTATCATATAAAGATAAAAAATGTATCTTCAAGGTAAATCAGCGCTTCCACGATAACAGTGTTTTTGCTAAACTTGGCAAATTTAGATTTAAAATAAAGGTAAAAGCTATAGATCGTAATTTGAAAAACATTGTGGTCTTATAACCTAGAAAACCCACATAAATAAATTATGGATCCACCAGAAAATGGATTGGAGGAAAAAGCCTTGAGAAAGAGGAATAAAGTTTGCATTAGGAGAGCAAGAGCTGAATCAGAGACCGTGGTTGGATTACCGCTAAAGGCTAAGATGGTAAAGCGGTTAATCCAGGCAAAAAAATAACAGGGGCCCGAAGGCCCCTGTTATTTTTTTGTCTGGATTTTTTTGCCTGCAAGGGTCCGAAGACCCTTGCAGTTTCCCCGGGCACTGCTTCGCGGCTCTCCGACCACTTAGAAGAAATCCTTTATGAGTTGATTGTTCTTTTTTATTTTTTGTTGTTTCATTATTTTTTATTACAAGGCATTTTGCCATGTATATAGCGAAATTTAATTACGGGACATCGCGGCGCCCTATCCTCAAAACTCCAAAGCCCGCTTCACGGGCCTACGAGGCTCGCCATATCCCTTCTTGGGGCCGCTTTTTATGGTCTGGCTCAGATAGAAGGTTCCTAACTACCTCCCCACACTTTAGCAGTATAGGTGAACGACGTACAGGTAAAAATATATAGAATTATATATATATATATATATATAATATATATATATATATATATATATATATATATATATATATATATACATATATACATTTTGTGAAGACATGCAAGTTTTAAATGGGAAGCAAGCCCACCCGTTACATCTCCCTCATCCGAACAACCTCATAAACGTCACTTTCTATTACAAATTCGCTGAAAAACTAGTTAGTATTTTCAATGGTGTGTTATAAACCAATGCTTTACATTAATAATGGTACAGGCCCATGATTAACATCTCTTGGAAGGATTTACTTAGTTTAAAGAATTTTTATCTAAAATATTTATATGAATGTCCACAAAGAGCTTTCACTAAGAAATAAGCCTTTAGGAATAAAAATATCTTTAATGTTTTATTTAAGCAGGTACGGCACAAGTAAATACCTATGTAATTACGCTATTTCAATTTTAAAAAATCTTTTTCACAAGTACTTCTTTACATATAAGAGAAGAGGAATTCTCTAACAGTTCAGTAATGTTCCTCAACAATACGGAATATTCAAGGATGAAGAGACAACTCAATATATAGTAAGGGCATCAGAAATTCTATCAACTTCCAGTTTCAAATTGTTAAATAATTTTTGTCATAAAAAGTCGCTGAGTCAACAATATTTACTATGATACATGGTAAATAGAACATAATATATACTAAATATATAAATAATAGTATAGTAAATATGATTAAGCAGTTATGGATTTGTTGATATCAATATAATTAATCAGATGGGTTAATGGAGAATCGTGAAATAGGTAGTTACACGCGGTAAACCTCAGATTAAACAGTGTCATGGTAATATACAGGGTGGACCTCCCCTCCTGAACTGTTAAACATAAATTAATGAAACGCGGAGTTCTACTTATTTTGTTTCAAAGAAACATCTTTTTGGTGTTGAAGTTAATTTTGGGAGTCTCATGCAACACCAGATTTAGCGTAAAAATAGAAAGGAGTAAACTTGAAGGTATACTTTATAGCGAATTTCCTTTGGAAAAAAATTGCTAATGAGATATTTTGGGCTTCCAGGGATGAATTAAAAAATTTTTACCACTTGTATATTTTAAAGTGTAAAAATTGGACACAATAACTGTAAATTAAAGCTTAAGTATTGGGATTAGAAAGAATTTGCCTAAAAGATATTGGCTTATAAAGACATATGATTCATTACCATACCCTTATTTTAAGGTATTTAAAGTCTCAAATGCACTAAATTTTGGAAAATAGTAACCCTATTTTTTTATAAATTGAAAATGTAACAAATGATTTGTGTTCGTAGACCAATAATATGAGATTTTTCTCTTAGCAAATTCTTTCTAATGGCGATACCTCAACTTTAATTTTGAATTATAATGTCCAATTATTACACTTTGGGCACTTATTCACGCCCAAATATGGCGGGCATACATATTAGACAAAAATATGCAAGGGGCAAATTGTCTTGTATTAATCCCAAGAATCCAAAGAAGCCCAATATAATATATGATTTAAATTGAGCACCAGTGGAGTCGTTCATAATTAAAGGAACGAAGAAATGAGTTATCCACAAAACAATAATTTACTCAAAGCGCTTTCAACCTAACATGAGGTCATCATTAGTGCTAATATAAAAAGAGAGAAACCCATATAAAATAAGTTTACCTACCAATTGACATTTTTGTATTTTTACGCAAAATCCGGTGTTGCATAGGACAATTAGAGTTAACTTCACCACTAAATAAAAGTACCCTAAGTTTCATTAATGTACATCAAACGGTTCAAAAATCAAGAGGGGATAGTCTTTTGGACTACCCGTATTTTGTGATAGTAAAATTATAATTATTCGATTATTAAACAAATTTAGAATACAAGGAACGAACGAGTTGTAATTTTCAAGCCATTTTATGACAATTTCGTCCCTCAACCAGAGCAAAGTATCTGTGTTAAGTTTCTGTCTGACTAATTATAAAATGTATAGTCATCATAAAGTATGCATTAAAGTTTCCCGCCATACATGTGTATATATAATGTCTTGCTAAAAGTCATTTCTACGTAAATTTTAAATGAGATAATTAGGCATGCAAACTTAAGTCCGTCTTTCTTCAATATTAAATCTACATATTAGTGCATCATTAAAATTATGCGGCTAGAGATAATTTTTAGTAAATATTTGGCAAAATAATGAATAATATTTATATTGCCTTTACATCTGTCCCGCATTTTTTATGTTTTAGCTTCTATATAGAGTATCCTGGATGAAGGACAAGTAACAAAGTTGGGATCTCGAAATAGGATCTTATTAGGTTACGACGTCGAATTATTTTTGTGGCGTGGGTTATTAAACATTTTTATTGATCATTGTTTACTTAATTGATTATAAGGAAGATCAACATATTTCTAAAACCCTCATTATGTTTACAAAGGTATGTATACTAATGAGTCACAATGTCAACCAAAAATGGTAACAATTGATTTATATTGTACTTTTATAGGAGTGGATATACAAGTTGGAGGTACGTGATCCTGTTCCTGGTTGCCAATGTGAAATACCGAGTGAATAGAGCTTTAATTTGACTTTTATTAGACTGACTGGTTGTCCATGACATTCAGAAATCAGCTGAGAGTGCTGATATGCCCACACGAAATATAGCGTTATCTTTTTCTAACTCTCTCAACCACCCACTGAGTGTTAGTTTAAGATTTAACTTGAGCTTTTACTTTCAAATAGTGTTCCTCATTTTAAACTATTAATCATTTTGTCATTATAAAGTTCAATAAATTATTATATAAGTTTTGCATGGAAGCATTACACCTGATCTCATACTTGTATTATGTCAGAGCGTTATTACTTCCTCCATTTCTTTTCATTATCTTTTCAAACACTTCCTGATTTTATTTTTGCTGACATAGAAATGCATTGTATCGTTAATTAATCTTTGAAATGAAGTAGGTGTTAATCTCTTCTTATAGTAAAATGTGAAATCCTTCTATGCAATTGATTTTTACTTTTCCCTTATTTAGACCGTAAATATATAGGAAAAGTATTGTATTTGCAAAAAATTCAAAACAGGGATGTCATTTGAATTATCTGTTACAGGCATAGAGATATATACTAGAGGGGGCACACCTTATCTCATTACATTAAGAGGCCTGAAATATCTTTTTGAGGCTCTCAGGGGCTCTGTGTAACATCATTGAAACATCCTCCAAGAGTGCGTTAAGGTTAAAATAAATCAATTGTTTTCGGCTTCCCGCACATTCCTTGCATTTGATTTGTATTTTTAACGCTCTAATGTATAAGTTACTGAAATTTTATACTGATTATTTGATTGTATTTATAAGCAAGGTGGTCAGGTTACTTTTTCGATGTATTAAAATTTAACCTATAGGGCCTCTAGTAATATATCTCTATGGTTACAGGTGTTTTTATTGCCTCCTGAGTGGTTTTCACAAAGATGTCTGTCTTTATGTATAAGGGTGTGTGTGAATGTAAGCGAGTCTGTCTATTCCCAGTATATTTATGGTAAAGAGTTAAAACATTGAACAAAAATCAATCTGCAGATGTAGTTGTGCTTTTCAGAAAACAATTTATTTATGCCGTCATTAACCCGCAATAATGACAGCAATTGTTTTAAAAATCATATTGCGATCAATTAGAAATTCGGCACACATGAAGCCATGTATATGACTACTAGTAGTAGTAAGAGTGGGGAGGTCAAGCCTGGTAAGTAGACCACACCTCTAGGTCTTTTTCACCAACTCCAAAATCAACCACCTATCACTTCACCTTCACTACTTTATCCTCGCTAAACCTCCTGCTACGAGAAAATGTGGAACGCTTCACTATTTTGCGTGTGAACTAATCAGCATTAGTTCAATGTTTTGTGTACATACATACATATATATATATATATATATATATATATATATATATATATATATATTATAATATATATAATATATATATATATATATATATATATATATATATATATATATAATATATATATTTATATTATATATATAATAAATATATATATATATATATATATATATATATATATATATATATATATATATATATATATATATATATATTGATCTTTCGTCATCCGAAAACCTCATAAGCGTTATTTCATGATCATTCGCTTAAACGCGAAAAAATTATGGACAAATTTGAGATGTGTCAAGTTTAATCTTAATCTTAAAATGGTAAAACATCGGAAAATAAGCTTATTGAGTTTAATTAAATTCAGTACAAATGTAAACCTTTACATAATAAATAAGTGCACTATTTAGTTTCAATACTGCAAGTATATCTAAAGTATATCGGTTTTTGTTGGATCATGCCTGGATAAGTTACCTCTGGGAATAAAACGAATGTATTTACTATCTGTGGATAAGCGAAGCGTGTCTGAACATGTGTTGCAGTATAAATTTGGTAATTTATATGTTCTGAGGACGAGCGAAGCCAGCCTAAAGTAGGGAGGATGAACGTTCCTAGGTACCCGTACCTAAATTTTTATTGACTTTAAACCTAATTTAATTATTTAATAGGTAAAATAAAAACGTCATAAAAATGAATTAGTGTTATTAATAGTGACGCAAAGAGAGTGTGTTAATTCTTAACCATATTTAAGTAGATATATCATTTTGAAATCGTGAGGCCAAAAGGAATCGATATCACTCACCTCACCTTCGCTACTGCTACCAATAAGCGAGCAACCTCATAAGCTTCGTTTTCTAATGAGAATCATTTGCTGATAGAATAAGTTTAAAAAAAAAACCTTTTTCTCTGTCAAGCAACTAGTGGAATAACCATGTATAGAAGTGCCGACGAAATAAAGATCAGGAGTTTTCACAAAAATTATAGTATCTAATTATGGGTATCAAGTTATGACTTTACATGTATATGAAATAGAGATAAAACTAATTAATTCCATTCCTATCCCAAGAGACAAATTTTAGAACCATAATTTGTTGTAAACCTTTATGGTAAATATAACACTTTTGGATATATAATTCATGCCTATATATACTTTATCAAAAAAAACTCAAAATTCATATTTGAAATGCATATATCCTCATATACGTCGCTCCATCACAAGCCTTTAATCGCCTTCTACACATTTATAACATTATATGTAAAAGTACGTAAAGTGTCTCACAAAGAACTATGATTCGTTCTTTCAGTGGATTAGGTTACATTGGTTGTGTGAATCAAGACTTACAAAATTCGTGTTCAGTAACAAGAATCACGCGAATTTTGTTGTCAGTCAATAAAATTAATGACAATGAGTGAGGGTAGTGAAATAAAATAAGAATAGATGGGTAGTAAGCCTTTGATGCCAGGTCGGATACAGACGAGTTAAGCTAATAGCCTCATAAGAAAGAGGGTCTAATAAAAGAAGTAAAATGTGGTTTTTCTTTTGTTAGGGTCAATGACTACATTGATGGTCCGTTCACCTAAACCATTTCAAGGTTCCGATGAACACTCAACACATCTCAGCCCTAGGGTCTCATCAATGATGGTATACAACCACCTTCAAATCATGGACAACTTGTCCTCAAATCTGCCCCATCTATAAGCAGAGTATTCCATTCATCTTCTTATTGAATCTGAGTCCAGCAATTAATTGCTTATAACTGTATAACCATGATCAATTAAAGCTACTTCGATATCTGATTCAATCCTAGATTTATACGATTAAATGGATTAGAATTACTGCACTTCAAAAAATATCCTATTGACAAATCACACCATGAGTTCTGTCTTCGAAGTCATACTCAACTAGTTCTAATAATAGGGTCATACAGGCTCACTATCAGTAAGGATATCCACATAAGGGACCTCGTAACTTAACTAAACAGCTCGGGCCATAATGTGACTACCTATAGGTCACGTAGTATTACTTCGGTCCAACTACTTTGAACCTCGAAATAAAACATCGTGTTCGCAAAGATATAAGGCGGTTAACATACGAAACCATACAAATCGCTTCATCCCAAATTTAAGGTTGTAAAGCTGCTGGTGTTATCCTCTCCCTCGCTTCGCTCGCTCATCAAAATCATGGGTTAAGCTAATGATTTCTTCAATATCGCTTCGGCCTCTCACAATGCTCACCTGGTTGTGTAATCGCCGTCGAACTTTATTACACTCGATCTAGCAAGCTTCAATAATTCATAGTTTTGTTTAAAAGAGCGGTGCTAACTATTTATTTGCATCACATATCGCTTATCTCTGCATAACTACTCTTACGAGTTTGTTAACACCTGCTAGGTGATACTTCGATCTAGAGTCAAATTTCATGTCTCTTCGTCACAACCATAAGTCAACATTGCATCAATATTCGCTTGCTCTTGCTTACTATGTCTTGGTTTGTTAAACCTGCTGTGTTATTACTTCGATCTTAAACTTTAAGTCTAAGACGTTGCACAAAGAGTTAATATAATTAAAGCTAAGAAAATATAAAAAATTAGATAGCGTTTCAAGCCAATAATACAGATATTATCAAGACCTTTCATATACGTTTAAAAATAAACTAAAAAAGTGTGATTATACATATATAGCCCTCTTATAATAGTTTTAACTCTCACGAGATTATCAACTGTACAATAAAATATATCATATCATTTGTCAATGTTGATTTTTTGCGGTAAAACGTTACATTTTAACAAGAAGTAAAGGAAATGTCTTATTAATATGAGATAATTAATTCTGTGTGTGAGGTAGAACGGTTTTAGCCACTGAAAAAACACTTCAGACTTTTACTCAAAAATAGTGTATTGGAAATGTTTTAATTTTTTTTCAAAATTCAAGATAGCCCACCCTTCCGATGTTGTGCAAATTAAACAGATTTTATGCTATATGTACAGATTTTCGCTGATATGTACTGTTGTACCCAGTTTAGTATAAATAGGATTTACCGTATGTCGGTGTTGACAAGAAATTGCGCTTACATCACACACAGCTACACATTCTGGATCTGTAGATGCTAAAACAGTGAACATTTGAAGAAAAAATTAGGGTCACATCTTACTAAAAGGCCTTCCTATTCCTATTTACAGCTTTATAATATTAATAATTTATATTAAATTATTATTATTAATTATACCCTCGATTATTCCCTTCTTATAAGATAGGGAAGACTTAAATTAGGAAGAATAATAGGTATTAAGTAATCTTTTATTTATTATTACTCAAAACATATTTTTCCTTAATTTAATTTTTGAGTAAATCAAGATTTAACACCATAACGAATGTCGTAGGACACAAGCGAAAGACGAGAAATAGTACTTGTTTCGATTGTATTGATTGCACCCATATTTGAAGCTATTAATATTAGAAGTATTACAAGAAATATAATAACTGGATGATTTTATATAAATATAGCCGTAATCGGATCAGGAAGAGAACACTGAGGAAAACATTGAAATCTCAAGGGGTGATTCTACTAAATTTCTTACTGTTTTTATCTTTTTGTTTTATTTTGTAAAAAAGACGAAAAAAGCGATTTGTCCTTTTTAAGACTCGTTCTTTTACTGATAAACAGTTGTACGAGTCCTTCGTATTTATAAAAAGGAAAAACGGGACTACAAAAAAATAAGATAAGAGTTTTATACCTTTGGAGTGCTCTCAAGGAAAAAAGAAAAGAACAAAAAGAATCTATTTCTATAATATAGTTTAAAATTACTCGGAAAATAAACAAGGAAGATTATAATTAAAAAATAAAAATAGCAAAAATACTCTTAATTCCAAGGAGTACAAAGGAACGTCATTTTTTATGTTTCTTTGCCGTAAACTGAACGTTAATTTGTATAAAGAATAAATAATAAGTTGTGGTGACCACGTGTGGGTCTTGGCAGACAGGGAGTCTCTAGTGAAGTAATGTCTTGACCTCAAAACACCCTCATGTCGTAAATATAACTTCACTCCATCTGTGCGTGAGTTTACTCCACAGACATAATAAACTCGCTCACAGCAAGCCCGCACATCTCAGCCGAAATTTGCTCTTTATGCTTTTTTACTGAAAGGATTGTTATTTTTAAGTCTTTTGTGAAATGGAGTTTTACAACCATTGTCTGGTTTTTTAATTCAGTTTTTTTCTCGAGTTTCTCTTTTCTTAATACGTTCAACATAAATAACGATTTAGCAGTTTAGGAAAAAAACTTTAAAAATAAAAAGACACGAGAATAAAGAATTATTTTACTCGCGAGATACAACTGGATCGTTTAAACGGTTTAAAGGGACTTAATAAGCGTTTAAGCAGTTAATACAAGGCATCTGAATAAATTTGTGGATCATGAGATCAAGATTTGAAAAGAAGTTCTCTCGTAATCTTTTTATTTCTCCTTGGTGTACAGATTCATGGAACCCCACAGTACAGCTTAAATCTGACGTCATAAACCTATTGTACAGGGCAGACCGCAAGTCCCTCTCCCCCTTCTTCAATTTAGAACCGTAAGTCATACCATAATGAAACTTGGGGTAGTTTTTTATTTTGGTAAAGGGAACTTCTTCTTAGTGGTATAGTTCAAATGTCACATGCAAGACCGTATTTTGCGAAAAGAAAGTAAATTAGAAAGTATTCTTTTGTTGGGTATTTAGCGAATTTTCAAAGAAAAATAAGAGGTAGGGGGGGGGCTCACAGATATTCCTTTAGAATGATTACTCCGTTGCAAAATAATTAATTTCTCACTCTCACTTAAGTATTCGGATTATGCTTAAGTCAGAGAGGTAGTTTAAAAATTTTTTCGACAATTTTTCTAGATTTTTCAAGCAATCGTTGAAACAATTTAAAGATTACTGAGCTAAAATTAGCAAAAGATAAGCTAAAATCAGGATAAAATTAGCATAAATAAGCGCGCAACATTTTTTGTAGTCCTTTCAAAAGAATTTGAAAGGATGAACATAGTTTTAGGTATTTTCTTAAAGTAATCTATGGGATAAATTTACTTATTTCCTTTAAAATCTAAGGAAAATCGACAAACAAATACTTGTTCATCTACCTTAACAAACAACGAATTTAAAGGAAATTTGCCCGGCTTGCGGATCCCCGCTAAATGTTAAGAAAATTATTCATACTGGAATTTTGTTATTCGTTCCATGTGTGATGCAGCATCATACGTATCAAGTTTTCAGAGTGTTAAAACATAATTACAAGCAATAACAACAAAAAAAACTATAATAAAACCTGATGTAGATATAAACTAACAACTTGAACCCGGTTTTATCAGGTAACATCATCTAATAACAACTATTTAGAAAACTTTTAAAACTTATAATTTTAGTTTTTGAAGTTGTATATTGTTTCTAGGTAATAAAAAAAGGTTAATGTACTAACATCGGTTTTTTTTTGTTTAATTTTAAGTCTAGTGTATATTTAAAAAGGGCCTACCAAAAACCACGTAATTCAAGGTGCATAGACTTGTACTTTATATCTACCAAAAGTTTTAACAGGGTTTTTTCCATAAAAATATAACTCTATGATTGATTTCTTACGTAATTTAGATACAATATATATATATATATATATATTATATATATATATTATATATATATATTCTTTTTTTGTTAATTTTGATTTATTTTTCTTGTAATTGATAGTGATGTTATCATTTTATATTTTTTCTACTTATTCACGTAAGCTTATTTCTTCTCTTATCTGTTATTTCATGATTTATTCTTGTATTTATTTTACTGTGTTACTGATAGTCTATGTAATTTGTGTTGTAGTTCGCCCTGAATGATGGTAGCATAATAAAGTTACCGAAACGTCGCTTAAGTGAAATTTGTCTTTATTTTACTGACAAGATTACCTGAGTTGAGTTGTTGGAGAAAATTATATATATATATATATATATATATATATATATATATATATATATATATATATTGTGCGTGTGCGTGTGTGTATGTATGTACGAGATTCTTGTTCCTAGTCGTTTCTTGGGATAACGATAAAAATGATAACACAATAATAACGATTAAAATGAAACTTGATGCAAAAATTCATCTTGCTAATGTCCCTAACCCTGTTGTTTATGAACTTGGCGTGTTGTCATTAACCCCCACTAAACATTTCAAAAATAATCACAAATATTCAAAAAGTTTTTAGATTACACTGAACTTTTTTACACATGTACTATAATGTTTGTTAACTATTACAAAAATAGTACATTTTATTATTAGCATAAGTTCCGGTTCTAGTGATGAAAAAGAGACCGAAGGCCCTTTTGTACTTGCTGAGTAGATCCTAAATAATAAGTATTAATTGAGGAAGTTAAATAAATTAGGTAAAAATAAACTTGAATGCGCACTATCACCACGAATAAGAAATAAAAACTATTATACAAGATAAATTGATTAAACAAGATAAATTGATTACCGTCAATTAATTTTATGTTTAATTAGTTACAATTAACACAATGGAATAAGATCAGAAGATCCTCGGTTTGTTATTAACTAAAATAACTATTTTTTCATTATATATAAACTTCATATCTAATTAATCAAATTAATCTTACACAAATTTGACAATTATTGATAAAATTAAAACATAAAATACACGTATTACATATTATCCTAAAAACCTGGCTAAGAGAAGATTTGAAAAGCATTGCTTTTAAATGGTGTAACCAGTAAAATATGTGTTCATATGAAGTACCTTTATTAGGTACTATTAAGAAAGAAATCTTTTTTATTTCCATTGTCTACAACAAATACATTCATTGTTTGACTAAGCACACGAAATTTCGATAATAGATGCATCCGAGGTACATGGAGGTTAAGGTAAGATCGTGAAGTGAATATCAAAGTAATATTAAAAGGAAAAAAGAAAGTTTATTATTCAATAGATATTATGACACAAGAAATGGTTTTATGAAAGGAATGTTAATGGTAAGTTAAAACTTATTACTTGAGTAGTATTGAATAAAAAAAACATTTAAAATTATAAGGAAGAGCATACAATTAAATAAAATACACGAGTAAAACACTATTTATTTAGTTATGACGTTTTCTGATTTTACGGAAAATACTACAAGAATAAGAGAAGTTTAAGAAAAAGATTAGGATCATTTGATGCTACCGAGTGTTGCAAAACATGAATCGTTGACACAATATAATTGTGCGAGAGAAACTTAGGAAATGTAACAAGTACAATGCAATGTTAATTAAAGGCCAGAGTGAATTCAGGCTCTGCCGGCGCCCTGATGAGTTCGACGCAACGAAACAGAGTGGGACATAAATGACATTATGTCCAGCTATCGATGATGACGAATGTCGCATGATGGAACAGTTCCCAGATGTAGCATTTCATATTGCTTGTTACAAGTCTTAGGTGTCTCTGACAAAATTATATTTTGTCAAAAAGATTAGGAGATAACTACTAGAGATTGTGCCTGGTACCTATATTTTTCTCATACACAGTTTTGTTCTAATACGACAAGTATATTAACGATTTTGTTGGCTCATATAAGTTAAGCCGCATCAAGTGTGGTTAGTGCCTGGATGGATTACCAGTAAGAATGAAACGGATGTATTAACTATCTGAGGACAAGGGAAGCAAGTTCGAAGAGGCGCTGCTATATAAATTTAACGATTTGTATGTTCGAAAGGACTAGCAAAGCGAGTACAAAGTAGAGAGGATGAGCGTAGCGAATCCGATGTGACAAGGAAAAGTTCTGATGTTCGTTGTACTCGATTTTTTTATTTTTTAAAATAATAATAAGAACGATCGAAGAGAGGCCGATGATGGAAGGATGAGCGAAGCGTGTCCGAAGATAAGAGGATGAACGTAACAAATTTGATGTGATGGATTTTGGTGTTTGACTGTTGTTAAATAAAATAAATGCATTTAAGGAATAGTCTTCTTGATTCGATCCAAGGCCCTCTATTTGTTCCTCTGAGTATCTCTTAAGGGCCGAAGGATCCAATTGAGTGTCTTGTAACCAGAAAATAAAGGATGTATCCTTAATGACGTATTATAGTATTTTTTCAAAAGGCAATAAAGCATAATTTTATGCAAATACTCTTGAAAATGCTTAAATAAACTAAAATCTGTAGGTAACGGCTTATTTGAAATTGCTTGATATTGGTGTTTTATAGTTGTCTAAATACACCATCAAGAATGATATTGATAGTGTCCTCTGATTGTTCTATTCATAACGTTTGCATAGAAACGGTGAGTTACGGATAGTTTGGGACTCTTATCTCGCAGCTGGAACACTGGAAAATTGCTGATGCTAATATTAAGATACCCGTCAGGGACTAAACGAGAAACTGCTTGGCCCCTAAAGACTTCTGTATAAATATTAGATAGTGCTGTCACAAGATTTTTATACTAAATCATTTAAGAAATGAATACGTAACTCCTACAGTATTTTAATTTTATGTAAACATTTCGGACTCTCTTCGCCCATTATCAGAATATGGAAATAACCAAATTTATATTCTAGTACATCTTCGTACTCGCTTCGCTAAATAACAGATAATTGAGGTATAATCCTGCGCTGTCAGGAATTCAGTGCATATATAATACTTTCCTTAAATACCTATTATAGAAATGAGAAAAAGCAAAAATTAGTGAATTTTTCTTTTCAAATTTCAATAATTTCTTTAACATTGATACGAATTGCTATGTGAATCCGGAAATATTGGGTTTGAAATCGCTTCTAAAGAGAAATTTTAAATGAAAACAACACTAATAAAATAGCTTAGATATTATGGCTATAATGAGACCCATAATTAATCCAATAAATTAACCATGGGTTGAAATAAATATTCATCAACATTGTTTCTAAAATTAAATTTAAAATAACAAGAACTTAGTCTCTGATATTTGGCACTGATAGACATAGCAAGACAAGAATGTGTGACATTTTATAAATTATAAACAACTAAATATACTCTTAACACAGTGATATTTTGAAAAGGTGTTAAAATAGATCGTTTGGTAACAATCTGATGGTGTAGCAATGACAATACCATGGACCTGCAAGTCCAAATAATTTACTTAAGGGAAGCATTATAAAGAAAGAAACGAGAGAGGAGATGCGTCCATGCTGAGTCTTCTTCGCCATTTCTAAAAAATAAAGAGGTATGACTTTTAGTAGGAGCAATAGACTTATATACACAATCTCTATTTAAAGTCCTAAATTCTTTCTAAAACCTAAATTTATGTAGGATTAAGGAATGTAACGAAATTTTCAATAAAAGATATTAAAAATATCCATGTACATATACTATTTTAAGCAAATTTTCTTGAGGAAAAAGGTCACAAAGGAATAGGCGGCATAGCGGGAGTTGGACCCAAGGACAGCCAAACCCGTTAGATTTTTTGCAAAACTTATATTGTTGGAGTTTGTTTGATATTTGTATTTATTGCAAGTAAGCAAGATTTTAGACGTCTGAGACTAAAAAAATAGATAGCAGGGTCAGGCGTTTAGAAGACACCGAGGAAGACAAAATTTGTAATACTGTTAAACTTAATAAATTAGTTAAAGTTAGTCTGTCAGTGTTACATATATATATATATATATATATATATATATATTATTATATTATATATATATATATATATATATATATATAATGCGTGTGAGGTTATTTTTAATAGATAAATGTTTAAAATCGAACCACTATTGACACGGACCCTATTGAAGACTGTCCTATTTATAAGAAATATTTATTTCTTCGAAAATTTATTGTTACCTTTCTTGTCGACAAATAAATGTGCGTAACATTAAAATTCCATTTTACAAATAAAATTATAAATACTGTTACAACCCACAGAGCTGTATTTCTATTTTTGTAAATGCATAATGTTTTTACTTTTACTATTTTAAAATTAAAGTTGACCATTGTTTTTGTATAAATAGACACACATGGGCCACATGTGGAGAATAGAAGAACTAGTCACATCGGCTTATTTTTATTATATCAAACACCTACAAAATTTTGTTTTATAATAACATACTCATACATAAGTAAATTTTGTTTTATAATTACATACTCATACATAAGTTTATTTAAATAAATTAAATTCGATATGCCAATTGTATTGACTTTCAGGGAATTTCTAGATAACTCGTGTGGCGGGGGGGCCGCCCGAGGGTGTGTTTAAAATCTGACGTCATTAACCCGGTTTGCTGAGTCAGCAAAATTGACAAGAATCTATAAAATTCAAGGTTATAATTTTTCGCCGAGAAAAATCGAACAAAACCGTTCCGAAGTCGATGCGACCACCTTAAATGACAAAAGAGTCGAAAAACAGTAGATAAACAATATGTCGAGAAGGGTGTCTTTGACGAAGTTTTTTTTAGGTGCTGAATTCAATAAATCCAGTCCGGAGTCGATAAGACTATTAAAATATGTAAGTAAGAAGGGGGGGAGGCTTTGATCCTGGCAAAGCTAGGGTTGCCAGGATCAATGCTAGGTGCCGGCGCTAATTTTTTTATTGTCTTATTTACAGTATGTAGTTTATAACTTCAAAATATTCTAGCGCGGAGGTCTTGAAGCTGGGCGAATTTCCTTTGAAATAACGCGCTTTCTTACTTATTACTCCAATTTTTGCTTAAGTTTTCGGTGTATAAAAACATGAGCGGTAGCGTCACAACTTGTTTATTTATCAAATAAAAGGGGCTAAAAATTAGCACAAGCTGAGCTTCAAATGGCTGTGAATAATGCTGTGCCGTGTTTGTGCTATACTCGTGTTTTTAAACATATACCAAAAACTTCAGCAAAATTAGATTGGTAAGCAAGAAAGCGCGCATTTAAAAAATTCGCCCAGCTTGCGGACGGCACGCCAGAATTTTTAATATTAAACATACAGTAAATACAAAATAATCCAATAAAGTATAATACTTCTTAATAAAAAAAAAGTCATGTCTATTTTTATTACATCAGAAGCAAAACATAATAATAAGTATTATTAATAAAAATAAAACTAAAAAAAGAAATAATAAATTAACTTTTACAGGATATTTTAGCTGATTTTATTCTTCCTGAATATCATCTACAAATTTCCCTTCAATTTATTATAAAATAACATGGAATCTAAAATATAAAAATATTCTTTCAAGAACAAGGCTGCAATAAATAACAGTTAAATATTACTAGGAAATAACTGTAAAAACAAAACACTGACCGAGTTCACAAATTTATGCTGTCGTAAAATTTATTATGTGTGTATTTCTTTTTTTATGATAATACTTCCTAGACTAAAATCCTATAATTTAAATAAATTAGTATAAACCGTTCCGGAAAAAGCAGATAAAAAGTCCAAAAGCTTCAGTTGGATGCATCATATTGCTCTTTTATTATCCAAACTTTCTACAATTTGACCTTAAATGTGTACTTTGAAAGAAAAATACTCAAGCGTGGATAAAGATTGGTCCTCGTTTGGGGTCAGGATACTCGGCAACGAAGATTTAAAGCTTTAATGTAATGCCAAAAAAATGTTTCTATACTTTGTATCCATCCCAGCAAAATCAGCCACTGGGCAGACTCCTTGAATCGTGATATTACATGTCAGAGCTCGTCATATCACTTAATTACTTATAATGAATTAATCGTAGTTGTAATTATTAATATAAATAAAAAAAGACCTCAAATGATAAAATAAAAATAATGTCTGTCCTAAATATTTTAATTTTTGGTTCATTAGTAATGTAGGGTTTCTAGACATAGTTTAGAAATTAGGAAGACTGGGACGCTTAGCAATATAATAATAATCCAAGTTTAAATTTCAAGCAAATTGAATACTACACGTAGGCCCTACATAATTACTTCTTGCCAGTAGTAATTATGGCAAGAAGGGCCTAACTACGTGGCCTATTTGGATTGCCACCCTATAACTAGGCTCCATTTGCAGAATAAGAACGATTGACATGTTGATAAAGAGAAAATTATAAAAAGTTCTTAGCGTTAATAGGTAGTTAGCGAAAGAAAGGACATAGGATGAAATAAGCGGGTGTCACATTTTTAAACTATTTTATTTATTTATTTTTTATTCACAATTGATTGTTATTAGCCATGATAGGATATAACACGTCAAAATACAATTACAAATTTACATTATGTGTAACAAGTTATTCAATAAAATAAATTAAAACTAATACTAAAAATAAAATAACTTAAAAAATAAACAAAAAGTAATAATGGCAATCATAGGCACAAAGCTGTTATTTAAACTCAGGTAAAGAGTACGACAGTATTTTTTGTAAAAACTTTTTAACGCAATTTGAAAATTTACTAAAAGATTCGATTGTTTTAATTTCAAAGGTAACTTATTGTATAGTAATATACATAAATTGTATGGTGAGTCACCGTATTGTTTTGTCCGGCGCGTGGGAGTAAGTAGGTTATGTTTATTTCTTGTCTTAATCTGGTGAACATTAGAATGAGCTTTAAATAAATCCGGATACTGTCTTACAAATTTGAAAGCAGTTAAAACTAATAAAGAATTTGCGGTCAATATTCCAATATCTCTAAAAACAGATTGTACAGATTTACGGTTTGGGATGCTGAAAATTAATTGTATCCAATGTCTTGTGTGCAAGTAAAATCTTTTTGGATTGTGGACTGACGCCCTCAAGTAAGTGTATGAGCGGCGATGTCCGGATAAGCCCAACCATTTTATAGCATTAACAAAACATCCCTGAAATTAAAGGGTTTCAGCTTAGGGATAAGATGGTAAGTCGTATTACATTACATATTTTCTATTATAGCAACTAAAAAGTAATAAAAATATTAAAAAAAAACGTTTATGTATCTGGGTAAAAATATGAATTTGAAAAGGGGGAAACACTTTAGCTTTTATTTTTAACAAAAATGTTTAATACAGATATTTGTACAATGATGACATAATTCAGTTTTTTCATAAAAACATCTACTATATAACAAGATCAAATAAAATATTACGTCTGCCAGTGAAATTACTACTTGAAATAGTTTAAAATAAAAAAAATAGGAAGAGAAGAAAAATATCCGCAACAAGCGAATTATATTGTAGGCGAGTGAAACTGTTGTGACGCTAAAAACACAAGCCCGCTAGGATAAGTGGGATGTAAAAAATAGTTTATTTTCATGTAGAGGGAGTACGAAAAAAGATTCGGCAAAGTAAGATAAAAGTAAAAAAAAGAAATAGAAAATAAAAAACGAGTTTGTAAGACCTTGGCATTGAAGATTAAACTTCCGCGATGATTCTTGTTTTGTTCGAGAATAGTTTTTGTTTTTATTTTCATTTTTTAATAAAAAGGAGTGACTGAGTTAGACAGACTACAGAGAGCTAATAAAACTACAGCATTTTACAAATGAACTATAACAATATACATCGACCAATAGACTCTATTTAAAATAAAATTTTAATTACACGAAAATAGAATAAAATAATATAATTATTTGAGTTTAATTTAATTAGAGTTCAATTAAATTAATGGATTTTTTACAACCTTTAATAAAACCCGTGAATTTGAATTAGATATTAAAGAATTAAAAAACATGATATGAACAAAATAAAGAAAATATTTCGGAGGTTAGTCTTTTATTTTTAATATATTCATTAAAAGATAAATAAAGAAAAAGTAAAACACGGAACTTGGCAGAGGTGTTTGAATATACATTGCCTGGGCTTCCCTCCATCAGAGAGTTCTCAGAACACACGTCAATAATTATATTAATAGTTTTAGTTCAGGTTTGCACTGGCCAGATTTGTATCTAACTAAATAATGCAATAAAATAAATATTTATCGTTTGATACTACCGAGTTTTGCAAAACATGCATAATTGACACAATATAAATGTGCGAGAGACACCTAGGAAATGAAACAATCAAAATGCAATGCTACATCTGGGAACTGTTCCTTCATTCGACATTCGTCATTATTGAACGAACGTAAGTGAGTTCTTACATTCAGAAGATTGGGACGGCGCGTATGTTTGTTTGTATGTTTGTATGTTTGTATGTTTGTATGTTTGTGTGTTTGTTTGTACGTGTCGCGATAACTGCCGTAAAAATTGACCGATTTTGATAAAATTTTGTATACAGGTAAAACTAATTATGTGTCAGAGCTGTATAGTTTTTGGTAATATTCCGAAAAATAATTTCAAAATGGCAGCCAAAATGGCGGACCGGATAAAAAAAAATTTTGAGCGAAAAAATCGTGTTGTATATCGTTTCAAAGCTCTTAAAGAGTAGAAAAAGAAAATATATGTTTCATGGTCAGCATTTTAAAATTTTTTGAATAATTTAAAAATGGCGGCTAAAATAATGAACCCAAAAAATTTAAAATTAAAGGAATAACTCGAGTAATATATCGTTGTAAAGCTCTTGATTAGTAGAACAAAAAATGATATATACTAAATTTCGAAAAATTCAACATGGCGGCCATAATTTAATATAATAATTAGTTTTTACTAATTTTATAAGAATTTACAAGATAAAGATCTATTGTAATATACTTTAGATACTTTTATACAAGTAAAATTAACTATATGTCAGAGCTGTATAGTTTTTGGTAATATTCCGAAAAACATTTTCAAAATGGCGGCCAATATGGCGGACCGGATAAAAAATTTTTGAGCAAAAAATCGTGTTGTATATCGTTTAAAAGCTCTTAAAGAGTAGAAAAAGAAAATATATTTTACATGGTCAACATTTCAAATTTTTTTAATAATTTAAAAAATGGCGGCTAAAATAATAAACTCAAAAAAATAAAATTTAAAGCGAGCCTTTCTAACTATGTATTATTATATACATACGCAATCAAGCGAGCGAAACGAGCCTTTTTTACTACACATAATATTAAATATAAGCAAAAAATCGAGCGAAGCGAGCCTTTTTTACAATATATTTTTTTAAACATACGCAATCTAGCGAGCGAAGCGAGCCTTATTTACAATATTTTTTATTATAAATATAAGCAATTTAGCGAGCGAAGCGAGCCTTTTTTGCAATGCATTAATATTAAATATAAGCAATCTAGCGAGCGAAGCGAGCCTTCTTTTACTATTTATTATTATAAATATACGCAAAAAGCGAGCGAAGCGAGCCTTTTTTTACATATATTTTATTATAAATATAAGCAATCTAGCGAGCGAAGCGAGCCTTTTTTTACTTGCATCAATAATATCTACGCAATCTAGCGAGCGAAGCGAGCCTTATTTATAATATATTTTATTATAAATATAAGCAATCTAGCGAGCGAAGCGAGCATTCTTTTACTATGCATGAATATAAATCTACGCAATCTAGCGAGCGAAGCGAGCCTTCTTTTACTATTTATTATAATAAATATACGCAAAAAGCGAGCGAAGCGAGCCTTTTTTACAAATATATTTTATTATAAATATAAGCAATCTAGCGAGCGAAGCGAGCCTATTTTTTAACTTTGTAATTATTATAAATATAAGCTATCTAGCGAGCCTTTTTTACTATGCATTAATAAAAAATATTCGCAATCTAGCGAGCGAAGCGAGCCTTTTTTTTACTTTGTACTAAGCAATCTAGCGAGCGAAGCGAGCTTCTATAAGAATGTATCATTATAAATATATATATTTATCATTATAAATATTCGCAATGAAGCGAGCGAAGCGAGACTTCTTTTACTATTTATTATTATAAATCTACGCAAAAAAGCGAGCGAAGCAAGCCTTTTTTACAATATATTTTATTATAAATATAAGCATCTAGCGAGCGAAGCGAGCCTATTTTTAACTTTGTATTATTATAAATATAAGCAATCTAGCGAGCGAAGCGAGCCTTCTTTTCTATGTATTATTATAATATACGCAATCTAGCGAGCGAAGCGAGCCTTATTTACAATATATTTTATTATAAATATAAGCAATCTAGCGAGCGAAGCGAGCCTTCTTTTACTATTTATTATTATAAATATACGCAAAAAGCGAGCGAAAGCGAGCCTTTTTTACTATATATTTTATTTATAAAATATAAGCAAGCTAGCGAGCGAAGCGAGCCTATTTTTAACTTTGTATTTTTATAAATATAAGCTATCTAGCGAGCGAAGCGAGCCTTTTTTACTATGCATTAATATAAATCTACACAATCTAGCGAGCGAAGCGAGTCTTTCTTACTTTATATTTTATTATAAATATAAGCAATCTAGCGAGCGAAGCGAGCCTATTTTTAACTTTGTATTTTTTTAAATATTAGCAATCTAGCGTGCGAAGTGAGCCTTTTTCACTATGTATTTTTATAAATATACGCAATCTAGCGAGCGAAGCGAGCCCTTTTTCAACTCTGTATTATTATAAATATAAGCAATCTAGCGAGCGAAGCGAGCCCTTTTTTATCTTTGTATTATTATAAATATAAGCAATCTAGCGAGCAAAGCGAGCCTTTTTTTACTATGTAAATGTTTAAGATACCTAAACTAGCAATCGAAGCGAGCTTTTTCGAGTGTATACTTTAAAATAGTATAGCATCCGAATGTTTTAATAAGCTCATTTTTTTATGTATTCTTTGACGTGAGTTCTTGATGCAACGCATTACTAGTTAATAGCTCAATAATGACTGGGACAATAGTGTCATGTCCCACTCTGTTTCGTTACGTCTAGCTCTTATTAGTTAGACGTAACGAAACAGAGTGTCGGTCTGTTCCGTTTCGAGTAACGGAACAGTTCCCAGATGTAGCATTCTGTCAAAATAAATGTTTTTTATCTATAAATAAGCAAGTAAAAGGAACAGCCATAGATAAACAATATTAACATAGATGGCTCACTCAAAGATTTTAAAAAAAAAATAATTGATGGGATGCAGGAGGCTCAAGTAGTACAATCTAGTGGTGACAGCGTGAAATTGTCAGATATTTTTATTAACCAAACAACGAGCTGTTGGGAGTAATCAAGTCTTTCCATCCGCTGTTCAGCGCTAGAATGATGAGGAGTCGATGGATGAGTGATCCCAAATAAGATCTATATGAATTTCGTATAAATTGGTAAAAAGTGAAAAATTTAATTTCTTACTCCTTATTCTCTCCCCTCCCTCACATACTGTTCCCCCTTGGATTCGAACCTCTAATGTCAAAGTTGAATTGTTTGTGTTTCCTTAACTTATTCGTTTGCGCCAACCCGAGATGTTATATTTAGACAGCAAATTTTAATCTTAAGTCTAAAACAATCAAAATGAATTATTGTTATTTTTTTGAGAAAACGATGGTGCTGCTTCGCGTGATGAGGCCCCAAAGTTTTGGAAAACAAATACATCGCGAATATTATTTATTTATTTTACTAAACGATTGGCAACTGTTTGAATTTAAAAAAAAAACTACAGCACAATCTGGTAGAGAATAGAGCAAACAGATTTTACTACTAGCGCTCTTCAAGATTTGTGATGAGGCCCCACTTAAATCATAAACACAAACTTGTCAATTGAGTGTTCCCACTACGGGAGTGAACCGGGAGTGAACCATCTATGTTAATATTGTTTATCTATGGGACCAGCGAATTTCAGCATAGTAGCAAGTTATTAAAACAAAAGTCCTCTGCGCGTTGCGCGGCGTCATACTTGTCGTCCTATACCAGTTCGTTATATTACTAGTTTGTATTAGTGGCATATAGTATTAGTGGCATAGTTTGTATTAGTTGCATGAAGTGGCATACTGCCACGATATAAACAAATTTTCAAACGTATTAGTTAAAAAACGTGATTTGTTTACATTATGTTTTGTTTGTCAATCAATAACACCGGAAATAATACTGATTATAAAATGTAACTTCATATTTGTGTTATATACATGGTAGTACATGTATAAAATATTTCAGCCCGATCTAAACACTTTTTGAAGATTTTTTAAATGTTTGTGGGGTCATTATCGTAGGTTAATGACGTCAAACATATTTCATAAACAATAGGATTCGATTCGGGACATTATCAAGGTTTATTTTCATACTAAGTTTTCTGTTTCGGTCCGAGAGAGCGTTTGAAAGTTATCGTGTCCTATAGGGACGTCTAGAAACAAAAATCTCGTACAAACATACATATAAAATGTTGTATAATTTTAAATTGATTAAAGGCGCCATTAGTAAATCTTATTTTAGATATTTTATTTTTGTTATTGCCTACACTGTGAGTGTAACCTTTTACTGTTATGTTTTAAAATTAAAATAATGCATTCTGCTTAAACTTTTTATTCTTTTTTATCAACCCCATCATAAAATTCGCTAAAAATAAAATGTCTTAATCTCAAGTAAAGACTCACAAATTATACTCCAAATTAGGATTACGCGAACCTAAGGGTCCAGATTGTGATTCAAGTGATTAGTAATTAAACCTACAGTAGTAATTATTAAGTACAGTTAGTAATTGAACATCAATAATAATTTAGTAATGCTCAATTTTTCCGCATTTTTACTTATAACAGAAAAATTATACAATTAATATTTCAGTTAAACTTGATAAGTAATTTTGAAACCTATAGATTATATCTAATATCTAAAACATTTAGAATTAACAACAAACACACGAACTGTTCAGCTAATGTCTCTTTAAAGATTTTGCTGTAATAGTTTGATTAATAGCTCGCGGGTCCTCTAAAATCTATCCACGGACCCCCGGTATCTGGGGATCATACTTTGCGTACCCCACTATTCTAAATCTTTAGATAAAAAGATATAGAGATAAAAAAGACAAAAATATAAATAGTCACGTGGTCAGTGTTATTAAACACGTTTCACGGCAAATTGCTGGACAATTTAACCTTTCATTTATTTACTCTTCACGTTACCCGAAGAATCTAAAGAAAAAATATAGCACATACGATTTCGAATGTCGTAAAAGAAATAAAGCTTCGTAAAACTCCAACCTATTTATCTTTTAAAAAAAAATCACTTCCAGGCAAAAAATAAGTGAAAATTTTAGGCCTAAAACCTATAAAAGGAGCTATAAAATGCACAGAGGGTATTTATACAACCGTACGTTATGGTATCAACTAATACATGCGAGTTATGGTTCGTTTACTTATACCCCTCATGGGTAATATTTGAAGTAGGTCATAGCTGTAATTAAACTTACCTTTGGGAGGTAATAGACCCTGCACTAAGGTTATAACAATGCTAAGGTTATAAAATTTTAACCTTCTTTATTAGATCCCTCCAGTCAATATAATAATTTTTACTATTTTTCAGCTGTAAGTAAACTATGGTTTTGAGCAATAAGTAAAAAGAGGAAAAGAGAAAAAATACAGCGAGAAAATGAGTGAAGAGGATATTATAGAAATAGATAGGGAGCTAAAAAATAGAATAATAATATACAAAGCGAATAAGAGATCAATAAACTATAAAATGTTACATAATGGATTTAGATAAACAAATGAGAAAACGAAGTAGTAAAAAGACTAGAGATGGGATATAAGCACAAAAACTAACGAATCATTAAATAAAATAAAAATATCAAGAATAAAGTCCCTTAGATGTCGAAAGTAATAACAAATTAAAAATTGAAACTTTTTCTTATAACTTACCCATGTAATATATTCTATATTATATTGAGTTTTAATAAGGAAAAATGAGTTGTGGAGTTTCAAGTAATGAAATAAAACAGAGTCACACCACTAATGATATATATTTGACATAGCCAGCTTTCAATCTTAACAGATCATCATCAGTGCCGGCGAGCAGCGAAGAAAAGAGTCAGGAGACAGCGGTTACAGTTTTGTCTAGAGGTTCGTAGCTGACAGTCAGCTACAAAACTGTAACTGCTGTCTCCTGACTCTTTTCTTCGCTGCTCGCCGGCACTGATGATGATCTGTGAAGATTGAAAGCTGGCTATGTCAAATATATATCATTAGTGGAGTGACTGTTTTATTCCACATTGAGTTTAGGTCTCTTAATAGTTAATAGGATTGTTATAAAAATACTACTCTAACTATACAGACTAAAAGTCAGAATAATATTTAATTAAATTAAGTTAATTAACCCTAATTAAATAATTTAAGCACGAGTAAGCTGAAAGAAAACAAAATCTTTTTAACCGTCTTGAGTCAAATTTATATTTAAAAAAAATGTAATCATTACCCATAAAATAAAGTTAAAAAATATAATGTGTCTTCTCCCTAAAAAAAATCTTGGCACAAAAGAAAAAGTCATAAAATTTATTCTCTACGACTTTAAAATAAGATTAAAAGGACTGGCAAAAAAAACATTTTATTACTTACAAAACTTATGGGGTTTTAAAATATTATTTTATTTCTTTTTTCCAACATTTAGAGACGTTTTCAACTTTTATTTTCGTAGTCAAAAATATGTTCTTCCTCAAAAATTGTCAGAAGAAGACTAAAAAAACCGAAACTTTAATACATCATATTGAAAATTTGAACTAATTATGTTGCTAAATTACATATTTTTATAGTTTTGTTTTTTAAAGTCCCCGTCTTCAGAGATACGGTATAAAGTTTTTATATCCCCCTTTTTTGGGCAGTTTTGTTAATTATTTTTAACAATATATATTAAATATTTTTTGTTTTATTGCTGTATCATCAAAACTATACGTTTTTTCATTCTAATATATTACAGGGTGTTCTTTTATATGACGAAATTAAAGATAAATGCAATAAAAAAATTGTGCAAATACTTATTCTGTATTTATTGTTACTATAGTTCATTCTATAGTTCATTTAAATTTTTATTTATTGTTACTATGGTTCATTTAAATTTTAATAGATAATTTTATGACATAGAGTGAGTTTAACAAGAAGAATAAAATAAGGAACAACAATATAAGATCTATGTTTACTTTAATCATTTATTAATGATAAATGATTAGCATAAATGATAATGATTCAGCATAATCATTCATAAATGTATTGTATATTGCACACATGACATCTGACTTTACAAATACTTCTTTTCAAGAGCGGCTGCAAAGAGTCATTAACATTACTGCCTCGAAAATATCAGTAAGGAGTGATTTATTGCTAAAGCTTTTTTAAGTCCGACGGGAGTAAAGATTTATTTTACTTCCGCTGCTCAAATTGGTTAGTAAGGTAAAGAAATTAAAATATATATTTTTATTATTTTATTTTATTGACTGACTCCCCCCCCAAAAAAAATAGTGTATACAAAATGGCTATAAAGCGTTTTTATTGCTCCAGAAATTACTTTTTGACTCGCGGCGCTGTCAATAATCAAACTTCCGAAGCAATAAAATCACATTTTATTGCTTAGTTACATAATATTCTATTTAAGCAGGTCTGCGTACAACTGAGGCGAGTCTGAATAGTGGAAAAATGTTAAAAGTTAATCACACGAAATATTGGTTAAACTTTTTTTTAAATCCGAAATTAGTGACTTTCCCATTGGTTTATTAGGTTAAAAGGGCTTAGTTAGTTTATTTAAGGTTTTGTTTTTATATGAAGATATATTATATATTAAGATAGATGATGTTATTTATAAAACTTTCTTTTCTTTCTATAAATAAGACTGAGTCTCGTGTATTCAGCTCCAGGGGGTTATACTTCATCATTTTTACTTTATACTTGAAAATAACCAATTTAACTTGTACGTAATAATTCTTTAAAAACTTGTCTTTTCTCTTATTAAGTTACCGTAGAGAAATATGAAAACATTTCAAACAGAGAACACAGACTTCATATATTATTTCATTTATCCAAAATACGAGAAAATATCTAGAACTTCATACAATAATGTTACATTATAAGACAGGTAAATTATTATTAACAAAAAAAAACAATTCACAACTATTAATAATAATTATTGTATTACATTATTAATTAATTCAATACAAAAAATTATGATCAGAAAATTATTAAGTTCTGAACAGAGTTTCCAATCTTAATATAGTATCCAATCGACAGAAAAAAAATTAACACTAAGATGTTTTAGCTGCGTGACTTGTTAGAGAGAGCATCTAACCATATAATCCTACTATAATACCTTTGTCAGCCATATTACATCGGTTATTTAGTTAATAATAATGGCTCTGGTTTACTCAAAATAAATTTTGAATATTTTTGCCAAAAAACGACTTGTTTAAAAAAAATATGTAATATATTTTTATTTTTCTTTATTCATACCGTAAGTATAGGAAAAGTATTGGATTTGCGAAA
>JACMZG010000008.1:30960763-31006367 GCA_018340805.1 Microvelia longipes
GGAACAAACACGGCACAAGAAGGAAGGGGCGCTCTGACCTTGGCCTTTAAAAATGGCGTGGTTCTTAACTGACCTTGGATGTATTTTTAGAGTTGTGGATCCTCTCTCCTTATTCATCTAAGTGTTTTTTCTTCTTCTTCCATCAGGTGGTTCCACTTCTTCCTTCCCTCGCCGTCTTTATGTTTTTCCTTTCTACGGACTGAATCGTTTTTAAGAGTAACGAAGAAACCAAAACATTCTATATTTTTTTTAAAATCTATTTCACCACTGACTCAGATACAACGAGCACTACAATGTAAAACTAATTGGCAGTTTTATTGCAACACCGCAAATTGCACCTTCACTACAACAAACCACTAAATAATACTAGACGCATGAGTTCAAGGCTATTAATAAAACGGCCCTTACACTATTTCTTTATTTGCTAGCGATTATTTTATGTCGTTGGCTCCTACTAATAATAAATTAATCTGAAAATACTAAATAAATCCACAATCTATAATTCATAATTAAAATTTATGTATATTCTACGTTCAAACAAGGAAAAAATGGTAATAAGAGAGCAATTAAAGTAAAAACATTAATATTGGGGAAAATTCTATTTAAAGGTTAAAAGAAAAAATTTGGCACAGAGGTCTGCAAGTCAAGCGAATTTTCTTAGAAATGTATGCTTTCTTGGTCATTAATACATTTCTTGCTTTAGTTTTAGGTAAATATCTGAAACTAATGCTTTATAACCTCTGCTGCTCAGGTTTATATTAATTATAACCTTTTTATATTATTTGACCGAATTTTTAAAAGAGAATGAGCATATATATTTTATTAATTATATAATCCACGTCACAGCAATATTCGCATTCATTTGAAGCTTAGTTAAGCTAATTTCCAGTGCGTTTTTATACTAATTCCAGGTAAATTTTTATATTAAAAATATAAAAAATTACAATAAATGGTTTTATTTATTTATTTAATTTATTTTGATTATTCTCTCTGTATTTTTATGTATATTAATATATATATATATATATATATATTATATATATATATATATTTATATATATATATATATAATATTATAATATATATATATATATATTAAATATACATAAAAATACAGAGAGAATAATCAAATAAATTAAATAAATAATAAACCATTTTTGTAATTTTTATATTTTTAATATAAAAATTTACCATGATTTTTTAATATTTACATATAAATCTATAATTACTATACAGAGGATTACAAATCGGGGTTTGCCCGTGGTCACCTTTTTAAGGTAGGAGTTGCCGACATTAGACAAATTATTAATTACATTAAAATAAGTTATAAATATCGATTGAAATAATATTAGAGTAAGTGAAATTAAATGTTTAAATTTTAAAATTTTAGATTTAAATATAATTTGTAATTTTATCATAAGTTAATTTAAATTAAATTCATTCAATAAATATAATAATGTGAGAGTTTAATTTAATGATTTAGTAATATATAAAATAGTAAATAAGATTATTTATAAAAATATTGACAAGTACTATTTTTTTCTTTTAATATTCTTTTGTTTTAACTTATTATTTTCTTATATTATTAGTATTAAATTTATTAATTATCTATTTTAATTATTTAAAGTCAATATTTTATTTAGTTATATTTACTTCTTATTAATAAATAAATATTTAATTTTAAGTATTTATGGACAACACTTAAATGTTTTATTATTATTATTTAATTATAATATTAATAAACATCAAATAAATTAGGTTACCTATTATCTAATCTATTAAGAGAAGTACATCCATTATCCTTCCTTTATGTATAATTTATAACTAAATAAATGAACGACAAGAAATTCAAAATTAAATATTAAACTAAATTGAATATTTAAATCAAAAATTGTGAAACCACAACTGGTAAACGATTAAAAAGTCATTAAACATTTGTAACCCGACAAGCAATATCAGGAAAGATTTATACTATTATTAACAAAAGAAGCAATTTACAAAGTTTCAAATTTAGTCTGTCATAATAATATGAGATAAGAAAAACACATAATAGACTGTAATTAAGAGCATTTAGAAACTAAGGCACATCAGGGGTTTAACTAGATTAGCATTTAGAGCCTACATTATAGTCAGAGTAAATTAACTTAAAACTCTACTAATTATTATTATTATAACTTGGTTATTTATATTTCGACTAACAACAGATTGCAGTAATTAAAAACTTTACATAGACAATACGTATGTAATACTAGAGACGTTAAAAACTTTTATACGCTTTATAGTAATAATATTATAAATATTTTGGCGAATTTTTAACCCAAAATTACTCTTATGAAGTTGTTCAAATGACGGAAGTGGTCGGGTAAGGGGAGGGGGTCCATTCATATAGCTTTCTGTACCAAACCAAATATATACATATATATATATATATATATATATATATATATATATTATATATATAATATATATAATATTTATTTATATCCAAAATATATCCATAAATCCATAAAAAGTTGAAAATCCATAAAAAAGTTGATCCCCCCTTCCTTGCCCTGGAAGACCTATCCTTGCTGGCAATGGCTGTCACACGGAGAGAATATCAGCTTTGTTGATTCCTTTCTTCAACCTATTTCCAATCCTTACCTCCCATATCAAAGATACCAACCATTTCCTTGATTTCCTTGATCTTATCCGTGATATCCCCACTCCGTTATCCAATAATACATACCTCGTTACTGTTTGATGTCACTTCCCTTTACACAAACATCCCCCATTCTGAGTCTTGAAGCCATTAAATTCTACTTAGATCAGCGTCCTAAGCCCCATATTCCTTCTACCTCCTTCCTTCTTCAACTTACCGAATTTGTTCTTGAACTGAACAATTTCAGGTTTGAAGATAAACACTATCTCCAAATAAAGGGTACAGCGATGGGGACCAGGGCAGCCCTTCATACGCTAACCTTTTCATGGGTAGACATTGAGACCCTCTTCTTCATCCCAATCCCTTCAACCTCTTCTATGGCGTCGTTTTATCGACGACATATTTTTCCTATGGCCTCATGGCCTTCCTGCCCTTTTAGTGGCTGATAACAAAAACAGCGCACGGAAAGTACGCGAACAAACAAGAAGAAACTAACACGTTAGAGCAAACAGTCGGTGAGTCGAATGTTTTCTATATATATGTCGTGTTGTTTATAACACGACATATATATAGTCACGAACTACGTCATTCACGCAACGTCATGTCTGACGTCATTAATCCACAATAATTAATGACTCAGCACGAATTGAAAAAAATGCACGAAACTTAAAAATATTGTTTGATTTGGCTGAAATTGTATTCACGTGCACCACTAAGTATGGTGAATAAATGAAGAGTGGAGCACAGCGGCCAAGAGACCAAAGGCCTCTTGTTTTAACTTTAAATGGCATTAAAACAAGGTGTCATTTGTTTAGGTAGACGCTAAGATACCGGTCTTTATCTATTGAGATTTTTAGCCTAATTGGAACAAATGAAGTGGCGCAAAGACAGAAAGAATTTTCATTATTTGATACTACCGAGATTTACAAAACATGTTAAGTTTACCAAATATAATTTTACAGTGAACACCTAGAAAATGTAAAAAGCAAAACAATATATAACACATGGAAACTGTTTTATCCCCGACAAAATTACATACTCTGTATCGTTACGTATATCAGAGCGCCAAAGTGTTTTTTATTACAAAAGACGGGCGGATAAATACTTTACCCTATCCATGACAGATCTCAGGATTCAAATTACTGTCTGATACGGCTTGGCAGGTAGTCATGTGCAGCGGGCTATATTTGAGGGTGGACCAAAAAAGGGTTTTTAGAAGTTTTGGGAGATGACCTATTTTGAGCGTCTTCTTGCAGAACCCTCCGCTTTCCAACCAGCGTTAGAAGTGTGAAGACAGGGAGGTGAATAAGAGACAGATTCCATTTAAACTGCTTCTCGACCTTAGGTCTGCCACCAAAAATCCACACAGTCTTCGATTTGAGAATTCGGATTGAGATTTGAGAGTTGGCTGAGTGAAAGAGATAAGATGGTTTTATTAAGATATCCGAAGATCTCGATCGAGCTGACCAATCGATCAAAATGGAGGTATATTCCATTAAGCTAAATTTCAGCCAAGGAAAATGTCTGCATCAATGGTAGTCCAGAAAGAGGGAATATTCTACCAACCAGAATAGACAAAGAACCAATGGGCTGATGCTATTGGTTCTTATCCAGCAAGCATAAAACCATAAATATGTCTGCAGTTTCTGGCATAATATTTGCATTAACAGAGGGCGCAGTATCAATTCTCCACTTATGTACATTTGTACTAAATTTTAATTTGATTGGTCAAATTTTTAAAAAAAGTTTATAACTCAACAAAGTGGGATTAAAAATATTATCTTCAGGTCAGCACAACAAGACCGACCTCAACTCAACTTTTTGTGCCAAGTTTTAACCTCTCTAGCGTGAACAGAGACGTCCTACAACTGTCTGAAAAGGGTTATTGTGACGACATCTTGTTATCAGATTTTTTCGTTAAATACTTTTAAGAATACTATTTGTAAAATCTAATCTGGCAAATATAATCATAACTGTATTTATAAAGTAGGTTATTTTAATGTTCTGATGTAAAGAGCAGTAAATATCACTTTAGGCGTTGACTTTCGAGCGAAGAGATTCCAAATTTTTATCGCATTGAATAACCAAACCACCAGAGTACAAAAACCAAAATAAAACGATCTGGAAGTTTTTTTGTCCGCACATTAAGATTCTGAGGATGGGCGGTACGAGTCCAAAGATATGAATGAAAAATCCCAAGGTACCTTAAACCCAATTTATTAAAATTAATTTCACTTAAAAATAAGATCATTTATCATTAGCAAAAATTAAGACATAAAAGTTTTTATATAAATGAAAATATCAGTAAAATAATTTTAAACCCGTGGTATCGTTTTTACTATCAAAACATTAATTAATATTTTTAACAAAAATTATTTTATATTACTCGAAAGTTTTAAAGATTTTAAGATAATACATCAAAACAGAGCTTTAAAATAAAAGGTCCAACGTTTACCGAGAGTCGTAAAAAATTTGCCGTACATACCAGCTCTTTGTTTTAAGAGCAGAAGTTGTAAAACTAACTGGCTCAGGGTAATTGAGTTGAAGGCTACTAATTCTGATCCCCGTCCTCAAGTTTTTAGGACGGCATCCCAAGTTTTTTAGCGTTTTAAAGTAGTTTGGCCTGATTAGTTTTATCTTTATTACTCATCTAAACTTTTAGCAGAGAGAAATTTTGTGAAAAAACAGAACAATCCCTTTCTGTTTTGAGGTTTTAATAAATCAACATTTTTTTTAACTTTATAGATTTCTCAGTAAAATAATAAAATCAACCTCTAAAATTAAATTACTTTATTTTTCTATTAAGGAATTGTTTTATTATTTGACGTTTTTAATTTATTCTATTTAAATTAGAACCGTGCCACTTATAACATAGAAAACATAATTCTATGATCAATGAAAACCATTACCACAAGAACTAAGCATGAAATTGAAGCTGAAAAATCCCCCGGCTTAAGGAGCCCGCGCCAGAAGTTTTTAGCGAATTTTCAAAGAAACGATGAGCTTATGAGGTTGGGTTCATGGAGGGGGGAATAGGGGGAGGTAGCTTTATTCTTAGTTAAAATAACCTAAATCAGTTATTTGTTGCCATTTAAAAATTATTCCTTTTCAAGATAGGAATTTCTCCAAACGTATTTACCCAAATTTTATAATTTTTCAAAGGACAAAAGAAATGCTTATAGCTACTTTCAAACAAAGTATTAATTTTCATCGACTAATTATTTCACAAGCGCTAAGAGGTTTAGTAGAACTTACTTGGCATCCAATGTACTTTTGAATGAGGTGTGAATGTAAAAAGCATTTTTGTGACGAAATGCTATATAATATCTCTTGTTTGCGGAAACAACTTATTGCATTATATTTTTATTTATTTCACTTATAAAAAATATTATATTATCTTTTAGAATTATTAGCCAATTTTCAGCAAACATTGACACTTTTGAGGCAATTTGGATGACGGAAGTGGCAGTAGGAGAGTACACATACATACACCCACACAAATATTATATATATATATATATATAATATATAATATATATATATATATATATATATATATATATATATATATATATATTATATATATATATATACATTAAGTACTAAATTTTTGGGTCCTAGACGTTTCTATGGGACACG
Source organism: Microvelia longipes (assembly GCA_018340805.1). Taxonomy (NCBI): domain Eukaryota; kingdom Metazoa; phylum Arthropoda; class Insecta; order Hemiptera; family Veliidae; genus Microvelia; species Microvelia longipes. The sequence continues at coordinate 30,967,044 of JACMZG010000008.1, forward strand.
ATCACATTCGAACGCTTTCTTGGATCGAAATGAAACTTGATACAAAATTCAGCCTTGTAAATGTCCCGAACCCTATTGTTTTTAAAATATGTAAAACGTTAATAACACACAAAAATGACCCCACGAACATTTCAAAAAATTATAAATTTTTACACAAATATAACTATGTATGGCTCAGAAACACATGAAGTTTCATTGTATTATCAGTATTAGTTCCGGTTCTACTTTTTGGCATACATATGCCAAACAAAACATAACGTCGTTGATTGACATAATGTTTACTAATACATTTGAAAATTCCCTTATATCGTGGCAGCGAGCTACTTACATAAACTAGTAATACGACGAACACACGAGGTACAACAACCATGCGGCCGCGAAGCGGCCACAGGAAGGCGCCGAGACCGCGGAGCGGCTTCGAGGCCGAATATCTAAACCAAGAACGTCCAAGCACGGAGCAACTCTGAATACATTATAGATAAAATAAAAATATGCATGTATAAAAAGACATTTCTAACAAGAGGGTTGCATACAAAGTAAAGTTTAACCCCAAACAAATAATTGACTTAACCCCTTCTACTTAGAATATTTACTATCCGTAGTTATGGGTTCAACCGGATTTACAACCCGGAGTCGAATCCTTTGCAAGTGCATGGTAGAAATAACGTTAGAAGATAAGAAAAAGGAGCATTAGTGCTAAATTATGTGGCCACAATTTACAAGAGTTATTTGGATTTTCGTATTAAACCGAACTTTCACAACTTGTTCACTTCAATTATTGTGATAATCAAACTAGTCCTGATAAAACTTTGATAACCTTATATCAGTATTTATACGCGCTGATTAAATATTTCTGTGTTTCATGAATTTCCGAAATTTTTAATGGGCAAATAACGTCGGTGACTGAGGTTATAAAATACTCTGCTATCAGGCATAGCACAAAGTCTATATGCTTATTTCATTTACATATTAAATGCTTTACGAAAATTTCACTATTAAATTATAATAGTATTATAAATGGAGGCCGCTTCTTTGGGTCGAGATCGGTTAAGCGTTATTGTCAATAACGACCTTTGACATTACGGAGATCTGGGGTTCGCATCCCAGGTTACGCTCTCAGTTTATATAAGTATTTGTGAAATAAATAATCGCCAACATTAGATAACGATTGCTACACCACCTGAGGTGATTGACGCAGGGGTTATTCTAACGTCGCAAGGCTCTTAACGTGCATAATTATATTACTATACCGGGCTGAACACATTAGATGCACCAACTATTAAAATAAGGCGAAAACATCGTCCTAGCATTCGATAATGGTCTCTACTATCCGCAAATTATTAAATAGTTCAAAGTTAACATTATTATCCATTATCCTTAACCATTATTCAAACATGGTAATTTTGTTACAAGTTTAAAAAGTTAAGTTATAGTATACCGTAATATTGCCTAATTTGAATATTGTATGAAATTTAATATTAATGTCACCGTATTCCAGTAAATTTTCATACATCTATAGGTTGACATTTAACATAGTTTAATAAAATTGTTTCTTTTATGAACCTTTAAACAATAATTCATTACATATGTCAAGCAATAGCTTTGATGCACATTAACCGGAATATGATGATTATAGTATTTAATTTTTTAGGTATCAATGCAGTTTCAAAAATTGACTCTTGCAAGTTCAAATTTACCATTATTATATTGGAAACTACTACCCAAATGTAATTTTTAAATTTGGATCACCAAAACTAGGAAGTGGTAAGAAAACTAGCATATTTTGGTAGTAGCTACCAATAGTAGTAAATTTAAATTATGACGTCATCACCTATAAGTAAAAAGAAGAATTCTTTTCTTATACAGTGGGTGTAAAATTGGTCATCGCTACATATTATTGTATATATAAATGCATCACAGGCATCAGCATGCCTGTGATGCAACGAAAACTCGCTATATACGCGGCAAAATGTCGTGCAACAACAAATAATAATAAAACAACACATAATACAAAACAGCAACAATGTAGCCATTGCGAGGCCCCCGGTCCGTATTTAACCTAGTGGATTATCAATTAATAACAATAAAACATCAAGAACTTAAACAAAAGGTTAACTGAACTTAAATTTTAAGTTTAGCTGATGTGGTATAAACCTGCCAAGCAATAAAAAATCAAGTACAGGGTATCTCGGAACTTTTCCTCATCATATTGGATTCACTACGCTCATCCTCCCTGTTTCGGGACTCGCTCCGTTCGTCCTCATAACGTGCAAGTTGGTAAATTTATACTACAACACGTCTTCGGTCTCGCCTCGCTCGTCCTAATGTAGTAAATACATTCGTTTCATTTCCAGAGGTCACCCATCCAGGCACTGACCACGCTTGATGCTGCTTAATTTTATGATCCACCAAAAATCATGGATATAACGAAACTTAGTGTACTTATTTATTACGTATAGATATATACATGAACTGAATTTAAATTAAATTGAATTTACAAATTTTTACAATTTTCTAAAAAACTTACACAAGTCATTTGATACAAATTGAACTAATGCTGATAATGGGACGAAACTTAGCATATATTTTATTCTTATACATGACTAAATGGGTGCCAAATCTCACTGATCACGGTTATATTGGTTAATGACGTTATAAAAAAAAATCGAATAGCACATCTACAGCGGTAGACTGATTTTTGTATAAAGTTTTAACCCTCCAGCTTAAATACACTGAGAGCTACGATAACAAACAAACACACACACATACAGACAGACAACTTTGTAAAAAACCACTCAGGAGGTCTTAAAAAAACGTTAAATGGATAATTCCGGTGACATCCTGGTTTAGGATTTCTTCAAAAACACAATACTTCTCGAATATACTACGGTAAAAATGAGGAAATTTAATATATAAGTTTTAATATCAAAATTGTAAAGAAACAGCTGAACTAAAATTAAAAATAGCTATAGGAATTTTTAGAAATAGAGTCATAATGCAATTTTTCGTATTAAAACAAGTTCCCACAAAATAAGTTTAAAAGCAACGACCTCTTAAAAACAAGATTAAACAGAAAAAGACTAAATAAAAGTGGGTAAAATTCCAACAAAATGAACTACTTCCTCTGATGACAGTTAAGTTTGAGATTTACTTGTAAAACATTAGTTCTGAGTGAGTAGATTTAGGTGAATGTGTCATTATGCTGATTAGTTCTGGCACTGCCTCCTGTCATTAGACTTCCATCTTCTTCTTCTTCACCAAGGTCAGGAAGAAATTCAATCTCAACAATGTATTGTCCTGGCTTCTATTCAATAACAACCACTTTATTTTTTTAACAACAAAACTAGGAAAATGAGAACTTGTTACGACTCACAAAAACAACCGCGGCCTTGTCGCCAATTATTATTCGGATATAGATTTTCCTTTTTAGTAAAAAAAAGCCCACTCTTCAGTCCAAGGTTATCTAACAAACTAATTTTTCATTCTACTTATTTTCCCAATTAGTTCAACTAGAGAATTGTTATTCTGAAATAGTATTATGTGGTATATTGCATTATCTTTTCTTATTAAAGTATAATTACATATAGTATAAGTTGTAAACTAATTTTAAAAATAATATACAACACAATTAAACATTGATAATAATAAAAAATCATGGTACCATAACAGGAACGTTTATTAGTAACAAATTTAAGTCAATTACACAATATAGAATATAATAATAATACTATTAAAGAACTATTAGAGAAAAAGGGCACTTTTCTCCGTCTTTTAGAGGGAGAAATATCATACAATATTGAGAGGGAGAAAAGTGGCACATAACTCCTGGTCTGAATCTACAGAAATAAGAGTACCTAGTGGGAGAAAAAAAGAATCGGTTGTCATAGCAACCTCTTTACTTCTGTTCTAAATTTTACCTTTAGCTTCATAGAGATATTATTACTAGAGGGGCACTATAGATTAAATTTTGAAACATCGAAAAAGTAACCTGACCACCCTTGCTTATATTTATATCAAATAATCAGGAAAAAAATACAATAACTTATATAGTAAAACGTTAAAAATAATAAAGTGCGGGAAATCGAAATAAATTTATTAATTATCACCTTAACTCACTCTTATAGGAGGTTTTAATGAGGTTACTCAGAGCCCCTGAGAGCCCCAAAAAGATGTATCAGGTCTCTGAATGTATTTAGATAGGGCATGCCTCTCTATGTTTAGGAGGCATAGCCTATCATAATTCAATGTTTAGCTCAGTTAGTATAGTATTTAGATAGGGCATGCCTCCTCTATGTTTAGGAGGCATAGCCTATCTATAATTCAATGTTTAGCTCAGTTCATAGCGTCTTCAGTTCTTAACCAATAAGTTGAGAGTTCAATCCTTACAGGGGATACACACCTTTTACACTTTTCTTAATAAATTTTACCACCGAATATGATGTAAAATAATTTATAAGTTTTTCTTGTTTAATGTAAAAGTTTATGTCCTTGGATGACTACATTTCTGTAAACGAAATATGACGACAATATTTAAAAGATTTTTTAGTTATTGTCTTAAAAACAACATTAATTTAAATTTGTTTAAACAAACTAAGTATTTAGTTAGCAAGTTATTTAAAGAACTAATAAACTAAATGACCGTCATAAATGACTTGCATTATTTATGTTAATAAAATAAATGAATTAGCCACCAAAACTAATCAACATGAATAATAAACAATTGATAATAAAGTTTATTTGATAATAACAAGTCCCAGTGTAAACATTTGGTAGGAAATTATCAAAATCTTTGTTTAGATAAAAATAAAAACCTATAAATGTTGATGTCACTTTTTTGTAGCGTGACTAAGCAAATAGTTGTTATACTAATTTTTGTTGATTATTATTATTAATGATTATTAATAGTATTTATGCTACTAGGCAGCAAAATGGAATTTTGCAGACGGAGTTTTATAAATTTGCCCCGCCGAAGGCGAGGGTGGGCAATGGAAATTACCTGCAGAGGCGTAAGCCGAGGCAGGTAATTAACCCATTTGACAGACGAGGCGAAGCCGAGGCTGGCAAATGGCGAATTACTGCAGAGGCGTAAGCCGAGGCAGGTAATTAATTGCACGAGTCTGCAATGTTTCTGCATAGTAGCATATACTATTTTATCTACTAACGGCAGAAAAAATACACAAGAGATTATTTTAAATACTTGCTGCGAGATTTTACAGGCAGTAAAGACTGCTTTGAAGTAGATGCAACGCTGACAATATCAGGTGGAGTGTGGTCCAATAACTCGTCAATGTCAACAATGTTTGTACCTTTATTCACTTCACTGTTGTTATCACTCATTATGTTTTAGTAACTTAACTTTAGTTTACAGATTTAGTTTTTGATAACGTCCTATTTTTGTAACTTTATATACTTGAACTAAATATAACAACATGAAATACAAAATTTGACGACTTAAACATTAAAAATCTGTCGATTCATAAACAGCTGGTAAATAATTTAATTTAATGCCAAAATTATCAGTGTTGCCAATTTGTTTCAAAAACATTATATATTATTAGATAAACAAATGTTAAACATTTAATAATAATATCGTAATTTTAAGTAACAATAAAGAAAGTTACATACTAGAAACAAGCTAGAATAAATCATAGTTTACAAAATAAAACAATACCGAAATTCACGCAAAAATTTATAAAATAATAACCTCCGCTCATTCATTTTCCCGCCTAGGGAGTTTTGACTTTTTTCCCATGTTATTTAAATGAGCCATAACTCCCTAGTACTTTTTTTATTACCAAAACATTTTGCGTACTGTTTTGAAACATTTTGCGTACTGTTTTGAAACATTTTGCGTACTGTTTTAAAATATTTCCCGTATTGTTTGACAGTGTAGGTAAAATGACATTTTGCAGCTTAAAAACAGTTCAGTAATGGCTAATTTTGCTGCCGTGAGTAGATAAAACATATTTACTTTAATAAAGAAAAAATAAATGTAAATAGAGTAAAAACAATATGTGTCATAATTTAAAATGAATCAAAAAATAATGTAATAAATAAAGTTATTATTATTAATTATGTTAGAAAACTAATAACTTAAGAAAATTATACGCAATTTTCGTGTCAGCTTTAGCGATTTTTTTATATTCACGATGTTGTTTCTGTAAAAGTTAAACATCGAAATAAAATTTTCAATAATTAACCAAGGTAAACAACAAAGTTGTTAGATTACAAAACAACTATTAAACACTCTTTTGCGTACTATATAAACAATCATGGCACCAACTTAGTCCAAGAGTCCAAGAGCCAGACCTAAAAAATGTGACTCAATGTGACCGAATTTTTTTTAAACATACCTTAAATTACGAAGGAAAAGCCATAGTCTGCCTATCCAGAGTGGAGCCCTTCATATGAAGGCGCTCACTCAAAATTTTATAAAATCGCACAAATTTCAGTTTTTTACACTCGTATAAAAGGAAATGCTATTAGCTTTAAAAATGTTCTCTTCATGTTTAGCATACGACCTACAGTTTGTGCGATTTTATAAAATCGCACAAACTGTAGGTCGTATGAAAAACATGAACAGAACATTTTTGAAGTTAATAATATTTCCTTTTATACGAGTGTTATTTTGTCAAAATTGGATAACTACAACTAAAGTTATGACGTTTGTTAAATGGCCAAAAAAATGCAAAAAAGTCAATATTTTTTAGGTGTTTTTGGAAAAGCCATAACTTTGATTTCAGTAATTCGATTTTGATGATTAATCACTCATTTTAAAGAAAGTTTTATCAGCATTAAAAACTGTTCTCTTCATGTTTTGCACCCGACCCACAGGGAACCACTTATTACAAGAAAACTGGAATTTGTGCGATTTTCTAATATTTTGAGCATGCGCAATCATATAAAAAGGACTCCACTCTGGGTAGGCAGACTATGTTTTTTCTTCATAATTTAAGGGACCTTATACCAAAAAATTTGGTTTAAAGTTGTACAAAATGAGTCACATTTTTCAGGTCCGGCTCGTGGACCTAAAAGGGTCTTCAACTCAATTGAATTATTTTTCGATTTCTTACAATATTTGAAAAAAATATACAAGTCATTCAATAAAAATTGAACTAATACTGATAATGAGATAAAACTTTGCAGATATTTTGCTGTTATACATGTCTACATGCGTGCCAAGTTTCAACGTCTAAGCATAAATACACCGCGAACTACGAAGATAATACACACACTCACACGCATACAGACAGATAACTTTTATGTAAACCACTCATGAGGTCTTAAAAACACCCAAAAAGGATAATTCAGTTCAAATCCCGGTATAGGATTTTTTTTGCAAACACAATACTTTTCCTATTATACCTTCGGTATAACTGAGGGAAAAGTAATAATGTAATATTCAAGGAAACTCACATAAATAAAATACTTTCTTTTCGACCAATTCCTATCTCGCTAACCTAATTCCTGATATTTTTAACCAACATTATATTTGGCTCTAAAGGTAGGAGGGTGAACCATGGTTCGACAGGAGCATCTCTATTCTAAAAAGGTTTCTTATAAGACTCCCTTCTCGATCATTAATTTTCATTCACATCAGCCTGCCTCACCTGCACGCTAAAATTTTACACTTTTCTTATTTTTATATTTTTTATACAAGAGGAATTTTCCTTTTAAAACATTAATAACTCATTCTTCTTCAATAAATATAATCCTACTTCTAGGCAGCTGTTACATATTTTACCAACAAAATATATGGAATATATTTATTTTTAAAAAATAGAAATTATTCGATTGGAAATTTCAGAATTAAAGTAATGTTCAATAATAAAATATTGTTAAAGTTCGTTCGTGTTCAAAACTAATGATGTGAAAGACAATGGGATTTATTGATTTTTTTTGTTATTTATGTTTATTGAAATTTTATATTTGATTGATGTAGAAATAAATAACTTATAACTTAATCATTTTATAACAAGTCAAAACTAAGTCATATTTTAAAAAACTAAATGACCACAGATAAAAAGAATTATAGAGAATGAGCTTAAAATGAATAAAATCATTGGAACGCAAAACTAAAATTGACAACAAATAATAGCATGCGACTAAGGTACTATAAAAAGCATGATTTTTAACTTCTAATTTGAAACTTTTTATCAATTTATGGCAGACAGGGCTAACAGAATCCTAGTAAAATATTTTTTTTCAGACAGGATATGAATCCCTTGAGTTTTGATGCCTTAGTTTTCCCAAATGTCTTTGTAACAGATTAATAAATGTAGACTAAATGATTAAATATTAGAGGAGGTTTAAGAGAAAAATTAGAATATAAAATATTTCTTGGAACATTTATCAAGGTTTCTTATAACAAAATAAATATAATATTAAATAAATGAACACTGACAGTCAGTTTAATAAAACAAAATTTAAATTCTCACTCTATTCAGTTCCTTGTTTGTTATTTTGAACGAATTAATATTAATATCTCCACTTCTATATTTGTACAACAATAAAAGAAGATGTAGAGAGTGAGAGATTAAAAAATACAATATTTAAATTAAAAGGAATGAAAATATTAAATAAATAGGATGTCAATACTGGATAAATAAGAGTTTAAGAAGTGAGGGTTGTGAGAATGGATGACGCATTAAAAGTTTTGAACTATTTCCTATTTAATGTGCCCTATTTCCACTAGTTTAAAGTTAATTGTTTCAATATTAATGTTTTAGGGTAGGGGAGAGGGTAAACTCCCTTTAACTTTGTGTTTAAGCGAACTTTCAAAGAAAAAATAAGCTGTTAACAATAAGCTGCTATACAAAATAGCACTGCTCTATCAGGTCAATTCGCGATTCAAAGCTCTGTAGCAGCGCGTCCGTTGCTAATATAAAATTGATAACAAAATGTTAATCAACTTTAAAATTTGTAAAGGTTTGTAAAAATTCTTAGTTTTTTCTTATTTTCGACGATTTACCTTCAATTTTTTTCTTAATGTGACTTAATTTAATCCATTCTAGAATGTTTAATCTCACTAGTCACTATTAATTTAAGAAACCCCTTTTAAATTGGTTGTCACGTGTTTTTAAATAAATTAATAACAATGTGAAAATCACAATATTGTAATTTTAGTTTATTTATTTTTGAATGATTTCAGTGAGAACAAACTCACATAATTTCTATATTAATACATTTAATAATTTTAACTGGTTGTAAAACAGTGATAACAAGCTGATTTCCAATAATATGAGACTTAGGCTCTTGGACTGTAAAAACTTTCATTATAGGAATAAATTCCTAAACACAGAGCGTACAACTATAGATAAATGTTACTATTAGTGAATACATAAATGACAGCAAAAAAGGCAGCCAGCAAATAGGTTGCAATGTATTGTTCACCAATAAACTCTGAGCAATCAATGTAATGCAATATAAAACATAATAGAAGGTAGGAGAAGAAAAATACTATGAACAGAACAGTTTTTTAATTCAACGCGTAACAAATAAAATAGTTTGCGACGTCACATATAACATAAGAATCTAAACAACCTCAATGCTATCAATCCCTTGGTGAAAAAAATTGCTCAATTGAAGTTATTTATATTTACTGCGATTTTTAACACAAAACAAATAAAAAATGATAATATCGATAGAAATAAATTTAAGTCATTTGCATGTATTATAACTTGGTGATAAATTTACAATAATGATATAAGAACATAGTTATATATTCTTAATTACGTAGGAGGTAAATGAATAATAAAATAAAATAATATTGAAAAATAATCAATAAGGTGATAACGGACTGCAAAATTAAAATAAGGATAAAATATATAAATGAATGTAGAAATTTTTAGTTTATTATTTGTTTTAATAAACTACGTTGATTTTTAGGACTGCAGTAAGCATTTATTTAGTACAATCAAAATAACAATTTTCCGCTAACCTATAATTTCCAAAAATATTTTAAAATATTTTTTGACCAGTCTACTTTGAAAGCTTGAATTAAAAGTCAGTTAGGGAAGTTTGTCTTTTCTCAGGTAGTTTAAAATGCTTTTAACTAAACATCTGACTAAATCCAAGTCGGCTCACAAAAGCTAACTAGGCTACGATGTAATATTTTTCGATATATTTTAATCTATAGGTATTGAGAGCCGAGTTCAATATAAAATAGTTTTAAAGTTTTAGTAGAAAAATATTTCATTGTTTATCTAGTAGGAACAGAGTTGGATAGTAGGACTTAGGAAGACGAGTTCTCTAGTTCGACTCTGAACTTCGTGTCAGATAAAGCATTTATGAGACCTTTCAGGAGCTTCATAAATGTAAATCATACAACATAATCATACACTATAATGTTACTATACATACACTATAATTTTATACATCATACAAACATAAACTCAGAAAGTAAACGTTACGTACTTGGAATAGATAGAAAGCTTAGAAGAAAGACTACTCACCTGAAACAAAAATTAAAAATGATTAAATATTATTTTCAATTAACAAATATATGTTCAATTAAATAAATAAATTTATTTAAATATTAAATAAAATAAATTCAATTAGCTACTGGAATTAATTTAATTACTGGAGTGTCGATTAATTTTACATTGTTTATCACTTAAAAACTCTTTACTACAACATTATACACTATTTTATTAACAACTATTTAGAACTGTAAAAAAGTACACTAATGTTGTAAGAGCAACCTTTCTTTAACTCTTTGGACTGAAAGATCTAACATCCATACATCACCTGTAATTTTCTGGAGGTGTGATTTAGACCGCTCAGTGCGGGTAATACGACCACTCAGTGATGATGAACCACCACTAATATGATGTATTACATATAAATATATAGAATATCCACCACTTATATGATGTATTAAATATAAATATATAGAATATCCACCATTAATATGATGTATTAGATATAAATATATGGAATATCCACCACTAATATGATGTATTACATATCAATATATGGAATCTCCTACACTCATAAAACTTTCAGTTTGGAAATTTACACATTTGCATTTCTAAATCAATTTATATTTGTTGATAAATATCTTTTAAAGAATTAAAAGATATAAAATCACTGGAAATCCATTAATAATCATTTAAAATTCTGACATCTCATCAAGTTCATTAATAAAATATGAAAAAGTTATTTGTTGCAGAGTTATATTGCTAAATCAAAAATAAATTACTAAGTTAATATTGTAATCTAACAAAACTAATAAATTACATCTTCACCATAATTTTCAAGGGCTCGTAAGATACCCGAATGCATTGTGTGATATGCAATGACATAAGTAGATTAATTTTGGCTACATACTGATTAATAAGATATAGTGAGTAATAGATAATTTAGAGTTGGGACGTATTCTATTATAATTCTAATCTATTAAGACTAGATCTGATAAGGTTGTGCAACACTATTGTTAATAGAAAGACGTGAGATATATAGCTATTATAGAAATTAATAGATAAATTAAATCTATTCTTCAATTTTCACTTATTACAGATATAGAAGGTAATTACGTTATATTTGACTCGTATGTCATTTGTTAAGGAATCAGAAAGTGTTTGGTAGACGGAGGTCGAGTAGCCTTTAGAAAGATCTAAAAGCATCTATTACTTGTAGTTAAATTATTTTTTATAACATTGCATTTTGCCACGTGTTAAGTCAAAGGGACTAATATTTAGAGAGAGGACTTAAATAGAATAACACAGTGATAAGGAGTGTGGAAGAGAGACAGTTTCTGTAAGGTACCACAATACTACTTACTTCAATTAGAGCCTCCCTAGAGAGAAAATAGAAACTTCCCATCCATCTACAACCTCTATCGGAGCACATATTTATAATTCACCCTACAATACAGCGAGCATTTTTCAGTGACGTCACATTAAATTTCTTTATACAACACAGATAAATAAAGAATATATGCAATACAAAAAAGACGTCACCAATGTACATTTATGGTACCGAGCTACTCTGGGAATGACAAGAGCTGTTGTATCTTCCCTCTAAATTCAAAACATTTGAAATATTTTTGTTTTGATTAAAAAGTATATTTACCACACCATAATTTAATTTACCTATCGGATTTTTTGTTTTTTAAATATTATCAATTCATCTATTTCACTAATTTAGTTTTACACTTTTCTTAATAGTATATATGTATATGTAAGTGTGCATGTATATATATATATATATTTATATATATATATATATATATATATATATATATATATATATATATATTTATATATGTATTGTGTGTGTGTGTGTGTGTGTGTGTGTGTGTGTGTGTGTGTGTGTGTGTGTGTGTGTGTGTGTAGTGTGTGTGTGTGTGTGTGAGTGTATTTGTGTTCCCATTTTTTATAGTTAACCCTTTTTAATTCAGAATTATTGGCTGTGTAGTTAATCCAATTCTTTATTTTGAATGCACCATTAATACTTTTTATTTTGCATTTATAAAGTTGATTTATAATGTCATTTTAATATTAATTTGCATGTTCTATTGAATTTATTATCATTGTATTGCGTCTAATAATTCAAATTTATGTCATAATTTGTATTTTTATACATCATTCGCTCAGTTATAAGAGCCGCATGTTTTTGAATTAGTTAAGTTTAAAATAATTTGTATTGTGTATTGTTTGAATGTTGGCAGAATTGAAGAGGATACTTTTGTATCAATTTCGCTGGTCTAAATAAATAAGTAAATATTTATTTATTACTCTATAAATAAATATATTTATTTACTCTTGTTGCTTGGCAAATTTTCGTCACCTTTCCTCGCAGGCACTTCTTAACTGTAACCACTTTGAAGCCACATGCTGGCTGCCTTTCTAGGAATGAAGAAGATTTCCAGGCTGACCAGGGTGAAAGAAGTTAGGAACCAGGTTGTTTTTGCATATGTTTACTATGAATTACAGTGATTTGTCTTATAACAAACGGTTAAAGGGGTTCTTTAGGTTTCATTTTGCTTTGTTTTTAAGATGTGGCTTTATATTTCAAAGTGTTGAGTCAAAGGAAAAATAAAAAATAATTATAATATTTTTTAACTATTCAAGCTTTTTAGGAGGAATAAGTCCAAATCAATAAAAAAAACACTAATTTTGCCGAGCTTTCGATATAATCTTATCTTTTTCAAGGCTTAACATAATAAATAATAACAAAAAAACAGTTACATGATTGCTAACAAATAGATGTTTAAACAACAAATAGAGTAACAGACAAATAATACCGTTAAAAACAAAAAAGGTAACAATGTTGTTGAGTTACATTGTTACCTTAAAATAGAGGTTCCTATAAAGTTTTTTGTCTCAATATTTTTTAATAAATTTTTAAAATATGAACAATTATGAATTTCTTACATATTAATTAATTTCTTAGGAAAAAGGCGATAAAAAAGATGAAATCAATTAAAAATAATAAATACAAAAAAAGATAAGAAAATGTACATGAAAAAATATTAAAAATGAAAAAAAGTTTAACAGAAAAATAAGAATTTTCTTGCTAAGGAAAAAAGGAATGCAATATCTGCTAAATAGCCACGCAATAAAAAAGAATAAAACATTTTTTAACAATTGTATTCGTTCTTAGCAATCTTCAGCGTATAATTTATTGTTGAATAATTTTTTAAAGCTTTTCAAAGCTCGTGCTCAAAGCGTTAATCATGAATTCATAGGAGATATACAGAACTAAATTACTTTCCTGGTTAAATAAAATGGACCCAAGAGAGCTGTTGCAGTGAAAACTAGTCTAAGCATATTTCTTATTAACATTCAAATATTTTCATCTAGAAAATAAATAGCAGCATTTTATTTTATAAATTATACAATAAAATTATAAGAATCACTTTAGTTTAAATATTTTAAAGCGGAAATTGCCTACATAACTACATCTATAATAATATGCAACTATTCTATAGATATATAAATAGTAACACGTTGTATAAATGGCAATAATCACTGTAGAAGTGAATAAAATATAAAAACCTTTATCGATTTAGTTAGATACATTAACAAAATAAACAAGACTATCAATTATGAAGCTTGCTAAAACGCATTTAAGGAAAACGTTGATTGATCTTATAAATTTCGTAATAACAATATTTAACTTATTTCTTGTCTGAAAAACGTTTCATGAAACTTTATGTATATATATATATATATATATATAATATATATATATATAATATATATATATATATATAATATATATATATATATATATATATATATATATATATATATATATATATTATATATATATATATATACGTATTATGTATGTATCTCTAGAGGAAATATGGAGAGGCACGAACCCTACTGAAAACCAGGTTGTTAAGACGCCATTAACCCGGCATTGCTGGGTCAGCTAATTTATTAACAAAATCGGTAAAATTTAAGTTTAACACTTTTTGCCGGGGAAAAATTCTTCATATAAGTATTTTGGGTCGCTGAATTAAATAATGCCGGTACGAAGTTGATATTTAAAAAAATACGCTAAAAATTAGCATAAACTGAGATTTAAATGAGTCTAAAGAATACTGTGCCATGCAGCATATATCATAATACGCATTTTCTTCGAAAAATTTAACAAAATAAAATCGTTACGCTCCTGCTTATGTTATTAATTAAACCGAAAAACTTAAGCAAAAATTGGATAAATAGGCAAGAAAGTATGCGTTTTAAAGAAAATTCGCCTGGCTGGTAAATTACTTGGAAAATTATTATTTTAATAATTTTTATTATTTTAATTATTATTTTTACTGGGTGAATTTTTTTTAAACAAATTCTTTATTGGGATAAGTATATGGCGCATAGTTAGAACAAAATTTTTACAATATTGTAATTATTTATAACATTTACTTAAATGTATTTATTCTTTATTCACTTTTATTTATTTATACTCATACATGATGCTTTTCCAGCCATATTAGGTGAAGTTGAGAGTTCATAATTTATTTAGCTAATATATTCCATGAGGCAAAGAATAACGAATATCAGTTGGCAACGATTTGAATTGGCTACTACTACCTAATTATACAACCACCTAATTACTTTCGTTCTCTTTGCTATTTGAAAAATGAAATTCTTTGGATGCAACAAGCTAAATAACAAATTATAAATAGGATGAGTAATGTGGGACATTACTGATAAAACTACGAAATGCAATTTATAAACTACCTGCAAAAATCTACTTGTGCAGACAGACAACTAGCTGGCATAGTTCTTATCCGGTTTAAATTTGGCGGCAGTTTTTCATTGTTAGTTTAGATGAGGAGGTTATATTGTGAGGTATATGATGAAAATCTAATTTATCTATTCTTTTAAATGCATCTCCCACAGAGCTATTAAACTAATAATATTATTATGTAAGAAGAATTCATTTGAAATTGTTGGAAACACAAAAATATCTATTTAAAATATTTCAATTTTAACCAAAGAGTGTAGTATTTTATACTCTTTCGATCTAATCCTACAGTACTAAAATTTTTACCAATTTTAGATAAAATTAAATAATACAAGTATAATAGTAATAATAATCCATTTATTGCAAAATAAAAGAAATATATAAAATATACATACTACAAATAACTTAATATAATTATTAATACAATAAAATTTTAATCGCAATCTGCGTGGAGACCTCAGCAGGGTTGAGGCTGAGTTGGGTATTTAGTATACTAATTATTAATAATTCTAATTACAAAATACTTAATTATAAAACACAAAATTATTATTATGTATATTTATAAGTCTAAAGATGTTTAATGAAAGTAAACAATAATAATAGAAAAAACATAACAAATAAAAAGTATTATCTTACAAACACTAAAATTTATTAATATTATAAATAAATATATATATGAGTGTATGAGTGTGTGTATGTACATGAATGTTTCTGTATACAAAATAAACAAGAAATAATATTCAATAATAATAAACAGATTATAAGAATGAAATTATTTCTTATAGTTCCGCATTTCAACATAACACAAGTATAATTTGTTTATAAATTAATTTTATCTCTGCAAAGGTGAAACATAAATTTAAAAGTAAGTTATAATTTTTTTTTATTCAATTACTTCTTTCATCGTAATTAAAACAACACAATCCTACTTAACGTGGTTGTTTAAACTTAAGACTAAATAATCAAGTCCAGCACTTGGAACAATATCATACTAAATATAAGTATGATTATGATTTTTATGTATGGTTAACATATTTGTCACAACAAAACTACTTTTAATCGATGAGATGCTGATGTTAACATAAGTAAATAATATGGCAAGGAAAATTAAGGCACATCAAGATTAAGGCAGATCAGACTCATTGGTTTTTTTTGTTGGAATTGCATACAATTGTTAGGATGGATTGAATATCAAATGTAATAAATAATTGAATGATAAGACATTTTATATTTTATCTTATATCTAAATACTAATACTTTTATCTTATATCTAAATAGTATTACTTTTGTATTTTATCTCATATCTAAATACTGATACTTTTATAATTGTTGTATTTAAAAGAGAGGCATCGAATCAACAATGTAACTTTAAAAAAAAATGTGGGAATGCGTAAAAATTTAGTAAGAAACCTGTCAGACTTAGAAACCTATCAGACTAGTCTCTAGAATTCCATGCGGCGAAAAATCAGAATAAAATATTGAGAACAATATTACAATTATTCGAAAGAAAAGTTTTAATAATATTTGCATATTCAACAGAAAAACAAGCCTGGATCGAATAGCCCAGCAACTTTTTGAAAAAAAAGTTGAGCCAAGTTATTTTCAGGCGTTCCGTTTCTGGTTTTATTTTTAAGGGCTGTAAAATTTATAAAACGGTGCAAAATGAGTTTTTAGCGAATTTTCATAATGTAAATGGCTTATGAGGTTGTTTGGATAATGGAAGTTAAGGGGGGTCGATTCAGATTGGCTTCTATAAGCATTCGGAACTAGAATTTCACCTTAATTATCAGTTTCAGAGGTATAATTAAGACCTCCTAAAGGGTTTCACAAAGTTGTCTGTATGTGTGTGTGTCTGTTAATCACCGTAGCTCCCAGTGCTATTTATGCTAGAGAGTTGAAACTTGGTACAAATATCAATATTTAGGTCTATCCGGAAAATATTTATAAGATGTTATTAAATGGCAATATTGACTTGGCACAAATTTCAAAAATTCATAAAAGGCGGAAAATGATCCGACCAAATTGAAATTTAGCACGGATACATAGAAGACCTACAAATGGACCAAGTTTTTTCTAATAACCATCAACATTAGTTCAATTATAATAAATTCAATACTTTTTTCAAAAAAAGAATTGAAAAACAAGCCAATCCAGTTTAAAATTGGTACAAGGATATCCCTTTAAGATAAGATAATAAGTTTCGTTTCAATATGGCAAGTACATCTACGGTTTTTGTTAGATCATAAAAGTTAAGGATCGTCAAGCGAGGTTAGCGCTTCAGTGGAAATAAACGTATGTGTTTACTTTCAGAAAGAGCGAAGCGAGTCTGAATACGTGTTACAATAAAAGTGAGAGGATTTATACACTCTGAAGACGAGCGAAAAAACTCCGAAGAAGTGAGAATGAACGTAAGTCTGATGTGCTGAGGAAAAGTTACCAATTATCTGATTTTATATAACGAGGTTAGAATAACATTAACTACGTACAGTTCTTACGTAATTCTTACGTAGTTCTTAATAAAGAATTCAAATTTGGCATGACATTTTCATAACCTAACAATAAGAAGGATGCAGTAGTGTTATCTATGTCTCAGAGACAAGGGGTGGAAGTATGCGGTACTTTTTACGTTGGAAAGTTTGATACGCTTCTGCTCTTTTGTATAATTCCTTGGTAAAAGTCAGCGTTTATAGCCTACTTATTTCCTGACAAAGATGCGCTAAAAATTACAGAAATCTTAAACTAAATAATATATTGATATATTTACAAAACTCAATCCACTAAATGTTTATTTTTCTCATTGTTTGAAAGAAACAAATATTCAATTAATAATAAAGATAAAGAAAACAAGATAAATCTCGCAAACTATAAACCACTGGTAAAGGTGCTAAACCATAAACCTCAACTTTTTGAAAACTAGCCCAAAATACAGAGCTAAGATGGCGACCTTATCTTCTTCCGCACAATTTAACTTGAGGTTGAAATCTTAACTTGGGACAACTGAAAATTTACTGTATCAAAGTTTGGCAAGTCTTAAGATCTAACATGAAACCAAAACCTAACCACGCCATCTTGAAAAAAGTCCAACAATACTACAAAGACTCACGAATTTAATGATGTTAAGTCACGATCTTTTACTTAAATATTTAATACTTATTAAGTATAGCTTGTGGTCCTACTTCATCCAGGGTCATGGTAATATAATACCAGTTGGACTAAATAGATAAACACTTCGTTGTGAATAAAATTTCAACACTTCAACGCTCCAGATGACAGACAAAATCTGGTGAGGATGATGAAATCAATAAATAAGATTAAAATCATGGCAACTCACGCTCCGATAGAATTAGTTGAAAGTCTAGACTTATCAAGAAAACAAGTTTGCCCTAATTTAAGAAATATCCAGGATATGCTAAATTAAATTTTGCTTGGGTCTTTTATAGGCAGCGAGTCCATAATAACAGATGGATCCATAGAGATATATTACTAGAGCGGCCCTATTGGTTGAATTTTGAAACATCGAAAAAGCCTGACCACATTCGATTATCATTATCATCAAATAAACATAAGAAAAAAACAGTAAATTATATAGTAGAATGTTTAAAATACAAATCACAACACAAACAATCTGCGGGAAGCCGAAAATAATTGATTAATTATAACCTTAACTCCCTCATAGAGGAAGTTTCAATGAGGTTACACAGAGCCCCTGAGAGCCCCACTAAAAATGTTTCAGACCTCTCAATGTATAAGATAGGCTATGCCCCCTCTAGTATATATCTCTATGGATGGATCCAATGTACTTACAAGCAAAATAAAGTACATACGTTAACTCTAGGTGATTGTATACGACTGTCTTATCATATTTACGTTAAATATCCTATTCAATGATGCATAACTTAAAATTTAAGGACTGACACAAACGAAATTTTAAATTAACTGCAGAGACAGGATAATTCTTTAACAGACAAAAGTTTTAAAGTATGAAATACCCTAATTGGTCAGAGTGAAGGCGAGGACATCTACACAGTTAACGTAGTGATAAAGAGTCTGAATGTGGAGTTTGCTTCTAAAGTGACACTTAATTTAGAATTAATTGATTAAGTGTCACTTGACACTTAATTGGAGTGTGTATCTCCAACACCTGTGGGCGGATTATTTCAATACCAGAGCGTGATTTATTAAAACCTACTATTAGACGGCTTAAAAAATACTTATAATTATACGCACACTGAAATTTATATCTTTGCCAACCATGATAAGAACTATGTATAACAATGTGTATAATATTCTTGATCAGTGAGTTACCCTTTCCAAAAAATCCACCCTCCCCCACACGTAACCCCATCCATGACCCGAACCTCATAAGCTCATTTATTCTTCCAAAATTCACTAAAAGTGGGTAATTCTTTTCTTCTTTTATACGAAAGGGACTGCAAAACGATGGCTTAACCGATTTCACGTACTTCAGGTAAGAAGATATAACACCTAAGGCACTCATAAAAAATGGACAAAAAGGTTATAACGGTACTGCGAGGCCACAGATGTTAAGTACCAACAAGTTTCATTATTTCTACAATACACCATCTCAATACTAAGTCTTGCCTTTTTACATTTTTTTTGACCCCCTTATGAATATAATTGGTTTTTATATTATATTCATATTTGCGCCCGATCCAGGTAACAAAAATATGTGTATAAAAATAAGTGCAAAGTTAAAGGAGCAAAGGAGTATATTAGGTATTAATTTGATAAAGCTATTACATTATATAGATATTATAGATAGTCAGTATTATTCAAAATCCTAAAATTTTTTCTTATGAATATTTTGCCTAAAGTCATGAGTAATTCCACACCATCCCTTCATTTACTTGGAGAAATAAATAAAACTGTTAGGCCTAAAGTTGCTTTGCATGACTGTAAGTAGCTTTAATGAGGGTAGGTTAAAGACAAATAAAGATCCACTAAATTACTCAGCAAATAATTACATTATAAACAAAATCATTTCTTGTGTTGCCTTAAACATTTCCCAATAGAGTACGTTTAAAATAAAATATTTCGCAGAACCATTAACGAAAATAGAGAAGTAAAAGAAAAAGAAAAACGTGCGGCTTAATAAAGAAGGATAATAAAGGGAAACGCGGAGGAGAGATGTCAGTTACATCTAGCCTTATGTCAGGGCTAAAGGTTAATGAAACCTGAGGTGATGACTTAGTCACGATACTTGGTTTGACTTCATATCATTTATGTCATAAGTTTAAAAGGTCTTATGATCAACCAAATCTTTTATTCGAACATCACTAAAATCAGCTGTTAAATGTCTTACAGGAATGCTATAACATTTTTCTTACTTTTTGTAAGAACATAAAAATGTTTGTTGTTTTTTAAGGTTTTTTTGCCGATGGTCATAAGTATTTTATAGAATAGAGTTTTCGCCAGCTTCAATAAATATTTTGAGTATTCGGACAGCAGCACCTGTCTGAGGTTCCCGCGAGGGTTATACAAATAACACCGCAAGCTTCTAAAACAGGTGTTAAGAGTATAGCGCTGATAGTCTATCATAGTGAAATTGCCGTTAAAGCATTAAGAATTCCTGTTTATGTTATTTAGAATCCTTAAGACTGACAATTATATTTACAATCTTTAAGACACTGAAATGTATGAACAACAAATAAAAAAAAAATCGGGTACGGGGTACTTTGAAACTTTTCCTCATCACATCGGATTTGCTACGCTCGTTTTCCCTGCTTCAGACTCGCTTCACTCGTTCTCAGAAGAAACAATGCGCCAAATTTATACTGCAACACGCCTTTGGACTAGCTTCGCTTGTCCTCAGATAGTTAATATATCCGTTTCATTTTCAGCAGTCACCCATGCTTGCAGCTTAACTTTTAAGATCCACGAAAAATCATGGATATACATTGTGTACTTATTAATTACGTAAAGGTTTATACTTGAACTAAATTTCAACACAATTAGATTATTTTCTGGTTTTTTATAATTTTTTAAAAACGTACACAAGTAATTTGATAAAAATTGAACTAATGCTGATAATGATGAAACTTATTACATATACATGGTCTTATACATGGCTGCATGCGTGCCAAATATCAATTTCATCATTCCATTTTTCCGCGTTTTATAATCCGTCGAAATGTTCACTGATTGCCGGTTATTGAAACATAAAAAATATTTTCCGAATTGCACAACTACAGCGGTTAACTGATTTTTGTATAAAGATTTAACTCTCTAGCATAAATACACTGGGAGCTACGATGATAACAGACACACACACATACACCCACACACATACAGACAACATTGCAAAAACCACTAAGGAAACCTTAAAACACCTGAAACGGATAATTCCAGTGACATCACGGTTTCGCCTTTTTTGCAAACACAATACTTTTCCTGCATACCTACTGTACAAAAGAGGAAAAGTATTGAGAATGGTACTACTTCTTCTTTAAGTGACGATACTGTTACTGGTGATGTTCCTCATATGTCCACTAGGTGGGCGCTCGTAGTTTATAACAAGATTATGATATAACCTTCCTTGTTTTTCTTTTGTTTATCAAATAAATAATCGAACGTTTTTGTAAACAAAGTTTTGTTATTTCCGGAAAGTGAGTTATTAATTATTATTTTCAAATAATCATGCGGATATAGTGATGCAGACATTTGACAAAACGCCGTCAAAATTAAAACTTTTGGCCAACGAGGCAACCAAAAGAAGTGTACCGGAAATTTGTATACATAATACTGATTTTCTTTTAAATAGTTCTTTACTATTACTACGCCTAAAAAAATAGCATATGCAACACGACTGGAAATGGCTTTTTTTCCTGTCTAGCTCCGCTCGACAGTAAATTAGTCGCCACGTAAAAAAAAAATACCTTTTCACAGTCTTGTAACATAATTTTTTGCAAGCAAGTTTTTAAAAAGTCATATTAAAAACAAGCTGCTAAATATGGAACCAGGCCTTCACATATTACTTATAAAATCCATAAAAAATACGATTTGCAGCAAAATAGATCCATTCAAAATATCCTTTAAAATATCTCCCATTAAATTAGCTGATGTCTTGTTGGACTAAAAAACACTTCTAACAAGCACTGAAATGAAAATTGTTATTAAAAAATTATTGCAAATTTTTAAAAACATAAAATGACCGCCATTTTGAGATAATATGTTGAACTTTACACAAAATTCAAAGAGTTTTTCATTTCATAAGACTTAATTTTTTTTACTAATTTTATCAGATTCGATTCAGCTAATCGGCATGCACTACGATCACAAAAAAGTGATATGTCTTTGTTATTTTTATTGTAATGTTCCTCTTACGTAAGATAGGTAAGCAATACCTTAATATACATTCATACGAGACGAATTATTATTAGATTATTATTCAATACTTAATAACTCATAAAACAAGAGCTCTAGAAGGATCGAATAAATGTACAAAATCACTATTGTAGTTGTATTAATAATCTCAAGACAAGTTCCAAGATAACGGAAAGTTTTAATAATTATCTCGAAGAATACAAGCTCTCCATTCTTTCAGGATTCTCGGAAAAGTTCCTAAATGTTAAGTAACAAAAGAAAAAGTCCTATCAAGGCAAAATCGTGAATATTTTGGAAGTAAGGATTGGAATGGTTAGCAATACAGAAACATATACGGTAATGCATGTAAATAGAACTAACTCATGTGGAAATACATCAAACGCTTTGACAATATCTGAGAAACTAAACTATATCATACATCTAAACCATTACGAAACTATTCACACAGCAATTCTGACTTAATGGACTTCGGTAGGTACAAACTTGAAACTCTAATACGAACTTTATCATTTAAATTTAACCATTTGTAGGAAAAAAGTTCGTTTATATTTAACTTGAAGCAATAATTAAAATTGTTTAAGTAACAACAACGAATATAACAAATAAAATACGGGGCACTCCTTTGTCCAGCTATTATTCTGTCAACCTGACATCTAAATCCGCTGGCCAACAGTGAAGTACACCGAATATTGAATGAAAAATAATAAAACAAGGTAAGGGTATCTAAAGGCTTAAGCCCCCTTCCCCCAACCCAAAATCGTTTTGCCTTTATTTGTCTAAAATTATCAAAAACAAAATGAGTCACGAGCAGTGCTTGATACTTGAGTAACTGTTTAGGTTATAAAGCATAAACCGGATCCTTAAGCATGAAATGAGTTGTTAAGCACGGAAACACGCATTCCAAAGGATATTCGCCCAAGCGGACCACCACGGAATAATCGTTTAGAAATAAGCAGTTTAGTGGTTGTGGAAATTAGAGAGGCATCAAGCATGCTGACGTATAAGCATGATAGTAAGCTAATTTAAGTAAATTTATGTACCTATAAACTAAGTATGCTATTACTGACACTACGAGCATCACTTATTGGTGCATGGTGAATGCATGCGACAGTGAAGCCTATACATAATGTAGACACAGATAGAATATAAATTTATAGGGGTAATGTACGTAGTAACGTAATCAAGTTAATTAATTAGATAAATTAATTATAAAGCAATATATTATGTAGAATATCTAAACTTAGCATCTAATTATAGCAGAACTCTAGAGACCTACTCAATGGAAATACAAATCAAAACAGTGACTACAATTAAAAATTATAGTGCATTAAGCACTTACTTACTTTACTTTTTCTATTCATTAATGAAAATAATAAACCTCTTGAAATAACATAAAATACAAAACGTCAAAGCAAAATCGCAAGATTTTATGGCAAATATCCTAAAATATTAGGAAATATCGTCCCAAACCTAATTATTTATGTTTTAAACCCAATTATTTTACTTTGTTAAGAAGTGAATTTCTGGCGAGGTGGTACGCAAACCGGGCGAATTTTCTTTGAACGGTGTATTTTTATGCTCAACAATTCATTTCTTGCTTTAATGCACGAAAAGTCCATGTCTTCAAGAATATTTGACTAAAACCATCTAATCCTTTCCAATTAAATAATCTGTTATCTGATACCAGCCTAACCAAATACACCTATTTTCACCAAATAATTTACTTTTACCAATAAAATAAAGAACATCCTCTTCTCTCTTTCGTTATATAACGTAAACAAACTATTACATCTCTGTTTCAAGTTTGATTATTTAGATCAGTATCTTCCACTATGATCCATCTTACCGTAACAATGTCTTCCACTATGATCCATTTTATCGTAACAATGTCTTCCACTATGATCCATCTTATCGTAACAATTTCTTCCACTATGATCCATCTTATCGTAACAATGTCTTCCTCTATGATCCATCTTATCGTAACAATGTCTTCCACTATGATCCATTTTATCGTAATAATGTCTTCCACTATGATCCGGAAACAATAATGTCTTCCATCTTATCGTAACAATGTCATTCTCATCTTTTAAGCAGCGTTTATCACCCAAATTAAACTCTAACCTTTTATCATGTGTGTGGTATTGTGCGTTACTAACCTTAAGTAAAATCTTTTCCATTTGTTCCAATACACACACACGGAATAGACCTTCACTCTTACAGCCACATAACTCATTTCCTATCGAAAATCCCTTAAGATAGAAATGAATTGTATTAGTAAACATCAAACTCTTAAACTTGAAACAATCAGTCAAAGAGCTAGATTAACTCGTCAATAAAGATAGAGAAGCAATTTAACTTGGACTCATGATGTCAAGTATTCAGCATCATAATCATGTCAATTAAACATATTATTTAGCTTTATAATACAACATTATGATTTATATTTAATACAACATTCAATTAAAATAAACTTTAAACTTTATACATGACTTTGAAACACTTAGTACATTCCATAATACATGCAAATCAAATAAAGTTCTTATTTTTCATAAGAAAAATAAACAATTATTCTAAAACGAATTTTAAAAGCCACACGAAAGTCAGTTTTAAAATAAACAGTCGGCAAAACTTTTGTAGAAATATACCTTATTCAAAAAGGAGAAAGATAAATATTTACATGAGGTTTAACAAATAACATACCTAACCTACCTGGTGGTCGGTCGATACGACAGACGAATGTTCTTAAAAATGAATGTAGGAATAAGCAACTCAACACCTTGACATAAGGCAAAGCTGTCTTTTAGTTTAAATGTAGATTTGTATCTACGTGGAAGTATAAAGTCATTTTTCATCAATGAAATACATGAGTAGAAGTAGAAATCTGTTGTAAAAAAGATAAAGAATAATTTGTTCGACGAAAAAGCAAATTTAAAGGATTGGGGATACATAGTAAGAGCGTCAAAAAGTTAAGTGGAATGCAGACAATAAACATTTTGAATAAATTGTTGCATAGTTTGTAAATAAGTATGTGTACGTCAGGGTTATATCAGAAAAATAAAATAGTCTTAAAATTGCAAGCGAGTGCATCTTACACGAACTATTTAGGCAACTCTTAACTATGGTGTAATAAAAATGGCTTTAAAATTTCAAATAAGAGTTTTCCATAATTAATCAGCAAAAGGGTAAGACAAAAGCTTATAATTAAAAATAAAAAGGATTATGGGCAGGATGGTGGTTGAGTTTGGATGGCCATCCTGATATTGTATTGTGTGGGTTATTATGAGGAGCATCGTTTACTCTAAGAAGCCAAGCAGGGTTACGTGCTTGAATGCTAATGGCTTTGTACCTAGGGTGGAAAATGTTTAAAACTTAAACATCTTTACACTTACAACTTCGACAAAGCTTCTTAAACAACTTTCAGAATACCCAGTCACAAAATACTTGGCAATTTCACCCAACTACACGTTCTTATAGGTTTTTAGCTGTCTACTAAAAACTTTAAAACTTGTAAAGTCTTTCTAAGGTTCTAAACAGTATAGTACCGACACTATATGCCTTCCATCTTGCAGACTTTGACACGCTTGATTCTTTAACAAAAAAAAACTTGATTCAAAAGTTTTCTTATAACAACAGCAAAAACTTAAAACATAAACTAATGACAAAGAAAGGAATAACTCGAGGTACTTGATACTTGTTATTCTCCATACTAAACTTTACTACATTACTTTAAAATAAATTCTTTATTGGAACCTCTTTTAAAATTCAAAACAAACTCTTGTCATAAAGAATCCGAACAAACTTTAGAATTAAGTAAATTACTTACAACGAATATTTTTCTTTAATGAATACTAACATGAGCTCTGATACTAATTATTTTAATTTGAATTAAGAATAAGTGTTGAAAAAAGTCAAAACACTTAATTGGAATTCGAAAGACAAATTTGTATTATATAAACACGAATTTAATGAAATAAAAAACAAGCTGCCAATTATGGAACGAAGCTTCCCTACTAATAGGCTTAAAAAACTAAATTATAATACAAGAAAAGTTAATTAAAAATTAACTACATACAAGAACGTGCACGTCCATTCATATAAATATTTGTGTTTAAGACCTCATCTTCCTCATGAAATTTCAAAACGTCATTAGAAATACCCAATCCATCCAATTTCAAAACTTCAAATATTACCCATCCAGGGACTGACATATCCGAAAAGGAGGGACACACTTGACCTAAGTTGGATTTTTTAGATTTTTGATTTTTTAAAAATGTACTCGATAAAAATTAACTAATGCTAATAATGAAATGAAACGTAGCACATATGACACGTCTACATGTCTTACAGACTACATGTCTGCTAAAACTCAAATCGATCGACAACATTTTCCGCATTATATGATTTCGAAATCTGAGTGTATGTGTGTTTGTTTGTTATCAGCGTAGCTTCAAGAGAGTGAAAATGCTAGAGAGTTGAAAATTTGTACAAAAGACATTTTATAGGTGTAGTAGTAAAAATAATTATTTTATGACGTCATTAACCCGCAATTATGACTCAGCAACATTTTCAAAAAATCATAAAACGCAGAAAAATGTTGCATTGAGATATGGCACGCAAGTAGCCATGTATAAAACTAATTAATGTGAGAAGTTTCATCTCATTATGATAATGATGATCATTAGTTCCATTTTTATCACAATACTTGAGTACATATTATTAAAATGGTAAAAATCGGAAAAATCCAATTAAGTTAAAATTTAGTTTAAGTGTATACCATTACTAATAAATAGGCACATTAAGGTTCGTTTCAATAAAAGTACATCCATGATTTTTGGTGCATCATAAAAGTTGAGCAACATCGAGCGTGGTCAGCGCCTGGATAAGTGACCAGGCGCATTGGACAAGTCTAAAAACGTGTTACAGTATTAAATTACCGAATTTTAATTCTGAGGACAAGCGAAGCGAGTCCTCATAGAAATTCCTTATAGAAAATATGGAAGCAGTATAGCAAATTAATTAATAACCATAGCGTAAACAATTTTAGGTGTAAGCACAGTTAATTCTGATTAAATCTCTAAAGAGAACTAACAACTAGATAGATCCAACATCATATTCATTTATAAATACAAGTATTTTAACAAAATAAATTAAGAAATAGCTTCTTAATCAAAGAGACTTATAGTATAGTATATAAGTAGTATAATAGAATAACACTCTTTGTTTTCAATAAACCAGGGACACCAGTTCCTCCAATTATATTTTTTCTTGGTAACACTAATGATAAGCTCAAAACATTTGGATGGAGTAAAAGAAGTAATGAGTGGAGCGGCAACTTGCAGCACTCATGATATAGAGAAAATAAAGCGGAAGACGAATGAAAAAAGCTATAGTATAGCTTTTAGTAAGCTAAGCTAAGCTACATTCTCCTTAAGGAGAATGTTAGGTTTAGGTAAGCGACGAAATGTTTTTAAGCCACGAAATTTAAATGATCGTTCCCGTGTTTTAAAAGTCTTTTAGAGGCTTCACATGATTTTATTTAGTAAGAACCTAAGGTAAGTTAAGTCAAAAAGTGATACCATTGTAAGTAACGTAATATATCGCAAAATATCAATGTTATTAACTTATTACCTGGATTTACGACAAACTGTATGTCGTATTAATAACTGTCTACATAAATTTACATAATATAAGTTACTATTAATCCACTTACCTTACTATTAGGGAATTTACCCTGAAATTCTTTTAACACCTCCGCCCAAGCCTTTTTCTTTTCTTCGGCCCGCACACAATCAGATTTCTATTTTCTATGGTCTCTTTGTGGCGGGCTATCGAGTCAAAGAGGAAATTCAGTTGGTTCGGTGTGAATAATTCAACCATTATTATACCAAAAAAATTTTACGCAAACAAAAATGAATTTGATGACAAAATACGAAAAACAAAATTGAGTCAATGATTTAGCAAAACAGTGTAGCACTGATTAACAGGTCTTCATTTAGACACCTTTGGATTCGTACAACCTGGTCCACGATCAAACTTAAAACGCTTGATACTGCTTTATTTATGAAAGCTGTTACAATAATTGAACATTGTATTTGTATTAACTTTACTGTTTACTGAAAACATATGTAAATAAAGTTTCCAATATTTTTAACATTCGCCAAAGCAAGGCCGCATTGTTGTTTATGACAAAGTGTGTCGTAAATGCAGGTAATAAGTTAATAACATTGATATTTTGCGATATATTACGTTACTTACAATGGTATCACTTTTTGACTTAACTACCTTAGGTTCTTACTAAATAAAATCATGTGAAGCCTCTAAAAAACTTTTAAAACACGGGAACGATCATTTAAATTTCGTGGCTTAAAAACATTTACCTTACCTAAACCTAACATTCTCCTTAAGGAGAATGTTAGGAGAATGTTGGGAGAATGTTAGGAAAATGTTAAGAAAATGTTAGGAAAACGTCTTTGAATACGGGCCTAAAGCTATACTATAGTATAAGTAGTATAACCCTCTTTGTTTTTAATAAACCAGGGACACAAGGCACCTAGGCCCATTCATGCTAACCAATGAACAGTTGTTAGCTAGCAGAGCAAGCAAAAAATAGTATATTACTCTGGCTATTTTTTGATTTTTAGAAAGGTTAACAGCTCCCGCCTCTTCCTAAATCGAATCCAAAATAGTTGGAAAAATGTCTATATATTTAATTCAATAAACATTTGTTTCTAAAATACAAATTAATTATTAACAGCATCTGAATCAAATTCACGCAATGAATTGAAAGAAATTTACAAATATATACACACTGTGGTTATATTAGTAGAAACAAAAACCTAAGTATACAGATAGTAAAACTATGGGTTTAGAGATAAATTTGGTTCCCAGGGAAGTAATGTAGAGGGCAGAGATATTTCATATCACTAACTCACTGATTTCATGGGTCACATTTTTTAACAGAATAGTCGTCAGAGAGTTAAGAGGCAGAATACTCAGCCTTGCGGTTTATTATGATGACCAGAACATCCTGTCTCGATACAAACATCAAGAGATTTAAAAAAAAGAACTCACATTCTAGGCATTTCCTTCACAAAAATAAATACGACCATGACCTCGGTTAATGTTTAGACTGCCCTTCCTATAACTGATTCTAATTCTAGTCTGAACTCGTGTCGTATAAATCTCTAAGAAGATTACTGTAGGGAGAAAACAATAACCGTTATTTAAACTCAATTACCTTCTTTTTGATGTTACGCAGGGTCAAAACATACGTAACGACAATAGAGCAAGATATAGTCGTTTTCCTCTAACATGTTTTTTACCAATTTACAAAATAAACAATTCTATTTGTAATATTAGAATTTCTACACCAATGCCAAAACTGTTTAGACTACACAGTCTACATCAAACTATTACTTCCTCAATACATAACTTTATGTCCGCAATATTTCTAATATGATATAACTCGTTCATGCTAGAGAATTTCCCTCTTCTTTGCAGAATTTATAGAATTTATTTTATAGAATCATATATTTATAAATATTATATTTTATAGATATTATTACATTTATCGATATTATTTATAATAATAGAATATTATAGAATTTATTTAAAGAATTTTATAGAATTATAACATAGAAAACAAGAGGCCTTCGGCCACTTGGCGAGAACGCGGCGTCAGTCGGCTACTTCACTGTCGCATGCATTCATCATGGACCAATAAGTGATGCTCGTAATGAACCCCCGCATTTTAATTTGAATGAAAGTATCCGATTAAAAACATTCAACATTTTTTACCAAAAGAAGAAAAGAAAACCAGATTTATCCACATTTGTTTTAAAAGGCATGTTGTGGAACGTGCTGAAAATAAACGGCCTCTAGTAGTGATTACTAGAGGAAACAAAAAAAATCTATCATACATAGTATCATACAAACTATCATACATAGTATCATACAAACTATCATACATAGTATCATACAAACTATCATACATAGTATCATACAAACTATCATACATAGTATCATACAAACTATCATACATAGTATTAAACATAGTAATTTATGTGTATTAAACTTCAGCCTAATAAGATAACTTTGCTGAATCATTATTGTAGGCTATAAGGATTTTAGGATATTTTATTCCGATACAATCGTGACTCTGTTTCAGTGCTCTTACCTTTAGTTGGCTTAGTGCTAAAGTAAGCCATCTATCTCCACATATATATGATGTTAAGATAGACAACATTCTTGGCCAACAGATGCAAATATAGTTCATAAGTTAATTTTATTTTAATTACAATTATCTGCATATCTCCTTTTTTAAACGCAATTTAATGGCAGCTTTTATGAACATTAAATTTAAAACAACTCGACCGGAGGGCAATAGATTAGATTATAAATTAAAATGTGACGTGACATTATTAATTTCCTAAATTTCAAATACTGCACTACCCTTCTCTCTAAGTTATCCAGTCTTCATTAATTATTAATCAAAATTAAAATTAGATTTCAGTTTTACCATACTAGCAATATTTCCTCTTAGTATTTTCAAATTTGAGTATCATTAGAGGATTTAAAAAAATCGTTACTGAAGTTTAAATTATTCGCTTATTTTTCCTATTGATTAGTGATCAATCAAACGAAACAATTAATGATGTTGAATTTATTTGTACTTCAATTTGCTTTATTTCGATTCAGCAAATATTACCCCTATATTAAAATTATTTAGTCTCATCAGTTTTTAAGAATTAAAGAAAATATGATTGTGTGTTTCCAAAGGGAAATGAGCTAATAAAGTTGGAGACATAGGGAAAGTGTTTTTTGTGATGTGGATGAAAGGAGGGACTGACAATATAATATATATATATATATATATATATATATATATATATATATATATATATATTATAATATTATATATATATATATATATATATATATATATATATAAATATTTGTGTGTGTTTAATTTTGTGATGCCGAGCGAATTTTTTATGGAATGCGTGTTTCCGTGCTTAATGCAGTTACTCAATTATCAAGCACTGCTCACTTATTTTGTCCGTATTTTACTAAGGAAAGAAAGAAAGAAATGCAATGTAATTTGAATAAGGATAATTCATATACATATCATAATACAAACTTAAGAGCTACGAACAGTTTATAACAAATAAACTTTTACAGTTACATACTTGTTTTTGTCTTCCTTTTATAGAATTTTTTGTCTTGTCTCGGACTGTTTACCATAGAGATATATACTAGAGGGGGCACAGCCTATCTCAATACATTGAGAAGCCTGAAACATCTATTTGGGGCTCTCAGGGGCTCTGTGTAACCTCATTGAAACCTCCTTCAAGAGTGTGTTAAGGTTATAATAAATCAATAGATTTTGACTTCCCACACATTGTTCGTGTTTTGATTTATATTTTTAACATTCTTATATATAAGTTATTGTAATTTTGTACTGATTATTTGATTGTACGTATAATCGAAGGTGGTCAGGTTACTTTTTCGATGTTTCACAATTTAACATATAGAACCTGTCTAGTAATAATATCTCTATGCTGTTGACAGTATTTTTTATTTGATAATCTCCACATTACACTAAGAAATTAAAAATTCTGGCGCGGTGATCCGCATTTTGGGCGAATTTCCTTTGGAATGCGTGCTTAAAAATCCATTTCTTGCTTTAGGATCCAATTTATGCTTTATAACTTGAGCAGTTACCAATTATCAAACGAGCGAAGCGAGTTCGAAGAAGGGAGGTTGAGCGTAGCGAATCGGATGTGATTAGGAAAAGTTGCGAGGTATCCCGTACGCATTTTTTTTCAATTATTTCCATCTTTTCCACTAAGGAAACTTGTCAGCTTAAAAGCCGGTGGAGTGCAGCAATAAAACCAGCAACTACTCATCACGAAATTTCGTTTTTATTTTTTCTTATTTTATAAATAAATAGTATTAAAGATGATGAAATATGAACGCGTGAAAGGGTTGATGTCATATAGAGAAAAGACACGAAAAATAGTTAAACGTGAGGTCAGTGCAGGAAGTTTGTAATCCTGCTGATTCTATACTTTCAAAGTCTTAAGGGTCAAAAACAGAGTCATAGTACGTGACGCTTTAGTCCGACCTAAGTATATACTTTTAGACTCATTTCTTAACTCTTTTTTTCTCTGTCAGCTTTATTAAGCGGTTTTTACCGCAAGTAACTGATATTTTTAAAAGCTTAATCACGTATGGTCAAAGGTGGACAATACATTTCTATAATTGTTCATATTAACAAAGCAGTATTGATAAAATATTTGTTAATCGAAGAATAAGCTATCGTCGATACTTGCTGTTAGATATGAATATCCCTGGACCGGTTTCGGCATAACGCCATTATCAGCAGGCGGGGTAACACTCGAGCTGATGATGGCGTTATGCCGAAACCGGTCCAGGGATATTCATATCCAATAGTAAGTATCGACGGTAGCTTATTCTTCGATTGCTTCATCAACTTGCGGTGAATACAACCTTTTTAATTTTAAAATATTTGTTAGTAACAAATTAGAATCAGAAAGAGGCACTAAACGTTGAAAAACTACGTTAGTATTAGATGCGGATAAACAGAAGGCTATTATTATAAATGCTATAAACCTTAAATTTTTATTAACCCCATTAGAAATAGGAAAAACAAGGAAATTCGTAGTTTAATTTTGAGTTTATAAGCATATTTCTGCAAAAATGTAAGGATGAATTAATGTGTCACAGTTCATAGATAAACTCATGCTAACATCTGACCAAAACCTCATGCTTAAAACCTTCCTTTAAATTAAACAGAATTTAATTTCAACCCAATTTAGCATAGGGTTTGACCAAGGCCATCTAGAGTAAACTACAGTCCTAGATTCACTTAAAAACAAATCAAAGCTTAATAAATCCACAAAAAACCAAAATGCCTATAATTAGAAAAAAAGATAGCCGCTATCAATCTTTTTCCTTAGTTTAAAAATTAAATGAAAGATGTAAAGAAAAGATGAAAACAGAATAAAAAACAAGAGAAAGAAAAACTTCAAAAGCTATCTTTAAGCTTATGTAGAAGTTGTGGCTGTGGCAGAGGTTTGGTAAAGCCTTGGCAGATCCTTTCTGTTCCCAAAGTAAAAATAGATTTTCCTTTTGATTTCAGAAAACACTGAACTTGACCACTACATAATTGAATACGTAGCAACACTCAAATTAATTAAATTTATTTTCAAAGGAATACCTAAATACATTCAAAAATTAAATTAAATCTATTTTTAAAATATCTCATATTCTTAAAGAGCAAGATAAAAAATTTAACAACAATAAAAAACTCAGTAATAAACTTGGGGCCCGTTTCACAAAGTACAAGTCTTGAAGTAACAAAAAAATGACAAATTTACCTGTGTTACCAATGATATACACTTGTAGATTTGTAGCAGTTTTCTATTTTATAAACATCTTCTTGTCTATTACAATTATTTGTAACATCCACTTGTAAAATCTCTACCCAAGTCCGAACCTAGGTAGACTGAGTTACAAGTTCATTTTATTAATTAAAACTTAGTTTGTATCGCAAACTTTTATTTTATATGTAATCTAGTGCTCAATGTAAGTTTGTAAAACGATTTTTATAAATATTACTTTTCACATTTTAGAAATAATTGCATTCGAAAAAATTTACTCATATGAATAAATCTGGAGTTTAACATTATTTTATCACATAGTTTAAAAAACTCTTGTAGGTTACAATACATTGTAATGATATTGTGAAACGCTTAATTTTTGACACTTGTTGTATTTACAAGTGACAGTAAGTATTTTGTAGTAAGTTGTTTCGTACAATACTTTGTAAGATTTGTGGAAGAGATAATCAAATTTGATTGGAGTTTGACACAAATTTTTTGTGTTTGATTTAAGAAAAAACTTGTAACTTTCTAGTTTTTTTTTAAATTCTATGAAAATCGCTAATAATTAGCAATCTACACATTAGTAAAACAAATCTCTTACAATTATTAGTAAACTTGTTGCTTTTTACTTGTAGTTTTGTCCATAGCTAGTTTTTTTACTTGTACTTTCATAAAACGTGGCAGCTCTTGAAACAGTTTAAGAAAATTATATCAAATTTGGAATTTTTTAACTAGTATATGAAACAAACCCATTAGATCATTATACTTTAATGAGTATACACATGACATACACATCAAGTCAATGAGTAACAGATCATTACAGCATTTAGACATTCAAGTCAATGTGAAACAGAGCATGCATGCACATACACATCAAGTCAATGAGTAACAGATCATTATATGCATTTAGTTACATGCACATCAAGTCAATGTGAAATAGAGCATTAGTAGCATCATATGTATTTAGTTACATGCACAATGCACATCAAGTCAATGAGTAACATAGCATCATATGTATTTAGTTACATGCACATCAAGTCAATGAGTAACATAGCATCATATGTATTTAGTTACATGCACAATGCACATCAAGTCAATGAGTAACATAGCATCATATGTATTTAGTTACATGCACATCAAGTCAATGTGAAACAGGCATCATATGTATTTAGTTACATGCACAATGCACATCAAGTCAATGAGTAACATAGCATCATATGTATTTAGTTACATGCACAATGCACATCAAGTTAATGAGTAACATAGCATCATATGTATTTAGTTACATGCACATCAACTCAATGAGAAACAGAGCATCATATGTATTTAGTTACACGCAGCACATCAAGTCAATGAGTAACATAGCATCATATGTATTTAGTTACATGCAAATGCACATCAAGTCAATGAGTAACATAGCATCATATGTATTAGTTACATGCACAATGCACATCAAGTCAATTAGTAACATAGCATCATATTATTTAGTTACATGCACATCAAGTCAATGAGTAACATAGCATCATATGTATTTATTAGACATATATTAAATAAATGTTATTTATATATTTAATTTTACTTTAAGATTATTAATAAAAATTATTAAGATAGAAGTTAAATATAAAATCAAGTTATACTATTCTAGGTCATGTCAATGTGGTTAAATGAATATGTTAAGTCTTTTCATCCCCCCCCCCACCAGTAATCGTATTGTTGAATTGCGGTGTTGTTTTTTGGATTTTTTATTGTTAACAACCATTTTAAGTAACTAAAAATAAGCACCACTTACTACAAATCAACCATCTTCAACATGTTGATAAAATAAATGCTTTTTAAATAGGGTTACTATCTTAAAAAAAAACATCTTCAACCAAAAATAATCAAAAATAACCAGTAATCACACGAAGATTATAGCTAAACCAGTAAAAGAAGGTTAGGTTATTGCTGTTGTGGTTGTTGTAGACAATTTATAATTAATAATGGTTAATAGAGGTTACTAATGGTGATTGGCAATTGTTCTATAAACCATCTAAACATTTAACTAAATAAATGACAAAGCAAGTGAATATTGAAAGTGGGAGACGTGGGGGGGGGAGGGATTTATTATTAGACCTATAAGTGCGAGATTCCATCATAAAACCTATAAATTTTGTTACAGTTAGTTTTTGTGTTATATTTTTTGATATTTATAATATTTTTTAGCATTGTAAAAAATTAGTAAAAGTTATGTAAAAAGTTAAGAGATAAAATTTGACATAATTACATCATTATTGTTACAGCGCAGTCTCGACCTGGCAATCCTATTATTAAGCAATCTTATCTCGATTAAAATAGCATTAGTTCTTAATAGTCATTTATATAAATATTCGGGTTCCACAAACACTTATTAATGTTATATTAAAATCAAAAATTGGCATATCAAAAGCAAAAGCGATAAAAAATTATACCTAATTATTCATTATTATTCGACTTTCGTTAAAAAAATAATGACTAAAAATAATAGGCACTCAAATTATTTTTAAGAAATATGTTAAGTTTGAACAGGTTGTTCTTTAAACATTAAATTGTTGTCCAATAAAATCAAGATTTATAAATACTTATTGTAAAATTACTTATTCAAATTAACGTTAATTATTATTTATATTAAAAATTTGGTACTCTGTTTCATAACAGTTTGTCTTAAATTATTGGTAAATTGAAACGACAATCTTGGATATCATTTGATAATAAAAACGCTTTAACGTAAATTAAACTGTTGCAATCGATAATTTGATTCAGTTCATTATGATTAGTTCTCCACTAATAATTTTATTGTCAATTAAATCAGATTGCTAATATTAGTATTATTTCAATAATAAACTACATCATGTGTAACTTATGAAAGTCTAGAAATATCAATTTTAATTTTAAAACATACATAGCATACATACAACAGCATAGCCATACATTTTTTACATTTCCTCGCCAATAAACATAAATATATATAGGAAACGTATGGTGATCACTCTAAAAATCTGTTAAATTAATACTGCAATAGTAAATACATCCGTTTCATTCCAGCGGTCAACCATCCAGGAACTACCCACGCTCGATGCTGCTTAAGTTTTATGAATAAACAAAAATCATGGACGCACTTGTCGTATTGAAACAAAACTATGTACTTTTTACGTAAAGGAGTACCCTTGTACCAAATTTTAACTCGATTGGATTATTTTCGAATTTTTAACAATTTTTTAAAAGACTTATACAAATCATTACATAAAAATTGAATTAATGAGACAATGCTGACACTAAGATAAAACTTAGCACATAAATTAGTCTTATTTATGGCTACATGCGTGCCAAATCTCAAATTGATCGCAACAATAAAACGCGTTTTATGATTTTTTTTTATATTCTTGCTGTGTCATCATTGCGGGTTAATGACGTCACATTTTTTTCCGGCAATCACAACTACCTCTATACACTGATTTTTGTACAAAGTTTCAACTCTCCAGCATAAATACGGTGGGAGCTACGATAAAAACAAACAACTATGTGAAAACCACTCAGGAGGCCTTAAAAACATCTGAAACGGATAACAAAAACATCCCGGTTTCGGATTTTTCGCTAAAACAATACTTTTCCTATATACCTACAATAAAAATGAAGAAAAGTAAAAAGGAGTCAAAGGCGTTTATTTAGTCACGTGATTAAACTGCAAGTTATCCTTTTCACAGTACTCATATATATCAAGCAAGACGGTAAAGAAAATCTTCCCACATCTACAATTTTACATGATACCAACCTCTCCCCCAAAAAAGGGCCGTTTACAATGACAAAAAATACCTCCTAATTCGTATAATTTATGTTTATATCCTCTAAGTAAAATTACTACAAAATATGCGAATAAATATTTTCAGAAAAAGCTAAAGAAATATTACTAAATACTTGAGTATAATATTTCGTCCTGCATCCAAGTATAAAAAGGTAAGATAATTCATAAATAAATATACATAGATAAATTTATACGGGAAAGGTATGAAATATTTCATAAGATAAGTATTTTTATTAATGCATTTCTTCGAAGGCATTTGTCTTATTTTGAAAAGATGTGTAATATTTTACTGTTTATGCATGATATAAATAAATGATTTGCAAAATTTGTTTTTATCAAAGTTAAAAGACCATATAAAATGCAAACATATGGCTAACAAGCGCCCTTATAATGCACTTGAAAGTTGTTTTATTGATTAATCATTAGATTTTTTTTTTCGGTTGAAAGATTTCTCGGGTCACTTAGTTGACTTCCAATTGTTTCCACGAATTTCGTTTCAAAGAGTAGCGAAGCGGATGCATTATTTTTTTTTTCATTCTGATTTTTAAAACTTTATATATTGTCGCAGTACCAAATATATATATAATATATATATATATATATATATATATATATATATATATATATATATATATATATATATATATATATATATATATATATCTGTGTGTGTGTTTGTGATTCAATACATGAGCACATATTGCAAGTTAAACATTTATTCTTAAATGTTTTAGTATTTTTTGCATATTGCGTATGGGATAATCTATAAGATGAGGAGGATGCAGACTTATGGCTCTCTCTGAATAATATTTACTAAATGTAGGATTTCTAGTATCGTAGCCGTCATATTTTGGATGACGGAAACCTCCATTTCCATCAATTTATAACGGGAAAGTTACTTGAAGGCTCGTCCATAAAAAAATGCGTAATGTTGACTCAGATTTAATTATTTTTGTCTTAAAACATGTAAAATCGTAGCTTTTCTGGCAGCGAGAGAGCAATAAGATATGATGTATTTTGTCCTCTTTATAAAAGTGTTACATGACATCATAAAGCACATTCTATAAAAATTCGTTTCATTAGAAGAACTCAGCGTGAGTTTTGCAAAAACTATTCTAAAAAAGGAAGAAAACATACTTAGCAGGAACCTCCAAGATCGTGCGATTAGATGTGAATTGGGAAGGTATCTTGATTGGATCTGGCTGAACAGAAGAAGAGGTTGGCCTTGCCACTATGAAAGGAACTTGTACGCTAGTTCTTGGTCCTTTTTCATTCTATTATCTCACCTTTTATCATTTGCACGATTCAAAGGAGAGGCCATTTTAAAGACTCGACTGATTCGATGAGGGTAGGAAAGACATTAACAAAGAACGGTCGCTACATCATCATTACTTAAATATTTCGGCATGGGTACAATATATTGTTTATATTGTACATCACAATTGTTTATAATGTACATCTCAATTGTTTATATTGTACAAAATTGTTTGCATTGTACGGAGATGGACTTCTCAGCAAAACTAATAAAATAGAGAGGAAATTAGAAAATGG